>CAOKZL010001008.1:0-600000 GCA_948472985.1 Iguana delicatissima | reverse complement strand
GGACCTACCCAGTCTCTGCCAGCAGATATTGACACTATACTGAAGGATCTTGGCCACAGATTCTAAAACTCATGAGCCTGGTGGCAAGGGGCCATGCCAAGTACACCCTCCTTCTCAAAAAATTATTTTATGTGCATGAAGCTTTTCACGCAAACAATGATGAACAAACTACAATGTTCCCTCTCTTGGATTTTTAAATGTGGAGTGGATTAGGAAACAGTGACTGCATTTGCAGCTTTCCTACATGGGTTTCCCTTTCCCATCATCTCAGCGTGCAACATGTCCTCCCGATGCAGCATTGCTAAGCTACAAGGAGCTTAATATGAAAGAGGATGAGGGTAGCAGAAAGACAGAAAGAGATGAGACAACCAAACGCTGAAGCTGCGCTACATCGCAAACGCCTGGGCTGCGTTGGCCGTGTTTACTTTCTCCAAGTCCATCCATAATTCAACGGCTTCGTTAATTCTCTCGCCAAGACCCAGTGCTTCTGACTTTCAAGAAAAGAAGCTCGCATTCCACTAATCGCTTCCTTTCTCTCCCCGCACCTTCTCCCTTTGTGCAGAGGGAGAGATTAAGCAAGGCCTCTGTCACCACCCGGGGGCTGCAGGCGGGATTCTCAAGGCCCAAATCAAACAGGCCCACACGGGCAATCTCAAAACAGCGAGTAGCAGACAGTCAGGGATGGAATCGATGGGATGGGATGCCAAGGGAGGGGATTTGCCGGCATGAAGAAGAACAAATTAGAAGCGGGAAAGTGTGAAGGATGCTCTGCTTATGGTGCCCAGTTTACTCGCATAGCTGGATTTGCAAAATAGCAAATCCACTGACCGCGATGGCAGCTGAAGCCTTCCTTTCAACGGGGCAGTGAATCTATTCTGAGTTTTTTGTGCAAATATTAAAGGAACTATCCAAAGTGCTCCATCACATATTCCCATATGCTTGGCAAAATGACAGATCCAGTGAAACACAATGGCAACCAGTGGCTTCTTGTCAACCAGGCCAGGACTCTGCTCTGGATTTTAGTGCAAACATCAAAGGGGCTATTCAAAGCGCTGGGCCTAATACCCTGAAGATATTTGACAAAATGGCAAACTCACTGGCCACAACAGAGGGCAGTGGCTTGCGGTCAGTGGAGTGTTAAATCCACTCTAGGATTTAATCCAAAGATTAAAGAACCTATCCAACAGGCTGAATACTGTGCTGCTAACATATTTGGCACAGTGGACAGCTCTCAAATTAAAACCAGGAAAAAGAATGACGTCTGTACGTTTCAGTGTGTGTTCAGGATCAAGTGGCACACTTCAACATATTCCTGGAAAACTACTGGGTTCAGTCCATTGTGCATGGAACTTGGTGTGGAATAAATTTTAAGAATGGTAGATGCACCCAGTCAAAAGTTTGTTTCATTAAAATCATAAGCAGTACCATCAGTATCGAATCAGGGTAAATATTCTGCTTCAAAATATGGTCCCTTTAAAAGTTAGTGGTCAGCCTGGGAGCTTTGATTTTCTCTTCATTCTGCCACTGTTAACCATCTGGTCTGCTTTTCCAAAAAATCACAAAATCATTAATGAAAGCAACAGATCCTGTCTCATTTGTTTCTGAAATCTAACTTTTTATAAACTGAAAGATGAATATGAAGTTTTCCAGCTTTCAAAATCTGGCGAAAACAGCTTTCATTTTTGCTCTTATGTGGCTTCTGTTTGCCAATATGAGACTTATGCAAAAGAAACACCCACCAGGTCGTGACCTCTACTTCTGTTCACAGGTCTTAAAATCTCAAAAAAGGTTCAAGGTGCTAGTCCTCATTTTTAATAGGCTGTGGTGTTTTATAAGCAGCAATGTGAGTGCATAGCCCAGAGACTCCTTTCATAGATGAGAATCATACTGTTATCTAAATGTTGTTGGACTGCAAATTCCACCAGCCCTAGCTAGCAAAACTAGTGGTGAGGAACGCTGGAAATTGCAGTGAGCTGTATGATTCACACCACTAACTGAAATAAAAGGGGAGATGCCAAGATAACTTCAGGCATATCTGTATTATTCTAGTTTATTCCAGCCTAATTTGAGGGTAATATTTATTAACTTATTTATTGAATGTCCTAAACCCTCTCGTTCCTACTAAAGTAAGCCCGTTGAATCTGAAAGATGTAGCTACGTGTTGGCTCGCTACTCAACAACTGATTCATAAAGGACATAAAGCAATCCGTAAATTGCACTTCTGGCCCTTCTGCATGGCCAGCTACGATGGAAAACTCCCATGATCCCATTGATGGACTTTTCCTGTTAATGACATACCCTGAGATCGCACTGGCTGGTGGCGCGAGAAGGGCTGGACCGCGATGACGTCATGTGGAAGCATCATTGCGGTCCCGCTTCTTCCGCGCCCCCATGCCGGGATGCCACCTGCCTGCAAAAATGGCCTTGGGCTACCTGTAGCCCTCGGGTTGTTCAGTTCCCTGACTAAATAGGCCCAAGTACAACCCCTTAATCAAACTCATTTCCACCCCCATCAAATCAAGCTGTCAACCCAGCAGGTGCATGGTGTCTATTTAAATTTTTCATTAAAATTGTTTTCTGGCTCTCTCGGGCTTGAACAAAGGGAGTCGCGCCCTCCCGTCCACCCGTCCCTTGTCTCTCTTCCTCCTGTCTTTAATCATGGCCCCGTTCATCAGGGATTAATGGTTCTGCTTATCGGACTCCAAAAGAGATTTGTTTAAAATATCACCTTGCGAGACACCTCCGGAGCGGGGAATGAGCTGGCTATTACAGCTCCGGTCTTGGGAAAAAACAAGACGGCGAAGGGAAGGGCTTGCCGCGCTCTGAAGACAACAAAACCTTAATTTCCCATAAATTACTTTGAGCTTCTTTTTTGAAATTGCTTTTGAACAATCCTCCCCTTCTCCCAAGGGCTCCAGCTGAGGGGGGCAGATAATCTCAGCCGAGGAACCATGTGGAAATTGGTGCCTCCGCCTTCCCTGAGAAGGAAGGGAGAGAATCAGGGATTTTTCTCAACACAACATGTCTTGTCAGATGGCAATGATGCTGCAGAGCGGCAACACACAGACCCATGCAACCTGTTGCTGGTCCTGACTAGAATAGACTCATTTGATCATTGGGATTTACCTGTATGTTCACCACCGTTCAACAACAGATTGAACAGGTCTACTTATCTGTGGCCATTTCTGCAGTACGCTGTTACAGTGCCCTTATTTCACTTCCGACATCCTGTGGATTCTGGGCTTTCCAGTTTACTGAGGCCAAAGAGCTCTCTGGCTGAGAAGTCTAAATTCCCCTCCCTAAACTACAAACCCCAGGATCCCATAGGATGTTGAAAGTGGAACAATAGCACTATAACAGTGTAGGGCGGAAAGGCCCAAAGTGTCAGCCAAGGATTGTCACAACTTCTTGCAGCTGTCTTCTAAAGAACTGCAAGATTTCGAGCTGGACATCTGGAAAAACCTGGCCTGGGGGACTTTTTAACCCTCCTTCTGGCAATTTGCAGGACTGGGAAACTGCTGGACTGGAGAGGTATAACTTTAGATGGCCAGAAAGCAGTACCGCAGCTTCTAGCCCCAGAGGAGTCCAGCAGCACAAGGAGTCAACAGAGGCCCATCCCGCCCGACATGGCCCAGGTTTTTTTTAGTTCAAGCAGCTTCTTTGTCAGAGGTAGACAAAGCCCCAAACTACACAGAACATTTAGCCCATCACTAGAAGTCAAACTCCTCTAAGAGGCAAAAAGAGGTCTGTTTATCCCAGCACAAGCTTGCCTCACTCTGCACGTTGCAAATTCCTTTATTTTTGTTTTGTGATTGATCCCCAGGGAGTAAACGTGGACTCCTTCGGTAAGTCTGTTCAGCCATGGAGTTTTTTCAAAGGAATGGTACACCCAGAGGAAAAACATTGTAATAGCAATAAATATGTATTTCCACTTAATGCAATTTGATTCCCAGCCGCTTAGGCACCTGCCAGAAGTTACTCCATGATTTTAATTTTTGCTTTAGATAAAAACCAGTAACACACATACACACACACACACATACACACATATACAGAGGGTGGGGAGAGGATGTGCTGAGAGAGGGATGGAACAATGGAAAATGACTGAAAGCCTTCTGCCTTCCTTTGAAATTCCTTGAAGACAAACCTCACGAGAAATCCTCCTTTGTCTGATGAAGAAGCCAGTGGAACTTTGAAAGCTTGCATGCTGTATTTTGGGTAATTTTGCTTGGCCCAATACAGTATTGCTGTTTTGTGGGTCTTGGATCTTGGATGTTATTGCATTGCTTGTATGGCCAACATAGCTACCCTGGGATATGTTTTCTGGATTTATGGATTTGAGGATACTCAGCTGCATATTTGGAGTTTGGGGAGGGGGAGAGGGCTAGGGTGTTGGAGGAGAAGGGGCATAGCCACGTTGCATGGGGTGTGATTGTATCATGAAGGGGCCTGGCACCCCCAAAAAATTGCCACCTGGGGCAGTCCTCATCACCCCCCCCTCCATATGCCTCTGAGGATATCGCATGTTAGCCGCAATGGGGGAATTCTAAAGAAGAGGGAGACAAGGGACTGGAATGTTAACTCTTTGAGGTTCCTACTTCCAACAGATGTAATTTTTTTTCCACTGGGGCTGCATTTGGTGGGTTTTACCTATCCAGCACCTAAAAGATTTTTCCTGATGCAACAGTGCACAGGCTTCTTGAGAAATTCAATGTTCTCTGCCTAGGAAAGGGTTTTGTAGCCTCACCCAGGACAGAAACAGCCTGGATCTCTGGGGAAATTACTTTTTCTGTTGCTAATGGAGTTGAAATTTTATTACTTGGGTTTTATGACTCTTTCTCTCCTAATGCCCACATGGTCAAAGTGACCCTTGCCTGCACTGATATCCATCCAAACCATCTTAACTGACAACAACAACAAAACAACATCTTGACAAATGTAGGCTTGTGAGTCTAGCATCTTCCGCTTTTCCTTCTCTTGTATAATTTTAACACCTTTGCCGCTGAAGAAGCCAACGGAGCTCCAAAAGCTTGCGTGAGGTATTTTGTGCATTTTTGGTTGGTCCATTTAAAGGTATTACTGTGGATTTGGGATGTTGTTGTGTCTTCCTTCTTCTGTCAATTACAATGTGGACAAAGAACTGTCCACAACAGTGGTTTTCAGACTCTAGGGCCATTTCCACCCTACGCTGTTATAGTGCTATTATTCCGCTTTCAACATCCTGTGGAATCCTGGGCTTTTACAGTTTAGGGAGGGGCATTTAGAGGGCCTCAGTAAACTACAAACCCCAGAATTCCACAGGAATTCTGGAAGTGAAATAATAGCACTATAATAGTATAGTGTAGAAATGGCGTAGTCCTCCACATGTTTTGGACTTCAACTCCCAGAAGCCCCAGCCAGCTTGGTAAGAGATTCTGGTACCTGAAGTCCAAAACATCTGGAGAACCAGAGCTTGTGAGATGCGCTGGTCTACCATAACCACTCCAAAACAGCCTGCAGGAATAACAAGGGGTCAAGAAAAAACATTATAGCATATATGTAATTTTCAGGGCAATGTTCTCATCCCAATCTTCCTCCCTCTTGTCTTGAGAACTGGAGAAAAAGTTCTGGGCCCTGAGATCTGGCAAACCAAAGTGCCCAAAGGGGTAAGGCTGCCATTTTGAAATGAAACATAGATTCTAAACTGTCCAGCTTCTTTTCCAGAAGTGGCCCAAAAGAAACTCAAAATGGCACCATCAAGGCTCTCAAAATAAATTAAAGAGCTGATTATTTGCTGTTCTGAGAGTGGACAGCTTATATATCTGCCACCTGGAGCAGCTTCCTCCCTCTGCCTCATGGTAGGGCCAGGCCAGGCTTATTTTGCATGCAGTTCACTCATGTAGGGACGTAAAACCCAGCTGAAGCATCACTAGAGGAAGCAGTCGGTGTCGTGCGGCCTAGTCCTGTTGGTATGGAAACCACGCTTGCCTCTGTAATTCTTTCCATTTTCAGGATCATTGGAGCGAAGGATTCAGGATCCTCGCCATTCAGCAAAGAAATGTCGAGGAGCCGGCAAAGTTCAGTCCCCAAGAGACCAAGCTGTGAATTGGCCCCTGTTCCTTCAAGGGACAGCAAACATCTTCTTCAGACAGTCAGGAAAATTAAAGCGTTGTGGGAAATGGGATCCAGACCCCCTCGACAACCCCAAGGGCACCATATTCAGTGGCTATCAGAAGGGCTACGGGTAAGATATAATTCTGCAGCACAGAACACTTGCAAAAAAATTGTACTGGGAAAAGATTTCAGCTCCTTGAGATTTGAATCATAGGCCATTTCCGCACAAGGCTGTTATAGCGCTATGATTCCACTTGCAACATCCTATGGAATCCTGGGGTTTGCAGTTTTGGGAGGGGCCATCTGGCCCCTCCCGAAACTGCAAACCCAGGATTCCATAGGATGTTGCAAGTGGAATCATAGCGCTATAACAATCTCGTGCGGAAGTGTCTGTAGACTCTTGGAGCTGGAAGAGACCACAAGGGCCATCTAGTCCAACTCCCTGCCTGCGGGAATATACAATTAAACATCCCCCCAAAAAAGAAGCTCACACTAACCTCTGTTTAAAGAATTCAAGGGATGGAGAGTCTCAAGAAATCTACCTGAACAACCCTTATAGTCAACAAGTTCTTCTAATGTTTAGGCAGAATCTCTTTTCCTGAAGTTTGAATCCATTGCTCCATGTCATAGTCTCTGGAGCAGCAGCAAACAAGCTTGGTCCATCTTCAACATGACATCCCTTCAAATATTTAAACATGGCTGTCATGCCACCTCTCCACCATCTCAACTTAGCTCTCTAAGCCACTCCTCAGAGGGCTTCATGGTTTCCAGGCCTTGAACCATTTTGGTCACCCTCCTCTGGACACCTCCC
The DNA here is from genome assembly GCA_948472985.1 of Iguana delicatissima. Taxonomy (NCBI): domain Eukaryota; kingdom Metazoa; phylum Chordata; class Lepidosauria; order Squamata; family Iguanidae; genus Iguana; species Iguana delicatissima. The sequence continues at coordinate 593,096 of CAOKZL010001008.1, read as the reverse complement.
AGCTGGTCAATATCCTTCCCAAACTATGGTGACCAGAACTGGACACAGGATTCCATGTGAGGTCTGACCAAAGCAGAATATAGCAGGACTGCTGCTTTCTCCAATCTGAACACTAAACTCCTGTTGATCCTGTTGTTTAAAGTGGGGGAGAGTTTCTAGTCCTTCTAACTGCTCGAAAGCATGTGAGGAGAACAAGAGGCTGCAGGGGCCGCAGGCTGAACATGAGTTAACAGTGTGATGCAGCAGCTAAAACAGCCAATGCAGTTCCAGTCTGCATCAATAGGAGTATAGTGTTGAGATCAGTGGCAAATAATACCATTCTTGTGTTGAATGGCAAGGATTTGGGACTGAAAGCACAACCAAATGTGGCTGTGTACATATCCCAGGCTGACAAGACTCATCACAGTTCAGGACTTGTTCTGTTCAAAATTCACAGTTGTTTGTCTAGCACAGAAAACAGCATCTTCTGTGTGGAAAATAATATTCCTGCACAGAATATACTGATTTCTGTGCAGAAAATGCTGACACTTGCCTAAAAATACCATGTGCGAATTTTTCACAGAATACCTCTCAGACTACGAATTATCTTCAAAAGCTGCACAACTTCCAAAGACTTTGTCACAGGAAAAAGAAAGCAACCAAATCACTCATTGCTTCTTTCAAGAAGAAAACCAGCAAAGTATTACATCCCTGATGCATCGCCATTTGCATGATACGTTGGTACGCACAATAGCAGTGCCTGGGCAGCCCTATTTCTGCAACCTTTAATTGAATCCGACCATTCTGTACCAGACCAGAATGTCCATCCACTTCCCCAGAGGAGCTTCCACATTCATAAGCTGCCCCCAAGTTTCTAGCCAGGGAGCCCCAGGCGGGCCCCAGAACCGATGGCTTCCCATCCCATCCCAGTCTGTCCTTCATGACTGGGTCAAGCTCTTGCCCGCTTGCCTCCAGACTGTGCATTTCAGAGCTGACTTAACTAATCTCAGGCCCTTAAGTCTCTTGTCAGGGAAATGCATTGAGGAAATGGCTGAGATTTTCCAGGCTCCATTAACTTCATATTTATGGCCTTCCCTCTCTTCTGCAATTCTGGTCGGAGGCAGTCTCCTGTCAGTCTGTCATATTACCCGCTGATGGAGGGTTCCTCTCCCCATCGATGCTGCTGCCCGGCAACTCTCCAAAGGGCCTTGAAGCCAAACTGGCATTTCTTTGCAGACCTGTGTGGAAAACCATCTGTCTGGGCTGTTAAGCAGGCTCTGTCTGGGGAGAGCTGGAGCCACTGCAAATGGGATGGAAATCATCTCCTCTAGCTGGCTATTAATAAACATGAGCCTGGGCTGTCCAAGCGAAGAGCAAAAGAGCAAGCTTTTGTTCAAAGCAAGGCTCTCTGTGAATGCTTCCTGTTTCATCTGTCTGCCACCTCCTTGTATTCAAACCTCTCCATGAAACCAGAAACCATGAGGGCTAGGAACTTTGGCTCTTTTTGAGAACAATGCTTCCATTAATCATTATCGCTTCCCAGATCCAATTAATTTAACTGTTATTTTCACAGAACCACTAGCCACTGCAATTTGTTTTTAAAAAATTGAAATGAAATCCTGGCTGATCAAGATTGGGTCTTCTCAGGGTTGGGTTTGCACAGAAATGTAGTCCAAAGCCTATAATAAATTCCATCCAAGGCTAAGCTCCCCAGACAGGGGCTGAGATTCAACAGCAGGGGTGGGCAACTGTGGAAGCCTAAGGGCAACATTAGCCCCTCTGGACACGTTTGAGGGCCACACACACGCATTGCACACACAGCCGCAAAAAAATAAATAAATAAATAAATAAATAAATAAATAAATAAATAAATAAATTTTTGTCCCAAAATGCCCTCTAGGGAACATGGAGACATTATGTGTTTTCCATGTTTTAGGCCTTCCTAGGTCATTTTAAGCTCAGAAGAAGCCTGTATTGTCAATGGGAAGTGAGTAGAAGTCACCTCCTGTTCACTTCCTGGGCATAAATGTGGTGGAAATGCCCCTTAAACCCCTAGAGGGCATTTTAGAGTCATTTGGAGTGGAGGATTTTTACATACAGTCCTCCCTCCACAGTCGTGCATTTGACTTTTGCAAATTTGATTATTCTTAAAGCATGCGCTTACTCCTCTACACCATTTTCCTCTTCCTATTCCCTTGCATTTCTCACCCCAGGCTTGCCAAGCTTGTGTGTAAAATAGATGTCTGACTCTTGTTCATAACCATCCCACACAACACCTTTTTAAACAGCTTATCCAAACACTTATCCAATCACCAGTCATACCCAAAGCTCCATGCTCTCACCCACTCCAGACAGATCACTTACCTTATTAACTTATTGTGTCACACACATAACAAAACTTTACCTTAATTTCTCCAGTAAACACAACATTATATTTCCTCTCCTCTATTAAGTCCATAACATTATAGGCACATTGGCAATTAACACCACTGGTTTCACAAAGCCAGGATTCAGTGGAAGGATGGGTACAGCACAACCACTATGGCCATTTCTGCACTGGACTGTTATAGCACGATGATTCCACTTGCAACATCCTATGGCAGTGGTTCTCAACCTGTGGGCCCCCAGATGTTCGTGGACTTCAGCTCCCAGAAGCCCCAGCCACTATGTTCAATGCTCAGGGCTTCTGGGAGCTGAAGTCCATGAACATCTGGGGACCCACAGGTTGAGAACCACTGTCCTATGGAATCCTGGGGAAACTGCAAACTCCAGGATTCCATAGGATGTTGCAAGTGGAATCATCGCACTATAACAGTCCAGTGCGGAAATAGTCTATATCATTTCATTAGTATAGGTTTACTCTATGCAAGCATGATGTAGCATCTCAGCCACAGGTTTTTTTTCCCCCTTAATTCTGCCACTGACAGCACTAAGGACTGAGACCAAATTTGGAGGCACGCTGACAATTTAAGACTATTTGCAAGATCTAAGAGGACTTCCCAGCATATGCTGAAAGCTGCAGTAGTCCTTGGAGGTGCTTCAAGGCCGCCCTTTGCCAGAACATAGTTTTTCACTCTCTAACAATGCACAATAAAAATGGCTGCACAGCTTACGGGTAAATATATATATCTCTTTGGAAAAGGCTGAGTAATATTCTTTGCCACTAATCCCCAGGCTGCAAGGAGTAATTCAAGATAATAGCACGTAGTGGACAGCACAGGAGCACCAAAGCTATTGTTTTGGTTCAAAGGCGGGGAAATAGCAAGCCATAGGCCACATGTGGCCCCCCACAGCTCACTTGTCTGGCCCCTAAAGCACCCTAGTCATTTCCCAAAATCCCCAGTACCTCTAAATAATTATTTGGGGGCTGAAACATCAAAGTCAGAATCATCCATGCTGTATTTTTTCTGATTTCTATATACTCATACTTCCACGTTGGTGGGTTTCACTTTCACAGGTTTGATTTGTGAGTTTTTCCAACCCCTCCACTCACCTCAGGCACTTCTTTTCCAGGAGACGTCCCTCTTGGCAGCTCCAATCAGGCTTCACAGTCCTTGAAAAACCTGTCTCTGGTCCTCCTCTTCCTTTACCAGCCACTCCCTGGCCAACTAAGGATGGGTTGCAGTCCAATCTCTCAGCACCACAAACCCTGTCCTGATGCCCCACAGACACCCAAGGAAGGAGATGGGTGAGAGAAAAGAAGTATACGGCCACCATACCAAGCCACGCCCTTTCCCTCTCCTTTCCCTGACCTGGGCCATTTCCGCAGTAGCCTGTTATAGCACTATGATTCCACTTTCAACATCCTATGGAATCCTGCGGTTTGCAGTTTCGGGAGGGGCCGGTCAGCCCCTCCCAAAACTGCAAACCCCAGGATTCCATAGGATGTTAAAAGTGGAATCATAGCGCTATAAGAAGCTAGTGCAGAAATGCCCTGGTTTGGACCCCTGGGTGCCTATTCACCCGGCCATGCATTGGCCCCCTTCCCACAGAGACACACACATATTGTGATAATTGCAACTTTTCCACTTTTGTGGGGATCCTGCACCCCAACCCTAGCAAATATGGAAGGCCAACTATATACAGCTGACAAAGCTGGACTGTGAAGAAAGCTGACATGAAGATCAATTCATTTGATATGTGGTTCTGGAAGAGATTTTGGGGGCCACCAAAAATACAAGTGAATGGATCCAGGAGGAAATCAGGCCTCAATTCTTATGTGAAGTCACAGCTGAGGGTATTGTACTCTGGACACATTATGAGGTAGCACCACTCATTGGAAAAGACAATGACGTTTAGTAAAGTGGAAGGTGTAGAAAAAGAAGAAGAACTACATTGAAGGCCTTCCTTGATCCCATCAAGGAAACTACAGATGCTTTCCTGAGTCTGTGAGACCTGAGCAAACTGAATTCAAGGTGCAAATGTAGTTTGGCTCAGTTAACCCAGCAAGGGGAAGAATAGAAGAGGGGTGGAACTGTGCACTTCCCAGTCAGCTCATGCAAAAGCAAACTGCTGCATGTGCATGCTTCCTCAAGAATAACTTTTGCATCTTGATCACACTCAGAGGTTGCTTGGTCCTAGTTTTCGTCTGTGAAATGGTGGAGGGTCTGGATGGGTCACACACTCACATCCCAAAGCAAAGATTTCAAAACAGGTCTGTTCTAAGCATCTTCAATTACCCATGTTTAAATATTTGAAGGGATATCATGTCAAGGAGGGAGCGGGCTTGTTTTCTGCTGCTCCAGAGACTAGGACAAGGAACAACAGATTCAAGCTACAGGAAATGAGATTCCATTTGAACCTCAGGAAGAACTTCCTGATGGTCAGAGCTGTCCAGCATTGGAATATGCTGCCTCAGAGTGTGGTGGAGTCTCCTTCTTTGGAGGCTTTTAAGCAGAGGCTGGATGGCCGTCTGTTGGGAATGTTTTGATGGGTGTTCCTGCATAGCAGGGGGTTGGACTGGATGGCCCCTGGGGTCTCTTCCAACTCTATGATGCTATGATTCTATGAAATATGGGCTTGGAGCTCTGTTTCATTTGTAAGACACTCCCATTTATTTCCCCCTGAACTTCCCCCCTGCCCTGGCCGTGAGCTCTGTCCACCTCTGAAGAAGTGTAGAACCTGATGGAGGAGACTTAGTATAACCCAGTGGCAGCAATGGTTGGGTGGTGAGGAGAGGATGAGGAGCTAGTAGAATGGAGCAGCCTGTCTGGCACAGAACTAATAGTTATTATCTACATTAAACACCATGGCTGACAGATCGGAATTAATTTCTGCACTGCAAGAGATGAAAGTTCCCCCATTTTTCAGACACATCTGTGCCATGCAAGCCGGCAAAAGAAAAATAACTTAAACATGATTAAAAATGATCTCCATTTTATTAAAAATAATTTTAATTTATCTCTTCCACCAGCCTCATCTCCCCTTGGAATAAATCCCAGGAATTGGAGGCAGAAGAAAGCCGTGGGGAATTGGGAAGACTCTGTGCCATCACGTGAGATAGTCCATCATCTTTAATAACCAGATTATGCCATTTTTTGTGTGCGTGGTTTGGGAAGAAAGAGATGGGGGATGCTGATTGCGACGTAGCAAAGAGCACCGAAGAACTGGCATGCAAACGCTGAGCAATGTTTAAATGCTTAACACACACGGCCGAGGAAAGGATTGCGGTTCAGCAAGCAAACATGACTTTGCCTACTGCTGAGGTATAGGATCCAAGAAAACTTAAGGCCTTGGACGCCCATGGCTAATCAGATTGGGTGGTAGTGAGCTGATCCAGCCTTCTTCAAAGAATCGTAGAATCATAGAGTTGGAAGAGACCACAATGGCCATTGAATGCAACCCCCTTCTGCCATGCAGGAAGACACAATCAAAGCACCCCAAGCAAATGGCCATCCAGCCTCTGCTCAAAAACCTCCAAAGAAGGAGACTCCACCACACTCCATGGAGGCAGCAGATTCCACTGTCGCATGGCTCTTAATGTCAGGAAGTTCTTTTCCTACAGTTTGAATCCATTGCTCCACGTCCTGTCTCTGGAGCAGCAGAAAACAAGCTTGCTTCATTTTCAACATGACATCCCTTCAAATATTTAAACATGGCTATCATGTCTCCTCTTAAACTTCTTTTTGTCAGGCTAAACTGCAACCTGACACTCCCTGGTTGGGTTGGATTTAGGGTTACCAGTTCAAGAAAGCACCAAGCCAAGATTTTGCAGCCAAAATGCAAGGTCTAAGGACAACGGCTGGTGATGTCAGAGGGGATAGGACCTGGTGATGTTGTTAAACATGATACATCAAGCCACAACTACAGTTGCTCGGACTATGTCATTCAAATTAAAAAAAAAAATCTAACCACCTTTCCAAGGCCCAGAATCTCTACCACGAGGAATCTGAAATTTAACAAGGTCTGAGATCCACAAAACTCTTTCTAAAAACCAGTTTAAGAATCAAGTGGGAAATCAATCCTTGGGCTGCACCACTTTTGACTGTGGAGAATGGGAAATGTTTGAAGGTTCCCTGCAAAATGAAAGTCCTGCATGTGGAAAAATAGAGTGCCAGTGCTCCTTCTGTCAGGGCAGAGCCAATATTTCTAAGATTCAGACTTGTGCACACTCCTTTTACATGCTCTATGGCCAATAATTTGGCCCTTTTTGAAAACTGAGAGATTCTGGAGTTCCTCCAGGTAGTGACAATATTCAAGTGGCTGTTCCAGGTTATTCTGGCTTTTCTGGCTGCTATTTCAGGGCAGAACTGCCCCTTGAAGCCATCTCATTGTGTTGTTTGGCGAAACAGAACCACTTGCACAAGGGTGTACCGGACACCTCTTAAAGCAAGCATGTGAAAAGTACAACCACCAGTGTCATGTCCCAAAAGAATTCCAGCCAATAGTGTTCAGTATTATTTTTAGTCTGCCTGAAATATGTTATTTATATATGAATATATGTTCTCTGCCAGTATTCTTAAGGGCTTTGCTTTTGTAACCCTGACCTTGTGCTCTTTTGAAAATATTTGTCCTCTGAAGCTAAAGTGAAGGAACCCTGTTTGCAGCCAAAGAAGAAATCCTTAGGCACAAACACAGTGGTGTTAACAGGTGGGATCAGTTTGACCCAGGGTGCTCAGAAAAGCCAAATTGACTTTTCTCCATTTTTTTGTTAAGTTAATGCAGCATGTCCAAATGGATAGATAGGTATATTTATTCTCTCTCCATCCCCACACTCGCTCTCCTTTCGGCACAGACAGCCCCTGAGGCCGGAGGGGATAAAGCTTCAAAGAGGCTGCTCCTGGCAACCCAGCGAAAGCACGGTGCTTCAGACTGTTTGTCAGAGGCACAAACAATAGAAAAAATCAGGAAGGAGGGAACTGGTATCGGGTGGCCCAGGTATGACGCTGCGAGTCAGCACAGCTGACAGTTCCTTCTAGCCAGTGAACACACATTCCCTTCCTCTCCACAGTGTGTGCGATTGCAGCCCTGGGCACTCTGCAAAACAGGCCGTTCCATCAAAAACAACAGAAAAAGTAATGAGAGACAGGGGGTTGTGGTTTCTTTCTGGTGCACCCATAGGTGGATTTTATTGATTGATTTAGTGAGGGTTGGCTTGCAATTAGAGCAAAAATAAGTTTCTTTCTAAGGGGGAAAAACAGCTAGAGCTAGTTATAGGGGACATGTAGCTCCCTCGCTGAATCAGCTACTGGTTCATTCTAGGCACAATTCATTGGCTATTTCCGCACTACACCGTTATAGTGCTATTATTCCACTTTCAACCTCCTGTGGAATTCTGGATTTGTAGTTTCCTGAGGCCAAAGAACTCTCTGGCTGAGAATTCTAAAGGCCCCTCCCTAAACTGCAAACCCCAGGATTCCATAGGATGTTGAAAGTGGAATGATAGCACTATAACAGTACAATGCGGAAATGGCCAAAGTGCTGGTTATGATCTACAAAGCCCTATGCAATTAATTTCGCTGTCTGAAAGACTTTATCTCCCCATATAAGCCTGCCTAAGTTTCAAGATTCTTGGAGGAAGGCATTCTGTGGGTCCCGTCATTGTCACGGGCTCATCCGGTGAGGACACCTGAGAGGGTCTTCTCAGTAGCTGCTCCCAGTCTTTGGAATTTTCTTCCAGAAAAGGCTAGGCTGGCTCCCTCTCTGCCCTTGTTTAGCCAGCAGATAAAGACTTTCCTTATTAAAACAGGCGTTTTGCAATTAATTAGTTGTACAGAAGGATCTTTTACCGGAGAGAGATACTATATTTTTTTCCCATAACATTTAAATGATATTCTATTTTAATTAAAATGATGTGCTGGCCTCCTGTTCAGTTGTTATGAGATCTGGGCTTACAATCTGGTAATTACTGGGGATTCACATTTACAGTCATTAGCAGCTGAACATGACCCATAAAAGTTACTGCTTCGGCTGTGTAGCTGAAGGATTTCTGAGACGCTGAAGACTGGGTTGCTGGGAAGTTGTGGGGCACAATCAGACAAGCACTTGTGGCAGGGCCCCACGAGGTCTCCCTAGCTGGCTGTTCTTGATGAGCCCCACAACCCAAAGGACACTACCAACCTTGGCCATTTCCTCACTATATTGTTATAGTGCTATTATTCCACTTTCAACATCCTGTGCAATACTGGAGTTTCCATTTTCCAGAGAGGGACCTTTAGAATTCTCAGCCAGAGAGCTCTTTGGCCTCAGGAAACTACAAATCCCAGAATTCCACAGGATACATTGAAAGTGGAATCATAGCATTATACAGTGTAGTGCGGAAATGACCATCGTTTCCCAATGCCCTGATGAGCAGCACCTTGGTAACCCTTTGGCTGAGTTCTGCAGGCTGAAATGGTAGGGTTTTTTGGGGAGCAGGGTGGCATCATCAGTCGCAACTGCAGTGATGGACTTGTATCACTGTGGTTACATCTGATGATGCACGATCTCAGCCACTACATTTTGTTATGAAGGTTGTTTAATTGTGTGCTAATTTTTGCATCATCAGATTTTTAGCTGTATCTTGTTTTAGCCCTGGGAAGGAGGAAGGAAGGGAATTATGAAGCCAGAGGTTGTAGAACCACAGTTCTCTGCATCTTTTACCATTGGCTATGTTAGCTAAGGCTGCTGGGAGCTGCAGTCCAACATCATCCAGACTGGTAAGACCTTGGGCCATCTATATTCCCTCAACAAATGATTAATGTCTCATGGACCTTCTCCCATATTGCTATTTATAGTTTGGACTGTGCAGTTTCAATTTGAATAATTGATTATTTTAGAGATTTGTTATATGCCAACACACACATATGCACACGCACACGCACATATTTTAGATTCATATGTATTCATGTCCTAACTCCTTCCATTTGTTTTTCATTATTTCAGTGAGTTAAGTCTTATCCTTTCCTTCTGTCCTGTAAATTAGTACAGAACAAAGTCATCCCTTTGCTGCAAGATAACAGCTCCATTAGGCATTGTGTGACTTTCTCTGGTTTCTTGAACTTTGCCTGACCCTTCAGTAACACTCTTTGGTGATTCCCTGACTGGCTTTGGATCTTTCTCCGACTGCTTTTCAGGCGAAAGCCCTGGACCGCGTTGACCGCACTTCTGTTCTTATGGACCCTGGAGTATGAACCTGGGCTGGCTTGGTGTCTTTATTTCTTGCTACCTTCATCATAGGTACACTTCCCTGGACAGCCGCCTCCCTGAAACAGGATAAGTGGTGCCCAAAAATAGGAGCACCACGGGTGCAAGATGCAAAGTGACCAAAATGGCTGTCTTGTCCTGGGCAAAGGCTGTCAACGTCAGCAGTTGGGCACCTACAGAGAATCCTAGCTGCAGGGCCAACATTACAACTCCATTTCCATCGCTGTGTGCCAAAAAGTAGAAAAGCCCTTGTGAATGGAGAGCTGGGCAGATCTGGTTGAGGGCAGCTAATTTCAGCTCAAGGAGTGCTGTTAAGGGGGGTCTGTAGGTGAACAGCATCTAATAAAACCATGGAGGCTGTCTGTATCTGGGAGGGCGGAGAGGGTTTTGGAACTGACAGAGACAGGGTGTGGACTTCAGAGAATAAGTCAAGAAGGAGAACTGACTCTGGTATTGAGGGACCCATGTACGAATAGACCATTCAAGGTGTAATATATTGTAATTAATGAATTTTAATAAATCTACAGTTGTTATTTCTTTAAGAAAACTGTCTCTGGCTGTCCCTAGCGAAGCCAGATAAGGAGTCAAGCAACACCTATCATAAAGAACACACACAGCCGCAGGGCAGAGAATCATTGAATCCTAGAGTTGGAAGAGACCACAATGGCCACTGAGTCCAAGCAAATGGCCATCCAGCCTCACAAATAAGGGATCGCCCTACGGTCCAGGGACCCAGCCCAGGAGGGGATTAAGGCGGGGAAACAAGGGCTATTTCCGCACAAGACTGTTATAGCGCTATCATTCCACTTGCAACATCCTATGGAATCCTGGGGTTTGCAGTTTCGGGAGGGGCCAGCCAGCCCCAGGATTCCATAGGATGTTGCAAGTGGAATGATAGCGCTATAACAGTCTCGTGCGGAAATGGCCCAGGTCAGGGAGAATGGCAGGATTCCAGAGGGTGGAACTGCAGATCCAATCTGGGAAAAGGGACCTGTCACAGCCCCCCACCCACATTTCCATGCAGAGATTACTGGTTGTGATGGTGGGTATGTGAATTTGTTTTATTCTGATCTTTAAAAGGCCTAAGCCTTTTCCCAAATAGATCTCTGTGGCACGGATTCATCCACCTGGATAGCTCTTTTGAAGTTCAAACTAATGTTAGGCTTGAAATCTGGTGCTCTGTAATTTGCTATAGAATTGATGTGTATTAACAATTTGCTATGGTGTTAATTGGTTTTAGACCCACTCAGGGCTCATCAAGCAACCTTGCTTTAGAATTGTTTGTTCTGTGTAGGACACGTCCATGGTCAGTGTGTACAGAAAAGGACACTGCTAACATTTAAGATATCTCTGAGAATGCCCGGGATGTTGATAGGATCATATAGACTTGTTAAGTTAGGATAGAATGTAACTCATGTACAAACTGTAACTTTGCTGATGCTGATGCTTGAATCTTCTCTTTCGGTAAGCATTCTTTAATATAAACACTAAAATGGTATAAGAAGGGAAGCCTGAAAGAATAAACCATCCTTCCTTCCTTGGATGGATGGATCCTTTGGCCAAAGTTACTTGTGCATCTTTCTTTCTTTCTCTTTTCCACCTTCTTACCTTGTGTGTGGGGGGGGGTTCAAGTCAGCTCCATGTCCACCTGGGAATATAGTGCAATGTGGTTTGTTTATCCACCCTAACACTAAAACCTGGAATGGGTTGACGCACACCTTCTCCACTGATGTAGAAGTCACCACCCAGCTCTCAGTAGGCTGTTTTGTCAGCCCACTTTGCCTTCCCTAGCAAAGTCAGACAAGCTGTGATGCTGGGAGACAATCTTCTAAGTTCAGAGTCTCTCAGTGCTGCTTTCTGGCTCCTTCCTGTGCTTTCCAGCATCCCATTGGCCAGGCCAGGGATGCAAATTGACCGTGCTGGCGGGACCCCTCCCGAGCCCCCCTCTCCCCTGCCATTCCCCATCTGCAGCCTTTTGCAATTGATAGCCCTGATAAACTGAACTGGCAATGAAAAAACAGCCCCGTCTGGCCCTATTAGTGGCGTGGGGTTGAGATGCCACTGGAGCAAACTCCAGGGGACAAGACGATCGATGGTGACACACCGGAGCATCTGGGCATCTTCAGGCATCTGACAGTGACTTAAGCACAGTCTCTCTCTCCCTCCCTCTTTTCTCTCTGCCTCTCCAAATCTTCCCATTCCCCCTCCTCTAGTGCCGAAAGCTGTGTCTGTCTTCTAGCAAGGATATTGTAAATCTTATACTTTTACTTCTCAGGGTTCCCTCTCCTCCAACCAGGCATGGAGGTGTGGTTAATTTGCTTCTAAAAGATCGTCTCAATTCATCTCTGCATCTCTAATCCTGAGTCTTCCAATGTGAATGGATCCTCACCTAGTTGCAGAGGAACATTTTACAGAGTCTGACACACTGTTATTTTAGAGACCTGGTTCTGGTTTCAGCATTTGATGCTCAAGAGGAATTTCAGCACTGGGTGTTCAAAAGCTGGCATGCAATCGTCTGTTTGTTTGCTTGTTTCACAGCACTGGACGGTTGGAGGGGACCTGAAGAATCATCTTTTCCAGCCTTCCAATTTACAGCTAAATCCTTTCTGAGAAGTTTCTATCCAAACTCTGTTGATGAACCTCCAACAAAGGAAAGCTTGCCATTCTCCAAGGTATTCTGCACCTGTTTAGGGGCTTCGAGACAGGCTATCAGACATACACACCTCAGTCCACCAAAATGGGTAAACAACTGGGAGTGCAACCGAGAGCTACTTCGCTGCACTACTGACATAAGAGTCACCAGTTTCTCTGCAATTGCTATTCCCCATTATTCCTCCCCTGCTTCCAAAAAACAAGAGCTAGACTACCTTCAACCATGGAGGTTCCATTTGACCAAAATGTTTCTTGTGAATGTATCTTGGTGCAGAGAAATGCTATTGCAAATGAATTTCTTGATGCTAAGAGAGGCCATCACAGATGGCTCTAGCAACTCTCAACAATACTTGGGCCAGTGGTTCCCAAACGCTTATCCTCCAGTTGTTTTGGACTTCCAGAAGCCTTAGCCAGGAATTTTGGGAACTGTAAGTCCAAAACATCTGGATGGCTAAAGTTTGGGATCCACTGGCCTAAAATCTTATTGTTAGTCCCAAATACAGTAGAGCCACTGAATGAATCAGATTTAGTTATCTGTTAACAATTCAGCAATTGATTGAATGGGTCAACTCTGGTTGGGATTAACCAAGAGGATTTCAGCTTTTGTGTTTCTATAGCATTTTCTCTTAAAGCTTCAGAGTACTTTCTGCAGCTCATCTCCCTACAGCCCTGAAATGTAGACCAATAGCATCAATTATCCTTAGTTTCCCAAGCTGGGAAAATGGCCAGCTTTGAAACCCAACCAAACTGAAAAGAAGCAGTCCTATTCTTCATACCTAAGTAGAGGGAAATGAGAGGACTGTGGGGTGGCAGTCCTTTGCTCCCCCTCCCCGCCTGTGTCTTCCAGTGTAAATATTTCACCAGCCAGGCAGATGGGTCACCGTATGGTATTTGAAGGCTCCACTGGTCAATAGAAATGCAGTTTTCCGTCCCTGAAGGCAAGGCCCCTGGAAAAGGTCATTCTGCTGGGTAGCTTTAGAGTTTATTGACCGAGGCTCAGAAACAGCAAAATAATTGAAAGGCTTAATATATCAAATCAATACAAGGTAGAGAAAGCTGCGGTGGGGGGAGAGAGGTACCAGGGATGAGAGAGTCATGGGGACAAAGAGAAGACTGAGAAGATAGGAGGGGTACGTGCATGACCCCTTCCACCGCAAAGCTAATCTTAGCAAACATTTGCGATTTCTCACCCCATTGCCAGATGGGGCCAAGAGAGAGTTTGTGGATGTGAGACCCTAGAAGGGTCAGGCTGTTAGTCCGCTGCAGCAAAAATGATAAAAATGGCTATGGCACTTAAAGGCAGAATAGATTCATTGTGAACTCTGGGAGACAAAGTTCCCACAAGAGGGTCGAGTGTCATGAGAGCTCCACCGTCCTGTAACCTCTGTGACATTGCTTGTGCAAAACACTGCCAACTTTTGCACCAAGACTTTCTGCATTATCTGATTTTGCAGGGAGTGAGGGGAGATTTAGCCCTCCTTCTATACCCATACTCACACACACACACATCACACATATATATAGCTGCCGACTGAGAATCACACTTCATCTGATGACAGACTGGGCTCTAATCCATGAACACTTTGCACTACTCAAAATCTGTTTAAACATCTTAGCTGCTTTAAAATTGCTCTTGTGTCCTGATTCTAGGGTTGATCCACCTGTTCCCACCTCACTAAAACAAGAAGATCTAGGAGAGAGATACGGAAACTCAGTCAAGCCAGATGTTTAGGACTATAATTCCCACAAACCCATACTAGCTTGGGTTTTTGCCTCTTGAAGCCCAAAACATCTGGAGGCCCAAAAGTTCTCCAGAAGTTCTCTAGGACAGGGGTGGGGAATGTTGCCCCCCAGGGGTTACATGTGGCTCAGACAAGTCCCAGTGTTGCCCCTGGGGCCCCCAGGAGCAGTCAGAGCTCCCCACTCTTTTAAAATATCCTACCAATTGGGAACCACACTCCAAGAAGCCTCCAAAGGTGCCATCATCCATTTTAAAGCTGTTTTGAAACCCCTGAAACTGCCTTTTTTGTGACTTCTGGCTTTGGCAGAAGGCAGATGTGGCCCACAAAGATTCTGGGGCCCTTTCCACACTACACAGTTATAGTGCTATTATTCCACGTTCCACATCCTATGGAATCCTGGGGTTTGCAGTTTAGAGAGGGGCCTTTAGACTTCTCAGCCAGAGGGCTCTTTGGCCTTAGGAAACTACAAACCCCAGAATTCCACAGGAGGTTGAAAGCGGAATAATAGCAGTACAACAGTTCAGGGCAGAAATGGCCATAGTAAAGTCCAAGTATTTCAATATTAATTCATTCTAAAAATAACCAATAAATTCTTAACACATATTCTTTAAACTAAACCAGACTTATATTGTTAAAAAATTAAAACAGCAACAACTTCAAGTCATCTTTCATTTTCATTGTGTCTTTCTAAGGATGGCAAACAAAATAATAATAGTTGCTGTTGTAAACTTCAAAACTGACCAGTTGAGCTGCACAGAGACTAGGTCTGAGGCAACTCATTAATACTAAAAATTCAATGATGATAAGCAAGGTGCATAGGATCACGGGGCACTGCCTTGCACTGTATCAGTCCATGTGCCTTAGTATCGTCACCCCTGCCCAGTCTCCAGAGCTTCAAGCAGGATTTTTTGCTAGTCCTAGTCCAAGAGTCCTGGCTTTACAAGGCGGTCTTCCATTTAAGTACTAGCCAGTCCAACCCTGCTTAGGTTCTGAAATCAGAGAAGATCAGTATGATCAAGGCAATAGGGTGAGGCCAGGTTGTTCTGCACATAGGAACCAGTCTTTTAACTGAGTTGGACCCGTGTCAGTATCACCAACTCTGACTGGCAGCCTAGATGCTCCAGGTTTTCGTGCAAGACTCTTTCCTTTTCATGCAAGACTCTTTCCTCTGTCCTGAAAATGTCTGGGATTGAGTCCAGCTTCTGCTTCATGGAGACACTGAAGCTGCCTTCTACTGAGTCAGGTCCTTGATCTTTCTAGACCAGGATTGTCAGATAGGAGCAGCAGCCATGGGTGTGAGGTTTTCATGCCAGATTCTTTCCAAAGTCTACCTAGAGATCCCTGGCATTCCCTGGTGGTCTCGCATCCAAGGACAAACCAAGCTCAATCCTCTCTATCTTCCAAAATCAGATCTCAGGCTGGTATGAGAGCGGTTACATTTGTGGTAAAGCTAGCATGCTTCTCCCAGTCTCCCCAAAATAAAACAACTCTGCCTTATTTGCTCTGCAGAATAGTCCGAAATCCATCCAGAGAAGAGCGTGTGATATTAAAATGAGGAAAATTACTGAACCTCTCGGCACAGCTGAGATGTTATTAAATCTCGTACAGCTGCTTTTTGCTTTGCTTTTTATGTTTCTATGTACCTACATGCCTCTTCACACGCACACGCACACGCACACAGCTCCTCGGTCATTTTATGATTGTTAATTACACTGCTTCTCTATTTGCCAGATTGCATTGTCGGTTGCTCCCTGTTCATCTCTTGGTTTGCCGCAGGTGCTGGATGGTATTATTAACTTTTTAATGCGGTGCATTAAGGGCTCCACAAGTTTGTTTTCCTCTCTGCTGATGGGTATTTAATTGGTGGGCTCTCGTCGGAAGGGTGGGGGCATCTGTCAGCAATCCAATGCAAATAGGATTATTGAATATGTCTGCTCTGAAACTCGCCAACTATACCAAGTAAACATGAGAGCATTGGGGAATCCCACAGTTTTCTGCCACAGAATGAGGAATAGACTGTCTCCCCCTCTTTTTCAAAGTATGTGGAACATTTATGGCCATTCACTTCCTCCCTGGTACGGAAACTCCCAGCCAGCCCTGTCCAGACCTTCCTGGGTCGTGTTTTCATGCCTGCCCAAAAAGTTCACTCTCACACTGTTTAAAAAAAAGAGGAAAAACTCAACACATTCAAATTACCCTTGGGTCCCCCAAAGTTGAATTCAGCTTGGAGATCTTCAGGGCTGATTTTCATTGAACTTGGACTTGGATAAAGCTTTTGACACGACAGAAATCAAAGCAGACATAAGGCCTTTCCGCACTGCATTGTTATAGTGCTATTAGTCCACTTCTAACTTCCTGTGGAATTCTGGGGCGTGTAGTTTACTAAGGCCAAAGAGCTCTCTGGCTGAGAATCCTCAATGCCCCCCCCCCGCTAAACTGAAAACCCCAGGATTCCGTTGGAGGTTGAAAGCGAAATAATAGCACTGTAACAGTGTAGTGCGGAAAGGCCCCTAGAGACTGGTGTCCTGGTAGAGAGTTATAAGTCCCCTAATGAATGCAATTGTACTTCTTTGGCCACAATGGAACACACATAAGACTGAGGAAGAGGAGCAGAAATTTTTCTTCTATTCCATCCCATTCTGTCCTGTTCTATTCTATTTCCCTCGCTTTGACCTAGTATGGAATTCAAGGCAGCTGAAGAAAACATTAAAACCCAACATAGTTTAAAACAATGGATGATGTGAAGCTTAAAAAGCAATTAAAGAAATGACTATACTGATTGATAACCAACCATTGAATAACAAGACCAGGCACAGAAAATTGGGATAAGAAAGGGCCATTTTATTTGTCCTAACCTATTTAAGTGAGTTGGCTTGGAAATGAAGCAAGAGTGGAGATCAACACAATGCGGGTCATTTACGTATTTGTAGTGTTTCAGTTTGGAAAATGTTAATAAAAGTTAAATTTTTAAAAAGTTTCCAATCTTTCAAAAAAAAAAAAAACCTTTCAATTGACATCCTTTAAAACCTACATTAATTTTCCAAAGAGCTCAGATCTTTTTAATGGAGACGGCACAGCAGCCCTTCCATCTCTGTTCCGGTGCCCGCAGAAAAGTGCAAGCCGGCCTCCCTGCCATCCAAAATAACCCACAGTTGTTTTCCCGATGTTGTCGCCCTTCTCGGGGGAGCCACGTAGAGCAAAACACACTAGGCCGTTTGTTTTAATTAGGCGGATTTAATTGGCTGCATTCTAAGTGGGGGGAAATGATTCGTGAGGATCAATACCACCTCTTGTTCCTCGCAAAGGCATCGATCGAACTCCGATAACTCCTGCCAGGCAAGGAGGGGGACAAGGTGTGAGTGAGACAGTTACAGGAGAGTGGCACAAAGCCCGCCAGACACAAACCAGGCCGGGCTTAAGGACAGGACTAACAGCGGCTGGTGGTTTCCACCCCGGGGGGGCAGTCCATCTGCTCTGGGGGTTTGGTCCAAACTTTAAAAGTGCTATCCAAGTTACTCGCCTTTGCCAGTATCGGACAAGCTTTGTAAGCACATTCTCGTGTAATGATATCACTGCCTGATTATGATAAGAAAAACTAGTGAAAACATTGGATTGTCATCCTGTTACTGAATTACAACAGCCTAAATCAAACTTAGGCCATTTCCGCACTAGACTGTTATAGTGCTATTATTCCACTTTCAACACCCTATGGGATCCTGGGGTTTGCAGTTTAGGGAGGGGCCTTTGGAATTCTCAGCCAGAGAACTCTTTGGCCTCAGAAAACTACAAACCCCAGAACTCCACAGGATGTTGCAACAACAGTTAAAGTGGAGTAAAAGCATTGTAATAATGTAGTGTGATAAGGCCCTCTGATTAAGACTATTTCCGCATTATACTGTTATAGAGCTCTTATTCCACTTCCAACATTGTATGGGATCCTGGAGTTTGCAGGTGAGGGAAGGGCATTGAGATTCTCAGCCAGAGAGCCCTTTGACCTCAGTAAACTACAAATCCCAGAATTCCACAGGATGCTGAGAGTGGAACAATAGCACTACAGCAGTGTAGGGTGGAAAAGCCCCAAGTTTGCCACTGTTTCCTTCTTCTGAAGCTGAGAGAGTGGGGCTTCCTCAAGACCACCCAGTGGGTTGGTATGATTGAGCTGGAATTCGAACCCTGGTCTCCAAGGAGACCCAGTCCAGTGCTCAAACCACAATGCTACATGGGCTCTAAGGGGCAGTGGATGAAGTCATAATCCCTGCCCACCTCTTGGGCCAAAGCACCGGGCACTTCTCAGCGTCCTACTTCCAGGCGGGAGAGCGGAGGAGGAGAGGAAACAGTTCCCCGCAACAGTAAACAACCAGTTTTCCTGTGGCTCAGATCATCAATGTCCAATAAAAACAGCGTGGGAGGAAAAAAATCAATGGACAGCCCTTCCCACTCCCGTGAGGAAGGGGGGCAGGAGCACATCTTGCCGAGCCACAGCCAGGTTCACGAGGACAGCGGCGTGTTCCCCGAGCGCATGGCAGAGGAATCCGACAGCCGGCTTGGGGCTTAATAAAGGGGCTGTCTCGTACATCTCCAGAACAATCGATAGGCCTGTAATTTCCCATTTATTTCCTTGAGGTTGTCTGCTTTCAGGTATTCATGGGGAAAGGAAGAAGAAGAGCAGGTTGGCAGAGAGATGCGGGGCTTCATATCCCACACGCCTCTCCTTTAACCCAGTGGCCAGATCTTTACTCAGCTCCCCATGAGCTGCACACCAAACTTTTCCGGAGGGGCAAAGCTGAAGGTGGGAGGAGTCTTCTTCTCGGTAGGTATGTTTCCAGGATTTTGGTCAATTTTGAGAAATATTTGAGGCTGAGCGATCATGCACTCTGTGTATGCCTAGAAGCACTCTTTTGTTTACATTACTACTTTGGTGCCCAGGCAAGAGTAGCAGAAGAGGGAGACAAGGGTTGGGCATTTATGTGTGTCTGTGCATCTGTGTGTGTGTGGCCTCCTGGAAACATCACCAAGGAGCCTGGCTGAATCATTTTCTGTTTGCATGGGGGAGGATCCAGAAGCCACTACTCTGTGTCCCTCTTTTCTAGGGGCCCTTTCACACTGCATAGTTATAGCAGTATGATTCTACTTTAACTGCCCTGGCCGCATCCTGTGGAACCCTGGGGTATATCAGTGGGTGAGGCACCAAAGGACTCTGGCTAAGAATTCTAAATACTTCTCTCTCTAAACTGCAAATCTCAGACTTCCTTAGGATGGAACTCACAGTGAGGAAAGTGGAGTTGTGGCGCTGTTAACTGTGTCATGTGAAAGGATCCTAAGACTCCATGGTGCTGGAACTGGCACAGTATCTGAGGCCCGTTCTTGGCATCTGGAAAAGGTACAGAGGTTCTAAAGAGTCCAGATCCAGCTCAGATGAAAGACAGGTGGCTCTGCCATTGCTGCGGCACTGAATCCACTCCAGGTTTTAGTATGCACTTTAAAGGAGACAACCAAGGTGCTGAATTCTATTCCCTCCCCAAATAGGTTCAGCAACCTGGATAACTCCTTTAAAGTTCAGACTACAACCCAGAGTTGGTTCACCATCATCCCACTGACGCAGAAGCCAGTAGCATCCGCCATTTGCATCCCTGTGATCATCTGTCTCTACTTTCTCATGACAGGTAGTGATTTCTATGTCAACTCCAAAGCACCCAGCAAAGAAAGGCAGGCCCTGGGCAACCTCCAGCTTCCCAGACCTGGTGGAGTGAAAGACTGACACCTGTCAATCCTTGTCTCCTCTCAAAGCCTTCCAGCTCCCTCACCATGAATATTCATATGTTTGTGTCAGTGCGGCAGAGGCACCGAGGGGGTCTCTTGATGGGCACCCAGCCCATTAACTATTCATGGAATACACCAGGCTAACGTGTAAATACTAATTTCTTTGGCAGATCGCTGGTTTATTAAGTGGAGATTTCAAGCGTTTCTCAGACAATTACGCTCTGGCTGAGAACAGGTTGGCACATTCCACAGCCAGCATGGAGCTTACTCACCACCACCTTCCTCTGTTTCTTCTTCACCTGTGGTGGTTTTGTTCTTCCAAGGTGTGGCAGGTGGTACAGGGGCATGGAGTATAGGTTACTTTGGAACCTGAGCATGCTAATGTCACTGTTTGGACTACAGCTCCCAGAATCCCTCAGTCAACACAACTGCTAGCCAAGCTGACAGGGGCATTTGGAGAGTTGCACTGACCTAATAACAGTAAGAACCTTGACACTGACCGTACCTTTGTGTAGCTTGATGTTACGCACGGGTATGTCTTGTTTTGGATGAGGCACAATGAGCTATGCCCTGGCGGAGTGTGTGCATGCAAGCAGAGGGTGGCAATTCTGATTAAAGACACCACAAGCTGTTTTAGAAGAACTCCACTAAAGATAGGGATGCTCTCTGAGGGTGCAAAGCTGACTCTGGATTAAACAGGAGAAGTGAGAGAAAAGGAAAGATCATTAAGAGAATCAGTTTACATCTCAGAGAGGCTACGATAGATAGATAAGAGATGTAGAGACTCTGGGTCTCAAAACTAGTTATTTCTTTATCTGGAGTTTTTATACCGCACTCTTCAACCAAAGGAGTGGCCTCCAAATCATTAACCATTTGACAATTCCCTATCCGCAGACTTTATAATCTGAATAAGACAGGACACACAGAGAAAGGAGAAGGCAGTAAGGGAGTTGATCAAGTCCAGCTGGCTGCTCTTCTCTCCCTCAGAGGCCAGAGCAAAGGCAATTGGAACATAGAGAGAGGGCCTCTCACCAGATGCTGTCTCCAGGCACAATGGAGCTGGGCCTGGCTGTTTTCTCCCCCAGAGGCCAGAGCAGTGGCAGTTGGAACATGGAGGGGGAACCTCTTACCAGCTGCCAGGGCCAAGTCACAATGGAGCTGTATCTGGCTGCTCTTCTCTCCCTCAGAGACCAGATACTTAACCCCATCACTGCTGCTCTTCCTAAGGCAACTTTCACTTTTTAAGTTTGAGCATGGTTCATAGAATCATAGAATCATAGAAATGTAGAGTTGGAAGAGACCACACGGGCCATCCAGTCCAACCCCCTGCTATGCAGGAACACCCTCAAAGCATTCCCAACAGATGGCCATCTAGCCTCTGCTTAAAAACCTCCAAGGAAGGAGACTCCACTACACTCCGAGGCAGCATATTCCACTGCCGGACAGCCCTGACCGTCAGGAAGTTCTTCCTGAGGTTCAGGTGGAATCTCCTTTCCTGCAGCTTGAATCCATTGCTCCTTGTTCTGGTCTCTGGAGCAGCAGAAAACAAGCCCTCTCCTTCCTCTACATGGCATCCCTTCAAATATTTAAACATAGCTATCATGTCCCCTCTTCACCTTCTCTTCTGCAGACTAAACATACCCAGCTCTCTAAGTCTATCCTCATAGGGCATGTCTTCCAGGCCTCTCACCATTTTGGTCGCCCTTCTCTGGACTTGCTCCAGCTTGACCATGTCCTTCTTGAACTGGGGTGCCCAGAACTGGACACAGTATTCAAGATGAAGTCTAACCAAAGCAGAGTAGAGTGGTACCAGTACCTCCCTCGATCTAGACACCATACTCCTATTGACGCAGCCGAGAATTGCATTGGCTTTCTTGGCTGCCGCATCACACTGCTGACTCATGTTCAGCTTGTGGTCTATTAAGACTCCTAGATCCCTTTCACACGTACTGTTATCCAGCCACTTGTCCCCCATCCTATATTTCTGTATTCCATTTTTTCTGCCTAAGTGTAGGACCTTACATTTCTCTCTGTTGAAATTCATTTTGTTAGCCTTGGCCCAGCTCTCCAATCTATCCAGGTCATTTTGAATTTTGATCCTGTCCTCTGGCGTATTAGCAACCCCTCCCAATTTGGTGTCATCTGCAAATTTGATGAGCATGCCCTCTATTCCTTCATCCAAGTCGTTGATGAATATATTGAACAGCACTGGGCCCAGGACAGAACCCTGTGGCACCCCGCTAGTCACTTCTCTCCAGGATGAGAAGCAGCCATTCGTGATCACTCTTTGGGTTCGGTCGGTCAACCAATTACAAATCCAACTAACAGTAGCCCTGTCCAGCCCACATTTTGCTAGTTTCTTTGCAAGAATGTCATGGGGAACTTTGTCAAAGGCCTCACTGAAATCGAGGTATGCTACATCCACAGCATTCCCTTCGTCTATCAAGCTAGTAACTCTATCCTAAAAAGAGATAAGATTAGTCTGGCATGACTTATTTTTGAGAAATCCATGTTGACATCTCGTGATTACCGCCTTGCTTTCTAAGTGATTAGAAACTGACTGCTTAACGATCTGCTCCAGGATCTTTCCGGGTACTGATGTCAGGCTGACTGGGCGATAATTATTTGGGTCCTCTTTTTTCCCCTTCTTGAAGATGGGGACAACATTTGCTCTCTTCCAGTCTGCTGGAACTTCTCCTGTCCTCCAAGATTTCTCAAAGATTATAGCAAGTGGTTCCGCAATGACCTCTGCCAGCTCTTTTAATATCCTAGGATGCAATTCATCTGGCCCTGGAGACTTGAATTCATCCAGTGTGGCCAGGTATTCCTGTACCACCCCTCTACCTATTACGTGCCTCATTTCCCCTGCTTCCTCACCTGCTCCCCAACCGCCAGGTTGAGTGCTTGTATCCTTCTGGGAAAAAACTGAGACAAAGAAAGTGTTAAGTAGTTCTACCTTTTCCCTTCCCCCTGTGAGTAATTCTCCATCTTCTCTGCGCAGCGACCCTATCGTCTCCTTCTTTTTCCTTTTGCTGCGGACGTATTTAAAAAACCCCTTTTATTGTTTGTAATGTCTCTGGCCAGCCTAAGTTCATCCTGTGCTTTAGCCTTTCTGACCTTCTCCCTACATCTCCGGGCCACTTGCTTAAATTCTTCTTTGGTGGTTTCCCCCTTCTTCCATTTCCTATACATGTTTCTTTTAACACTTAGCTCAGCTGAGAGTTCTTTAATCAACCATTCTGGTTTCCTCAGATGCCTTCCATTTTTCCTCCTTATTGGCACAGTTTTAGACTGTGCCTCCAATATCTCCTTTTTAAGGAACTCCGACACCTCCTGAACTCCTTTCCCTTTCACTATTCTTGACCACTGAATTCCAGCCAGCAGCTCCCTAAGTTTACAGAAGTCCGCTTTTTAAAAATCTAAGATGAGTGTTTGGCTACCCTTATCTTCTCCTTCCCACTGAATGCCAAATTCCAATAGGGCATGGTCACTCCCCCCTAAAGATCCAACCACTTCTACCTCATTAACAAGGTCATCCCTGTTGGTCAGGATCAGATCTAGAATATTTGATCCCCTTGTGGCATCTCCCACCTTCTGGACCATGAAGTTGTCTGCAAGACAAGCAAGAAACTTGCTGGACCTTGCTGTCTTGGCAGAGTTTGACTGCCAGCATATATCCAGGTAATTGAAATCTCCCATTATTACTGTGTCTCTCCTCCTTGAATGTGCAGTCATTTGGTTGAGGAAGGCATCATCAAAGTCCTCAGCCTGGGTTGGAGGTCTGTAGTAAACCCCCACCAGAATATCCCTATTGTTTCTCGGTCCCTTAATTCTAACCCAAATGCTCTCGACTTGGCTTACTGGGTTTAAGTCAAGGATCTCTTCACAGGTGAAAACATCCTTGACATACAAGGCTACTCCTCCTCCTTTCTTGTTTGGTCTATTTTTACAAAATAGGCTATACCCCTCTATTCCTATATTCCAATCATGAGACTCATCCCACCAGGTCTCAGTGATGCCTATCAAATCGTATTTATTTTGTTGTAGTAGGAGTTCAAGTTCATCCTGCTTGTTTCCCATACTCCGTGCATTAGTGTATAGACACTTAAGTCCCCGGGCCCTTCCTGCAAGTCCTGTACTATTGTCTCTACTCCTCCCACCATTGGCCTCTTGTACTACTTGTGCAGTATCAATTGGGCCTATTCCGCCTGCGCTCGACAAGTCCCTGCCCTGAATAATACTGTCTCCCTCCCCAGCGGAACTTAGTTTAAAGACCTCTTAATCCTCCTTGCGAGACTGTTTGCAAAAACATTCCTGCCAAGTTTTGCGAGGTGCAGCCCATCCCTCGCCAGAAGCCCACGTTCATGGAAATTCAGGCCATGTTCCAAAAACCCAAACCGTTGCCAGCGGCACCACGTGCGGAGCCAGTTGTTGACCTCTGCTATTGTCCTTTCCCTTCGTGCGCATTTCCAACATTCACTAGCCTCCAATGCTCTGTCCAAAACTACCCCCCAGGCAACTGTGAAGCCCAATGACTTGCTGCTATGGCCATTGAACTGATGAGGGAGCTGGAGGGATGTAGGAGACAAAGCAGCAGAGACATCCCACTATCTCCGCTGCAGTTCTTTGGGTAGAGGAAGAGAAATGAGAAATGATTTGATAAATATGTTCTGCTTCCTCACCTTTTAAAAAAGTGCAGTGGAAATGGGAAGTGGTCGCCTGGCTACGCTGTCACCTTTTTCT
Organism: Iguana delicatissima; assembly: GCA_948472985.1. Taxonomy (NCBI): domain Eukaryota; kingdom Metazoa; phylum Chordata; class Lepidosauria; order Squamata; family Iguanidae; genus Iguana; species Iguana delicatissima. The sequence continues at coordinate 568,596 of CAOKZL010001008.1, read as the reverse complement.
AGCCATTTAAGGGCTCTACCAGCACCCTCCAGGGCTTGGAAGCTGACAATGAGGAAAGAGGCGTGGAACTGTGCCCAAGGAACTTTATGCTCCATGTGCACGATGCAGGATTTCAGCCAATGGTTTCCAAGTTCTGAATTCTACATCCAAGACTGGGTATCATAAAGCCATTATAAAGAAAGCCTTGCCTTTGAGTATATCCTTTGATGACATACACTGGCATGACTATGCCATGGGGCAATTCCATCATCTGCTCTGCTAGCCCTAAGGAACATCAGTCACCCACTGGGAGGAACAGAACCACCAACATGCAGTTGTCTGTGCATTGCAAAGGGGAAGCTTTGGGATGATGATGACAACAAGGACGACGACAAGGATGAGGTTCTCCTTGCTTCAGATCAAGATTGCATCTCGTGTGCAAAGGGGAGGGCACAGTCCAATGAACCAACAAAATTTCTGGACACGGCGGCTCCTACTGCCATTCCCACTGCTGCTGGTCTTCTCTTGCAAACTTCTCAGAAGAATCTTTGAGAAGATTGCTTTCCCATGTCACATCCACCCACTTTACCTGGCCTCCCCAAGTGGAGTATCATGAGGCCTAATTAATGTCAGCAAAGTGCCTCGGCTGAGTGACTCAGTCAAAAATGCAAACAAAGAAATTACTGTTAAATCAGCAGAGGAGTCAAACTATTCAAAGGAGGCTGGAGGAAGAGGAATCCCCCCAGGAGAGGAACCAACTCACAAAGACAGCAATTTTGACAGCATTTTAGTTTATGAGAAGGAACTTCAGAGGAGAAGGGGCAAAATGGAGGGAGCAAGGGAGTGAAAAAGGACCAGCCGTTGCATTCCAGCGCTCAGGTATTCTCTTCTACAAGAAATGGATGCCTTCAGAGTTTGCACCGTGCTGCCCCCTAGAGGAACTTGGTGCTCCTTGCATGTGCAGGCAAGGTCCTCATCATAGCGTCCCCTAGAGGGCAAAGCTGGTATTCCTGGCCTTTTTTCAGGGCAGTGCACGACATTCTTCCTGCCTTACACTTCTTCATCACATTGGCCACAAAGATGTTTCTATCCAAGCAGAAACAGGAACTTGCTGGCATGCATCTCATACCAAAGGTGTCTGTTGAAACTGGACTCACCCGAGAGCTGACCTCTCCTGGCACCAGCAGACAGACACCTCTGGGCAGGGCAAGGCACAGCCCGTGGCCATGTTGGTCAGCAGATTCTAGAAACTAGAGCCCCCAAGGTAACTTTTCCAAGCAATGGAAATATCCCAGATCAGGTCTGAGATATTTTTTTTTCTTTGATGTTTCCTCACTGCTGCATTTAGGCTGAGCTGTTTTTTTAAAAAAAAATATGGCCAGAAGTCCACTTCTGCTTTGAAAAAAAAAAGAAGAAGCCAAGAATGCTTACATAGTGTAGATCTATGCTCAATGTAGTCAAGTAGTGGTGGCACTAGACCAGTTGTCTGCTGAATTCTAACACCATGCAATGGATTGCAAAATCGGAAAATGTGCTTTCTGCTTCTGCTGTCCTGGTGAACCAAGTGCTAAGACTGTAGTATTGAGTAGCCACGCACCGTCCAAGAATACACAAATTGCCTGTGAATTACTTACACTTGCAGGACTAAACTGAGGCCCCTGTGAAATGAGTATAGACAATATGCCATGGTCCCACAAGCACAATGAGAGGCATAAGGGAACTTACGGATGCACAAAAAAATAACTGGATGCCAGCCCAAGGGTTAAGAGTCCTGAAACGGTGCAAGGGGACCCTACAGCCTGTTTTATGAGCACAGTGCTACTCCTGGGATCTTGATCCAGGAGAGAGAATTTGTCCTGTGAAAAGAGAAACTAGGAATGACTGGTAAGAGTCAGCCACAACCTTTGAAATGCTGTGAAGGAGAGGCTGTGGGGGAACTCTTACAACTTGGGGCTTTCCACACTACACTGTTACAGTGCTATTATTCTACTTCCAACATCCCATGGAATCCTGCGGTTTGCAGTTTAGGGAAGAGTCTCAGCCAGAGAGCTTTTTGGTCTCAGTAAACTACAAACCCCAGAATTCCGCAGGATGTTGAAAGTGAAATAATAGCACTTAAACAATGGAAATGGCTCTAGAGGCTTCTCAATTAAAGAGAGAGAGAGATGCAGGGTGAAGCAGAGTCAGGCCAGTCAGAGACAGAGGGAAGGCCAGTTAGGAAGAGAGGAATTTATAAGATCTGAACAGCTTTTTGGAGCTGGGATTGTGGAAGGAGTTAAAGGAGTTCGTGTTTAACTGAATTGTTGCATAATAAATGTTTACCAGCTTTATTTTCCACAACTGTGTCTGGCTGTTTTCATTGAAGAACTGAAAGGGAGAACGGGGTCTGCTTCCCCACACTAAACCCACTGAACAACACAACTGTGTGCCCAAAAGAGCAGCCACCTGGAGCCCCAAAGACCAGTTGCAGAGATGAATTCTGAAGCCTAAAGTTCAGTGATTGGATCTCAAAGGTTGGGACTATGGGACCAGTCAGGATAAAGTTCTGTCACAGTCCCCTTTTCTTATCTTTTGTGGCCAGGTAAAGGCCAGTCTGAGGCGTCCAGAGGGCTGAGGCTGCAAAAGCAACTTCGCAGCCACATATAGCCCTGGGGGCAACCTTTGTCCATCCCTGCCATGCTCCTATCAAACCACTCTTAAGAGCCCAACAGCAAGGGGTGGAGAAAACTTGACCGCCTTATGTAGAGCAAGTGGAAAGAGGCTAGATTTTGGCAGCTTATGATCATGGAAACAAGAGTGCAAGGATCAGCTGGGTTTTGTTAGCAGAAGAAGGGAGTTAAGCAATACTTCAGTGTCCCAGCGTTCTTCCATGAAATGTCAAAAGTATGCTTTTCTTTAAAGGCAAAATAATTGAACTTGCCAAGTGTGGGAGTGACTTTCAGATTACCTTGCACTTCTTCCCTTTGTTGGCCCTCTCTGCAGATCTCTCTTATCTGCCCTCAAGAAAAACCAAAGAAAACAAAACTCTAGTCATCTCTAGTAACTGCTAGTTACATCCAGGCCCCTCCAAACAGCCATTTTTGGTGACAGCAGCAACAGCAAAAAAGCGAGGCAGCTGGAATTTTTTTTAATACCTCGCACAAGCTCCAGTAATGATCTGGTGTCACGTGTGGGTTTGGAAGCCTTTGAATCGCAAGCAACCGAAGGCCACCGAGATTCCATTAACAAGCCTCTGAGAGATAATTAAACATCGGTTAGTGAAACAGTCATTTAACGGGGGTGATAAAAGGAAGTTGTCAGCTGCGCATTCAGCCCCCTTCACTGCCACCACAGTGCACGTCCCACACCGTGTAGCCCCCACATTCTCCATGGCTCTCAGAATCCTAAGGAAGATCTTTCTACACCAGCACACCAATGCAAGAGATCAAACTCAGCATCGCTTGGGGAGATGCAGATGTTTCCCTGCATACTCTCCCCATAAGAGTGACATTTGCTGAGCTAGTGCAGAAGAAAGATCAGCAAAGCAGTGGCAGCTGGTGGCTTCCATGTCAATGGGAGCTATGAAGCTACTTTAGAGCTATCCATGGTACTGAATTTATTTGGGGAGGAGAGTTCAGCACTGTGGAGAGCTCCATCAAAGACTGAGAGTGGGTTTATTGCCTCACTGAAAGGGGAGCCACCTGCCACCACCGTCACGCCCTTGCCCCAGGACCCAGACTCCCGGGACCCAGACAGGTCCCTTCCCAGCAGCCGCATCCCAGAAACATGAAAAGGCAGTCCTTAGGCCAGCCAGTGCAGCAGGTAAAGGGAGATCTCAGGCCCCTGGCAGTGCTTATATGGGAAGGGCTTGTTAATTAGGACACAGCTGGCCAGGATGCTGAGGCTATATAATCAGAGGCTTCAACAACAGAAGGTTCCTGGAAACTACTGACACTATTGGTGGTGACAGCCATGGTGATTCTTGCATTCTCTACCTGCGTGCTTTGGACCTCGGACCTCAACACTTCGCTCAGATTACCAGTTTGGCTTTTGGACTATTCCCTTTCTGGACTGTTGTGGCGGCTTATTGAGAGTTTACTTCAGCCCTGAGGCTGTTTTGTGGAGCTGCTGTTATCTAGCTAATTAGGCAGCTGAGGAACCTTGGTGGGCTGCCAGACTGAGGACAACTACTGCTTCCCCAAGCCCCTCAAAGGCCTCCCCTTTGTCCACAATCTCAAAAGTGGTCCTGAGGAATCAGACCTAGCCTAGAATTCTGCTTCCAACAGTGGTCTGCAATTGTTTCCAGGAAGCTCCCAAACCGCACAGGGTAGCAACAGCCCTTGTGTGACTCCATTGTGCCTGGTTCCAGTCACTGGTGAGACACCCTACCTACCTCCATGTTCCAACTGCCTGTGCTCTCAGCTCAGGAGAGATAGACCCAGCCTGACTTCCTGTAGAGTTCATTTCATAACCCAAGTGCTGCAATGTCATTGTTCCTTTTCCCACAGGAGCCAAAATTATTTGGGGCCAGTCCTACAGTCCAACCCTCAGATGTAAGATTTGACAAAGCATCAACATGTGCTTCCCAAAGATGCTTTGACTGTGAGAAAACACACCAGATTTCAGACCTACCCAAAATATTCCTGAAAGGCAGTTAAACAGTTTCACCTTGGCCTCATCTATCACTTCGAAAACTGAATGCATAAACCTACATGAAAATTATGTTGACGATGCGCCGTGCTCCTCAATTTTGAGCTGACAGATGCAATTCAAATGGCTGCCTCCAAAAGACTAACAGCTTTTGCCCCTTCTCCCCACCTTCTGACATCTAGGTCTTGAGAGTGGGGCATGGGAGCACCCTGTTCAGGGAGTTGATCTCCTTTGGGCACTAACCCAGCCCTCCCTACACCCACACAGAGGCCAGCTAGACAACACAGCCCATGTGAGCAGCCCGAAGCACCATCTGTCATTCACATGTCTTTGTGGAACTTCGGCACATTCGTCTCTTGAGTTCCTTTTCAATCTCCTGGCAGCTCAGAATACAGTACAAACCCCTCATAATCAGGGTTCCCAGATCTCAGGGCCTGGACCCTCATTTCAGGTCCTTGGGGCAAGGGAGAGGAGTCTTCGAGTGCCTTGAAAAAGGGGTGTGTGTGTGTATGTCTGTGCATCTGTACGTTGAGAGCCAGTTTGGTGCAGTGATCTGAGCACTGGACTACAGTTCTGGAGTTCAGGGTTTGAATCCTTGCTTAGCCATGGAATCCCACTGGGTCACCTTGGGCAAGTCACACCCTCTCAGCCTCAGAGGAAGGGAAAGGCAAACCCCCTCTGAATAAATCTTGCCACGATAGCTTCACTTTTGATCTCACCATAAGTTGGAAACAACTTGAAGGCACACGAAGTGTGTGTGAGAAAGTGAGAGAGAGAGAGAGAAATTCTTCTCATTTGTTAAGCTTGAGGCTTTTTCTTTCAATAGCACATGCTCTGTTCAGCTATGGCTTGATGCTCATTTATCATGCTTAATGACTCAAGCAGGGATTGTCCCTTTGTGACACCTGGAGCCACCTTCTGTGACACCACAAGGGGTGTCATTTGTGGGTCTCAGGTTTGGTTGCTGAAATCTCAGTGCCTAGGATAGTTCTGACCTGGCAGTCTTAACTCTAACTTTCTCTACAAAGACAACTCAGACACCATCCACCACTGGTTAAACATCCTATCCATCAGGTCTGGAGAAAGTGCTGCATGTGAGCTATACGTGGCCCCCGGGCCCCAATTTTGTAGCACCCTCCCAAGCATCCAGGACCAAAGTACCTCTGACTCCTGCCACTAAAAATCTTTCAGCTGATCTTTGTTGAATATATGGCTCCTTTGGGATCAACAAAAGACACCAAGAGAATGCCAAAAGATATTTTCCCTCCTGCGAAATTGACCTTAAATAAAAATTGGCTCCTTCCCCCTGCTCAAAGGAAATCAATTTCATTTAATACAAAGCTTCAAAGGCTGAAATCCTGGTAAGCACAGAAGAGGCGTAAGAGGAACAAACACATTCAGAGGTGGGACACTGTTGTGTTACATGGCTGGGAGGGATCTCAGGCTTAGGAGTGTGAGCTTGGTAAATACTAGCGTTTGAACCAGGCAAGGCCAACATTTTTTCCTGGTTCATTTTCACTAGCAAAAGAGACAAAGATAATGGGTAAGGCCCCACAGAGCTCAAAAACACTACTTCCTTGGACTGCAACTCCCAGAATCCCCAAATGTCCATGCTGATTTTTTTTTAATGAGGAATAGTTCTTTGCACCCTCTCTAGAACATGACCTACACATGGGTGACTTCCAGTCACACAAATGTACACCTACAGCCATGATATTTCAAATGAGTAGTGCTTGCTGGCATAAGATGGTGTAACACTGGAAAAGAGGCCAACAGATACCACCAACTGCTAAAAAAAAGCCAAATTAATGGCTCCTAGAGTAGATGACACCTGGCCTCTCACTAGAAGCCAAGATAACTAAACTGAGGCTGTTGTTGGGCATATCAGGGGACCACATGACTCCTTGGAAAAGACAATAATGCTTAGTAAAGTAGAAGGCAGTAAGAAAAGAGGGAGATCTCCATACAAGTGGATCGAATCCATCAAGGAAGTCCTGGCTGCCCTGAATTTGCAAGACCTGAGCAGGATTGTTGATGACCAGAGATCCTGGAAGTCTTTCACTCATACGGTCATCATAAGTCAAAGTCAACATAACAGCAAATAACAGTAACAACAATACCAATAACAGGATTCCAGCCATTAAACTGAAACACTAAACTAGGTTTCTCAGCTCAGCATCAACCCATTCCCTGAGTTTTCAGAGAACCTGAGACCGGAGAGCAGCCCATCTTGATGTCTCAAGGTACAACCCCACCAGAGAAGATAAAAATGTTGTACTGTGTCATCAGACTATCACCACATTGAGGAAGATAGCACTATCATTAATTCTCTAAATCCATCTGGCACCCAGCCCAGCCCAAGGCATTTTGCTGCCTAAGGTGGAGGGGCAAATCATTGTTCCCACTTATGACTGTGGGGAATAATACTGAAATTAGCACCATTGCCTTTTCTTTTGAAAAGCATCTCAACTACAAGGTATGGAGAGTTGTAATCCCCCCCCCAAAAAAAAAAATCCCTCAGGTACTCTGCCCACTCCCTGGGAAATGTGCAACTGCTAGATAGGGCACCAAAGCAATTCTGGCCTGAAGGAGTGATCCAAGATTCTGAATTGCTTGGGAGGAGCACGTCCAGCATCTTGGGTAGCTCCTATAGACTTCTAAATGGCAATTGTTAAAGGGAAAAAAATTACAATAATGACACAGAGATGCCAGGATCCCCTTGGTGCACTATGGCAGAGTAATCACCCCAGTGTAGCAGTTACCACAGAGGGAAAAGAGGTACTGTGACTGTGAAGAAAGGGTATATGCCACCCAGAGCCAGCAGGTTTTGCCTGCTTTCCCTTGCCACCTCTGTCTGACTATGGAAAATGTTCAGCCATTGACATAATGCATGAAAAAAACTTGGCCTAAATAATCAATTTACTTGCCACCCTTGGTACTGTTTCCAAATTTGCCATCTCACCCAGCCTAACTATACAGCCAGCCCTGTGTGATCCACACAATTCTACCTTCCTGAAATGAAATTGCTCTCAACAGTCCAGATCATTTAAGACCGTCTGACCTTCGCAATGCTGTTATATTTTAGCAAGATCATCTTCAAGACTGGAGGAACCAAGAGACAGCCACACGCATCAGAGCTTATTCTCCAAGGGATATTGAGTACAGACTGTCTATTTTTCTCCCTCTATCTATTGAGTTCTCTGTGCACCATGTGGAAGAAAAACAGGAGAAAACAGTTGCTATAGAGACCCGAGTAGGCTGGGGAGTGGAGCAGACGGAGCTGGAAGTTGACAAGTCAACTGACGTGCCACAGCGGATGCCAACATTTTTATGCAGTCCTCTGTTATCCGCTCCTGGGGACATCAAAATGGAGATCAAGTTTCCACAGGATCCAGAAATCTGAAACTGGTGTCCACATATTTATTTATTAAATGGCCAAGATCCTACAGCATGTTGGTGTCGTGTAAATGTACATTCACATAGTGTCGTGCCCTGGATAACTCACAATGCACAAACTCCACTCCAAAGTATACAGCAGTGTTTATTTATGATGAGCAAGGAACACAGCACACGTGTCCTGAAGTTGCTGAGACTAAAGAATACAGGCCGGTCATAGGTTTTATACCTTCCCATACAAACTTAGGAATGCAAAACTGTGATTGGAGAGGATCCTCAATTAGACATCACTCCACAATGTTAGATAATTCCCAGCCTCCCAGTTGTTTACCACTTTTTCATCCTTGAAGCAAGAACATGTTTCCTGTCGCTTATCTCTCAGCATTTTCAGTTCTCACACCTTTTGGGGATTTCATTTCCCTCTTCTCTGATCTTCTCCCCCTCTCCTGGGTACATAATAACATTGAGGGATAAAGTAATTAGCCATTTCATATTTTTGAATACATGTACAAGCTTTAAACAGATAGAAGTTGCAACCAACAACTGGTTTTTGATACTTTGTAGTGCTCTAACTAAAGTCTACAGCCATTTCTGCACTACACTGTTAATAGTACTATTATTATTCCACATTCAACATCTAATGAAATCCTGGGGTTTGCAGTTTAGGGAGGGGCCTTCAGAATTCTCAACCAGAGAGGACTTTGGCTTCAGTCAGTTACAAACCCCAGGATTCCATAGGATGTTGAAAGTGGAATAATAGCACTGTAACAGTGTAGTGTGGAGATGGCATACCCTTTCCCTTATTTGGCTATCCTGCATATCATAAAACACATTCAGCAAATACATTATGGTAGGAGCTCTACATCCTGACACATAGCTACCTAGTAGTCGTCCTGCACCATCCCCATGATAAATATCACTATTGCACGACCATTGGCATGCCTTCCAATGTGCCTGATACTTGTCCCATTGCGCAGTTGGGAATAAGATACAGCAGCTGCCTCTGCAATTCCAGGGAAACAAGTGGGACGTTGAAAGCAAGGACAAAGAGTCCATCCAGGAATGCGTAACTGTATGGATGGAAGCCTGCGGTTTGATCCCAATAGCGTAGAGCCTTTCAGTCAACTGTTGAATGGTGAGTTAACACATAGATAAATCCAACTGATTCAATGGCTCTCCTCTAATTGTGAGGATTTAGGCCCCCGTGAAATGGTCACACTTGTGGAACTCCCTTCATACAGCCATGGACTGAATACATCCTTTGCACTATGACCAAAAAAAGTGCAACATTGTGTGTAAGGGCACTTACATAGGTGCACAGTGTTGGTATTCAGCAAAAAAGGTGGTGGAGCACAACCGCTGTGTAACTAAATGAGTATAGATTTCCACTGTGCAAGCTCGATGCAGGCATCTTGACATTTGTGAGCTAGGGTGGGATATAAATATTTTAATAAAAATTGATAAATTAGTCCATACAGCTCTCTTACTGACCCTAACAGTCAATACCTTGGGATTCTTACTGGGTCCAAAAACAGCCCATAATTCAATGATATTTTTTTAAAAAAAAATTAGCAAACGCTTATTAAAGATGAACACTACCTGCCCATTGTCAACAAACTAGCAGAATGGGAAGGGGCATTTTGGTTGGCCTGGAAGAGACCAAACTGCAGGCCTGGCCTTCAAAAAAAAAAAGTCGTACCTCTCAGCGTAGCATAGAAACAGCTCTCTTCCATTGACACTCGCTCCATGCTTTATCTCTCTCCCTGTGGAGAGAAAGCTGCTGAAGCTGTCAAAGGCAGGTGATGGGTGAATAGCTATTGTCAAGATCAGGGGTTTAGCTGTCACCCTCTCTAGTGGGTTCCCTCTGGAGACTTGTGTGTAAGTGAATTTGTTAAAAAGCTTCTCTTAGTGGTTGGAGAATTAGACCCAGCTGGGTGGCTTAGGAGTTTATCTGCCAAGGATATTTGTTGTTATTGTTGTTTTGTGCCTTCAAGTCAACTCTGACTTGTGGTGACCCTCTCTTAAGATTTTCTTTGGCAAGATTTATTATCATGGTCTTCCTCAGAGGGTGAAAGAGTAAGACTAGCCCAAAGTCACCCAGTGGGTTTGCATGGCTGACTGGGGATTCAAAATTCACTCTCCTAGATCTTCCTCAAACACTAAAACCATTACAGTGTACTGTTTCTGATCTCAGAGGAATCAATGAATCTGTTCCGAGGCCATTTCCACACTACACTATTACAGTGCTATTACTCCACTTTCAACATGCTTGGGAGAATTCTGGGGTTTGTAGTTTAATGAGGCCAAAGAGCTCCCTGGCTGAGAATTCTAAATGCCCCTCCCTAAACTGCAAACCCCAGGATTCCATTGGAGGTTGAAAGTGGAATAATAGCATTACAACAGTGTAGTGCAGAAATGGCCTAGAAGTCTGTAAGAGCTATCCAGGGTGCTGGACATGATCCTCCAAAGCAGCTCAGAACCTTGGATAGCTCCTTCAGGCCAGAAGTGTTTTGATGCGCATTTGCCAGTGTCGCAAAGCAGCCGCGACAACAATAGTAGCAGCAAGGGAAGGTGGACAGAATGAGGTGGCTCTGAGCATTCTCTCAGAGTCCTAGTCCAACACTCAGGCCCTTCACCACACTCTGCTATCACCTTGCTAGATCTCCCTTCTCCCTATTCCAAAGACTCATATGTTTTGCTGTGATAGCCCCCACTCCATGGCCATACAGAAGCTGATGGAGGACAGAGGGGAACTGGAGATGCCCCATAGCTTTATGCAGATTGATGGCTCCACTTACCAAGATCTGCCAAGGTCCTCTAGAGATCTTGTTGGATCTCATCATTCTACAGACACTTCTGTGATCGCCTCTCTCCCCACCAGCCAATGGATGGCCATGGAAGGGGAATTTTCACAGACAGACTGCAAGTCTTGGTGGAGTTGGTTGCTGTGGAGGGAGGAAGAGCACATTAACCTATTCCACACACACACACACACACACACACACACACACACCACAAAAAGGCATACAGATATACTTTGGATTTGCACTTATGAATGTAACCAATGGGATATCACCCACAGAATGTTAGGCTCCCTACTGACAGTGCAGGATTTTGGCCAGTGTTTGTCAAAGTGCTTTGAAGGGAAAAGATCAGAGACAGGGGAGCATCTACTGACCGACCTCTAGACTTGATCTGTCTGGGACACAACGCAGGAGGGCAGGGGGGTTTTTAATGAAATTTTATGTCCTATGTTTCAATCCATAAGATCTTGCAAGAGATTCACAATAAAACCAGTGAACTTCTCACATTAACAAACTGCTCACTGATGGTCATTATATTTTTACATTGGACATTGTGTGGCTCTTCAGACATTGCCGAACTTCAGCTTTCCACATTTCATAGATATGGTGTTCAAAGTTTCCAGAGATTCTCATCCAACAACATCTGGAGAGCCACATGTTGTATATACATATAATATTGAGGGTTGGCCTTTTCATCCATGTGTGTTTTAATTCAATTAGCAGCTCACTGTAATTCGGTTAGGCATACCTTTTAGCACATTCAGTAAATAATAGTTACTCCAGAAACAAATTTGAAAGTCTTCTTTTACAATATGAAAGACCATTCTTTCCAACACAGTGCCCTTCTTTATTTTCTTCATTTATTTTTATTTTTAAAAAGTTGCTTAATAGAATACTAATATATTCATCTCTGCTGCAACTCCACACACACACACACACAATATAGCCATATTCTGGCCAGGGGAGAATGTAGGGAGTTGCAGAAGGGGGTCCAGCTACGTTCCTACAGCTGGGTGGACAACAACAGAAATCTTCCAAGACTTCCAGGTCTTCTAGAAGCCCTGGAAGATGATGTCCTTCTTTTTTGTCCAGCTATAGTAACACAACTGGATGCTTCTCTGTTGCCGGCCCGCACCCTGCTCTCCATCAGCCAGGAAATGAGTTTGTTGGTGGTGCTACAACAGAGGAGAGAAGAGTTATGAAGGAAAAGAGTTTGGCAGTTGCATGTCAGCAGAGAATTCCTACCTCTCCAGTGACCAAAAAAGCGAGTTATGCAAGTGTAGTTTGGACTTTAGTCTGCACAATTCACTATTAGGATGCTGAGGATCCTTCCTTGTCTCAAAGGAGTAAATTAGTTCCTCCTTCACCCTCTCAATGAAACGTTCCATCAGTCCTACCAGCCCAGTGGATTTCCGGGCCATTAATCTTTCTTCTAATTTGATTTGGTGCATTCATTAGTCACAAGACAAAGAAGCAGGCACTCCAGGGATGCCAGAAGCAAACACAAGGGCAGTAACATTACAGTCACATCCCGTAAGACAGCTGCTAGGGAAGAAAATGAGGCTTTGGATGCAGTGGGAGAGAGACCTGTGAACACAGGACCTGATGGTCGCTTAGTTCCACCAGCCCAAAACTTCACCCAGGAGATCTCCTTGACTACGTTTGCAAGAAATCCTGATGCAAAATTTGGTGAAGTTACACACTGAGGCTAGTATCCTGGTAGTGACATATGTATGTATAAGTCACACCACAAATTATTTGTCATGGGGCATAGAATCATGGAATCATGAAGTTGGAAGAGGCCACATGGACCATCAAGTCTAACTCCCAGTACGATGCAGCAGCCAAAGAAGCCAATACGATTCCAGGCTGCATCAAGAGGAGTATAATGTCCAAGTCAAGGGAAGTAATAATGCTATTCTTAATGTACACCAAAGCAAAATAAGAATTAAGGAAGCACCCCAACCTTTTAGAGAAGGAAATTGGTAAATGTTAAAGGATAGAGATATTGGATTTGCATATAATGTTACTGGAGATGTAATAATTTCATATTTATTTGTGACATTCTAAGCTTCAGAGTGTAACAAGATTTGATTTAATGGTTTTAAGGTTTTAGATTTAATTTTCAAAAAAAATTAAAAAATACTATTCTTCGACGCTTTGGTCAGATATTACCTGCAATATTGAGTCCAGTTCTGGACACCCCAATTCAAGAAGGATATTTTCAGGCTGGAGGGAAGAAGAGAACCAGTTCAGTAAAAGTTCAGGAAACCAAACCCTATGAGGATTGACTTGGGGAGCTGGCTACATTTGGCAGGGAGAAGAGAAGATTGGGATATGCTGGCCATCTTTAAATATCTAGAAAGGTGTCATGTAGGAGATGGGACGAGTTTGTTTAGTGTTGCTCTCGAAGTGGCGCTAAGTGGAATTGCTCTACATTTGTTGAAAAGACTAGAACATAAGCCAATGGATTCAAATTCCAGCAAAAGAAATTCAACCTAAATATTAGGAAGAACTTTTTGACTGCAAGAGCTGATCAACAGTAGAACAGACTGCCTTCACTCTGTGAACTCTCCATCTTTGGAGGTCTTAAATAGAGGTTAGATGGGCATCTCATCCAAGTGCTTTATCTGTGTATTCAAGAGTTGGACTAGATCAGTGGTTCTCAACCAGTGGGTCCCCAGATGTTTGTGGACTTCAGCTCCCAGAAGCCCCAGCCACTATGGTCAATGCTCAGGGCTTCTGGGAGCTGAAGTCCACAAACATCTGGGGACCCACAAGTTGAGAACCACTGGACTAGATAGTGCTTGTGACTGCTTCCAATTCTGTGATTCCACGCTTTTTATATAAAACAAAGCCTTCTTAGTGGCTGCCCAGAGTCGGAACTCACTTCCAAGGAAGGCTAGGCTAGACTCCTTCCAGCAACAGGAAAAGTCTGCTCTGTTCAGGTGGGTTTTTGGTAACTAGCTGGCTGCTTAAGGAAGGGACTTTCAATGGGAGATTCTATTTTTATTGTGCTTTTCAATTTGCCTTTAATTTGCTTGTGGTTTAACATTGCAAAACATTTAATTGTGCTATAATCCTAACTTATTGTGTGGCTGTTTGTGCCTGGTTTTTAAAACTTTCCTGGGAGCCTGCTTGAGTCCCAGGGCTGGAAGAAAGTCAAGCTATAAATCAGTGAAACAGACACGCCGACAAACAGATGAAGTAAAATACTATGCATTTTCTCTGGACCAAATGCAGTTGCTAGTCTGAGCTGGAGCAGAGTCATTAAAGGAATGGAAACAGGGTATGTCAACACTTGCGTAAGTTCCATTGATTTAATCATTACATTTTAATGGGCCAGTTCCGGCTGGGACTTAACCATAGGATTTAAGTCTCCAAATTCTCACAGGGTTTCATTATCAGGGATGGAAGTCCCATTTTGTATTTCAGAGCTTAACAATGAGGGGGAAAACAAGCTGGTAATATTTTATGTCTTTTATTTATTTTGGCCAGGACCTCGAGGCATTTAAACCCAGAAGGTGGTCTCATTTCCAGGGCTTTTTTTGTCCTTTTAAAATAAAAATAAAATCAGTGCCCAAACAAAAGATTTGCTACAAATGCTAAGCGCAGAGCTACCCAGTTTTCCTGCTCCCTTTCTCCCCCTCGCTCAGTCTAATTGCTTCGTTAGAGTTATTTGTGAGGTAATTGAGCTTTAATTATCTACAAAAACAAACAGATTTAGAAAGCACTCTTGGAGGCGAGCCTTTTGGTCTGCAGGAACAATACACCTGCAGGTTGAATGTGATTCCTTCCACATTACTGTGGGTTCCCCAATAGAAAATGGAGGCCCCCCCATCTTCCTCAGAGCTCACTTTCTCACAGTGTGAGGGTCTTTCCGCACTACACTGTTATAGTAGTATGATTCCACTTTCCACATCCTGTGGAATCCTGGGGTTTGCAGTTTAGGGAGGGGAGGTTCTCAGCCAGAGAGCTCTTTGGCCTCAGTAAACTACAAGCCCTGGAATTCCACAGAAGGCTGAAAGTGGAATAATAGTGTGGTGCGGAAAACTCTAAGCTGCAGCAGCTCAGTCTTCTGGATGGGGAATTCTTTGCAAGGCTACTCTGGCCAACCAACTTTGCCAACCGGGGAGCTGAGCCTAAGAGAAGCACCTTAACCAAAGAATAAGTTTTTCTCACTCCATCTATTTTCTTTCCGATTGAGGCTCCCTCTCTCCTCCCACAGATTTTCCCCTTCTTCAGTCAACCTCTTTCTTCTGCTGCTCCTGGGCCAGCTTTCCCAAAATTCCTTTCCATATGTCTGCCTGCACAATTCTATATCTTTCCCCCACCCCACCCCTTGTCGAGTCCCAAAAGGGGTCCCTATTGCTGTGAGGGGAAGAGAGGAGGGAGAGGGAGGTGATTCAGACCATGAACTAGCAGCAGGTCTCAATTTGGTGAGGGGTGAGAAATGAGGGCCCACTCACAGATGGAGTGCACCCTCCTTTTCCTTCCCCCAGGAGCCTAGAGCATCCGTATCTTCATTGTCTCAATTGCCTTAAACTTACTCCACCCCAGACAAGAAGTAACAGCAAGAGTGGTCACTTCTGGAGTTTGTCAGCTAGATGGGATGGAGCATGAGAGCAAGGAATTAGCTCCTTTGTCTTATCCTGTCATAGCCGCTGGCTGCCCATTGCCAGGCAATGCATGCAGAGCTAGCAGAAGGCTGTTTCATCAGACAAACTGAGACAGTTTAGCAGAGCTTGCCTGTTTAGGGTTGAGCAGAAGCAGAGTCAAAAAATTGGTCCAAGAGTTCAGGAGTCCAGCAAGCAGCAAGGTTGGACAGTCTGTGGGTCAGAGAATTGTGGCAGACAGCAAAGCAAGGAATCTGTAGCACATGCAAAGCCAAGGGCCAGCAAACACACAAGTTGTTTCTGGCGCTGAACCACTGCCCTCTGCCTTCCTTAAAAAGGCTGGAGCCAGCTGGCTCTCATCCCAACCTGCTGCTCTCATGGCCCAGCTAGCTTGTGTTTGCTTATCTTCTGTTGAAGCTGCTGTTCACATGGAGAAGCTGACTCCCGGCCCATGACAGATCCAAACAGAAGCATACAAGTGCATAAGCTGCACTTAACATATGTGTTCATGTTACTATCTAAGATGCTAGCTTAAGTGTTCCCCATTTATTCTGACGTCAAACTTCTGGGAGACCTCCCAGTTAAAACAATCTGGGTGGCTCATGGGATTCACTTCTGTACCCTACACTACCCTCTCCCTCTCCCTCATACAGACACACACACACGCTCTTCCTGTGTTGTCATATTTGTGAAGGAGCTGCCAATTTCTCAGCTAATATTTGTGCATTTGGGAAGGATGCCTCTGCGCAAAGAGGGCCTGCCTCCCCTTTCTCGCTTCCCCTGCTGAGTTATTGGCTCAGCTGATCCCCCTCTTTAATTGATTTGTGCAGGTGTGTCCAAGCCCCCGCGTGGTGAGCAGCTGGGCTCAAATCAATTACCCACCCAATAAAAGTGTGCCACTTGCATCACTGTCGTGCCACTGGCATGGCCGACTCCCCTCCTTGCCACCGTCTGCCTACTTGCCGCCCAGAAAGCTGAAGGAGGCAGTGACAACAGATACATCCCGGGAGGAATAAAATCAGCCCTTCTCTTTTAGGGAGAAACACAGCATGAGTACAAACTTGCATTAGTCAGGAGGGAGAGGAGGTGGCCAGATATTTCACTAGGTGATTCTGCTGTGGGTTTTAGTCTGAACTTTCAAGGAACTGTCCAAAAATGTTGCACAAATATGTTTGGTACATTGGATAGCTCTTTTAAAGTTCAGACTAAAAATTAGGAGTGTAACTACAGGGACAAAATGAAGATATTACCCTGCCAGGTAAAAATTCTGGTCCTCAATGAAATCTTCCTACAATCCTCCAATTTCTAGCCTCTCAGAGAGAGTGAGACACAGAAAACAGTTCATGCCTTGCTCTCTTCTATTTGCTCTTTTCACATTTCCTTAGCCACTTTGTCTTTTGCCCTTTTCTTTGGATGGCTGAATGTGTCTTTTTCCCCCTAAATACTCAGATGGGAAGGTTGATCAGTAATCACGCACCAGCACAAGCCGGCTGCAAAATGAAACTGCCAAAAAAATCCCTGTGCAATCCAAGAATGAAAAAAAATACATCCCCACAGCAATATGGAGCCAAGCAAAAAGAATCTAATTTAACTCAGTGGGGCCAAGTGTAAAGCAATCTCACCAAAGAGACTCGAAAGGGCTGCAACCAAGAAAAACACCCCCTCCACTCCCAAAACAGTGAGGATGATGATGGAGCAGTGCAAAAGTGCCACCCTGCAGACAAACTCACAGCAAAGAAAATTAGGATTAGGTGGATTAACCACCCTGCAGACATAAAGACTTCCAGCCCCACCGTAAAAGGAGACCAAACAGTGATCCATCTTGCCGGAGTGTCATAGTGTGAAAACCATGTGTGCCGTCATATGGAGAGAACACTCTAAAGAGGAAGCTGCCGCAAAATCCAGCATAATTATGCTAAGAACACTTTTATTTTTCGCTTTGCAAAGAACAGCTTCTACCAGAGATCTGCTTGAAGTTCGTCGCTGTTTAACACTTTTAGAAAAGCCGGTCTTTGAAGGTAAAAAGCAGCTCAGGCTTACAATGCTAATTTCCATTCTGGAGCAAAAAAGCATCTCTACTCCAACCATTGGTCTTTGCTCCCTTTTGTTATTTTTTTTTTTTTTTGGAGATCACAGACTTAATGGATCAATCGGCGCTCACGACTTCCTGGGGTGTTCCCCTCCTCATGGCCGCTTCCATTGCACCTTAATTGCCATGGGTGGGCTTCTTTGTCCTTTACCTGTCTTTTTCTGTTTCATCCCCTTCTCCTTCATGATCGGGTGGAAAGAGAGAACATTTCACGGAGGACAGGCCCAGCCATTGAAATTCCCACTAGCGCACCTCCCTATAGGAGGCTAAATGGATCAAAATGCAGAGGTGGAGACTGGGCCATTTGCAAAAGGAGTTGAGATGTTTTCTTCCAATTAACTTCTAAGTGAATTAAGCCTCAGCCTCAGATGGCACTCACATCTTCATCTGCAAGCCTGCCGGTTTCCTGCTTACCTGGAGATCCGGGCTCTAGCTATTGTGACAACTGTAGCCCTAGCAGGCTGGAAAAAATCAACCAGTTGAATCAGGGTAAACATTGGCCAGAATTCCATCAGGTCTAGCTCCAAAGTACACTGATGCTTATACCTTTTACATCAAGAGTAGGCAACGGTGTGGGTGCCAGTCACCAATTTCCTCCTAACCTCCCCTACTCCCATTTTCCAGCAAAACTACCTCCTTTTTCCTCTGTCGTTCTTCTCAAAATGGCACCAGGAAGTCATATCGTATCACTTCCTGTCACCATTTTGAGAGGGACTGCAGAGCAAAATGAAGCTAGCTGTGCACAGTACAGGTTCTGTGTGTTTGTGGGGAGGCACTGGATATTTTCACATGTTTTCATACGTTGGGGGGATTTTCTGTGCAATTTGGGAGCAAAAAATCCCCCAAAATTGCACCCTTTTAAAAAAAAAAGAAATGAAAAGGAATTTGGGAGAGTATGCAGGGTTGGTGGAGAGTTTCCAGGGCACCAAGTGAGGTCCAGGGGCCACACTATACCCAGCCTAGGCATAGTGCCCAGTATTCCCTCTGTGTACTGTGCAAAGGATGGCTTAAACAATTCACCTTGGAGGGCGCCTTAAAATTCAGACTAAAACCCAGAGCAGCATATTGGCTTCAGTTGATGATTAGACACAGACACAGCTCTGCCTGCTCTGAGTCCCTGAAAGACAAAGTAGAATCATCGGAATAAGGCCCTTCTCCATCATTTTAAGTTATCAACAATATCTTTATCAACGACTTGGATGAAGGAATAGTGGGCATGCTCATCAAATTTGCAGATGACACCAAGTTGGGAGGGGTTGCTAATACGCCAGAGGACAGGATCAAAATTCAAAATGACCTGGATAGATTGGAGAGCTGGGCCAAGGTTAACAAAATGAAATTCAACAGAGAGAAGTGTAAGGTCCTACACTTAGGTAAAAAAAATGGAATACAGAAATATAGGATGGGGGACACGTGGCTGGATAGCAGTACGTGTGAAAGGGATCTAGGAGTCTTCATAGATCACAAGCTGAACATGAGTCAGCAGTGTGATGCGGCAGCCAAGAAAGCCAATGCAATTCTCAGCTGCATTAATAGGAGTATGGTGTCTAGATCGAGGGAAGTACCGGTACCACTCTACTCGGTTTTGGTTAGATCTCATCTTGAATACTGTGTCTAGTTCTGGGCACCCCAATTCAAGAAGGACATGGTCAAGCTGGAGCAAGTCCAGAGAAGGGCGACCAAAATGGTGAGGGGCCTGGAAGACATGCCCTGTGAGGATAGACTTAGAGAGCTGGGGATGTTTAGTCTGCAGAAGAGAAGGTTAAGAGGGGACATGATAGCCAGGTTTAAATATCTGAAGGGATGCCACATAGAGGAAGGAGAGGACTTGTTTTCTGCTGCTCCAGAGACCAGGACAAGGAGCAATGGATTCAAGCTGCAGGAAAGGAGATTCCACCTGAACCTCAGGAAGAACTTCCTGACAGTCAGGGCTGTCCGGCAGTGGAATCTGCTGCCTCGGAGTGTAGTGGAGTCTCCTTCCTTGGAGGTTTTTAAGCAGAGGCTGGATGGCCATCTGTCGGGAATGCTTTGAGGGTGTTCCTGCATGGCAGAAGGGGGTTGGACTGGATGTCCCCTGGGGTCTCTTCCAACTCTGCATTTCTATGATTCTATTATTCTATGATCAGGAAGACTTCCCTCTTTGCCAGAATTGAATAAGATGCTCCTCATTTTAAAAAAGAAAACTTTTTTTAGTCAAGTGATTAATTTTTCATTGACGGATTAATGGATTGATTACATTTATATGCCCTCATTAATCAGTCAACCCATTGGCCTTTAATGCGAGATGATTATGACCCAAATAAAGAGATGCCGATTGATCTCATGGTCTTTTGCTGCTTGATTAATGAAGTAACTGCATAAACGCACAGGTGGAAAAGAAACTGCTTTCAGAGTGTTTACAGGATCAGAGACTAGGACGCTGTCAGAAAACAGAACTGATTGAAAAGCAGGACCCGTGTACTGTACTGTAGGGAGCAGGAAGGACTTACAGAGGGTCACTTGGGACTGACCGTGTGTGCACTGCCCGCAAAGTCTCACAGCTGGCTTGGTGCCTTATTCCCCCCTCTGCTCTCTTTCCAAGCAGTCAAAACAGTCCAGCCTGTCAATATCCTTCTTGAACTGTTGTGCCCAGAACTAGGCACAGTATTCCAGGTGAGGTCTAACCAAAGCAGAACAGAGTAGATTAAGTCCAGTTGATACGGCCTCTTTTTCTCTCCCCCCAAGGCCAAGGTAGTGGCAGTTGGGATGGAGGGATGGCCTCTCACCTGTTTCTGGGCCAAGGCAGGATGAAATTGCGGCTGCGGCTGCTTCTCCTCTCCCTCCAAGGAACTTGGCAAGTCCCTTTCTCTCAGCCTCTCAGGAAGGAAGTGGTAGAAAACCCCTTCTGAACAAATCGTACGAAGAAAACTCTATGGCAGGGGTGCCACAAGTTGAAGGAATGACAGCAAAATGATATCATATAGAAGAACCAGTTTATTGCAGTGGTTTAAGAATTGTGTTACCAGGATTCAATAACTAGGGCCTAAATTCTTTTGTTAGCCTAGACCAGAGCTAGGCCATTTCTGCACTAGACTGTTATAGTGCTATTATTTTATTCTCAACATCCTATGGAGTCCTGCATTTTACAGCTTAAGGAGGTGCCTCAAAGGCCCCTCTCTAAACTGCAAACCTTATAGGATTCTATAGGATGTTGAAAGTGGAATAATAGCACTAGGACAGTCTAGTGTAGAAATAGCACCAGTGAACTATTTGGGGGTACCAATGTGTGTGACAGCATGATGGAATGGTTTGAACATTGGACTATGAGCCTGAAAAGTAGGGTTCGATTCCCCACTCAGCCATGGAAACCCACTGGGTGACGTCGGGCAAGGCATGCACCCTTAGCCCCAGAAATCCCGTGATAGGTTTGCCTTAGGGTCACCATAAGTCAGAAACAACTTGAAAGTGCACAACAACAACAACAACAACAACAACAACAACAACAACAACAGGTAGTTGTAGCAAGAGGAAAGAGACAGCAGACTCAGCAGCTACAAGGAAAGGAAGGGCCTTGGAAAAACAGGCTGTTCCCAACCAGCTTGCTCTACCTGCCTTCCTTTGCTGTTGCTGCTGTGTGATCCTTGAAAATATGCAATTGCTGGCAAGTGCACCAACACATTTCTGGCCTAAAGAGCTGTCCAGGGTGTTGAACCTATTGGGAGAATCATATTCAGCACCTTGGAGAGCTCTTAGAGAGATCTCAAGCTCAGAACAGATTCACCACTCCCACCGAGATCACAGCCAACTTGGTTTGAGTGTTGCACTAGGACTCCAAGAGACCGGGGTCTGAATCCCCGTTTGGCCATGGAAAACCACTGGGTGGCCTTGGGCAAGTCACACTCCCTCTGCCTCAGAGGTAGGGAAGAGCAAGCCCCTCTGAAGAAACCCCTAAGATCGGGTTGTCTTAAGTCAGAATCAACTTGAAGGCACAAAGCAACAAACTGACACCAGAACATTGCCCCCAACCATCTGGTATGTAGCATTGCAAGGTTTGGTTCATGATTTATTAGAATCTTCTCAGAATGTAATCATTTGTGCCATTTTTCAGTCAACCAGATGATCTCTTCCTCTCCCTCCCCTGTTAAGCGCAACCTACAGACTGATCAAGGAGAATCAATACACAGTCCTTTCCCTACCAAGATCACAACTGTGTTCAATTCTCCTTTCGGTTCACTTGGTATTAAATATTCCGTTTCCCCTTGTCTTCTGGAATCCATAGTCTGGAATTTCAAGGAACTGGGGGAGAGAAGGTCACAGCTGTTACAGCCCTTACGCCACAGAATAATTATTTTTTCCAATCTGTTGCTACGCAATGGAAAATCATCTCCTGCCATCTGTCCATGCCCACTTCTGTGCAGTAAATGGGAAGAAAAAAAAAAGAATAAACTTGACTGCCTCGGCTCCAAAAAACACGAAGTCCTGCTCATCCTGCTCCCAGCTGTTACAAAATTTTGGACTCACGGCTCAATCATGGTGGTCACTCCCTCTGGATTTTGGCCTGAACTTGAATGACCCAATTCAAAGGGCTGAACCAGTTCTGAAGACAGAGATAGCTCCTTTGAAGTTCGTACTAAAACCTGGAGTGGTTTCAAGGGAAAGCATGGTGATTGTTTCTGCAATCCCAGGGAATCAAGGAGGACAACCAAAGGCAGAATAAGGTGGCTCTGAAGAGCAAAGAGTTATACTCCAGCCAAGAATGGGTAGCCAATACTGAAATCCTCTTGATTAATTCCAGCTAGACTTAGAACCATTGAATCAATTGTCAAAATATAAGTCATGATGTAGGTAAATCCAGCTAATTCAATGGCTCTCCTCTAGGTAGCCCTAATGATATGATTTAGGTTCATGTGAAATACTATACCAATGCAACCTGCCTTATGTCAGCGTGAATTTGTCCATTGCACAACAAGCAAAAAAGTACAACCATCTCAGGTAAGGGAACTTGCATGCACGTATGGCACATATCTTCCACTATTTCACAGATGTAATCAGGGTCACATATGCCAAGCAACATCAAAATGTGATCAAGATGATAGAAAGGTATTAATGAGGAAGAACAGACACACTAGAACAGGCTGCCGCTCTTTGCTTTTGCCTGAGCCTACTGGGAAGGTCAAGAATCTGCTGAGTTAATGGAGTGCAAAATACTTTTGCACTTTGCATTCAGTTTGCAGCAGCTGAAGTAAGCTGAGGACAATGCAGGAGGCAAAGAGAAAAACTGGGACATTTTAAAAGCAGCTGAGAAAGTAGAATGACAGAGGATTAATCAGAACTGTCTCTGCTATTTGAGATAGTTGGAAGGAATGATGATAGCAATGTGTTAAGACTGCGACCTGAATAGTCTTGGTGACTCCATCTAAAGCACCTATTGAATCAACTGTGGAACAGTGAGCCAAAATGTAGTAAATCCCACTGATACAATGGGTCTCCTCTAATTAGGACTGAGAAATGGAGTCAGGCCTTCTGCTTCCTGTAGAATTTTTGCAAGCACAGTTAAAGAAATCATATCTTGACACTGAAGCAGAGGGGAAAGAGGAGCCCCTCCTCGAAGGCATCTGGTGCTGAGAAGCAGAGCAGGGAATTGGCACCAGGAGGGTGGACAAAGCTTGAGTCCTCCCTGCTTTTCCTTTCAAGTTGGCATTTGCGCAGACCCACCCGGACTCCCCATTTCCCTCCTCATCCCCCCCACCCTGCCTGCCCTCCTCCTGCTCGATACCTTTAAACACACAGAGATGCATGAAAAATAAATGTTACTGGAAAGAGGCAGGCATAAAAGACTGGGAAGCAATTAGGAGGCAGAGAAGCATAATTAGTGTTCAGAATGCGAGCGCCAGCAAAGAAATAAAGTAGCATTCGGATGCAATCAGGGTCGTGCCTGAATTACAAACCGTTAGCTGAATTGCTAATTATGCTCAACAAGTGAATCACAGCTCATTAAAGGCCCAAACACAGGCCCTACTTAACTTGCCCATTCCTCAAAGGGAAGGTGGAGCCGGGAGTTGGGAAGATGCCTGGGACCGAGGTGGGGGTCCTCTGGTGATTTGGGCAAGGATGACCTCAGGGGTGGAGTAGGGGCATCCTACAGGCCACCTATAGCCATTGAGGGAATCCAAATGTGGCTCCTGGGACTCCAGCTGTCCTCCCAAAACCCGAAACACACAAACCCAGAAGATTTAGGCTGAGAAAACACTTCTGGGCAGAAAAAACCCATCCATCCCTCAACTAAGCAGGTTTTATTTGCCACCAGTCAAGAGTCTTTCTAGCCAAACCTTCTTGAAAGGACAGCGGTCCACAAGCAGAACCATCAATAGAAGCCCAGTAGGTTCATTGAACTTCAGTCACTTCATCCATCTCACCTTTCCCTCTATCATCTCCATTTTGGGGTCAAGGAGGCCACGGACAACCAGGTCCATCAAAGGAAAGAAGAAGAGAGAGAACAAGAAAAAGACAGTGGGCATCTTGTGGACATTGACAAGCAAACTGCTCCTGATTCATGACTCCTTCTCTTTCTGAGCCCAGTGTGAATTTTCCAGAAAAGGCAACCATCAAACAAACAGCAGTTGGAGTATTTAATGTGGAGATCTTTCCCAATACAATGCCATGAACTTTCTGCTGCAGTTTTCTCCAGTGCTAGAGAAACAGAGAGATTCTTACAGAGTCCTTGTTCACTAAACAAGCATGCTCCTGATTAAAGAAAGCCCATTGACAGAAGACTTCACTCTGACATCAAATTCAGCAGCGGCTGCTGGCTCTGATGTCAATAGAACAGAGAATCCCCTCCGGGTTTCAGTCCAAACTATAGAAGAACTATCCAAAGTGCTGACCCCATTTGGCAGAAAACACTAGACAGCTATGTGAAAGTTCAGACCAAACCTCAGAGTGGATTCGCAGCCTCCCAGATACAGAAACCACCATCTGCTACCATTGCAATCACAGTAGGCAATCAGTGGTGGAAGCAAAGAGACATCAAGGCTTGTATAGATTAGTGAAAGGGAGCTTTGAAGACCAGGCCTGCCCTTTTGCTTCCCCTCTCTGTTTATTTCTTTGATCTGTGTTTTCAAGCCTTTTCCTTTCTGCAAGCCTGATGAGATCACTTCTTCCTGCCTCCAAAAGTTAGCGGCCCTTTGTCTAGGAAGGGAGCATCCATGAGATTCCTGCCTCAGGGGCTATTTCTGCACTGGACTGTTATAGTGCTATTATCCCACTTTCAACATCCTATGGAATCCCGGGGCTTGCAGTTTAGGGACGGGCCTTTGCAAACCCCAGATTCCATAGGGTGTTGAAAGTGGAATAATAGCACTATAATAGGCTAGTGCAGAAATGGCCAGGGTGGCAGTGGGGCAGGGGTATTTTTGTACATTCTCACATATTTGGAAGGCTTTCTGTGTAGTGGGTGGGAATTGCCCCCACAATCACACATTTTTAAAACATTGAGGGGATAGGAAACAGTGAGAAGCTGCAGGGGGCACAAAAGAGAGGTCCAAGGACCTCCTGTGACCCAAAAGCCACACTATGCCATCCTTGGGCTAGAGGACAGTTCCTTGCCCCCCCACACACACACACACACAAAAGACACACATGAAGGCAGCGACCCATTTGTTTCAGCAACAGGGTGTCCCTTTTATTCCTCTCTTAGCATCGCTGTAACACATTCCCTGCTGCTCTCCAGCCAGGTTGAGAACAGAGCTGTAAACAGGCAGATGCCCCTCACTCTTTCTCTCCAACAGACACCACCGTGGGCTGTCCAGAAATCAGGGCTCAAGCCAAGCGGCCTGCAAAGCTCAAATAGCCAGCTTCCCTCACCACACTCCGTGCTGTGTAGCTTCATCGCCTTTTCGACAGAGAGGGGGAAACCGCAGACCCTCCAACAGTTAATCATGTATAATTAGCAGGCCTTGTCTCCTGATGAGCTGGGCAAATATTTTCCCAGTGAACCTTGGAATGTAACTTCTGTGAGCAGCTACCTTTCCTCCCCTGCCCACATCACCCCAACTCTGTGTGTGTGTGTTTTCTCTGCTAGAGCAGAGAGCTCTGTTGCATTCAAGAGGCAGAGGACTCATTTGTATTCACAGGTAAAACAGCTTTTTGGTCTCTTTGTTCCTCTGACAAGATCTTGTTCACATCTTGGCCCTGCTCAGCTCTAATACGGCTGAGGGGGGCGGGGAGATTCTTTTTCCCTGGGTAGGAAAGGAGGCCAGACTTTGCAACAGCTCTGATAGCTGTGTTCTTTCTACAGAGCTTTGATCGCAAGGTAGATCCACAGGTGCCTTGTGGCAAAGGCTCCACCCAGGTCGTTGGTAACACAGGTGTTATCTGATGTTTAAATAAAGGAGGTGTGATAGAACTGCCCACTGTCCACAACACAGGCAGAAGCAGAGGAGCCTGCCCTGGCCCTGAGACCCTTCTTTCAACCCCACCACTTTCACAGACCAGATTAGTGGGGGGACACGATAGGGCCTTCTCAGTGGTTGCCCCATCTTGTGGGACTCCCTTCCAAGGTTGGCTAGGTCCTTCCATCAACAGGCAGACTCTTGTCTGTGAATCTTTGGCCAAACAGGTCTAGCAGGACCTTGTTCTCTGGTCAATGAGATTTCTCAGGATCTTGAGTTGTACCTACCAAGGTACACCACAGCCAAGGAGATCTACTCCTACATCCTCACATTTGCTATTGCCAACACCGGTGGGACACAGAGAAAGCTCTCCTCTGTCAGACCTCAATTGTTAGGCAGGTGGATATTTGCACAACTTTTGTTCAAAGTTCTGCAAGAGCGCTGTTCCTGAGCTATCTAGCATGGTGTAATGATCTGAGCCTTGGACCACAGCTCTAGGGACCAAGGCTCAGCCATGGAAACCCCCAGGTGACCTTGCACAGGTCACACCTTCTCGGCCTCAGAGGAAGGTGAAGGCAAACCCCTTCTCAACAAATCTTGCCAAGAAAGCCCCATGATAGGGTTGCCGTAAGTCAGAAACAACTTGAAGGCGCACAAGAGACACACAGCCAGTAGTCAGAAAGGCCTCATGCTATTCAAGGCTTCTTGTTCTCCATCTCCATCCAGCTTCCCGTTAGACCAGATTAATAATTGGGGGAGAGATAAGGAGAGAGAAAAAGAGTCCTCCACCCCCTTTGAAGCCAGCAGCCTCAGCTTTTGTCTGCTACGCACAGCAGATCCAACGCCCACTCGCTGAATGGAAGAGGCTTTCACATAAAGACGTATGGCAGCCAGGATTAATCAGATTAGCATGGCGGGGGGGTCACTCCCGGCAGGATCGCGCCGAGCGGCTAATACACGACGATCAGAACCCACGGGGGGCCAGATTAATTATTCATATTTTAGCAAATTCAGACGTGTCGCATTTAAAGGTCTAACAAGTTGTTCCAGTCCCCGGGGCAATGTTCCTCGCCACAGGTTCTACTTCTTTTATTTTCCCATCCTGCTTCAAAATGATTTCATCTTCATTATTTTTTTTTACTTTTATTTTCACTTTTATTTTCACCAGCCGCCCACCTCCTCTCCCCACTGCCACCCGCCCATTGCACTGCTCCTCTGTGTACAGAAGTTGTCTGAGACACGGGGGAAAGAGTAAAAAATTCTGCACCTCAGTAATCTCAAAGTCCATACCGTAGTAAGCTAAGATCCAAGCTGCAAATTAAACAGCTTTGGCAAATGAAGTAGGGATGCGGGTATTTGCATGATAATGGCCAGAATTCTGTTAGGGACCCCCGGGTGTGGAAGTCAAGCAACTCATGCTGGGCCAAAAAGTCACTCCTGCGTAATGGAGGTACTATGACGGTCGCAGCAGGAGGAGACTTGCCCAGACAACATGTTCTTCTTGCCTTTTCTTTGCAAGTTCTGTGCCTTTCCTTTGCAAATTTCCCAGATGTACAGCCCCTGTCATAAGCGTATCTGTTGCATGTATGTTGAAACAGTGTATGGTTATCAATGTATGGGCAATGATAGAGGTTAGTTACAGCATGTTAATTGTTGGTTGCAGCAATTGTCTCTTTGAATCTTGCTTGTGTTTTACAATCTACCAAATGATTAATTGCTTTATTGCCCATTGCTACAATAGATCGGTAAGGGAAGAAAAGATCAGATCAGGCAAAAACGAACGTACCAAGAGGTCTTTTGAGAACTCAAACTGTCTAAGACAGTGGTTCTCAACCTGTGGGTCCCCAGATGTTTGTGGACTTCAGCTCCCAGAAGCCCTGAGCATTGACCATAGTGGCTGGGGCTTCTGGGAGCTGAAGTCCACAAACATCTGGGGACCCACAGGTTGAGAACCACTGGTCTAAGATAAGGGACAGGAAATACACTGCTGACCTCAAGGATGAAAAGATCTTGGAAGGATCTTTCAAACTTCAGACTAAAACCCAGGATTGATTTGCCTTCCCCACCAGTATGGGAGCCACCAGCCATGACTGGGGGCCTATTCATCCTTTCTAGCCAGAAGAAAATAATTGCCATTCAGGGAAATGGAGAAAAGGAGTGTTTGCAGAAACAGTTTGGGGGCTGGTTATGGCTGCCAGGGTGGACTTAGCTCACCCCACCCTCAAAGCTTCTCTCTACCCCTGGCTGCTAAATTGCCTGTCATTCATAAGGGACAGCCTATCTCACTATATTAGGGTAGGCAAAGTGTGGTCCTGGAAGCCGTCCAGAAGTTCCTTAAAGACACCAGCCTCGATTTACTGTGAACTCAGAGTGCAAAACAACGACTGATCATTTGCTAAGAAATCATTACAAACTTTGCTCATGGCTGCTGATAAGAGGCTCTAATTAGACAGTTGTAAGCCTTGGTTGGCTACTGGCACAAGACAGCCCCAAAACTGGCCAAAACATGCCGAAACCACAGCCTTTTCTTCCTCTAAGCCACCAAAGTCACTTAGGGCTCTCCAAAACACAGGAAAAGAAAACAAGTGGCCAAACAGTGGCCGAAACGGCAGCCAGAGGAGGTGTCACTTTGGGCATGCCCAAACCATGCTGGCTCTGCCCACCGGCAAGGGGCAGGGAGGTCAAATGGCCCTCAGCCCCTGCCCAGTTGCCTGTCCCTTCCCTATATGACCCTGCCTGGATCTTAACATCCCTGGAGAGGGGTTTCTCTTGGTCCCACCCCCAAGAAACGGGGCCTTCTCGGTGACCAGTCAGGGCTGCGAAAGTCCCTCCCCCAGAAATCTAGGCTGAGCCCCTTTTTGCTCTCTTTCTGCCAGCATCCAAAGACCTTTGTATATAAAGAGGCAGCTGAAGATTAATGGTTTGGGCAGAAGAAATTTTTTTTATGGGCCACATTTGTGCTGCAGTTTCATCCATATTAAGCTCTTACATGATTTATATTGTTTTAAATTATTAAGATTATACACCTTTCTATTCAAACAGGCATTTAATGATTAATTGGTTGCAAGGAGTCTTTTCTACGGGAGTAGATACCGTATTTTCACTTTATTGTTATATTTTTAATTGATTCCACAGTTTTTACAATTTAATGGTGTTTTAATACGAATAGCTTGCTTAACTATGTTCTAACTTTTCAGGTTTTGCTTGTTTTAGCTAGGAGAAAGGCAGGGATATAAGATTAATTATTTAATGTATGGATTGATTAATTAAATTATTGATATTTTTTAATATGCAGGCTGCTTTGTTTTTAAATTTTTTAACATCAAGTTTTTCAGCTGCACGGCATTTAAACTTTGCTGCCAACTGCTTTGGATCCCATATTGCGTGAAAGTCTGGATGTAAATGACATAAGGAAGACCAACGTCAAATTAAATTTTAGATTAAATACACGCTGCCAGCCCCAGTTCACCCACTCACTCAGTTCCCCCCTGTTTTGGAAGCGTTGGGGGGCATAATTGGCTTCCTCATCTCTTTCACAAGGGAAGGGGTGAGGCACAAAGCAGGAGCAGCCCCAAGAGAGTGACAGGATCAGAATCCTGGAGTTGGAAGAGACCCCAAGGGCCATCCAGTCCAACCCCCTTCTGCCATGCAGGAATATACCACCAAAGCATTCGCAACGGACGACCACCCAGTCCTTGTTTAAAAAGCTCCAAAGAGGGAGACTTCACCACATTCCCAGGCGGCAGCAGATTCCACTATTGAACTACTCTTACCATCAGGAAGTTCTTCCTGATCTTTAGGTGAATCTCTTTTCCCATAGTTTGAAGCCACTGCTCCATGTCCTAGTCTCTGAAGCAGCAGAAAACAAGCTTGTTCCATCCTCCATATGACATCCCTCCAAATATTTAAACATAGCTATCATGTCACCTCTTAGCCTTCTCTTCTCCAGGCTAAATGTACCCAGCTCCCTAAGCTGGGAGGAAACTCTTAGGTCTTCACGGTTTCCAGCCTTTCCACCATTTTGGTATCCCTCCCCTGGATACGTTCCAGCTTGTCAATATCCTTCCTGAACTGTGGTGCCCAGAACTGGACATAGTATTCCAGATGGGGTCTGAACAAAGTAGAATAGAGCGGTAACTATTATTTCCCTCAGTCCAGGTACTGATTACTTCTACTGATACAGCCTTGAATCACATTGGCTTTTTTAGCTGCTGCATTACACCTGTAACCAGTAGAGGGTGCAAGGTGTACATAGACTTTACAAGAGAGGGGATTGAGTGGCAAGTTAGATTCAGTTGGCTCTGCCTCCTTTCTTCCACACTAGCCATCCCATGGACATCAAATGCCACAACTTCCTACATATGATAGATTCTAGCTTAGCTATTTGCGTCCTGGGTGCCTGGGGTGGAAAAAAGCTTCCATGGCAATGGGGTGGTGAATCCACTCAGGGTTTCACTCTGAACTTTAAAGGTGCTGAATGCCACCCACCCCAGATAGACTCTGGATCTTGGATAGCTTCTTGAAAATTCAGAAAAAACATGGAGTGGATTCACCAACCCACTGACATGGGAGCCATGACCTTCCAGAGTTCCACAGGCCCGTTTTTTCCTGCATAAAAGTTCTGGCCATTGTGGCCGGATAAGAGGAAGGCTGACTTTGCCAGAAGCCTCGCAGGGATGGCGTGGCAGGCGGAGGAGGTTAGGGAAGATGAAGGGATGATCAAAGAACATCCTTCATCTATTTTAATAAGGCAGAGCCTAAATAAATCTGGGAGGGTGAAGCGAGGAAGGACATTCCAAGCGAGATCAAAGCCCCGTTTGAACGCCGTAGGAATTGGGAGAAAGCAAAAGAAGGAACGACTTAGGGACAGAAAGGGGGGAAGGAGAATTGGGGATGAGAAGAAAGGAAGAGGTGAAAGAGAGATGGAAAGATCTGCATCGCAGCGCGCGGCACAGTTCGGAAGTGAGCCTTGCAACATCACACAAGCAGACGGAGTCAGCGTTTTGCAAAGAAAGGCGCACCAAAGACTGCCAAGAATGTTTTTTTTTTCCATGCTCCCTGCCTCTGCACCCATCAAAAGAGATTTTGCAAATCAAAGAACCAGGATCCTTTTCGATAACTTATGCTTACTGGTTTGATCAGGGGCAAAGCATCCCTTTAGCGGCTGGTTTCTGTACTCCCTGGGAAGAGGCAGCGTTTGCCCTGACAGGTTCCTGAAACTTGTGCATACAAATAAAATGAATTTTTTTAAAAACGGGGCAGGGGGAATCGAAGAGACGTAGCATCTCTCTAAAGTAGCACATCAGTTAGGCTATGCCACCGCATTACAAAATTGAGCACATAAACCCCTTCTTCAAACAGCTTCACTGGCTACCGGTTCATTCCTCTGGACCATTCAACGCGCTGGTCATAACCTATAAAGCCCTAATTTCATGGGGCTTTTAAAATTTATTTTTTAATCAAGGTTTTGTTTCTATCTTATTTTAAGATTCTTTTAAGTCACTTTGATTCCCATTTTGGAATCAGCATTGGATTCAGACCTGCAACACAGAGGCTGCGTCCTTTTCTAGCCAGGATTGCTAGAAGATTCATAGTGAGAACTGCTTACTTTTCTTAAGTACACTATTCTTCCATATTATGACCAATACAGTATTTATTTTATTTTATTGCCATTGCAAGATATTTTGTGATGTGCACAGGTGTATTAAAGAGTGGAAACACAACTTCTCTTGGACTACACCTTCCATAGTCTCCAAACCCGTGGGAGATATAGTTGAAAAAACAGTACCGTGTCCAAGCTCTGGGATGTACATGAATTGAATAGTCTCTTTAAGGTTGCTTTCACCCAAACCTAGTCTTCCACAAGGTTGACCAGGCCATGCTGTCCACTTGCCACAGTAGGCAGCTGCAGACGGCACTGGGTTGTGATATCGCCACCTCCTTCCCATCTTACCAGAGCAGTTTTCTAGGTTTTCAAAAAGCTGAAGCTGGGTCTCATTTAGTTCTCCCTTTGAGCCAGCAATTTGGCTTTTGATTGTGCAAACATACAGGCAAGATGTCAAAGCTGTTGCTTTCTAAAGAGAGGCTGGCCTACCTGAAATATGTGGGGAGGACAGAAGACGAAAGACAGAATCGGCAGAGAGATGTTTGCTGAATGCATAAGGACAGCGAGAGAGAGTGAGTTTTATTTGAACATACATCTGCAACCTGTACCTCCTTTTTACTGTCTTTTATCTTCAAGAAGTCCCTTGACGCTAAGCATTAGGGCTACAAGCATCAACGCTGGGCATCCAGATGTTGGGCTGAAATCAAGCAGCCTCCCAGATGTTGCCAGATTGCAACACCCAGCACTCCTGACTAGTGCTGCTGTGACTTTCCATCTGGAAGGTGACACAATTCCAATCCAGTAGTTTAAGCCCTGATTAATTACTCAGAAAGACAATATAAACTGTCCTGGCTGAGAATTAATGGCATGCACTTTAATTTTTAGAGGCTAATTTGACCCTTGGGGTGTCAGGGCTTAACCAGATGTGGCGGTATTTTAGCCCAGCAAGTGTTATAGTTTTCAAATTGTATACCAGCAACGTGGAAGCAAATGGATGGTTGAGAGAGATCCAGTGTGGTGTGAGAGGCAACATGATGTACCAATTTGTGTATTAGTTCTCTGGGAGACCAGGGTTCAGATTCTTACTCATCCCCAGAAATCCACTGGGTGATCCTGGGCAAGTCGCACTCTCTCATCCTTGAAGGAAGGCAATGGTAAACGCCCTCTGAGCAACTCTTGCCAAGAAAAGTCAACCTGAAGCCACATAAAAGCAGCACCCGCATGGTGTAGGGCTTTGAGAGTTCAACCAGGACCGCAGGAGACCAGGATCAACTTTCCATTTAGCTGCCGAAGCCCACTGGAAGACCTTGGGCAAGTCACATTCTCTCAGCCCAGGATAAGGACAATGGCAAACCTCCTCTGATTCAACCTCGCCAAGAAAATTTTAAGAGAGGACATACCATTAATTCTCAACCAAGCACATAAGAACAAGAACATAAACAGAGCCTACGTTCTCTTCATGTGGCTGAAAGACTTATACTCTAAGGTTGGAAAGAGTTGCCCTCGATCATTTACTGCTCAGGAGATCTTGCTGCTTTAGAGATGACAACTTCATGAAAATGTGTTTCTGCAAATATGGGTTGGCAGCCTAGTAGCAACATACAGTACACGTATGCAACAGAACATTATGCCCATGTATTGAACTTTTTCAATCCCTCTGAAAGGAGGCATTCACTATCTTCCTCATGCCAAGCCCAAAACCTTTGTAGGATACCCTTCTCCGGGGCCATATAGTGGCTGGTGGAGACCGAGGAGCCTTGGAGAAGCATCTGGCTATGTCCCCATAGCCAGAGGCAAAACAACAAGAGGATTCTACTCCTGTGGTTCAGCACCCCAGATTACTCCTTTAAAGTTCAGACTAAAACCCAGAGCAGAATCACCATGCCAATTATAGCAGGGCCTGCAGCCTCCACTGCTCCTGATTGAAGGCTGCCTGCTTATTTGTGTGGGTGTGCATGTCTTCATGTGTGTATGAAGATCCACTTTTTGCCCCCACACCTGTTTCTGTCATCCCCCCCCCACTCTTCCCACCGTTGACACCTCTGCTTTCTGCCCCACCAATCAGAACATGCACCAGCCGGCAGTCCATCTCACCCAGGCTCCTCCCACCATTGACAGGTGTGCCTTCTCCCCCACCAATCAGAATGTGTGCCAGCCATCAGTGAAGTTCCATGTTTTTCCTCCAAACTTGAGCCTCCCAAACTTCTTTTCTCTTTGTTTTTCTTTCCTTCTTTCTCATCTCTTGGCTCGGTAGGCCTATTACTTTGCTGTGCAAACTCCTAGTAACGCCGCCTCATCCAGTTTTCCTCGCCACCCCAACAATCGCACACACCACGGAGAGACATCATTTTGGCAAAGCGGGCCTGACAAAAGGGGCATGATTGCTTTCGTTTGCTGCGCGCTCGCTCCATCCCAGCAGCCTGATAGCCACCGATTGCCTCCCCGGCTTGTCTGGAGAGCCAATTTTATGTAGATACGGCTGTTTTCCGAAGGCGAGGAAGGAGGCAAAGTACACAGAAAGTTAAGGGGCAGATAGTCCAGCCGAGAAGCCTCAAAACAGGATAGAGAAAGCAGGAGGTGGCCCGGAGAAATAATTTGATCACCCTCTCAGTAAATAGGCAGATTTGGAGATGAAAAGAAGGCTATTTGGTTGTAAATAAATACATAAATATAGAATGTATCTACTTGGGGATTTTAAATTGCGCTGTGTATTCACAGCTTCATGAGTTTCACGAAATCCGTTGGCTGCAAAGAGGGTTGACAATTGCTTCCAAATGGCAGGATAAGATTAGGGCAAGGTGCTGGGAAGCAGCCAAAGCCACCCAGCCTCTTCCGAATTGAGGCATCCTCGGTTTGGAGAAGATGGGCTGTCTGAAGCAAGCTAAATTCCAACTGAGAAGGAAGGCTGCGAAGTCATCCTGGGGTGGCCAGACGTCAGGGTGGAGTTTGGTTGTCTTGGGAGTGCAGGAATATTTGTTATCTGTACGCGGCAGGGCTAGTGGGATATGAGCTTATGGTAGATACAGGAGTCATTCCTCAGGATTCTCTTTTGAAGTTTTAAAAAAGGAAGTAACAGTGAAGATCCTGCCTCAAAGAGACATCAGCCTCAACTCAATATCCTCTTAGAGCAACATAAATACCCACACAAGAAGATACATTATGTGAGCACTATAGCAATAGCGACACAGCAACATTGCACTGCACATGTCAATGACTGGGTGCCACTGGACAATGCACAACACACAACACACAGCACGATGAAAAGCATAGAATGCACAACCACGATATAAAGTATAGGATGTACCACCACAATGTGTAACCACAATGCAAATAGGACGCACGACCGCAGGGTGCAATCACAATGCAAAGTACTGCTATCAGCAGAATATGTCCGTTACGCAAAGAAGACTTTTTGGGCCTGTATGTGGCATACCTGTGCATGTGTATGTCCCAAAGTGAATCCCAGCCATCGTGTAATTTTACACTTGCATTCATTTTCACTGTGCTGCCTCATTACAGAATTGCCACTTTGGGATGGGGAAGCAGAAATCTCTCCATGTTGAGTTACACATTAACTGTGCTACACAACCCTTGCTTTGAATGGCAGTGTTACACAACTGAATCAAGACACCACATCCATGCAATCAAGTGCCCAGTGGACACAATGAGCAACGTGCAAGGATGTGTAAGGGGTGTCCCTGCAAATGTTCACTGCGCATTGCAGACCCATGTTCAGGGTGACTGTGTGTGCCCCTTGCCACCACACGCCCAGCTCCATTCCTGCAACCTCAGACTGGATCATGGAATCATAGGCTCTTAGAGCTGGAAGGGACCACAAAGGCCATCTAGTCCAACTTGAAGCCTCCCCGGTGTGGTTGCCTGGAGGCTAACTTTGCCCACCACAGGCGACGAATAGCAGCTAATGGCTTTCGTGCTGGTGAAGTTTTAGTCTGAAGTTCAAAAGAGTTATCCAAGGTGCAAAGTGCAACTCCCTAATTAGATTCAGCACCTTAAGCAACTCTTTTAAAGTTCAGGCTAAAAGCAGGAGCAGATGCACTGTCCTGCCAACATGGAGAAAAGAACACTAAGGGATGACACGACAGCCACCTTTAAATATCTGAAAAAATGTCACGGGGAAGATAGTGTGAGTGTCTTCTGCTGCTCCACAGACTTGTGTCCGTCCACACTACACAATTACAGAGTTACGGTTCCACTTTATCCGCTGTAGAATCCTGGAATTTGTTGTTTAAGGATTGTCATTTAGGATTCTCAACCAAATTACAAATCCTAGGATTCCTTAGAATGCAGCCATTGCAGTTAAAATGGAATCATAACATAAGTACGCAAAGCAAAAGGGCCCTCATACAGGAACCGGTGCATTCAAATGTCAAGAAAAGAGATGCTGGCTAAATGTGAGGAAGAACTTTCTGACTGCAAGGACTGCTCAACAGTGGGAAGGTTTACCCCCAGCTGGTGGTGGGCTCTTCCCAGTTGGAGGTTACATGCCCCCTCTCCAGGATGTTTTGGGGTTAGACGCCTTCTGCTGGCAGGGGGTTGGTTTAGATGACCCTCAGGAGCCCTTCTAAGTCCACTACTGTATTCTTCTACATTTCAAATCCCAAGGTGCTTCTTTAGGATTCACTCCAGGTGGGAGAAAGATAAAAGGCATTGCCTTGCCCTCTTGGATCAGAGCTTCTTGAAAAGACTTGTCAGGTGTCAGAAGCAGAATATGTTATCCAAGCAAAGAAGAGGGGAGGCCCTGGGGAACTCAGAGTCCTGAATGACTCACAGTGAGTGCAGTGACTGCTACCCCATGGTTATGGTGGTGGTAGGAAGTGTACATGCGTGCGTGTGACTGTGTGAAATGTTTGTTTGTGTGTATGCCTGGCAGGCCAAAGGCTTAGCTTGTGATGAAAAAAAATGGATCCCCAGGGGGGAGGCAGGAAGACTGATGGGAAGTGCCAGGAGTGAAGAATCCACACGGGATGAGGTCCATGAGGAATACGTGAAGGGAGCTGACCTAGTTGAGCAGAACCTGGAGAAAGGGAGAAGCGAAGCTAGCAAGGGTGCAGGAGAGACGACCTGATTTACCGTTTGGTTTTCCCTTCTGCCCGTGGCAAACTTGGCAGGAGATCTCAATGATTTCCAAGACTTGAAGACTATATCTTGCCAGACACCTTCTTATTTTATTCATTGATTGATGTATTTCTTTATTAAAATTATATCCCACTTGTCTCCCAATAAGAAACCCCAGGGTCTCTTGCCAAAATACATCCAAAACAACAAATACACCCTTTCCCTTTCTAAATGCACAAGCCAGAAGATTTCCTTTGGACTCGTCCGCCTCCTTTCTTCTCTTGCTCAGTTCCCCTGGTGCCACTTAGATGATCCTGTTCTTTGTTCCAAAGAACAAAAGACTCTTTCTCCCCCACCCCAGCACCTTCCAGCCCCATCTGGGCCCTCCAACACCACTCTACCAACTGTTTATTTTCTTTGAAGAAGCCTGGTTTGTTCCAATCAGATTGGGCAGGGTCTGTCAGTAGCTGCCTTCATCCAAGAGGGCTCTCCTCCCTGTTCGCTTTGCTTCTGCTAATGCGGAAAGGGCAGAGGAAGAAAAGCACTAAACAGGGGTGGGGTTTTCTACCTCCACCTCTCATTTTTCATATCCATAATGGAGATGTTTTCTATTTATTCAGAGACTAGACCGCAAAGCAAAAGATTCAAATTAGAAGGAAAGCGAGAGGAAGGATGTCTTGATGGCAAGAGTGTTTCAACAGTGGAAGAAGCTCCCTTAGAGGGTGGAGTGGACTCAAGTTCACTGAAGGTCCTTCAGCAGAGGTCAGATGGGCAGATTTTGGGAGTGGTGTAATTCTTTATTCTTGCATGACAGGGATTGGACTAGCTATCTGGTCCTTGAGTGTCCCTTCAAACACAAGGCCCATTTCTGCTCCACACTGATATAGCGCTCTTATTCCACTTTCAACCTCATGTGGAATTCTAGAGTTTGTAATTTCCTGAAGCCAAATTGCTCTCTGGCTGAGAATTGTTAATGTCCATCCCTAAACTGCAAACCTCAGGATTCCAAAGGATGCTGAAAGTGGAATAATAGTACTATAACAATGTGGTGTGGAAAAGCCCTTTGTTTTTAAATACCAGTTAAACAATCATATTGAAGACATTGGCTAGCATTCTGTTCAGCATTTGAGCTGTCAGCTAGGCTTATGGCTTCCTAAATTTGGCTGTTTGCATTTACAATCGAGATACCATTGCAACAACTGCAAAACTCCTCTCAAAGTCCACCCGAAAAGCCAGGCAGCTGCCCCAACCAAGGGAGTTCTGTGCTGCTGGAGAGTGGGGTGCTGAAGGACGATGTGTCCGGCCCCCTCCCACCAGCAAGCTTTGGTGTGATGATGGGTTCCAACAGGATGCTGCAGGGATCTGCCCATTAGACCATGACTCGTTGGCAAGAATGGGCTGGATGCATCGTCCAGATTCAAGCAATAACCCTACCCAGTAAAAGAAGGAAGTGGGTTCTCTCTCTCTCTCTCTCTCTCTCTCATCACCGCCCCCAAAATGCCAGCCCCATCAGCCAGACTGAGTTGGCAGAAGGCTTCTCCAAGAAGCAGCTGGGTTTGTAGAACATCCATTTCCTGGCTCTTCCTTTGTTTTTATGTTTCCAGGAAGACCTTCTCTGGTTGTTATGTTGCAAAGCCCATCCAAAGGAGAAGAGAAGTTTCCAAGAAGGCAGCTGTGTCCCTCCTTCCCTTTCTGCAACGTCATCTTCACAGTGCATGCAAAAAAAAACCAACTCCCTTGCCCCCAGCCTTGCAAAGGAAACAGAGACCTAGACGGAAATGCCATCATCCCCTGCGTGCCAACATATTTCTCTCTCCCCCCTGCTGATGGCTCAATTATCAGCATTCAGCTCCTGTTTGCCCGCAGATCCTATAATCAACGTCTGCGTGTGTATTCTGGCAAAATTAATCATAATTACTGAAAGCAAGACACATCACACTTGTAACTTTGGTCCTTTAATTAGGAGACCGTAATTGGATACAGCACTCCCTGTAAATCCAATTATTCAAGATTAGAAAAGCAGCAGCCGGCAGGACAGACGCAATCTGGGGATGGGGGAAAGGGTTTGGGCTGAAAAGGTTTGGGGAAAATATTCCACTTGGAACCCAACTGCCACCAGAGAGGGCTGGTGCTGCAGGCGGCAGGCTCAGAATTCAGGACACGGAGAGAGTTTTCTCCAAAATGTGGTACCTGGGAAATCTTGATCCGGTGACCAAGCAAGAGGCAGACATTGATGCCATGCTGAAACCGGAGGCAGCTGGTATCTTCCACGTCACTGAGACAATTATTCCACACTATCCACACTAGGTTTTAGGCTGAATTTTTACAAGCGCTTTCCAAGAGTCTGAACGCTCTTGCCTCCCCAGATGGGCTCAGGACCTTGGACAGTGCCTTTGGAAGGCAGGGCAAACGCTGGCCTGCATTCACCAGCCGTTGCTCCTCTGTAGCCAACAGGAAATTGGGGTGTTGGATGGCATCCCATCATGATTGACAGTCCCGGCACTCATCAGCCCACCCCTGGCACGGCCAAAGAGAAAGGAATGTGAGAGGTGAAGTCCAATACATCTAGAAGCAGCTGAGTTTGGTGACTCTGATGTCAGTGAGGCAATGAATTCACTCTCTGGTCTAATCCAAATTCAAAGGAGCTGTCAAAGGTGCTGGACTTAATTGCATGGATGAAGTTCTGCATCTTGAAAAGTTCAGTTAAAGTTCTAATTAAAATCTGCAAGCATTATCCTATACATACCTGCCCATGTCATGAGATTTTCTGGAGAGGCACTTTTCTCTGTTTCACCACCCTCACAGGTACAGCTGGTGGGAACACGGGGCAGGGCCTTCTCAGTGGCTGCCCCCAGACTCTGGCACTCCCTTCCCAAAAGAGCTAGACTGGTAGCCTCCTTATTCTCTTTCCACAGACAGGTAAAGACCTTCCTGTGAATCACAAGAAGGATCCCTGTCACAATTCCACCTTGCATGGGAGATCTCCAGCAGGAGGGAGCGGAAGCATAAGTTTGCTATGCTCTAACGGATAGAAGAATAGGCCTCTGTCACTCATAGCAGCTGCTGCCTGGAAAGGCAAGACTGGGAGACTTTTAGAGCAGAGGCAATGGTGCCATGATCAAAAATAGGTAGAAACTGTGAGTACAAATCACAGGTGCTTTTTTTGCACTGCTTTTTCTAAAAACTGTTATGCATTGCCTTGAGTCCCAAATCGATATAACCAAAATCCTATTATCAGCTACTCGGTTGAGTATACTGAACTAAATAAACTCTCCTGGGCCAACGTCCCACCCAAACCTGATGGAAAGGTCATTCCCCCATGCTCTGGTTGCTGGCAGAATGGAGCTCCTTCTCCCCTTCCGGCTGATGTCCAGTAAAGTCGGTTGCAAGGGAGTTATGGTGATAGTGTCACAACCATGACTAAATAGTGACCATCAATACAGAACAGTTGTGTTTATCTGTGTGCCTTTATGTCATCTCTTGACTCATGGTGATGCCATGAATTTAACTTCTGAGGCAAGGAACAAATGAGTAAATCTAAGTAAGTGTTCCATATTCATAACTGCAACGTAGGCCATTTCTGCACTAGACTGTTACAGTGCTAATTATTCCACTTTCAACATCCTATGGAATCCTGGGGTTTGCAGTTTAGGGAGGGGCCTCAAAGGCCGTCCTCGAAGGTCCCTCCCTGGACTGCAAACCCCAGGATTCCATAGGATGTTGCAAGTGGAATAATAGCGCTGTAACAGTCTAGTGCAGAAACAGCCTTAGTGATGATTGCAATACTATTACTATGGCCATTTCCACCCTACATTGTTATAGTGCTATTATTCTACTTTCATTCTAGATGCCCCTCCCTAAACTGCAAAACCCAGGATTGCACAGGACGCTGAAAGTGGAATAAAAATATTATAACAGTGTAGTGCAGAAATGGCCTATGATTGCAATTCCACCCGACACACACCCCTGCTTC
Organism: Iguana delicatissima; assembly: GCA_948472985.1. Lineage (NCBI taxonomy): Eukaryota > Metazoa > Chordata > Lepidosauria > Squamata > Iguanidae > Iguana > Iguana delicatissima. Next base: position 528,060 of record CAOKZL010001008.1, on the reverse strand, counting down.
TCAGGGCATCAGCTGCGTGAGGAGACGGAGCTCCATTCTCGCTGACCATTGTCAGTGACCAGAGGTTCGGTGAATAAGGTTTCCATCAGGCTGGCAAATTTTGGGCACGGAGCAGTTAAGCATACCGTACTTAACTAAGTACTTAGGTATACTTAACTAAGTAGCTGATCCTGGATTCCAGCCAACAATGGTGATAATAATAACTCCTCATTCTTTGGCCAATTTCCCAGGTCCAGCACCTATGAAGTCACGTTTGTGGGATCTCCTACCATTGCGTGCCTCATTTAAGACAGCCAAATTTCCCTATCCCGCTACCGCATTCCCCTTTAAGGCTTTAAAACTAATTTGTAGGTTTTTCTAAGCCTCCCTCCTTTTTAACTGCAGTGAACAATTGTGGGTTTTTTTTTTAATATCCAAAGGTGTTTTTTTTTAAGCCTAATTGTTTTAAATGAGTGCTAGGTAATTTGGAGTACTTTATATGAGTGAAGGTGTGTTTTCTGGACTATAAAGCCCTTCACCCACTGAAATCTCTTGGCAATGTGTTCAAAAAGCTGGCATGGGGCTGAGGGAGGGTTTGCTGTTATTTAAAGTTATGTTGGGAAATGCAGAACGTTAGCATCCTTAATTTATAGCATCCGGAGGGCTTATTTTTTTCTCCCTCTCAATTGTTTCCCACTAATTTAAAAAAGAGCTGAGAAAGGGAAGGAAGGAGGGAAGCAGCTGCATAAATGTCACATTTCTCCAAAACTTATCCCTCAGGGGTTCTGGGTTCAAGACAGCAGCTTACATCCTTAAAAAGAAAATATGGCCCTTGAAAAACATTAGGTATTGTGTGCAAGAAACAGTTTAATTCCATCTCCTCATTATGCATATTAGATGGCTGATGCAATTCCTCCATGGGTCTCCAGAGGAATTTGTTACACATCTTGATCTCTCTTCCATTTAAATTGCTGTCAAGCCATTATGTTTCCTTCAGGGGTTCCAAAACAATGAGGTTGGACTCCAGGATAGGCCCTTCTCTGAACTGGAATTGGCTGCAATTCCCAGCTTTTATGTTGTTGTCGTTAAATACCATCAAGTAAACTCCAACTCATGACCATTCTATCCCAAGGCTTTCTTGACAAGGTTTGCTCGCTGGAGGTTTGCTCTTGCATTCCTCTTAGGCTGAGAGAGTGTGACTTGGCCAAAGTCACTCGGCAGGTTCCCATGGCTGAGTAGGAATTCGAACCCTGGTCTTCTAGGCTCCTAGTCCAAAACCCAACTAAAACATGCTGGCTCTCATTGGCAAGAACTATTCAGAAGCTTGTCATTGCCATCCTCTGAGGCTGAGAGAGCATGACTTTCCCCACAGTCACCCAGGGTTGAGCACCCCATTTCTGAGCACCCAGGGCTGAGCAGGGATTTGAACCCTGCTCTCCTGGACTCCTAATCCCAACATTCAAATAACTACTTCGTGCAAACAGTTTACACATTACAAATTAGATGTGCAATTCTGCTTCCAACCTTGAACTGAATGCGGGCTTTCCACATCAGACATATATACCCAACTGATTCCTTTGCAAAGCTTTGCACACGGTCACATGACAGCCCTATGACGATGTGCTGAGTCCGATGTATCCAAAATGTGAACGGTTTCACATGTTGTGAGAGAGAGTTGAGCAGGAACGTGGGACGAGATTGGCACTACGGCCATTTCCACCACAAAGGCCCTTCCCTAAACAGCAAACCCCAGGATTCCACAGGATGTTGAAAGTGGAATAATAGCACTACAACAGGTTAGTGCGGAAATGGCCTTGGTCAGACCCAGTAGCCTTTGGCTGGCTCTTAACTTATTCAGAGAATAATAAATCCACTGTCTTTCAATGGAAGCATGACCAGGTCAGCTTGTAAGTTTTTTAAAAAAATAATTAAATGCCACAGCGATGCAAAGAATCATTGCAAAGCAACTTTAAAATATTTTAAAGTCAAGCCAAGATTGAAAAGGCTTTTACATTTTAAAAGAGGAACAAAAGAACAGAGGCCAGGGTAGCCTCCAGAGGAAAAAAAACAATCTGCAAAGAAGCTGCCGACACGAAAAAGCCTTCCTCCACCCCAAGGATATCGTTATAGATAGTAGGGGCACTTCTAAATAAAGGGCAGGTCTTGGGAAAGGCCCTTTCTTAGAATATACTTTCCTTGGTGGCTGGGGATTCTGGGACTTGTAATCCAAAAGGGAACTTTCCCAAACTCTGGTGAGCAGCCAGGTTTGTGTTAACATCACCTCAAGTCCCACGCCATGTGGGACGTTCAAGGTAAGTGCTAGTATTTGATCAGCGGGTGTCCATTGTGTGTTCCCAGAAGTATCACATCAGACAGTGCAATGGCTGCTGGCTTCCATGTCAGTGGGGCAGTGAATCCATTCCAGGTTTCAGCTTGAGTTTTCAGTCCAGAACCTATTAGGGGAATAGGCTTCAGCCCCTTGAGTAGCTCCTTTAAGATCTGAACTAAAACCTGGCATGGATTCACCATTGAAGCTCCCGGTTACCACAGTTAGCAGCAGCATTTTGAACAGCGGTTTCCAGGCTGTCTGTGAAAGCAGTCTCACTTTCCAAAGAGATTCAACCATTTCTGGTTTTTGTGTGCCTCTAGCAGGCCAGCCAAGCTATATGTTTCTGCTGGCAGGCCAAACAAGTCTCTAACTGCTGATACAGCCTGCGCTTGTGATATGAGTAATCACGTGGAGTGAAGCATTACCCACAGCTGAAAGGAGCATGTTGTTCAATTAATAACCCCATCCATGAAGGTAGCCTTACCTATAATGGGAATGCAGCCATTTCCTGTCCTCTTGCATGACTCAAGCAAGTGAGCCAAGCTGTATATTCTGCCAGCAGGCCAACAACCCTAAACCAGTTCTAGCTGCTGGCAGAGCCTTCCCAGTTTTGCCAACTAGCAAGTCAGCTTCTCTCCCCTCCCCATCCCTCAGTTAGCCTTTCAGCAGGAGATGCCATTTCTCATACCTTTCCCTCCCCACCCACACACACACACACACAACACACAACCAGCTCCACCACTCCCCTCCCTTCTGAGCTGTCGAGGGCTGTGTTTTGCTGCAGATAATGATTCTGACATTTAAATTTTAAAGGGAGGAAGAGAAGCCCGGGTGTGTGCCTTCTGCTCAGGCAGTGTTTGTTTCAGTATCTCGTGATGAGACGTGACTGCCATTTGCTGCCTTCGGAAAAGAAAGAGGAGGAAGAGGAGGAGAAGGGGCATATTTTAACAAGGGGGCTGTGCTCCCCTCTCCTGACCCTTGTTCTGGGGTTCAGGACCAAAGCCGTCAAATGATGATAAACTGGATGAGGGCTGCTCAATGGAAATCCAGTGCTGACACGATGCAGGCCTTGCATGGAGATAAGTCCTCTTTCGCACTCGCAGCTCTGGCACTTTGATCCTGCTCGAGCTGTCACGGCTCCATCCTTTGGAAGCCAGGTATTTGTAGTTTCACAAAGTACTTAGAATTCTCTGTGATGTGGAAAGGAGACAAAGCCTCAGAGTGTTGGAAAAAGAGATGGTTTTATTCTTGAAAATGGCAGGATTCTCCAGTGCCTCAGCAAACTAAGTATCCCCAGGATGTCATTGGATGGAACCACGGCAGTTCAAGTGGAGTAAGATCAAATTGTGGTGTGTTAAAGACACCATAAGCTAGATAAGTGCTTCCTAACAGGGAGAGATTGACCACAGAGAGCAGGGGGAACTTCTAAGGTCAACATAGTGCCCAAAGAAAAAGCAAGCCAAACCAGAAAAAAAGAGCTTGGAAAAATGGGTCATTGGAATGGGTAACCTATTTATAAGGTGAACTGTCATTCCTGAAGGCTTCATGGGAAGCAAAATCAGCCTTGTGGGGCCTCATGTGGCCCGAGGAGACCACCCTTTGCCCACCCCTGCTCTAACTGCTCTTGCCTTCAGCCCTGGCCAAATTCTGGAGAGACTTGCCTCTTCCTTCCTGACCAGAGAATTTGGTGCCCTTGTGGATGATGGAGGCGGCAGCTCCCACACGCCTTGCCCGGCCTTCTTGTCAGCCGCTGGAGTAACGGGGAGCACGTGCAATTGATTTAATGGCAACTATTACCTCCAGGAATTGATCTGATGTTTCCATTAAGCTAAACAAAAAATTTTTAACAGGGTTTCATTTGACATCAGCTCACAGGGAGCAGGGAGAGATCACCTTTCCCCCTTTCCGAGGAAATGAAGGGTGATTTATCAGGACTGGCACAGGGGAGAAAAACAGCAGAGCAGACTGACCATCAGTGAGATAGGAGCATTCCCCATCTTGAAGGACATGACAAGGAAAGAGCCCTCAGAAGGCAGGCCTGAAAGAGGACACAGCAAGGGGTGGAATTCATGCTGCCTCCCCGCAGACATGATTGGAGCGCAAGCCCCATCATCCCCAGCCAGCATAGCCCATGGTGAGTACTGATGGGAGCTTCAGTGCCACAATATCTAAGCCCCTGGACTCAATCTAGCACATGAGTGGGAATCATGCAGATCTCCACATATTGCTCAATTGCAACTTCCATCAGCACAGCCAAGGGTGAGGAGAGCTGGGAGCTGTAGTCCAACATGTGGGGGAAGTCACAACATTTTCATCTCTGGCCTAATGTAGTGGAACAATGGGAATCCTGTAGCTCTCCAGATGTTGTTGGGTTGCAACATCCATCAGCTTTGAACAGCACAGCCAATGGGAGCGCTGGGAGTTCTAGCAACACCTAGAAGACTGCACAATTCCCACACCTGGTTGATGGCCAGGGTCTTAAGCATTCTTCAGCCCAGAGACACAAATGAATCTCAAAGTCCTCCCTTTATGCCATAATCTTACAGTGTGGATAACCCACCATCACTGGGATGACTTAAAAGGTTGGCAGATACAAATTCTGGGCTTCCAGAAGATGCAACTGTAGTGCTTAAAAAGTAGGATCAAACAGCTATAATTGTGCAATGCAGAAGTATTCAAGGAAGGACGGGGAAAGCAACTGGATTTTTTTCCACAAGAAGTGCCTGGTGTTGTCTTTTTAAACGGTGCTCATCTCGTCACCATTCATCCGTTTTTAATAAGGTTATTCGTTGGCCCACTTAGAGCCAGATCCTTTGTTCATTAAAGCTCTAGGCACAGCGGGGTGTGATGTTGCAAAGTTCATTTCCCTAAGAGCCATCTCTGTCTGCCCTCTTCTCTCCTGTGATTGAACATGACTGCTGCTAAGTCAGTGTGCTTTGCTCCCTTCCTCCGTTGCTCCCTCCAGCTCTGGGCCGGGAATTCTTCACACCCTCCTCCAGGCTTCTCTTTCCCACCCAGGGTTCCTTCCTCACTGCCAACTCCCGAGGGCATCTCTCCCAATCTCAGCAGCCAATCCACACCACCTCCCTGGAAAGGGTCGGATGCTTCTTGCCTCCAGGACACCATGTCTGTCTTCCAAACTGCTCAGCTGAAGCTCCATCTCGGCATCTGCTTCCCACAGGCAGGTTGGAGGGGAAGCATGAGGGAAAAAAAGCAGATTCTTCCTGTTTCTGAGCTAGAACAGACTGGAATTTCAGGCTTCCCAAAGCCTTCATTTGGTACCAAAAGCTGGTGCCTATGTGGAAAACTTTATGGATCACAAATGGATTCAGCAGGTGGCCGACAGCAATGGAAGCATCGCAGTCCTTTAGCTGATGGGTTCCAGCATCTCCTTACAATAAGCAGTAGAAACTGGCATCTGAACAACTAATTCTACCCAGAGTAACCCATGGCTGGAGTCCAATATCCCTGTTGCTGGCTAAACAGGGTTCTGGGTAGGTTGGAAAGAATATTCAAAGATATTCAGATGAGGGTCACAAAACACATTTCTTGACTGTCATGGAACCCCGATGAAAAGAATCCTGGACTAATGAGGGTCTTTCCAGTCTGGCGGCTTATTCTACACAAAATGTTCATGTGGTGTTTTGCACAGAATTTACACAGGTGAATGAATTCCCTTGGGACCTGAAGGGGAAATCTGTGAGTGGATCTCTCCCAGACTTTGACGTCAGCCCCACTTTGGAACAGGGGTCAGAGAGCAGGTTTCCAGCTGAGTTGGGGACAGCTCGGCTTGCCTTGCTCGCCTGGACAGCAGGAATATTATTCCAATCACGTCTATCTGGGCCGAGATATTTATTGACCGGTCTCTTCTCCATCACAGTCCAGGCAGAATTTCCTCCAAGCTTTACAGCACAGAAGTGGTCGGGGGAAAGGAGAGAGAGAAGGAGGAGGAGAAAGAGAGGGAGAGAGACAGCTTCAATTGGCTGGTAATTAAGTGCTGCGAATTGGCCCTGGCACGGGCCTGGCGGAAAAGGGCGCTAGAGGGCAGAACGGAGTTTGCATGAGGATGCGTGCGTGCGTGCGTGTGATGCACAGCCAAGGAAGGATGCACACAACAGGGGAACATGGGGCCGTGTTCCAGGGATGCCTTCCCTGCTGGGGATGATGGGAACTTTAATCTGCAAAAATGAGAGGAAAGGGGCTCCAGTACCAGAAACCACAGCAAAAGAAAAGGCACTAAATAAATATAAATCAAGGACACATGAATTCGTGTGATCAGAAAGTAGGTTTTTAGTCTAATCAGTAATATGAGAGCACTATGAAAATACGAGTACACAAAACTGTCAGTAATCAATAGTGAGACCTAATGTGATGCAGTGGCCTGGGAGACCCATGTTCAGATCCACACTCAGCCATGGAAATCCACTGGGTGGCACTGGGCAAGCCACACTCTCTCAGCCAGAGTAACACATAGGCAACCCCGCCCCCCCCAAACAAATTCTGCCAAGAAAACTCAGTGATACGTTTGCCTTTGACAACCTGGAACATATCCAGAAGAGAGCGACCATAACGGTGAAGGGTCTGGAAACCATGAAGCCCTGTGAGGAGTGGCTTAGGGAGCTGGGTATCTTTAGCCTGACAAAAAGAAGGTTAAGAAGTGACATGATAACCATGTTTAAACACTTGAAGGGATGTTGTGTTGAAGATGGAGCAAGCTTGTTTTCTGCTGCTCCAGAGACTAGGACATGGGGCAATGGATTTAAACTACAGGAAAAGAGATTCCACATAATCATCAGGAAGGACTTCCTGATGGTCAGAGCCATTTGATAGTGGAATAGACTGCCTGGGAATGTGGTGGAGTCTCCTTCTTTGGAGGTTTTTAAACAGAGGCTGGATGGCCATCTGCCAGGAATGCTTTGAGTGTGTCTTTCTGCATGGCAGAAGGGGGCTGGACTGGATGGCCCTTGGGGTCTCTTCCAACTCTATGATTTTATGGCACATGGAGCACCTAGCCTGAGTCTTTGCCTCTTGCATGGAGTATTCTCAGCTTAAGACAGACCAGGATCCCTGATCCAAGCTATTAGCATGGCTTTGTACAAAAAAACAAACAAAAAATCCAGAAAAGGCTTCTCCCCACAGATACTGGGTCCATTTTAATACAAGATGCCAGCCCCAAGGATATGAAAAAGAAACTCAAATCAAGTTGCTTTGGATGCCAGGCTAAAAAAAACCCACAACTCTGTGTGTGTGAGTGTAAGTGTGAGTGTGTGTGTGTGTGTGTGGCTCTTTTTTTCCCCTGACAAATGAACTCTCCTTACATCCTCCCCACTGTCACTTAATGTTCTGGGCTTTGGAAGAAGGAGATCCTGGCTGGTAGACTTTAAAACGCTTGTTTTCATGCTCATCATAGGCAGACGGCTCTCGGCATCGGCCGGGCCGGGCCACGCAAGGGCCGCCAGGCGGTTTGCCGGAGCTCTTCTGCCCCCTGCTGCCCTCCTCGGGAAGCAGGAAACAGGTTTCCGGGCCCAAGGCAGAGTGGGCTCATGCTGTTTATTCGGATCCCAAAAGGGTGAAAAGAGGCAAGCACAAAGGTGGCATGGATTTTCAGGTTTGCGGGAATGAGGGGGAAATAGGAGGTAAGGAAAGGAACAAAGAATCCCAAAACTGTGGACTGTGCAGTGTCTCTCTCTGCAGTGATATTCATGCAGAAAAGGGCTTTCTTCAGTTCAACCAGCTACCACCAAGCTGCTAGGAGGACTCTTCCTCCTTACACACCCCACAAGCTGGAGTTGTTGTCATCATTTCCACTTGATGAAACAATTGTTCTTGTTAGGTGACCTCAAGTCTCTGCAACCGATGAAGCGTTCCAGAGAACCTGGAAATCTCTCGCACAATTCCTGCTTGGCTTACGCAAGAGATCTTCCCATAACCTGTCCATGCTTTCTCCTGGTCCGCTGGAGTCCAGACAAATGCCACGAGGGCTGCCACGTTCTCCGTTGTAAAGGAGCTATCCAAAGTGCTCAATCCATCGTCAAGGCTCAAAGTGCCTTGGGTAGCTCTTTTAAGGTTTGGGGTAGAGCCTGCAGTGGATTCATCACCCCGGTGATGTGGAAGAAAGGTAAACCACCCCCCTTGGACAGATGCTATAGAACATATAGCCTTTTTTAAAAATCGTACAGCCTTTTGTTTACGAAATTAACTTTTGTGTTACACATCTGTGCCTTGGAGAACGCTACTGGCATGTTATTGGTGGAGATGAGTTCAGACATACGATGTCTGTGGTTCAAGTACAGTGGTGTCCAGTGGCAGGATTACACAAATTGAGTCTCACATAGGAACCACGACGGCATCTAGAAGGCCCCCATATTTGATGTCATATTGCTAAGATAGGCAGAGGCCCTCACATTGATAGAGTAACCTCCAAATAATACGACCCTGAGTGATACAATGAAAGTTAAAATCTTGAGAAATGAGAGGCCTTATTAGGTGACAGTGATGAGACAGGTAGACAACCCCACACACCATTCCAATGAGGCAGATGTGGATTTGGGGTACAACATTCAGGGTGGGTTAGAAATTCATTTTCTGGGGAGAAGAGCAGAGCTTGCAGGAAAAACCTGGGCCATTTCCACACTAGACTGTTATAGTGCTATTATTCCACTTTCAACATCTTATGGAATCCTGGGGTTTGCAGTTTAGGGAGGGGCCTCAAAGGCTAGAATGGAAATGGCCCAGAAGAAAGCATTAACAGGCAACCAGGAAAAAGGATTGACAGGCTATGGGAAGGTCTCTTGCGTGAGCCAAGCAGGGACTGTGCACGAGATGAGCATCTCTGATTATCCCCAACATTGAAAAATGTTGCTTTTCAGCACTGACCCCCCCCCCACCGCCATTGCTCTGATGGCATTAATCAGTGGTGTGTTTTCCTCCATGGCAGCTGCCAGCTGCATTAACATAATTAATTATATTAGGGGCTGGTGGATTAGCCAATTATGAATGTGCCGATGTTCTGATTTTCGTTTAATTAATTTGTTTTGTTTACAATGGAGCAACATCTGTTGGAGTCCCACCGGACTGTACCGGGAATAAGACGGAAAGCGTCTCTTGGGGGGACTGAGAGCTCTTCCACAGCAGAGCCGTCTTTTAAATTCATCTTTTATTTTTAGGCTGGGGTTTAAATACACACTTCGAAGGGAGCCACAAGCTCTCTCTCTCGCCAAGGAAAATCTCCCCTTTCCAGAAAACTCGAGTTCGGGCAGCAAAAGTTGTTCTCAATCCTCATTTGTGAAATCCATTGATGCAGTTGAGAGTTAAGCGTTTTGTGGTCAAGGAAGAGGAGGAGGGAAAAAGAAAAGAATTTTTTAAAAAACAAAGAAATTGCATTTTCTCAGTATTTTTGATCCAGATGTGTCTGCATTGAAACTGAAAAGTTTGTCATAGAGTTGATGGCAGTTTGAAAGAGAGACCAAATCCCACTTTCATCTCCAAACAGGTTTTGTAAGTTCTGCTATTGTTCTGAGAACCTGCCAGAGCTGTTCAGCCAGGACAGATTATGGGATAAAGCCGATGTGAACACCTATAGGACACAATGACCAGAATCCTAGAGGTGTCCTACATGCCTTGAACATGTAGTTGCATTTTCTTGGCTGTTATGCCATGGATGTATCTGGTTCGTGGCAATGTAAGGGGAGTTTCTCAATTTCACAAGGATCTAAATCCTATTGTTAGTCTCAACTATAATTCTAGAGTTCTTGAATCAATCAAGTTTGCCTATGCACTGATTTGCCATTCAATTCAGGACTCCGATGCAAAAGCTGTATTGAAACACTCTCAAATAAATAGGATTGCTACTGTAAGGCAGCAGTCCTCACTTTGGATGTAAACTCTATTAAACTCAAATCTCATGACCTGCTACCTTGGTCTAAGGCCATTTCCGCACTACACTGTTATACTGCTATTATTCCACTTTCAACCTCTTATGGGATCCTGAGGTTTGCAATTTAGCGAAGGGCCTTTAGAATTCTCAGCCAGAGAGCTCTTTGTAAATTACAAACCCCAGAATTCCAAAGGAGGTTGAAAGTGGAATAATAGGAGTATAACAGTGAAGTGCGGAAAGACATAAAGTTCCCTTACACATATAGTTGTACTTTTTTGGCCTTTTTTGTGCAATGAAGTTCACGGCTGCATATGTGGAATTCAATATCCTAAGCCATGGACTCAATTGGATTTAGCTACATGTTGACTCACCATTCAACAGTGGGTTGACAGGTCTACTCTAGTCAGGACTAACCAGGAGGAACCTCGAAAGCTGCACAACTATTTCACCTGTGCTTTCAACGTGCCACTTCATGGTGAATGAAGAGATGGGACGTGTCCTTTCTCCAGAGACAGGCCTGTGTTGGCTGGGCACTCTCCACAATCTCTCTGGAATTCACTGGCTCCTGCTCTTGGCTTCCAGACACTTTTGCTGGCTGGAATCGACACCATTGGCCTGGCAGGCCAAGGAGAGGAGCTTAGAGGCTAAGTTCTGCACTGGACTGTTAGAGTGCTATTATTCCACTTTAAACATCCTATGGAAACCTGGGGATTGCAGTTTAGGGAGGGCCCCTCCTTAAACTGCAAACCCCAGAATTCCATAGAATGTCAAATGTAGAATAATAGCACTATATAAACCAGTGTGGCAATGGCCTAAATGGGGACTCTCCGGGTTCCCGCCAGGCTCTCCCCTGCCTTGTTTTGCTTACTATCCCATGACGCCCTGAGCCGGATGCCAGCTGGCTGCACATGAGGAAGGAGCTCTAAGCCTCTACGCTGGAGAAAAGTAGAATTTCTGCCGTGCTTTCAAGTTCTGCAGATGCCTTTGCTCCCTCTTTTGCCTCCTTTCTTTGTTTGGAGGAGAAAGGAAAATTCAGCTTTCGTTGTCTACTTGGAAACAGGCAGATCAGTTTCTGGAAGTGACATTGCAAGGGAACAGCAAACTCGGGCTGTGTTTCAACCAGCAGCGGAAGGGAACATGAGAACAGAAGACAGCCTCTGTGCAGGGGAAGCTACAAAGCAGGAGAACAGCGAGAGCCATTTTTAAGGTCTGTGGATCAATGCTGGCCCAAGACATTTCACTGTCTGAGGCCAAGAAACGTGGCTTTGAGGAGGGCCTTTGGGGCCTCTGCCTAAACTGCAAACCCCAGGATTCCATAGGATGTTGAAAGTGGAATAATAGCACTATAACGGTCTAGTGCGGAAATGGCCTGGGATTTTCAGTTTAAGGTGGGGTACTTAGAAACCTCAGCCAGAGAGCTCTAGTGTCTCCCTACACTTCAAGCCCTAGCATGAGTATGTCACCAAACTACAATTCCCAGGATTCCACAGTTAACAGTTAACTGGCAGTTACCACGGCATGAAACCAATATAACTGTGTAGTGTGGACGCATTTTAGGAGTCAACATGACTTACAAATCATTAAAACCAGAACAAATGTAAAACATACAAAAACACCAAAAGAAAGAAAGTTATCTCATAAAACCATTAGACAATCTACAGAATTAAAACCACTTCAAAACCATTAACAGACAGAATATAAAACATGAACAGCACATTATTGCAAGCCTGCAATGGTATTTAAGAAGCAGAATGAAATGCGCTTCTTAAAAACTCATCTATTTAAGTTGCTTAGTGGAATGCTGGCGCTTACAATGTTTTTACGGTTTTTTACTGTGCCACTGCTATTGTTTTATCACAGCCTCTGCACTGTGTATCTGTTTTCTGCTCATTTTCTAGCTTCTAGTGATTATTTGATATCTGCAAAGGTCTTGCATGTCTGCAAGCTGTTTTGATGCTAAAGTAAGAAAAAGGCAGGGCAGAAGTTATTGTGGGCCCACCTGGATTGTTTAAAGATTGTGTTCTTGTTCTTTAATATTTCACTTCGGAAATCCATACACATTCTCTTTGGATTATCCAAGAATATTTTCTGTCAGCTCCTGGTACAATCAGAGATGTTTTTCTACCAGCTCCCAAGGCAGGTTTAACCCACTATAAGACGGGCAATGTCCTTGTTTCAGCGTTGAACTAAATTTCTGGAGAGCAGAGTTCAAACCCCAACTTAGCCCAGGAAACCCACTGGGTGACCGTGAGCAAGTCACACACTCTCAGCCTCAGAGAAAGGGAAAGGCAAACCCCCCTCTGAACAAACTTTGCCAAAAAAACTCCACGACAAATTCATCTTTGGGTCCCCAAAGGTTGGAAATGGCTCAAAGGCAGACAACAACAATAAAATCAGAAACAACATGATTTTTCAATCAGTCTAGATATGCCCTGTATCGATCAAAGAGCCAAGGCTTAATTTGGTTGGAACATCAGCCCCCACTTCAGCAAATCCTGGGTATGATGATGGAAACTTCAATGCAAGCCCACCTGTGGCTCCAAAGCCCATCATCCACAGCCAATCCCAACCCCCACCAGCACCAACTGCATCTCATGGAAAATAAACCAAGAAGGAAAGTTTGACTTGCAGCATCAACAAACAAGCATGCCTCATTTTTAAAGGGCAATTACTCTCTCTCCCCCAAACGGTGTAATAGAGATACTCTAATTACCAGATGCGGCTATTGGACAACTGGGGATTGTAAAGCTGGCTTTTAACCACCACAGTTAAAAGGCACTCAGTCTCTTTCTCTCGGCTTAATTCATGCATTCTTCCCGTGTCTATCTCAACCACAACACGCACCGAAAGGATTCTCAAGATGGCTGAGCAAACGTGGAGTAAAACCAGCAGGAAAATATTAACACACAAAACAACAGTTGAACTGAAAAGACAAAAGCAATAAACAGGACTTAAAGGTCAGCAAACGGAAGCCCTTTTCATGTTTCTGAGGTTTTGTTGTTATCACATAAAGCCGCAGAGAAGAGAGAAAGGTACCTTAAGGATCACTTCAACTTGTCAGGGTCCAAGGCGCGGGCGGCAAGGGCCGTCTGGTACAGGTGTCGGGGACGGGCCAAGGGATGGGTGCTAGATCAGGAAGCCGAGGGGCAGGGCACAACGAGAGTCCAAGGCAGTAGTCCTGCAGGTAGCAAGAGTCCAGGGGGCCAGAGGCAAGAAGCAGGCCCAGGAGAGAGACAGAAGGTCGGGGCACAGCAAGGACTCAAGGCAGGGGAAGCCTACCAGGTAACAACAGTCCACAGGGCCAGAAGACAGGCCAAAAGCAGCAGCAGCAGCAGCAGCATCCCAGCCCTTATATAGCTGGCTCCTACCTGCTCCAGCTGCCGTGCATCAGAGCAGCCAGCTGGGTCTGGGGTGCTGGGCAGGATTCTGCAACAACTCCAGTCAAAACTGAGCCCCTGGGGGCAGAATCCTGCAAGGACTCAGTCAGGGACCCAAAACCTTACAGAACGCTTGAGGTTCCTGCCTAGACCCTGCGCTCCTCAGAATGAGAACACTCACAAGTTCTTCCAATTGACTCTGAGGTTTCTCCTCCTGAGCAGGAAGAGACTCCAACAGTCTGGACCTCATGCATTGCTTTTATTGTTGTTGCTGTTTGCTGTTAAATTGACTTTGACTTCTGGAATGAGACCTCTGAGAGCCTCAGACATCACCTGCCCTGCTCAAATTTTGCAAACTCAGGGCACCTGCGGCTTCTTTGATTGAACCAGCCCACCTGTTGTGTGGTTTTCCTCTGCTCCTCCTGCCTTCCACTTTGCAAAACCTTATCATCTTTTCCAGTGATCTGCATTGTGACAGTGTCACCAATGCCAGCTGTTCATGCCAGGCAACAGAGTGGAGGGTCACCAGGAGGCCATCCACAGTCACAGAGACACTTCCCACCCTGCCGGTTCAGGGTGGGAAGAAACATCATCCAGAAACAATCCAATGGCTCAAGAAATCTGGTGGGCAATACAGTCAGAAAATCCAGGCAGGCAATGAGCTGGGAATCCAGAAAACATAAGACAAGTGCCAGCAACAACAGGTTGTTTCTGGCCTGATGAGCTCCTGGTGTGCTTGCTTCTGCGTGTTCTCCTTCCAGGCTGCTGCTCACCTGGGGATGCCGAGTTCTGGCCATGACAGACAGCCTCCATTTAGTCGTCTTCCAGTGGGAGTTCAAGCCTAATTTGCTTTCAGGCCCCCACAGACCTTGATTTAAGATTAAGAACTCCATCCACTGATTTGGTAATTGAAATGAATTCATTAATATCTCCCCTCTGTCCCAGTATCTCCCAGGATGCACATCACGGTATAAGTTAAAACATAATAATAACAATGATAAAAACACAAACCAACTCGCCCTAGTGAGAAGACTTTGTGCTACTGATGGTTAAAGCTCAAAGACCTAGGTAAATGAAATGATCTTTGCTTGCCGGTGGAAGAAGAGGCCAACTTGGCTTCCCATCGGAAGGCATGGCCCTGTTTGGGAGCGGCTACTAAGGCGGCTCTCTCCTGCCTCCTCACCCAATGTTCTTGTGATGTCCCAGGACTGAAAGAAAGCGCTTATCCCAGGACTTTAAAACTAATCGGTCAGGCTTGTATTGGGAGACACAGTCTTTCAGAAGTGCCAGATCATGGAAAGATTACTGTCTGGGGCTGAAATTTCCTGTACCCCCAGCCTTGGGGAGTTGCAGTCCAAGAAAAAGGCCCAAACCAGCCAAGATGCTTGAAAGCCTAGATTTAATTCATGTATTATCTTTGGGTCCTGTTCTTCCTCCAACACTGCTTAGTCTTCCTTTGCTTCAGCAATACAACTACCAGTGCTCTGACCTCCAGTGCAACATGTCACTAGGAAAGAAAGGGTGGGAGCAGGCATCGCAAAGCTTGGGTGGAAGAGAAATCATTACAAATCAAATGATAGATTGCTGTGATAATAAGCTATTACAGGGATTTTATTTTTTGTTAGTAAAAAAGAATCTTCATTGTTCCCCAGGCCTTGTGTTAAAAATAGCTCCATTAAGGGGCTTGCTTTGGCAATTAAGGATGACTATCAAGCTTGAAGAGGATTATAAAAGTCTGTCTTTGTGTTGCCATATAAATAAATCCATGCTGTAGAATGCAGGGTCATTTTAAAAAAAATATGTAGCTGTATTTAAATGTCACTCCTGGCAAACATAACACTTAGGATGAGGCCTGCACCTGAAAAAGCAGATTGTTCATTTGTTTCATTGCATGATGCTGTCTTTCTGTCCCTTCTTCTGGGCACTAAGAGCAGAACACTAGCCTCCAATCCATCCTCCTTCCTGCCTTTTTTTTTCTTGTGAACATTCAATGACATCACAGCAGCTTGGCCAATCATTTTGTTGAAAGCCAGCACAGAGGGTCTTTTCCAGCTGCCCTGTTCCATGACCCCCTTGCATGAGTTCAGCCTCCAGTTCCTGAGCTGGTTTGTGGATTTTCTCTGCCCTTAGCTGTGGGCTGCCATCACTATCTTATGCTATCTGCACACACAAGACTACCCCTTTCTTGCGATCTACTTATATCAGCCCCCTCCCATCTTCCTTTTATTGCTTGCCCTGGTAGCATGTGTATTTCTATACCACTTATCAGCTAAGTGCTCTCTAAGCAGTTTACAATGTGTTAGCTAATTGCCCCCAACAAGCTGGGTAGTCTTTTTACCGACTATGGAAGGATGAAAGGCTGAGTCAACCTGGAGCCCGGCGGGATCGAATTCACAACCTTGTGGCTGCAGTACCGGCATTTAATCACTGCACCACCAGGGCTCCTGGTATTCCAAGTAGCCCCAGAAGAACAGGATAGTGGGTGACTAAGGCTGTGTCCAGGCTGTCTGAAGGATGGTATCTTCTCATATCAGTCTGCCTGAACCCTTAAGATCTCCAGGGAAGTTCAGTCCCACCACCCTTACAGACACATTTGGTGGGAATGAGCTGACGGTTCCTTGTCTATGGTTGGTTCTGCACTCTGGAGCTCCCTCCCTAGGTTGGCTAGGCTGGCTCCCTCTAGCTGTTCCTTCCATGTCAAGTGAAGACTTTTCTCTTCCAGATGGCTTGGGAAACTGTTTTATGTAAAGGGTTTTCTGGTTTAGTGCTATACTGTTTCTGATTTCATGTTGTTAATTGCCACCAGGGCAATTTCCACACTAGACTGTTATAGCACTATTATTCCACTTTCAACATCCTATGGAATCCTAGGGTTTGCAGTTTGAGGAGAGGCCTGAGGCCCCTCTCCAAACTGCAAACCCCAGGATTCCATAGGATGTTGAAAGTGGAATAATAGCGCTGTAACAGCCTAGTGTGAAAGTCTGGCAAGTCAACTTTGACTTACAACAACCCTATGAAGGTTTTGTAGACTCAGGGTTGTGGCTTCCTTCATTGACCTCACCCGCTTGGAATGAGATCTTCCCTTTTTCTTTCCTACTGCCTTCCACCTTCCCAAGCCTTACTGTCTTTCTACTGAACCCCATCTTCTCATGATATGGCCAGAGTACGACAGCCTCGGTTTAGTCATCTTGGCTTCCAGGGAGAGCTCAGGCTTCATTTACTCTATGACCCACTTATTGGTCTTTTTAGCAGTCCATGCTATCTGCAGAACTCTTCTCCTGCATAATTCCCAAATGGTTGGTTTTCTTGATTGTCCAGCTTTCACAGCCATGACTGAGCCAAGGTATAGGAAATCTTTCACTATTCTCAATATCTTCATTGTTGCTGTTTTATGCATTTTTAATTCTGTAGGTCATTTAATATTATTTTAATCTTAGCTTTTGTATGTCTTTAGCCACATGTGGTTTTACTTGCATCTCTCCTCATCCTCTAAGCCCTTTTCCATCCCACATTGGCAGGAAAGGCTGGATATGAACAAACAGATGGACCGACTGGGCAACTGGGAAGTGGGCCTCCCCCATTTCCAGCAAATTTGATGGATGACTTTTTGCCCAGGTTCCGGAGCAACTGGGGGCCATTTTACTCCCAGAACTCCAACTCCCAGGACAACCGGCTGATGCTAGTGGAAAAGGGGCCTCGTCCTCCTTTTCTTCCCTATTCCCTTTCCCTGTTGCTTCAGGCAGCTGGAGCTAGGTGCTGCAGAAGTATATTTTTTAAAGGGCTGCTGCTTCCTCCATCTGGCTGCTCTGCCACGATGTAGGCTGATGGAGGGTGGCAGCGGCAGCAACAGGGAGGCCTGGGACAAGGAGAGGAGCGAGATAGCCTTTGTGCCCCCATGATTTTACATTTTCCTAATGTAACACTATCAAAAGCTTTTTAGGAAGGCTGCTGGAAGGCCAAATTTTTCAGCCCCCACCCCGTTGACGTGGCAAGGGTTCGTGGACCCACTCCATTTGCAGAGTGTCTAGATAAGAAAGCAAAAGAACAGCACCTCTTAGAAAAATAACAAAAGCTTTATTGCTTCAAACTCTTTTTAACAGAAAGAGAGGGAGGGGAAAAAACTGTCACGCTAGCATCCTGTATTTAGAGAAGCACATCAGTCATAAACCAACATCATCCTGAAACATCAGTCTTTTCCCCACTGGGACCACTCTCACGCACCCCGTCTCGCTCCCATAAATACACAATACAAAAAGAGTGGAGCTTTGCTCACATCTCTCTCTCTCTCTCTCTTCTCTAATCAAACAATTTCCATGCAGGAGGCTGAGAAGTGCTACCATCCACAGCCACTTTCAAAAGTGCTTGGTTTCCGTCTGAACTAAAAACATGTTTGGGGCGGAAAGCCTGATCTCCTTTCCCTCGGCAGGACAAAACAGTCACCTGTCCTCCCAAATGTTTACATGCACACTGGGCAAAAATAACTACCTGCATTTACCTTTCAGTGGCTTCCAAAATCATCATTTGTGCTCATCGTGTCCCGTTCTCCACAGGCACATTCTGGGTCGAGACCACAGCTGGCAGGAGGATGATGTCAGTCATGAATTAACATTTATAAAGCATTAAAAAAAATCAGAAAATATTTTAAAAGATCCTTTCAGCAAAAGTGTTAAGTGCAAACCCAATATTGGGTTTTTCTCCTTTTCTTTTGTACTCCCTCCATCCATGATAATCTCTAAATTCTCCAAGAAGAGGAACACCCTACCTCTGTCCCCTCCTTTGCCAAATCCACCTTTTCCCTTTGTGAATTCTGCTTGTGAACCAATACTCTTCAAAATCAAAGACCCCGTTTGATTATTTTTTAAAAAAAATTTACTGAGTTTTTGATTATGACCACACTCCCCTCCAAAATGGAATAAAAGTGAAAGAAGAAAATCAGGAAAGAGGAAAAAAGGGATGGGGAGGAATGTGTTCCATGTACAAATGGGAAGTTACAGTTAAGGGGAAAGTACAGTGCTAAAATGTTAGGTTTGGGGCAGAGCCATCAAGCGGTGTTTCACCCTCACAACCTTCAGATTTGCTCTCCGTCTCTCTCCTTCTCCATTACTGGGCCTCAATCATTTGCCCGTTAATATTGTTTGTATATTGACTATTCTTAAAAGCTGGCCAACAACTTCCCCTGCTCCTGAACCACCATCTTGCTCCGCAGCATATTCTTTGTTTGGTTAAGCTCTTCTGAAACTGCCCAGCCTCTTTCCAGGTGATATTGAAGATGCTTTCTCCCGATTACGGCTCTTGCAGATCCATTCTGCTAAGGGAGCAGAGATGTTAAAGTGCAGAAGGGGGCTGCGTCGGCCCACTCAGAGCAGACAAGAGCTGCTGAAGATGGACGTAAGTGCCATCCACCTGCTGGGTGGAGGGAAATTCTAACCCTGCCTCAGCCTGAGAGAAAGCAGAAGCAATTTCCGGCGGCACTGTGGGAAGACTGAAGGCAAGTGGTGCTGGCTGGGGCTCCCGGTTCTGGATGTGGGACTGCAACTGGCCCACGTGCTGGATGAGGGATAAAACTTCCTCCGCAAGGGAACTGGATTCTCCAGCAACAGAGCTGGTGCAAAGGATCTGAGCTGAAGGTAGAACCTGAGATGCTTCACAAGGAGGTGCAGCTTCAGCAGACAGCATCCCAGGCAAAAATGGGTCCGTTAAGATGTTTGGGGCTGGTGCTCCACTGGTTCCGTGTTGATCTGGACCAACAGCCTCTGGAAGGATGAGAAGCCCAAGGGTGTTCCAGAACTGTGAGGGTTCAGAATCAATGTAAAGCTGTACCTGACTCCCATCCTGACAGGGTTGTGGTCTCACCAGTTCCAGAGTTAAATTGCCCAGTTGACCCCCAGCCCAAGGGGGACTGGTTAATGACTGGAGAGGTTCAACTAAAGTGACTAAAGAAGCTTCGCCTCCTGGCCTTTCAGGGTGCAAAGAGGAAGGATCCCCGGGAAGCATCTGTGTGCCAAGCTCTTCGTTGAGAGTGAGGAGACCACTGAGTGTGAGCGGCTCTTGTTGTGGCATTGTGTTCTCGGCTTGGCTCTCCTTTCCACAGAGGAGCCCATTTTTGGACGGAGGTCCTGCCAGCTGGGACTGGCTGGCATCCCCTTGCAAATGGGAAGGAAAGGGCAAACATCTGGTTTTGGTGCTGTTGCTAAAAGTGACAGTCTTCCTCTTGGCTTTTGGCAAGAGACTGACCTTAGCTTCTAAAACACTTGTGCAAGTTCTCTTGGGCAGAATTAACCCCAGCAACAAGGAAGGGTGGGATGGATCAAGCCCTGCAGATGGAAACAAAGCAGCAGAAATGAAAGACTATCCACCTAGCCCTAGTTACAAACTGGTGATAAAAGGTATCCAAGGTACTTAAAACAAGCCTTCTAGCTGAAAAGGGTGTTCAGAAACCAACAGTAATATGACATTTTCAAAGTCAAATCAGGATTGGGGAGGGGAAAGAAGCAAACTTTTCTAGGATTTTTTAATTTCAGGGATTTAATACAAATCTACAAACCCACTGACAGTTATTTTACCCCTACTCAGCGGGAAGGAAATGGTACACATCACTTTAGGAAATGTAATCTCTCAAGGGCTGTTGTTTGCATATATAAAAAAATATATATCAATCTGAAGCAGAGCAATGCAATAAAGCAGACTGATAGTTTCTATGAAACTTCACCACGTGAAAGATTCACTCCAACTTACTTGGCTTGCCTCCTTCTGCTCACCTCTCACAACAGTCCTAGGTAAATAGCACACTCGCGGGCACATGATTTTCTGGCATTTTGCAATGAGAAATACAAACGAGTCCAGTCAAAATGTCGACAAGGAAATTTTAATATCCGGCTGCAGCAGGGCAATCTAATGCCATGCAATCTCAGCATGCAAAGGTCATGCTGAAGAATATGAAAAATTAAAAAAAAAACCAAAGGGTGGGGGAAACAATTTAGGAAGGTGGACTTTCCTGGATGTCGGTCTGCAGAAACCCAGAAATTCTGGTCCGGGGTAGAAGAAAGGACAGTAAGTTGAACACCGATCTGCACCAAAGTCAGGGACAACCCTTTGGCTACCCACACAAATCCAGCTCCTTGTTCATACCAGAGCCAACATCTAGGGAGGACTTGGAAATCCAAGGCTCTGTCCACTGTCTTCTTCCAGTTTTCTCTGGAAGATGCTATTTTGCATAAATAACTAATATATCTCAATTCAACATTGTCTGTTCCCTTGCACTATAATTGCTTTTTTTTAAGGAAAAATCATGCAGAGTGCCATGGCAATTTTGCTGCTCTTAGCAAAAGGCCTTGGTTTTTTGTAGTTATCCCAAGGGAAATTTCACTCCCCAAACCACTCAGCATCCTGCCTCTCATTTGTTTGCCTTGCGCCTCCTGCCTATCAATGTCATGAAATGACTTCAAGTTTGCGTGTGCTGAGGTGAAAATTTCTCTTTCGTTTGCTCCCCCCTCCATGTCATAGTGCCAATAATCTTATAAGCCTCTATTATATCCTTTCCTCCTCCAATTTTTTTTCTTTTTTCTTTAATCTGACCAAACTGCTTACACAAACAAAACTTCTTGCGGAAGACAAATGACAGCAGAGTAACCATATTCGTTTATAGCAGTGAAAAGAAAACAGAGGACAAAGCACTGATCTACAGTGGCGCATGGTGCTTCTTCTCAGAAGGATGTCCAGAATGGCTATTAGCTGTTCCAACTCCAACACCACAAGCCTCGAGAAAAGGGGAGAGATTTGTTTTGGGTCCCTACCTGGGCCCCCAAGTGGGTGGAATTTAGAAGGCACGGGCTGGTACGCTGCTAACGGCACCATGAAGATCTCCATCTGGTTGCTGTCCACCACGCCGTACCTCTGCTTGTTGTTCAGGTAGGTATAGAGCATGCTGTAAGGACTGGAGCTTTTGGGCAAGCTTGGGCAAAATCGTATCACACCCATCTCCTTAAAAAAAAGGAAAGAAAGAAAAAGGAGGAAGGCCGTGATCATAGAGGAGGGCCATTTCTCAACTAGACTATTATAGTGCTATTATTCCACTTTCAACATCCTATGGAATCCTGGGGTTTGCCATTTAGGGAGGGGCCTGACCAGGATTCCATAGGTTGTTGAAACTGGAATAATAGCACTATAACAGTCTAGTGCAGAAAAGGCCCAGGAAGCGTGGCTGACAAATAAGGTGAACTGAACTTAGATTCCACTTGTATGCATAACAGTGTTTCCCTTTGGAAGGACACCTTTCAGTGAAGCTTCAACTCACAAGAGACCCTCCGGATAAAAGCCTACTTGTCCACTTTTTCCAAATATGTTGGGAATAAAGGTCTCTCGAGTGAGGAGACTGGAGCACCACTGTGGCTTCAGACCATTCCCCAGGCCAGGGCAATCAATTCTCCCAGCAAGCATCAGGGTGAAGGGATTACTCCAAAATCTGGCACCCTCCTCTGCTTATCATATGACGTTTCTAGCTGCGCAGTTTGTAGGTTTCTTCTATGGGGCAGGACAGGGCCCAGTGATGGTTGCCGACTTCCAGACAGCTAAATCTCTCTGCAAGGTGGGAAGGAAGGGGGCGGATGCTGCCCAAGGTAGAGGGGGGATGAGAAATGCACCCAAATAGCATTCTCTAACAGACTCTTCCTCTTATATCCCTCAGCTCCCAGCTTCTTTGTGTTTTGGTTTTGGGTTGGGTTGGGTTGGGTTGGGTTGGGGTCTCTGTCTCTCTCTCTCCGATGAACACACCCAGCACACTTCTGTGGACAATGCAACAAATTATTGCTTAATTCATTGATTGGTTAGTGATTTAAACAATTGCAGATACAGTCAGCACTCCACATTCACTAAGGTTAGGGGCACAGGACCCACGCAAAAGTGGAAAAGCTGCAAATATCAAAATGTGTCTGTGTATCTGTGAAAAGGAGGCTAAGGCAGGGTGGGGAGAGCTGGCACCCAAACCAGGTCGGGGAAAGGAAAGGGAAGGGGAGGCTGGCATGGTGGCCCTAGACTTCCTCTCTCTCACCCATCTCCTTCCTCGGGTGAGGGGGTTATCAGGATAGGGTTTGTGGTGCTGAAAAAACGGGGCTGTGACCCATCATTATCTGGCCAGGCAGTGGCTGGAGGAGGTGGACCAGAGTTGGGTTTTTAAAGGGCTTAACGGCCTGACTGGAGCCACTGAGAAGGACAGTTCCCCCAGAAAATAAATGCTAGAGGTGGAGGGACAGGGGTTGGACAAACTTGCAAATAATCAAATCCGTGAAAGTCAAACCCACAAGTGTGGAGGGCCTGCTGTGTATCTCCAGCTATCTGGGGCCCGTAAGTCCTTAAGCAGAGTGGTGTTTGCCCTCTTTTCCAGCTGCAAGGATTTCTGTCACTCTTTGATTCACGCCGTGCACCTTGTGTGGCACAACACAGCAATTACCGCAGAATTCAACCGTGACATACACACACACACACACACCTTAATACAATGCTGCTGAGCTGTATTTCAGCGCACTTCACAAAGCATTCAAGTACAGCTATAGTTCTTGAACGATGGAGCCCTAGACTGAAAGACTCAAAGGAAGCATTAAAAGATTTCAGGCAGCATTAATGAGTCTACGCCTTAAAGAGCACGGCTGTTTAGCCTTTCGAACAAGCAGGTATGTTGCTCCACATATACTGTTTTGGAGCCAATCCCAGTTCCTCCCTCTCAGCCTGTACCGTTCCGTCATAAAAGTAGAAAAAGCAGCCTCTACGAGAGAACTTTCCCACAGAGCTGCATCTGCCAGAAAGAGTCTGAAGTGGCACAAATCTTCTTCGGATGCTAATTGGGGCCTCAGTCTCGCCTGTGAAGGGGCTGCGCAGAGTTTCAAAGCCGCCGCCGCCGCTGCTACCTGGATCAGCAAAAGAGCCGGAAGGAGGGGGAAAAAGAGGGCTTCTTGAATTTAGATACCTTGCTGTTCGCTGGCCATATGCTGTCTAAATAGGCCCAGACGTCCTCTGGAACGATGCAGCCCCTGGACTGAAGAAGGTGAGGAAGACCCTAGAGGAATCACACGATCACCAGGTCAGGGGGAGAAGCGATGGCAAGAGGCGTCACAGAAAAGAAACCCACAAGGTCCTGACTCAGGCCATTTCCACACTATAGCGCTATTATTCCACTTTCAACATCCTATGGAATCCTGCAAACCCCAGGATTCCATAGGATGTTGGAAGTGGAACAATAGCACTATAACTGTCTAGTGTGGACATGGGCCCAATTTGGCCCCTGACAACAAACCACTTGCCTAATGGAGATGTTATGTACACCTTCTTTCAGTAGCTTTTACAGGGATGTCCCAATGCAGGCAAACAGTGCAAGCCCAAAACAGGGGGACAGAAGGGGGCTGAGAGAAGAGGGGCCTCTTCAAAGCCCCCGAATGAGTTGCCGGCAGAGTCCTGATCTGAACCAGCAACTGCCAACTCCACAGCTTGGGCCCTCAGTCACCACTCCAACATCCTCGACTGCAACATTATTTTTAAACATAGTTTTAAGCTGCCGAATGAGCAAAGTATTTCCAAATCCCCAGAGTTTTTTGTTTGTTTAGCTTTCATGCTTATAGAAAGCATTTAGAGAGCATCTAATATCGCACTAAAAAAGAGGAGAAAGGAGCCTTACTTTGACTTTTCTTTTTTCTTGATGCTCTGCAGAGCTCATAAACCTACCTTTATTTTATTTATCACTTCTTGATACACCAGGGCCTCCACAGTGATATGTTGTTAACTCTTGTCAAGTCGATTGTAGCTTATGGCAACCTCCATGAGCCACCCTGCTCAGGTCTTGCAGACTCAGGGCTGTGGTTTCCTTGACTGAGGCCATTTCCGTACTAGCTTGTTATAGCACTATGATTCCACTTTCAACCTCCTATGGAATCCTGGGGTGTGCAGTCTAGGGAGGGGCCTCAACGTCCATCCCCAAAGGCCCCTCCCTAAACTGCAAACCCCAGGATTCCATAGGAGGTTGAAAAGTGGAATCAGAGCACTACGACAGGCTAGAGCAGAAATGGCCTATCCATCTATAACGCAGTCTCTTCCCCTTTTCCAACTGCCTTCCACTTTGCCAAGGACTAAAGTCTTTTCTAGCGAGCCATGTCTTCTCATGATAGATGAAAAGCATGACAGCCTCGGTTTAATCATCTTGACTTCTAAGGAGAGTTCAGTCAGGCTTGATTTGCTCTAGGACCCGTTGATGCATCTTTCAGTGGCCCACAGTATCTCCAGGGCCACATTTCAAATAAGTTGGTTCTGCTCCTATCAATTTTCTTCACTTTCCATCTCCCTCAAACCGTACGTAGAAACTGGAAATGCAATGGCATTGACAATCCTAACTTTAGTATTCAACAATATATCTTTAAACTTCAGGACCTTGTCTAGTACCTTCATAGCTGCTCTTCCTAGTCCCAGGGCCTTTCCGCACTACAATGCGATAGTGCTATTGTTCCACTTTCAGCATCCTATGGAATCCTGGGGTTTGCAGTTTAGGGAGAGGCACTGAGAATTCTCAGCCACAGAGCTCTTTGGCCTCAGTAAACTACAAACCCCAGAATTCTGCAGGACATTGAAAGTGGAATAATAACACTATAACAATGTAGTGTGGAAGTGGCCCCTAATCTTCTTTTAGTTTCTTGACTGTAGTCTCTATTCTAATTAATGACTGAGCCAATAAAACCTAATTTCAATGTCTCTGTCATCTAGTTTGAAGTTATGTAAATCATCTGTGGTCATTATTTTATACAATACATAAAGTAGGTGAAAACATTTTTAAAAGAAAATAAATAACTAAAAACCAGTTAAAACACTTGAGACTTCTCTTTCAAAATAGCTCTAAAAATAGTTTGAAAAAAACATTTACAGCTGCTCTGCCATCTTCCAGAGCTATTAACCTCTGCCCAACAGCTATCAGTCTATCCACCCAGTTTTAGAGAAAAATACCTGGCACAGAAGACCACCTGAGCCGGAAACAGGATACGCTTTTGCCCAAAACTGCTTTATACTGAACATGTGAATGAGTCCCTTCCAGATGGCTGAGGTCCTGGACTTCTCCTCCACCCGTCGCTTTTTGGCGACGCCAGGTGAGACAGGACTGAAGAAAGACGGAGAAATTTGCAGATCAAATTCTGTTCAAATGCCTCAGGTGCCTCTTTGCATAGAAAGTCAAGGTATGCATTTAATAAGTGAACAAATGTTCCAGAATAATGATATGCTGCCAGATTTTTTCCCCCTCAACTTTACATCCTGTTTAATTGCACCACTGCTCCCACTGACGTTTAAGAAAGACAAATACCTTTTCTGGGCTTCTAGTTTTCTGCCACGTATTATCACAAGCTTTGGCCAGAAAAATGACATTAACACTGCTCTTGTAAAGCACATAATGCTCTGCACAGCAGAATGGCTCTGTGAAGACTAAGTAACTGCACAGGGGTCAACAGGCAAGAAGCCAGCTTGGAGTAACACAGAAGGTCACGGCTCTGCTTTTACGTTCAGGAATCTGCTATCTCGGTCAAATGCACAAAAAAAGTAACCGAGGCAGTCGTGGTTTGGAAGGAACAGGAGGCAGACTTCTGGCTTCAAAATCCAGTGGGCAAACCCTGGACTTTGTAAAACGACCCATTCCTCCCCAAGAGGCTAAATCCACTGCAGTGTACTCGTTCCGTCCTGACTTGCTGCTATCGCCCTGCACCCTGCAGAAAAAGACTCAGCCGTCTTTCGCTCACAACAGTGTTTTCACATCTTATTCCAAGTCTGCGCCAGAGCAGTAAACAAAGGACTAAGTCCCTGCAGAACTGCAGAACAGGGAGCCCAAATTGCACCCTGAGGTTAAATGCCATCTTTCAGAGAGCAGCAGCAAAGCTTACAAGCAGCAAAGTCCTGCTGCCACAAGACACAGGCCATTTCCGCACTAGACTGTTTAAGCGCTATTATTCCACTTTCAACATCCTATGGAATCCTCGAAGGCCCCTCCTGAAACTGCAAACCCCAGGATTCCATAGGATGTTGAAAGTGGAATGATAGCACTGTAACAGTCTCATGCGGACAAGGCCACAGAGAAAAGAAAGGGGAGAGACAGGTATTTCCCAGGTCCAGAAAAGAAACGAGTTTGCAGCCCACCCACAAAGAGAAGCAAAATGAGAACTGAGGCCTTGCCCTCTGCCCTCTCATCTCATTCACTCCCCAGCTGTTCCTGGCTGTGGGGGACATCCCATTACGGTGCAAGATGTGGGTGTCTCTCAGCAGACTTGATCTTCAATGTGTGTCCTCTTCTAGATCTGACAGCAGTCGTCGACTGGTTCAACTGGGGGTGGCAGCAGATGGCAAGGAGAGCCACTCTTCATCGGTACTGCTCTGGGGCCAGCGTCCATTCCTCTGTCCTTGAGCCTGTAGGCACTGCAATGGCACATGGGCAGTGCCTGTGCACTGCTCCACGTGCAACTCCAGTGATGCCTGTGAGTGAGTGTACTAGACACAGAAGTGGAGACAAAATATGGGGGCAAGGAGGTGCAATACCTCTTTTGCATCTATTTCTCCTTTTACAGTTCATGCACTTTTGCATTCGTATTACCTGAAGCCTGGAAAACCTCACTAAGCACACTGCTCACAAAGACTGCAGCCACGGCACTCGACAATGTTCAGACACAGCAGGGCCAGCTTCAGGACTTGGAGCTCCTGGCTAAGGGACCCTGCCTGTTCCTTTGTTGCCGTTCTCACCCCCCATTCTCTTGCTCTCTTCTCAAACCATACAACCGCTGAGGTGGTGACCCGAGCTTGCTGCCTCTGTGACACTTTGTTCTGAGAAAGAGCAAGTTCTACTACCACCTGTCCAAAGAGGAGCATCAGCAGCCGCGCAGGAACATCAGCTTTTTGCAGGGCTGTGAGTCTCACTGGGTGCCCTAAAAATGCCAGGTGACAGCCCGGTTGCTGCATCTTACCAAACACCATAGCAGTGCTGCTTACTCCTTCTTCTGCTATATTTCTTTTCACCAGGCGCAGGGAACTCTATTCACGCCTACAGATGATCACTTTGAAAACAGACTTTAGAGCTGGAATGTTCACAAAACATCATAAAAGCTAACACTTCAGCACTCAGTTGGACACTCTGCCAGCTGAGTCAAATGCCAGGGAAGGTTCATTTGCACAGACTTAGACCAAAGACTTTACAGTCAATAGCTATAGAGTTCCAAAGCAGCAGACTAAGATTATCTGAAAAAACTGAGGTTTCTTTTCTAAAAGATATCCAGCATGGTTTCTCTGCTTATTATTGCAAAAAGGGAAAACGTTAATGCATGCCTAAGTGAGACACTCATCAACTAAAACATGTCTTCATCTGGGGGTTTTTTTAAGAGTTCAACATGCCTCTTTTTAAAAACTGTTTTGTTTTTTGTAAGGCTTCCATCTTCATTTGTGAAGTTCAGAAGGTTGGAAAGCACAAATTATACAGACCTGTCCTGCGAAGGTTTCCCTTCTCCTTCTGAGTACAAACGTCTTGAGGCATTTGTTTTCCAGCTTAAATTGCGTTTGTTCGTACGTGGCTTAAGCCTCGTCTCACCATCAGCAGTCATCTGTCCTGTATAACCAGAAGAAATGGGGTCACTTTCCCTGAATTACACTTTCAGTTATTATGGATCAAGGCCATTTCCGCACTAGCCTGTTACAGTGCTATTATTCCACTTGAAACATCCTATGGAATCCTCAAAGGCCCTTCCCAAAACTGCAAACCCCAGGATTCCACAGGATGTTGCAAGTGGAATAACAGTGCTATAATAGTCTAGTGTGGAAATGGCCCAGGCCTGCAGAATACTTGTGATCAACTGCCAGAGTTCAGGCTCTTTTATCATCTAGATTTCAACACTTGGATTTGGGAATTTGGATTTGGGATTTGGGAATCCGGGAATTGGGATCTGGGAATTTGAACCACATACATGCATACATACATCAAATTCCCAAATCCAAAAATTTTAACTTGGTACAAAGGAGCTGGAATCCTTCATCCAGTGTTCTCCAAAAAGTAATCCCTTCTCCTATCCAACCACTGCTGTTGTTCCTTCCAAAAATACCCACCATCTCAAGGCAATGCATCATTTTCAATAAACCCTGTGTATCTCTCCAGGAAACAAAACATCATGGGTTCAACAAGGACAGGCATAACATCTGTAGGAATTTCTGTGCTGCTGTTGTTGAAATGAAAGAACAAACCTTTTCCGCTTACTTGTATTTCATGGGATTGCCACTTGAAAAACCATCTAACAGATTGTGCCTCAAACCCAGTGTCTTCTCAACTAGAAGGAGAAGTCTCTTGCTGCTAAGTTCAAACTAGTTTGGGCAAAAAAGTTATGCCTTGGCAACGCTAACTTACCAGGACATTTAAAACAGTCTGCAGTACCCCCTGGGTCTCTTTCAAGCTCCGTCGCACTCTCAGAACTAGATATGCCCTCAAGTGACCGTGATTCCTTAAAAGAAACACAGGACAATAAATTAGTTTTGTCAATTAAAATTGGCACCACCAAGTAAGCAATTCAGTCGTTAGTTAATTATTCTTCCTCAATGAAACCTCTTAAAGCTTGCAGTTCTCACAGCAAGTGAATGTGGAGGCCGACTGTATATGCTACGTGGGTGCCAACTTCTTGGAAATTCATTGACCTCGGTCCTATTTTGCCTAACGTGAAGGGAGCGTGTAGCATGCTCAGCCGGTCATACCGGCCCAAAGGCCCATCCCCACCACCTACTCACAAATATCTCTTGGAATGTCAAGTCCTCCTCTGTTTCTCTTTCAATCTCTACGATTCCTTTGTGGGTGAATTTTGCAGAACAAAACCTTGGGGCCTCTTGTTCCCCCTTCCGGATAACTTCCAGAACCTGCAAGGGGCACAGCGTGATCAACGTGGCTCCAAAAGTAACTTGTGCGGCTGCCCTTCACACTGTTTTCTGTCTGGTTCTTAAGATGCAGTAGCAGGTGGGCTAAATAGCATTACACCTGGATGTAAGCTAGGAAACCAGGACTGGCTGTGGTCTGGGGAGCAGCCACTTAACGCCATTGGTTTGCCACCATTTAAAGCGAGAACCAACGTTAAGGATATACTTGCAAAAAGGAAAAGTTTCAAGACAGCCGCATCTGTACAAAATCCTGCTGGTTTCTAATGAGAAACTTCCTTCTCTTAGAAAGACAATTGCCGTCAGGTCCAGTTTTCTATACGCAGAGCAAGCAAGAGTCTTGGAACAACTTCTAGAAATCTATTCGTTTTGCCTTCTCCTTTTTCCAGGTACAAATGAATGACCTACCCGCTTGTTCTCTTTAGCTCTCCACTCTGCCAGTTCCCGAGGTGCCATCTCTAAAGAGGTCATCTGAACAAGCCTCTTGGGGGTGATCTCTCCCAGTACCACCCTGCAGAAGAAGGGCTGAAAAATAGCAAACAAAAAGCCACCAGTGCTTGGAAGAAGACTGCGTGCGCGCGCGCGTGTGTGTGTGTGGGGGAGGTCATCCCTCCGCTTTTGCAGGTTTCACTTTTGCAGATTTTGTTATTCACAGATTATTTGCTGTCCGCCCTGCTGCCTCCCTGTCCCATTTCTAATAAGGACCGCAAGCCTCGTGAGACTGAGAAGCTGTGAACGAGGCTTGAAAGTCCCTCTCTAAAAATGTTGGGGGGAAACAGTGGAGGTGGTCAGAAGCCCCCCAGCCCCCCAGTTCTGCCTTGTGAAGAATCCATGGTGGGTTGAATATGGTGATCATACCTTTTTGTGTGTTAAATATGGTTTGAGAGGGCCTAGAGTTATTCACGCTTTTCCCACTTTCACGGGGGTCTTGTGCCCCTCACCCTAGCAAATGTGGAGGGATGACTGTATATAGATATATAGATATATAATGGACCCTATAAGAGATTGCTCTAGATTAGAAGACAGCGCAGCCTTAGGTTGTTGTGTGTATAGCTGAAATAGAAAGGAAACAAATTCCAAATCATTACCAGTCCACTAACCCAATATTCAAGAAAGCTGTTTGTGTCTGCCAAAAATTGTCCTTGCAGGATTCTCCAGGCAAGCCCAAGCTCAAAAAGGCTCCTGGGGGCAAATTAAGAAGTACAAAAAATGTTCCTTTCAGGCTCAGTCCTAGCAGGTATCACGTGAGTCAAACAGCACCACAGGTCACTGCATCCAAAACTGGCAGCATCAGCAACAGAAGAGATAGGACAAAAGTAGAAGAGAATTACTTTACCTACTGAGGAATATCCACTAGCTCAGCCAATTAAAGAAACGCTTGGCGATTAGACATATATCTTTAAAGTCTGGAGAGCGAATTAAGATTAATAGATAGAAAGTGTTGCAAAGGGTATTAGTAATGGAAGAGAGCAGGAGGTCTCTCTACTAGCCCTGCGCTGAAGTCTTTGCTTAATAAGGAGGACTTTTTTGATTGTTAAAGGGGTTGCAAGGCAAATAATGCATTTCTGACCTGATTTTCAGACAACTTCAGGTTGAACAGGAGCCTGCGATACTTTTTTCTATAATTCTGGTCAACACAGCAAGAAAGCTTGAAGATCTCCCGCTCTACTTGCATTGCGATCTTGGACACCGTATTTTTCTGTACGATCAAGTCAGGGGAGGCATCCAACCTGAAACACACAGCAGGCAAGGAAGAAACTGCTGATCGCTCCAATGCGTCCACATGGGGCCTGATTTGCAAACACATTTGCCCTTTCCAGTTTACCTTCTCCCCACCCCGGAGGCCGTTTATGACGTTGTTCTCTTGAGATGTCCCACTTAAGAACTAAAGGTAGATGCGTCACATAAGAAGGATTACATGCATGTTCATTTCAGAGCAGCCTGAGACCACAAATCTTTATCAAGGATGTATATATATCCAAACTAGTAGGCTATCCCTACCCTACAAGAGGAACGTATTGGAAGGACCATGTTTTCTTTTACAGATCTGCATGTTGAGATCTGCTGGGGAAGCCCTTCTCCCTGCCCCGCCACTCTCACGTGTACATCCGGTGGGAACACGGGAGACGGAGCCTTCTCCATGGCTGCCCCCAGGACTTGGAACTCTCTTCTCAGAGAATCTAGACTGGCAAACTCTCTACCTTTGTCCCACAGATGGGTGATATCTTTTCTGTTTCAACAAGCCTGTGACAACTAAATGCACAAAACAAATGGGTGGGATTTTCTGTCTGCTATCTTGCTGTGCTGTTTTGTTTTTTAAGATGTATGTTTTTAACTGGTTTTAGTTTTTGATAGTTTAATCATCTTTTAACTTTTGCATTTTGTAAATTTCAATCTGTGTGTTTCCAATCTATGGTAAGCCACCCTGAATTCCAAACCGGCCAAAGGCAGGAACAACAACAAGAAGAGAGAAACTTTGGCAGTTACCACGTCGTATATCATACAGGTCTGCAATGATAGTGCAATGGCTAGAATCTAGGATGACCCCCTTAGCCATAAAACTCAGTGATGACCTCAGCTCATTCACTTTCTAGCTTAAGGGCCTTTCCACACTGGCCATTTTTGCACTGGATTGTTGTAGCGCTATTATTCCACTTTCAACATCCTCTGGAATCCTGGGGTTTGCAGTTTAGGGAGATGCATTGAGAATGCTCAGCCAGAGAGCTCTTTGGCCTCAGAAAACTACAAATTCCAGAATGCCACAGGACACTGAAAGTGGAATAATAGCACTATAACAGTGTAATGTGGAAAGACCCTTAGTTTGTCATCTGGATGACTCTACATAAGCCAGCCCCTGTGTTCTTTGAAAGAAGTTTGGGATAGAAACGTAACCAATCACCGTAAATCACAATAGTCTCCACGTATCTTTGCCCGCCTACTATATGAACCAAAGCCTCCTTCCTATATTCAGATTTACCTTTTCTGGAGGGTCTCCCTGAGGGCATCCACAACCTTAATACGACTTTGTTCCTGAGACAGCTGGGAGCAGGGGGTTGGAGCTGCTGAAATATTTGGTCTCTGCCTTCTCTTTTCTGACTTGCTACCATCTTAGGACAAAAAAGAAAAAAACTTCAGATTCTCCTGCTCTCCCCACAAAGAACTCACAACAGAGAAATTATACGAAGCCCTAGTAATGACCATTTTGAGGTTTTTAAGCTAGCACCTCCGCTGTCACCAAGACATAACCCATTTCCACACTTGGCTGTTATAGCGCGATTATTCCACTTTCAACCTCCTATGGAATCCTGGGGTCTGCAGTTCCGGGAGGGGCCGGCCGGCCCCTCCTGGAACTGCAAACCCCAGGATTCCATAGGAAGTTGAAAGTGGAATCATCAAGCAATAACAGGCTAGTGCAGAAAAGGCCATGGGGAGCTTTTTGTTGGGGAGTTAGAAAATATTGTTGCTTTTACTATATATTAATGAGAACCAATGAAAGATTAAAAAATATCAACATTTTGTTACCTCCATACCATGTTCAGTGTATTCATCAACACTGTCTAATTTGCTTTACGCATTCCAGATGCTGAGTTGCAGCATTTTATATAAAGAAGGTGGGATTTCCCCCTTCCTAGCCTCTGCCTCTTGTTCCTAAAAATACCGTGAAAGAGTTTTTAAGAATCCGCTGAATGAAAAGCATGAGCTGCAGTGCGTCTTGCCAGCTGCTATCACGAGGACAGCAGGGCTTTCAACAGTTTGGTAACCGCAGTGGGCCTCCTGAAGTTATTTGCAAGCATTGGGATGAAAAGCAGAAGAAATAAAGATCTTGTCCTCTTCACGGTTCCATCCGCAGGGAAGCTAAGTACCAACTAGTTTTCTTGTTCAGTTTTTCTTTCAGTGTCAAAAGTTTAATAGACTACACACAACTCTTAACCCCTTCAGACAAGGAGTAATACAGGCACAGTGTTTCATTTTCTACTTTCAGAGAAAAAGCAAGGAGAAAAGGGAAATCTGCCCTGACAAAATCCTGACCGCATACGACCACAGGGACTCTGGGTGTTTTTTAAACAAATGAGCAGTCCCGAGCCAGCCGCATCGCAGCATCTTGGTTCAGAACCAGGCCTTTTCAGCCCACACATGTGGCCGCCCCAGTAAGTATTCCTTAATATGGTCCCCTTCCATTTTCCCTTCCTATCGCTGTACCTATCTGGAGGAATAACCCTGTGTGTGGTTCAGTTCAGACCCCAGGAACGTAGAGACCCGTGTCCAAATTCCTCACTCTGCCATCCAGGTCATTTCCGCGCTACACTCTTATAGCGCGATTATTCCGCTTTCAAGATCCTATGGAAACCTGGGGTTTGCAGTTTCGGGAGGGGCCGGGCGGCCCCTCCCGAAACTGCAAACCCCACGATTCCATAGGATCTTGAAAGTGGAATAATCGCGCTATAAGAGTGTAGTGCGTTTCTAAGTGACTTTGGAACAGCTGTTACCTTCCAGCTGGCCCTATTTTGCAAGGCCAATGCTGTGAGGATAGAATAGGATAAATCTCATGTAGAGAACAGCCTGGCTACCATAAGGGAAAACATTGAAAACAAAGGACCAAAAGCTGGGTATTTTAACTGAGTAAAGATGCACTTACCTACATTTACAGGTCTGCTTGCTGAATACAGATTCCCTTCACTTTTACTACCTGTTGACAAACTAGCAATGCTGCCTTCACTTTCCTTAAGCCGCAGGAATTTCAGTGTGATAGACTGATTTTTTAAAAAAAAAGAAGATTAAATTAGTGATTCCTTAAGCAATTTTACTCAGAATCAACAAACAAGATACCATGAATGTATCTGCACAGTGTGAGTTATACACTAAAAACCAAAAAATGTTGAACAAGAAAAACTCTTTCTCCTCATTTCATTTGCAAGGCAACTTCAACTTGACATGCAGATGACAGGGCAGGCTTGCTACTGAAATGTTATTTTCTCTGACCATTCCCTGCCTTAAGGTTTCTCAATTTCCAGAGCGCAAGTCAAAAATAAATCCAAGTTTAAAAATTACAGGTTTTATGAAATGGTTTAAAACTATGCAAGTAATGTAATACTTTGGTTCTTCTTGCTAAGAAGGAGCTTCAATGGCCTGAATGCCTGACAGGGTGCTCCTTCTCCGCAGGTCTTTAAAAAGAGGTTGGATGGGTTGGATGACAGTACCGCTCGCACTAGAGACAGATTTGCAAAAGCTCTTCCACCTGTTAAGAAGCTCTCGACACCACTGTTAGGACAGAAAGAGGCCTGAAATTTATTCCTAGTGATTAACTTAATCATCCTTCACTGTAAAGGACCCTCTTCAATTATCAAAACTGATACTATTAGCTGCTAATCGACTATACCGTTCTTTCATCAAACTGCCAAGGAAAGTGAAAATACCGCCATGGCATGAGATCTGGAAATGTGCACCTGCTCATCGGAAGAGTCCTCCAGTTCTATGAGCTTTCCCAAGCTGAACACATCACGGTTATTGCTGGGAGTTCCAAGGAGTTTGACTGTCGACCCAGACAACTCCTGGAGAAACAATGAACAAAATCCTATTAAGTACAAGACGATAGAGGGAGCGGGAAGGAAGATTCCAAAGATGTTGTCCGTATTTGATAGAAGCACTGCCTAGCAGGCTCCAGAACAGGGGATTCACAACATGAGCTCTTGATTTCATTTGTGTTTGTAATATGGACGCAAAACCTAACCTAACAAAATGTTCAGTTCCATTATACATGCCTACCTTGGGTTTTCTCTCTGGGTTTTAACATAACAAGCTAAAAGACACTTTAAGGCTCACCTATCAAGACTCTCTTGCTAGAGGGCTCAGCTTTTCCTGCATCTCTAAGGCAAATGTAAAATCTGCCGTACGCCAAATATATTTTCCATCTAAAGTGGCACTGATATTTACCATGCACACATAACATTTTGAAAAATTCTGAACAGCACTTGATTTAAGCCACTTGGTGAATGTTGTATTATTGACACTGTTTTCTGTTACTACTTTTATTGTTGTTATAATTTAAAAAGAGGTCAACGGACACTTTAATGTTGCATACAAAAATGTCCACAGGAATTAAAGAGTAGTCAACCAATTGAAGATTTTGCAGCTGATCACGTGCATCTTACCAATTAACGGACAAGCACACTATTCACTTCCAGTTCCATGTATTGATGAGTTAACATTTTAACCAAATCATCTACTAATTAAACCAATTCAACCTGCCAAAACGAAAGAAAGGCCTTTCACTAGATTGATCTTGTCCTTCATACAGCGCCACAATCACATTGTGGACAGGCAATATGTTATCCAGGTTGGTTTTGGGGGTTTTTTTTAACTTGTGTGCCTTAAAAGCATCTTGCATTTATCTATTGCCCTTCTCAGATGCAAACAACATAAGGGACAAAAACTGAAAACAATGTGGGTGGCTATCTTCTCAGCTAAGTAGAATCTACTGGCAAGTCCACATTACAGAGTTATTTTAGTGCTTGGGGAGAGGCGCTATTCGATAACAGGGTGCTATTAAAGGATGCAGGGAATCCTAATGTTAATTCTGCTTCCAGCCCGCTGTGGAAAAGCAATGCCTCAGCTAGGATTCTAGTGTCCAACCAACCGCTGTTGCTGCCCGGCCATCCCAAAGCTGCCTCCGATTGCAGAGACGCGAACCGCCACATCCGTTCAGGCTTCAGAGGTGAAAACAACCACATCAGAAGGGCAAAAAAGAAAAATGTAAAGAAAGTCTTGCTAAAAGATCACAAACAGCAAAGCTGGGAAACACCTCTGGCCAACACACTGGAGAGAGATTTGCATACCCAGCAGGCTTAAAAATCAGTTACAAAAGCAAAGCCCAGTACCAAAACTGATATGCAGAAGGAGATAATTAGTGAAAGACCGATTAAGCAGACAAAGGAGTGTGATATCCGAACAGCACAGAGACCCCTCTCCAGGGAAGAAGAGTAAGTCCACAACAATCTGAACTGTCTCTCCAGGATACTGATATTTATCAATTCATTATGATAACTAATTAGGATCCATTTTCCCACCACCAGCAGCCTATTTCACTTCCTAATTGCTACAGTGATTCTTTTGGAAAACCTCTGTAACATCTCACTTTTGACTTATTCCCATCTGGCTCTTGGCAAAGCAAAGCAAACGGCCTCCAAGCGCAGTAAAAATGCTTTCACCTCCTCGTCTCCTTCAGCAAATGTTGATAACAGCAAATCTTTGCTTTTTATGGCAGAGACAAGGCTCACTCCAGCAATGGAAACACTTATATTTTGTTTGTTTAAAGATCTTACGTGGGCCAAACGCTGATATTTTGACGAAGTCAAAATCTGTGCTCGCACAAAATGCAATACCCAAAGCAGCATAGTTTTGAATCAGATCTATTGAATCAAACAGGGCTCCCCAAATGCTTCGAAGACACATGCCACGCATTTTCACTAACAGGACAAAGCAAGATAGTGTCTGTTGCATTGTGGTTACAAGGCAACTTCACCAGTTTCAACTTAGAATAAACAGATTTCTTCTCAAATGTCCCTCCTGTATCTAAACTTCCAACATTGTGTGGCAGTCAGTTCTGACATTAAGCATCAGCTCTAAAACTGTAACACAAATGATCTGTTTATGCGAACAGCGCAATGTTGATCAATCTTACTGAGGGAAGCCACAGAGGTGTTGAAAGTGCTGCTCTCAGAAAAGTTGCATTTTCCACATTTCTCCAATGTTACATTGCTAATGCATGGAAACCACTTGTGCAACCAGATTTTCTATTATCCAAAACTGGTCATAACAAGCAATCTGCCTTTTATACTGATGCATCTATAAAAAGTCACATCTTGGCCAATGTGTCCTGGAACAGACTGATTTTGCAAGTAAGCATTTTCCCCCCTCTGCACTGCAGCCTGAAGGTGCCGTTGTAGCAGACTCTCCTGCAGACTATCACAAACACACCCGAACTTGCACTGGCAGTGCCATGCCCACCGTCCCATTGTGCCCAACTCACCCTACATGGCCACCCCATTGCCCAAGTTTCACTTGCATCAGCCCACATTATCCGAATTGTACAAAAGCTACGTACGACCCAGTCCACAGCTACAGCCATTTCCGCACTACACTGTCACAGTGCTATTATTCCACTTTCAACCTCCTATGGAATCCTGGGGTTTGTGGTTTAGGGAGGGGCCTTTAGCATTCTCAGCCAGAGAGCTCTTCGCCCTCAGGAAACTACAAACCCCAGAATTCCACAGGAGGTTGAAAGTGGAATAAGAGCATTGAAACAGTGTAGGGCTGAAATCATCTATGATAGCCCTCTTTAAATACTGGAAAGGATCTCGTGTAGAAGATGGAGCGAGCTTTTCTTCTGCTGCTCCAGAGACCGGACCACAAACCAACAGATTCAAATTACAAGAAAAGGGATTCCACCTAAACGTTAAGAACCTGTTTACTGTAACAGCAGTTTGACAGTAAAATACAGGCTGCCTCAGAAGGTGGTAGCTCTCCATTTTTGGAGGTTTTTAAACTGAGGTTGGGTGAGCACCTTTCATTGTCTATTCCTGCATGGTGTAGGGTTGGACTAGATGGCCTTTATCTCCCTTCCAACACTAAGGCCATTTCCACACTAGCCTGTTATAGTGCTATCATTCCACTTTCAGCATCCTATGGAATGCTGGGGTTTGCAGTTTAGGGAGGGACCTGTGAGGATGGCCTTTGAGGCCCCAAGATTCCATGGGGTGTTTAAAGTGGAATAATAGCACTATAACAGTCTAGCGCAGAAATGGCCCAACTCTAAGAGTTTACAATTCAGTTCTACAGTGCAGGGCTACTAATAACTCCATCACAATTTGCATCTACTGTTGGCCAGGGTTAGGAAAGAACAAGGCATTTATGAGACCCATTTAGCAGCTGTTCTGGTAGGAAGCATTTTTTTTTAATCATAAGCTGCTACTTCTTGTTTGTCGAGGCAGGAGCCCTTGGTCACTACTGTTTGTCTTAATGGTTACATGTTAAAGGACCTCTGTCCGGATGAGGATCACATTTGAACTTGGGGGGGGAATGGTTAACCCTGATGCAATTAAGCTCCTGACGTAATGCTTGCCAAATATCCCTGTGCCTAAACCAGGGCCATAAAACAATGTAGAAGGTGGGAAGCAAGGAAGAGAACGTACATAAAAGACAATACATACGCCCTGAAATTGACGTAGCTGCAAGCTTTCTTCCTCCTTAGACAGAAAAAGAACAGACCAATTATAAGCCACTTTTCAGTCATTTCATCTTCACTCCTCTAACCATTCCATTTGTGCGTCAAGTCCTGATGAGACTTGGGCATGTGTGAAAAGGTTCTTTTAATCTGGTCTCAGTTACACAGTTCCCTCCTCCCTCCCCTCAAAGTCTCACAAAATTTCACTCTCAGGAACTTCGAAATGTGCCATAAAAATTTCCAACTAAAGACTACTAGTTAGTGGCTAAGCTTAGGTCAAAAATGCCAGGAAAGGTACTGCTGGAATTTTTAGGCTGATGAAATTAGCCAGTTATTCTATCAATCTATAGAGAGAGTTTTTCTGGCTGGCATTTTAACATTAGAAATAGCCCTAAAGTTTTATGATAAGACAAAATGGCATATCTAATTTTTCAAAAGATCCAGATTTCCAAGTCCGCTATTTCACAAGGAATCTGAGCCCAGATCTTTATGGTTAGAAACCTTTTGCTTAGAAGCAGCACGTGCCTTCTGCCACTGTAAACATTAACATCTGTTAAGAAAGGAAAGGAGCATCAGAAGTTGGAAAGAGATTGTTCCATCTCACTCTGGCTTGCCCCCATTTCCTTAACCATTCTTAAGAATCTTTCATTATTACCTCTGCCCCGGCTATAGCACAGCTTCGAAATGCTCGTTACGCCCAAACCTACAGTGAATCACTGCTATCCATACACAATAAGTATAATCATACTCCCAAAGGACTGTTGTTTCGGGAAGGTCGAGGATTCACGTTTTCTTCTGCATTGTTGACTCCTCCATCACGGCCCGCTTCATTTGCCGTTATTCCTTTGCGGACTGCACTGTGCCTGATACCAGCAGCGTATTCTCCAAGTGACCGACACGTTGATTTGTCTTCTGACTGAGGACCCTCAGCGTCACGATCTAAATAGACATCTCCACACTCTGGCTGGACTTCCTCTTCTGTGACATATGCAGGAACTTGCTCATCTATGCCTTCATCCTTTTCCAGCAGAACCCAGCAGCTATCTGGACTCCTGTTCCTGGATATGGAGTCACTTTGGCACACCGTTTTGCGTTCCTCCCCATCCACCTGATCTTCATCCATTTTTCCATCCAATGCATTACAGGCTGGAGCAATTCTTCTGTCTCTGGATGTCTTTGCTTTGCTAGGAATCATATCCTTAAGCTCCAACTTCAGAAGATCACGCAAATGTGATGAAACAACATCAGGTTCAAATTCTCCCTGAAGTATGCCTTCACGTCCAGTTTTATCAGGCAAGGGAGAAGCACTCGGTATGTTGAAAAATTTGGTTTCACCAAATGAAGTTCTGAGTGAACAAGCAGAGTCCATCCTTCCATGAGAAACAAACGCCAGGTCTACTCCACTGGGTTGGGCAACATCTTCAATAACAGCTTCTCCACAAAATGCTGATCTACATGTTTCTTGATGCTCTTCCACTTTGTGATGTGTATCTTCCCTGTGATTGTGTTTCACCAACTTGTTCCTATATTTCATGAACATTTCTGGGGTCTTCAGCCTCAGTGGCCCAGAAATCAGGACAGAATCTCCTTGCCAGCTCTCTGTTACTTTTTCACCCTCTTGTACATGACAAAGATCTGTGGGAGAGTTTTCATGGTCTGAGTCCGTAAAAGATAACCTTGCAAAAACGCCCTGTTCGCATAAGGCGTCAATCTCTGGAGAGCTGCTTCTAGTGCCAGTTTTTTCAGTGTTGTGCCCAATACTTGTTCCTGCAATGCCTGATCCTCCAGAATTTAGTATTTCTGCAGGGCTGTTCAACTCCGAGACCCTTTGTGCCTCATTCACGCGTTCATTTTCCAGTGGGC
The DNA here is from genome assembly GCA_948472985.1 of Iguana delicatissima. Lineage (NCBI taxonomy): Eukaryota > Metazoa > Chordata > Lepidosauria > Squamata > Iguanidae > Iguana > Iguana delicatissima. The sequence continues at coordinate 487,507 of CAOKZL010001008.1, read as the reverse complement.
TCTCAGCATTTTTTATCTGGAGAGGCTTCCTTGGATTTTCCTTAAAGCTCTTATTCAAGCAATCACACAGGACACCTTGCAGTTTTTTCAAAATAGCATCCTTATTGTTCTGCGGCTTTGGTGGCAGTTTCTTTGCATTTTGAAGTTCTAAACAATATGTATCTTCTTCTCTTTTTTTATGGTGGATGCTTTCCAAAAGCACATAACACGGTGTTGCTTTTACATTTGCTTTGATGCCTTCGCTTTTGCCCAGGGAAGATTTTGACCAACTTTCAGGTCCAAAACGTGTCTCTTCCCTGGAATTTCTTTTATCAGTTCCTTCTATTCTACCATCCTCTTTAGACACTAGGGAGTCTTGTTCTGAACCGTTCTTTCCATCGTGTTTAACAGAAGAAGCTAGCTGTTCCTCACACCATCCTTTCCCTGAAATGGAATCACTATCGGATGTTCTTTTCTCTGCTTTGTCTGCAGCCAGCCCATTCTGTGAAAAGCTGCAAATCCTTTGGTAGGAATGAAAAAGAAGTTTTTATTCAGATAACGATGCCATATTTAAAGCATAGGCCCACTTAGCTTTCTCTCTCATCTCCCCTTTCATGTACTGTCCCTTCCCATCCCTAAATCTTTTACCCCGGAGGCCAGAAGTAAAACCATATATTTAAATGAGAGTGCAGTCTGTAATCAAGTGCGAATTGGGCAGTGCAATTGTGAATTGCTTTGGTCTCCTCTTTTTAAGTATTTTTTTTTTATTAGCCACACTAAAAGTCCTGTTTGAGCTGGACAGGCAAGACATAAATAAAAATGAAGGCTTAAGAAAGGTGCAGTGCTAAGTATCCTGGAACCAGAAACTGATAAGGAGAAAAATTACTGAAAGGATTGACTCCAAGATTAAGCACTGTGAGGGGTGGGGAGGGGTCAGCAGCACCCACCCCCAATTCTGGATCAAAACCATGACCAGCCCAATTCAGTTCTGCGCCCTTATCTCACTTTTCCAAGACAGCTTACAGAAGCGAGTTTATACCACAAAAGAACACTAAACAAGCAAAATGCAAGGTCGGGCACGAAAAACAACTAGGCATTTAAAACAAAGAGCAAGTAGCTACAGTAGCAGCAGGGAAAGTTCATCCCCACAGGGGTCAAAATCTGGAGGAAAAAAAACAAATTCAGAACAAAAACTTTGTCCCCCAATGTATTTTGTATCTTCTCCACAGTTTTGCCCCCTCAGGCCATTTGAGGTCCAGGAGAGACCCTTTTTCAAAAACAAGAACTGAAATGATATCTGCTAACTTTCTGTTCTTCAAAAGACCTCTCCTGTATGGCCCCAAAAAAGCCCGTGGGGGAGCAGATGTCAAAGGAAACACATAATCAAGGCCATTTCCGCACTACACTGTTATAGTGCTACTATTCCACTTTCAACCTCCCATGGAATCCTGGGGTTTGCAGTTTAGGGAGCGGCATTTGGGACTCTCAGCCGGAGAGTTCTTTGGCCTCAGGAAACTACAAACCCCAGAATTCCACCGGAGGCTGAAAGTGGAATCATAGTGCTACAACAGTGTGGTGCGGAAACGGTCCACCTCCTCAAGCGCTTTATGGGATGGAGATTACCTGAAGACATCTCCCTCGCTATCTTCTTCATCAGGAGCAACTGGAGAGCTTGGACGAGCCCCCTGTTCCCAGGTATCCAAAAGCCGTTCAGAAAAACCAGCGTTAGCAATATGACTTTTCACCTTGGCTTTACAGCTCCTAGCATAAAATGCCTTTTCAGGGACTTGGAGAACTTCCAGTCCCGATCCTTTGCCTACGGTCTGCTCCTCTGAGCCAGCTGGTCCTTGGCAAAAATGCCCACAGGTCCCCGGGGCCTCAGTCGCTGGAGATTCTGAAGTGTCTTTTTGATGTTTAATACAATTTTTTTCTCCAGCGTCCTCAAGACGGGTCAGACTCAGAACACATTCTTCATTTGAGACCGCTCCACCTGCTTTATCAGCACCAGCTGGCGTTTCGGAAACCTTCTCAGTTAGAGTGAATTCTTTCATAAGCCTTGCTTCTCCGCGCCTTCCATTTTTGGCACGATTATCTGAGTCCTGCAGCACCCTGTAAGCATGCACGGTTTCACCACCAATATTCAGAATAAGTTCTAAACCTTCACTCAAGTCATCTAGCTTGTTAGTTGGGCTTCCCTCCATTTCGCCTTGTAATTCTCACAACTGTGCCTTTTCTAACTGCGGCAGATCCTTGCTGGTCAGGTCTCCAGCAGAAAGAACTATTTAAAAAGACGTGGGGAACTGTATTAGCTTAGTAAATAATTACATTTAATATATGCAAACATTCAGCGAAGCTGTTTATTTAAGTACTCATACTCCACCTGACAATTACTCCAAACTATTTGCAATCAAAAATGGGACAAAACTAAATACTACAGTCCAATGAATTCGCCCATCAACCCTATTTTCCTTTTTATTTTGGTAGTTTATATACTTTACAGCTTGGAAATAAATTAGTTACTTGCAATTACCATTCCTCTTTATAATAAGCAATATACCACTAGACGACATTAGGTAGCAATGAGGCATCGTTTTACTCATTTTTGTGGGGTAACTGTTTTTATTAACTCCTTCTATAACTTCAGGGCCGTGGTCTCACTAAATTCAAGTTTTATTATTTATTATTTTTAAAAGCGGAGATGTCCTAACTCATTTTCACCTGAAATCCTGCGGAAAAGGAAGACTGGCCCTCGCCGGAAGCCTCCCCTTGCCCACCCCAACCTCCTTCCTAAATTACTCCTCGCTATTCCAGTCGCCCAAAATTTAAACAAAAAAAAACTACAGCAAAGAGGGAGAGGCCACGCCCACTCTGGCTGCACCTTCCGCGCCTGCGCTCCCCCGCCCAACGCTCCCGCCACGTGCCGCTTCCCTCGCGCGCCTGGCTTCCCCTTCTAATGCGCAAGCGCGGGAGGACGTTTCGGTCTCCGCAGACGAGGGGGGCAGACGGTCACGTGACGGTGGCAGGCGAGCCTGGCAAATGGGAGAGGCGGGAGAGGCGCCCAGAGCAGCGCCGCCGACAGGGACAGCTACGCCGGGACCACGTGACGCAGAATGGAACGGGGCGGGGAGGGGCGTTCCCTTCTCTCCGCCCATCTCGCCTGCGTCACAAAGAAGGGGCGGGGCTTCGGCGTGGAAGGAGATAAAAGGCGGTTGGGGCGGGTTGGGCAGGGAGTCGCAGAGAGCAAGGAGGGGGAGGCGGCCGGGTGGTCGCTCTCTTGTTGCTTCTGTGTGCCTTCGAGGCCCTCCTGACTTAATGGCAGCCCTGAAGAGACCCAACCACAGGACTTTCTTGGCAAAATTCGTTGAGAAAGGGTTTGCCCTTGCCTTCCTCTGAGGCTGAGAGAGTGTGACTGGCCCGCTGGTCACAATTCGAACTCTGGTCTCCAAAGTGGGACACTGAAACCGCTATTGTTATCATTAGTAATATATAGATGTATATATTATACATCAAATGTGTATATACACATATATAAACGAAGTATATATAAAAAATATCTATATGTATAGTCATCATCATCTTTATTTATATCCCACTTTTTTACCTGAAAGGATTCAAAGCTGCTTACAGTACTTTAAAAAGAACACACAGTTAAAAAAACCCAAGAGGTACAAAATTAAAACACTAATTAAACAAACCATAATAATTAAAATATATGTTAAAACAACTGATGAAATCACAATTAAAAATAACCAGCACCTTTCACTGCAACCTCGCTGGCTGTGTAGGCAAATTAGACCTCAAGAAAAGAGCTGGGAAATTTCTCTTTTTTGGACTACAACTCTCAGCAGCTGCCTGAGGATGCTAGGAGTTGGAGTCCCCAAAGTTCATTTTTCCCATGTGCCCTCAAGGGCCTTAGCACCAAAAGGAAATAAAAATAATGTGGTTCCTGTGGGAAGGATTCTTTCTAAGTGGAGAGTTGGCTGGGATTTGGGGAGGGGGGAAGGAGGACGAGAGGCATCTCTTGAGCATGTGAAGATGGCAACACTGCTCACAACAGCAGGAAGCCCCCCTCTGTCCTTGTAGCATGAGAGCGGGGAAATGTGGCCCTAAACCATCCCTCAGGAGACCCCCAAATCCTTTCTTTGTCTCAATACAGCCTGAAAACATGGCATTTAGCTTTGCTACGTCCCCCAGACCTGGGAATAAGTTGGCCCGCTTGGGCTGAAAATTGGCTCCCCATCCCCATGTAGCATCTGCCATCAAGAAAACCACCAGAATAGGGAAGCAACGTTGCTCTGAATCCTTCAGGATCTGCTGCGCAGTAAACTTGATCAGCTTGTCTGATGGATAGGAGGTTTTGCAAGCAGTAAAAAAGCATAGACAAAACAGGTAGCGGTTCCCAGCTTTTTCCCTGGTCTACTCTGCAGGGCTGTTAGCAGAGATTCAGCACCCTGGACAGTTCAGTTCACCGAAGGCACTGCCTGCTTAAAATGCCCAAGCTAAAGGAACTCTCCCTTTCTTTCTTTCTGTCTCTCTCTCTCTTCATTTGCTGAGGCCATTTCCGCACTAGCCTGTTATAGCGCGACGGTTCCACTTTCAACATCCTCTGGAATCCTGGGGTTTGCAGTTTCGGGAGGGGCCGGCCGGCCCCTCCCGAAACTGCAAACCCCAGGATTCCAGAGGATGTTGAAAGTGGAACCGTCGCGCCATAACAGGCTAGTGCGGAAATGGCCTTAGCGAAAGTTCCTCCATTTTGAATTCTGGTCAACTTCTAAGGCGGTCCCTGTTCTCAGCCCCTTGTCCTACTTGAAATTATGCCGACATTAATTGGCAAAGTCAATGCCTGGCTTCCCAGCGCTCTCTGTAAGAATATTTCTTGTATTTCACTGCTGAGCAAATACACGTCTGACTCAGGGTTTATTGTTGATTGTTAACCATAAGTTAATTCATTATCAACCATGTATCCGAATGTTAGCCCTGAGAAAGGAAATATTCTTGCACATGCGCTGCATGCTTTATGAGTTCACTGTCATCCCAAATCAATAAAAACCCCTCTTTTAAAGAATAAAGGGTCCTTCTCTTTGCTCGTGTTCTCCTTGAGGGGCCAAAGTTGGAGACCTTTCCAGGCTGATTCAGAGCCCGCCTGCACTTGCATAGCCTACTTGGGATAGTCCGTGCAGACCTAATATTTTAAGTCTGGCCCCACGTTTGTTTTAGGGTTTGGGGGTAACCCTAACAAGTTTCAGCTCATTCCAAACGTATTCAATTTAACTACAGGTTTGTGAAACCTGATTTCCCAGACACCAGCATTCCCCCAACAGTTCCCATCACAGGAGTTCAGTTGCACACCTCCTCATCAGCTGAGACTTGCAAGAAATAGTACCCTAAAAAGGTGTGAGGATACTCATCTAACATCCCCACCCAGCAATTTAAATTGTGTGGATTTAAAATAAAACACATGTGTCACCACTTGATTCTAAAGCAAAGGTTTCAAGATCAGAGGAAAACCAAGGCAGATAGAAAACTCCCAGCGTTTCATCAAAGTTGTTTGAGGCATTGTATGGGATTGTAATATTCCTGATTTTCTTCATATGGTTGTGAAAGCTGGATATTGAAGGAAGTTGACTGGAAAAAGATCAATTCCTTTGAAATGTGGTGCTGCAGGAGACTGCTAAAAGGACAGATCAATGGGTCCAAGAGCAAATCAAGCCTCAACTCTCCTTAAAAGCCAAGATGACTAAACTGAGACTATCATACTTCAGACGTGAACAGCCTGACTCATGAGAAAAGGTGATAATGCTTGGTAAAGTGAAAGACAAGAGGAAAACTGCATAAAAGGTAGATAAGACACAAGGACACAAGATGCCATCCTGAGTTTGCAAGACCTGAACAGAGTTTTTGATTAAGGGTGACTTTGGAGGTCTCCATCCATACATAGCTCACCACAGGTCAAAGCCAACTTCACAGCAATTAACAGCAACAAAAAAAGATTAGGGACCAATCTTTTCCTCTTTCATGCCTCCATCTTTTTTTCAAAGTTAGGATTCTCAAGTCAGTTTTCCAGTGAAACGAGTGAGATGCTATGCCAGTTGCCCCAGTGTCATCCTATCGCGCACATTCCCCATTTTGGAGTTCACCAGGCTGTAACTCAAAAGCTTGCTGGCCAATTACGTCTCAAATTGAATCAATTGTCTGAAATTGTTGTGCTAGATGGCAAGCAAACCCCAGGACACAGCAAGTCTTATCTATACATCATCCAGCTTCAATGCAACCTCTGCCACACTGGCCCCATTTCTCTTAGCATCTCCTTCTCTGTGTCCATTGGGGGAGGCATTTCTGGGGCCAGAGATTATAGAAACTCCAGTGTCTGCTGTTTCATGGTAGGTGCTGACTCCAAAAGTACTAGTGACGGGAGTCTGGTGATTCTCAGTCATTTTTACTAGGAGGAAGAGGAGAGCAGGTGCTCAACTCTAAGAAAGACTGAAGGTGGGTAGGCACCTAATTGTACCCCTCCCTTTTTTTACTTGAAATGATGCTTAGTTTCATGTCCAGTTGAAGCCAAAAGGAGGAGTGCTCTTTTCATTTATGCAAATGAGAGAACAAAAGATCCAGGTTTTCTATTCTGTCTTTCAAGGCAGGGATGAGGAAACATTGGTCCTCCAGATGTACCTCTATTCTCCTCCTACCTGACCACTGGTCATGCTTCTTGGTGGCTGATCCGCACTGGAGCCTGACAATGTCTGGCGAGCCTCAAGATGCCGCTCCTGCCATACGTCCCTGAGCAGAATGGAAACCAGCCTCTCCACCTCATAGCAAATGTCAGAGAGAGCAAGTCAGCTTGTTTTCTTTCCATTCTAGCTCCTAGTCTACAGGAAGGAATTATGGTTCTGTCCCTCTTAACTGTCTCATTGGCAGGGCTGGAATGAATCTGGCTACTGGAACATGTCCGGAGGAGGGCAACCAAAATGGTGAAAGGTGTGGAAGCCACGAAACCTGATGGGGAGCAGCTTAGGGAGCTGGGGATGTTTAGTCTGCAGAAGAGAAGGTTGAGAGGGGACATGATAGCCATGTTTAAGTATTAGAAGGGATGCCATCTTGATGATGGAGCAAGATTGTTTTCTGCTGCTCCAGAGACTAGGACAAGGAGCAATGGATTCAAGCTGCAGGAAAGGAGATTCCACCTGAACCTTAGGAAGAACTTAGAGCTGTCCAGCTGCCTCAGTGGAGTGGAATGGAGTCTCCTCCTTCTTTGGAGGTTTTTAAGCAGAGGCTGGATGGCCATCTGTCAAAGGGAGGGCTTTGATGCATGTTCCTGCATGGCAGGCGTTGGACTGGATGGCCCCTGAGGTCTCTTCCAACTCTATCATTCTATGATTCTACTTTTTGGCTCTTGCATAAACATGATCTATTACTACCAGCGGCTCCCACTCCATTGTGAGTTTTATTAGAGACTTCAAAGGCACTATCCAAGGTCCTGAACCCTGTCCTCCCCATCTAGCACCTCGGAGAGCTCCTTCAATATCTGCAATTAAATATACAGTGGATTCACTACATCCTTGATGTGGAAGCCACTGCCTACCACATAAGATGACAGAGAGCTCCATTCATAATCCCAACACCTCTGCATCTCTCCACCCCCTTTCTTCGGCTTCTTGTGCATTAATCTTTTTCTAGAGGCCACTGTCATCCAGCTTTCTACAAGTCTAGGTTTTTAATTGGGCCTCAAGTTCCTGCCTCAAGATGGAGAGGAAAAAAAGAAAAGAGCATAATTTCTTTCAAAGCTTGAGAAGATTTAACAGGGACTCCTCGAGCTGTTTCCAGATTAATGCACCCATTAACGTAGAGTCTTGTGGCACCTTAAAGACTTCATACATTTTATTATGACATAAGCAGCCATCCTCAGATCCTCATTTGTCAGGCCTACCTTGGTTTAAAGGTGGAAAATGTAAAAGTTCAAATTGAATGGCAGTGGAATGCAGAAGAACTGCAATCTGTGACAATTCAATTAGAGTTTAAATGTAACATTCAGCTGCTCAACTTCCAGGGTAATATATAATGTCACCTGCCAGCAATACTCTCCTATGTTCTACATAGGACCAACAGCCCAGTCCCTTTTCAATTTTTATTTTAAAAGCACACAAACCTAACATCAGAAATGAAAATAATCAGCAATGAAGTGGAACATTTCAATTTACCAGAGCTATTACTGATCTTAACATGGGCGTCGTGGAACAAGAGCACTTCAGAGGCAAACTCCAGCTTGAAAACTGATCAAAAAGTTTAGTTGCGTTCATTTGTATCAGCATACAGATATACAGTGTACAGATCAGGGCTTCCATTCCCTTCCTTTTCAAGGGGAGTAATAATACCACTCTTTTTCCCCTTTGGTCAGACCTCAGCTGGAATCCTGTGTCCGCTTCTGGGCACCAGAATTCAAGAAGCATATTGACCATCCGGAACGTGTCCAGAGGAGGGCGACCAAAATGGTGAAGGGTCTGAAAACCATGAAGCCCTCTGAGGAGCGGCTTAGGGAGCTAGGCCTGATGAAAAGCTTAAGAGGTGACATGATAGCCATGTTTAAATATTAGAAGGGATGTCGTGTTGAAGACAGAGCAAGCTTGTTTTCTGCTGCTCCAGAGACTAGGACGCAGAGCAATGGTTTCAAATACAGGAAAACAGATTCCACCTAAACCTCAGGAAGAACTTCCTGACAGTAAGAGCCATTTGACAGTGGAATATGCTGCCTCAATGAACTGTGGTGGAGTTTCCTACTTCTTTGGAGGTTTTTGAAGACAGGCTGGAGGGCCATTTGCTGGGGCTGCTTTGAGTGTGTGTTCCTGCGTGGTGGAATGGAGTTGGACTGGATGGCCCTTGAGGTCTCTTCCAACTCTTTGATTCAATGATTCTGTCATGCCCACTGCAGGCAAAACACTGAGTGATTTGTGATTGTGCTGCAGAGGTGAGGTTCCTGCAGCTCTCTATATCCCAGCATGCCTTGCCATTGGATAGGGCTGCTAGGAGTTGTAGTCCAAGAGCATCTGGACAGTGGCAATATTCCCATCTCTGCTGTAGTGAAATGTGATTTTACATACATTTACAGTTTTAAAGTCATTTTTCACAGTGATCTTTTCTTATTCCATTACCACTTTGTTCCAACCTTGGTGCCCCTTCCCTTTACACCGGGGTGTGCATATTTCCAGCAGACAAGGAGCACATTCTGCGTATGCAGTCCATAGAATCTTGGGGCCCTGGCAAAATAATAATCCTTTAAAGTGCCAGTTGATTATTTTTACAGATTAATGCAGCTGAGATTGTAGCAAATCTTTCCATGGTTGATAAAAACCTTCCCCTCTCCTTTTCCTCTTCTCTTCCATTTTCCTGTATGTACTTCCTTACTACTCAGTTTCCTTCCAGCTTTTGTGATACTCTCAGCAGCTAATGGAATGGGTGGAAAGACAGAATTTGCTGGTGGTGGAATGCAGAATTTGAGTGGCTCTTGGGAATTTTGTGTACTTATTTTATTCACCTGCATTTACAGAGAAACATACACCAAGAGCACACTTGCAACAACACAAGCATGCAGATTTGCAGCTGCTTTGTGATGTCCAAGAGGAGCCACTCTGATTGTGGTCGTACTAGATGGGCAGGAATCCCCAAATATTCTGCAGAACTCCTGGCAGGTTCCAGGAAAGGAGAAAGCCTGCAAATACATCTCATTTCTCATAGATCTGATCTCAAATTGCTTTCTTGCTTATTCATTGATGATATTCTCAGCACAAAGAAAAAGCAGGCGGGCTTCTCTTCTACCTAGAGATAAGGTGGCAATGAACCACCTTTACCAAGCTGGGGGTACAGAGGAGTTCCTCAAGGCCTCTTTCAAAATGGAGTTGCTTTGGGGCTGAAGCCCAATTTGGATACTGAGGAAATCATGGTGTTACACTGGGAGGGGGGCAACTGCTGCCAAGCTGGGGGTCATTTTTCTGGCTGGCCAACTTTTCTAAGGCCACATCCCTGAAATCCACTAGAAAGACTGAGCAGTGATTAACAAAGAGAACTAAAAAATATAAAATGATGTTTCACACCTCCCACCTTCTTCAGTTGCCAGAGATGAAACAGACCCCCATCCTAAACGGCCATTGAGATCACTGTTTTCAGCATTCATAGCAGGTGATGGAATCAACCATAGTTGAGGCCATGTGGTGTTAGGGTCTTCAGTCTATGAATCCCAAAATTCTCCCTTTTATCCAAACTGCCTGAAAGAGATGGCACCTAACTACGAAGCAGGGACAAATCAGGGAGGCTGTGGTGTTCTGAGTTGAAATGCCTGGCCCCTGGTTGTTCCAAGCATCCCGGTCAGAATTGCAGGTTTGTAATTCCTGAAGCGTGTACGTAGGTCTGTGGTTGCTCTCCTCGCCTACTGCAGAGGACATCTTGTGTGTCTGCATTTGATCACATAAACAGGACTTGCAGGGCCAGCAGGTGATGTGTTAATATAGTAGGTCCTGCCAGTCGCTACGCTCCTAAAAGCGACAGTCTGCTTATGACACTTTCCAGTGATGCAATGCTTTGAATTGCAAGAGTGAGGTCCTGTATTGCTGACCAGATAAACGCATATACATACATATATACACCTGAACTAAATATCAAATCTGACAGTAATTTAATACAGCATTTTCCATTGGATGTGCTTAAGAGCTTACCTTCCACACTGCTGGAAATACAGTTGTGGAAGATATCCATCCGTAAGCATCCATGCGCACAGAACCCGGGTGATGCAGAAATTGTCGCACATCTATTATTGCACTGTCTTTTCTATCAAAACATTATTACCACCAATCCTCCAGAGAAGTCTGACAGCAGGTTCTACGTGGGTTATTTATTGACAGACCTGAATCCTCAGTTTACATACACAGTGGCAAGATTTTGTGGATTTGCTATTACTTGTGGAGAAGTGACTATGAATACTAAATAGCAGGACTAGTAATATATTGCCCCCCGCTCCACTTTTAGACAGTATTGTGGAGATGTACATACATTTGTATGTATTTCATTTTAGCTGTGTGCTTATATTGTACAATGGGCCCTCAGTCTCTGTTAGGGTTTGGTTTCCAGCCCCCACCCTTGGATAGCAACATTCGTGGATGCTGAAGTCCCATTATGTACAATGGTGTAGTAAAATAGTGCTCCTTATCTAAAATTGCAAAATCAAAGCTTGCTTTTTGGATGTTGACGATGATGGTGATGAATGGATTATTTTCAAGCTGTATTTGGTTGAATCCGTGGATATAGAATGCACAGATATGGAACTGTATGCTGAGACTGATAGCTTTACCAGAGTTACTTGGAGCCCAGATGCAACCAACCTGTTCAATTTCTAACGCTCCCCCCCCCCACACACACACACACACAAACCGGCCCAATGTGTTAGAAGCCCTTGGTTTCTTCCTCCTTCTCCCCCTGCCCCCTAGCCCCCAAATTGAGCCTCAGCTTGGGAGATGAGAAAATACAACTTGTATAGATGCTACTGATTCTACTGTGGCTTACCCAATGCCACAAGGCAGCAGTGGGTAGAATGAGAATATCCACCTTCGTGTCAGTTTTTGCTGGAAAGCCATGCTTGACACACATAGACGTTATCTTACTCAGAGTCTAACATAGAAACAGAACCACAGAATCTTTTTTAGAGTTGGAAGGGGCTGCAAAGGCCATAGAGTCCAACCCCATTCTGCCATGCAGGAATACACAATGAAAGCACTCCTGGAAGATGTCCATCCAAGCACTGATTATAGACGTTCAGAAATGGACTTCCACCACCTTCTGTGGCAGTCTGTTCCACCATCAAACAGCTCTTACAGTAAAACAGTTCTTCCTACTGTTTAGACGGAATCTCTTGTCATTTGAATCCACTGGCTCTTGTCCTAGTCTCTGAAGCAGCAGAAAACCAGTTTGCACCATCTTCTACATGACAGCCCTTCAGATAGTTAAAGATGACTATCGAGTCACCCCACGGTCTCCTCTTTTCCAAGCTAAAAACCCTCTTCTCCCTCTAAGTCGTTCCTCATAAAAGTATGTATTTTTCTGAAGTCGCAAATGCAACCCCTTCAGGATCCTTTGGCAAGACACAGGCCTTCAGAATTTATTTTTTTTGCTCTGACGAAACACCAGAACCAGTGGCTGTAAGAAATTCACTGAAAACCAGGGAGGATACATTGTACAGTTAAGAACTTTATTGCACTTTGTTCCAAGTGCTGAACCAAGAAATTGTGCCGACTGAGCTCCGCTCACAATGGGGCTCCAGCACTTCTACTCTACGACAGAACGTGCATCTCCGTGTATGCTGAACCGCTCCGCCTTCTCGTTTCTCCTAAGGTCGAAATACGCGCTAATATACTATATAATACATCAAAGTGAAACTAACAGGGAGAAACGAAACTATACATAGGAAAAAGTCCACTTGTTCTACAAATCTAGGGCTGATGTTTATTCACCTACAACATCTGAACTCGTAGCTGTTTTAAAAGGTAGCTTGCACTATTGTAGAAATGAGACCAGTTACAAGAATGATTTGTGCCTTTGTGTGTACATGGGACGCAACCAGGGGAGGGGGGGGACAAAAATACACCACTCTGATTTTTCCAGCATGGTAGCCATCCCTTTGTGAAGGTTATACCACTTTGGACACTCACACGTTTAATACACAAACACCAATATTTGAGGAAAAAAATAGCATTTGAGGCTAACAGGTTTAAACACTTAAGATCTCTTAAGGCTGCAATCCCACACAGACTTGCCTGGGAGTAAATCGCATTGAAGTCAGTGAAACTTACTTCTGAGGAACCTGCCGAGGACTGACTGTACTGGAAAATCCATCATTATTGTATTCACTAGCATAGTAAGGTTAACAACCAGCTTTAGGTCTGTACGACAGCTGCAAAGAATATGCTTTGCTTTCTAAGATGCAGATGGGAGTGGATTCTGTGGTCAGACAAGGGGAAAAGTTACCCTGTTCAGGAGAGCTGAAAGGGATTGTCTCTACCCTCTGAGAGCGCTGCTGTGAGGAGCTTTCTGCAATTCTTGACACTGCACAAGAGACCGAATGACAAGATAACCCGAGAAAAAGGCTAACCAAAGTGCCACCCTTTGGCATCAGATTGCAGCTGCCTTACCATTCTCACTGTGAATGGTGAGAGTGCTGGGACTTCCAGTCCAACAACACCCAGAATGCTGCACACTGCCCCACCTCTGCCCTGGGACACTAATCCAGATTCAGTTAGTAGCCGCTGTTCAGAATGCCAATATGAATTGGAAGAAAGGGATATAGCTTGCGTTGGCACTTCAGTTGTGACCTCCACCTAGCTGAAGCAAGTTTGTCAGACAAGTTGGTTAAAGCTAGCCAAGTCCACAAACAGTGCACCCTGGCCCTTCCTAACCAAAATTTAAGAGCCACCCCCATCTGTCACGCCCTCAGGACAGCGTGTGCACAGGAGGCACTGGCAGCAAGTCTCTCTTAAGAGGCAGTGTAACCAGCAAGTTTCTCTTAAGAACCCGGTGAAAAGTCAAAACAAGGCAATTGGTGGTTAAGGTGAGCATTACTTGAGGCGAGTCTGGAAAACAAAACATAGCATACCCACAAGCATTGAGAAATCAAGCTTAAGGTGCCAGTGAGCACTGCAGTGCTGTTGGAACTATGCTTCTTTCAAGTTTATTCCTTTCAAAGAGGAAGGGATCATCCAGACAGGAAGCAAACAATCTTTCCATCCATCCTGTACATCAGCAGATATTTGAACTACCTTTGTGCTACCTGCATAACCAGTCTCCACCTATGCTGGGAAAGTTCTTCTGCCCAAATTTCATTAGAGAACTGAATCTACAGGCTGCACAGAGGGTCATATCTGAAACATCTGCCACCCTAGGGTTTGGATCTCTGTGCCATGAAGGCTAGAAAGTCATTCATTTGAACGAACCGGGATCCTTAGAAGTACGGAACAAGCTCCAACAGTCACAAAGAACCCCTCTCCCTGTTGACTCAGATGATGGAGCGTTTGTGTGTAAACTGAAAGACGCCTGAAGTCACCACTTTGTTAAGAAAAAAGACTTCCGCCCAGCATGTTAGGGAAAGCTGCAGTCAGTAAACCTAACTGCTGTGTACATCCTGTCAGCTACGGACTGGATATACAGACACCCCCTATTTCTAAGAGCATCCAGATTGGGTATAAGGCTGCCAACCGCTCACATACAGCTACAGAGACTCTGCTTGAATTCTTGCCTGCCAGCTTCCAGCAAAAGTAAATAGAATTAACTATTACAGCACTAAGAGAAATCCCCCAGGCTGGGGCCTCACTGAGGAACCTCATCCCACTCCCAAATTACAATTTCTGCACAGCCCAAATACTCTAGTTTTCCTTGAAACATAAAATTGATTTTATTAATTTCTCTCCAAAAAGTTAAAAATACAGAAGGTTCAAGGAACTTTTGTCTCCTGGCAGATGATCAGACTGCAACATGAGAAGACAATCCTTCACTGAAATGTTTTAATTTTATTTTTTTATCACAATCATCATCATTTACGACAAAGGCTGAGGAGCACTGACTCCACTATTAAGGATGTCATCCAATTCCAGAATTACATTTCCAGGTTCCATGAGTCCAGAAAGACAACTATGACAGCGTCACAACTTCACAGAGGGCCTCCCGATTACTGCACGATGCAGTGGCCGTTGGCATCTCTGAAGCGCAACCGCATCTTCGGTCGGTATTTCTCGAGATAAAGCAGCTGTTTGGAGTTGAATGCTCCCCTCCTTTTCCTGAAACAGAAGTACACATCCACGGCATTAAATCGCCCGTGCCCAGACAGAGCACATACCTAAAACAGACTAGCCATTCCAGCACCTGGCTTTCCATCTAGTCCCACTGCTCCACGCCCAAGGTGGCAGGACTCCTTCCAAGAAAACATACACAAGAGGCATGAGGACTGGCGGATTACCTCTGGGCTGCAGACTATTAACTGGCAGGACAGCTTGCGTTGGTAGATCAACTCAGGCTTTTTGCTAACTAGAACTGCATTCTTGCATTATTACTGTGGCAGCTGAAAGCCAAAGTACCCTCATACCTTGCCACACAACTGCTAACCATGCTTCTAACTGTTCTGGAACTCCTCATTTCAGTGTTTGCACTGGGAAACTGGATTAAACAAGCACACAGGAGGGGACACAACCCTAAACTTGTTCACAACTCAAGAGCGCACTTGCTATTCCGGCGAGATTCCCCAGACCTTTTGGCAAACCAAGGGAAACCTTAGAAAGCAGGAGAGATGTCTCACAGCTTTGCAAGTCTTTTCACAGCTCTAGACTTACATGACAAGTGGACAGGGCAAGCATTTTGGGCTACAACTCCCACACTGTTTAAAACGATGGGAGAGCACCATGTTGCCTTCTCTTGGCTTACGGGATCAAACTCTCATTGCCTTGACCAGCCTGACTTATCCCTGCAACTGAAATACAGCATGTAATGAAGAAGGCCTTGCTTCTCTCTGGGCAGGAATGGAAACAAATACACTCAAAAATGCAACCTGAGCCTTAAGCCTCCTGTGTGTGTACAAACCCAAGATTTAGCACTGTGACAACACAGCACAGCTACCTGATGGGATTATTCAGATAAAATGGAGGGGGAGGAGACCACGGCCAGCATCCTCTCAGTGTAGCTTACATACACATACGTCTCTTTTTGAATCTGGGCTGTTCTCTAGCCTTCTGAGCCCCATCAAAAAAAAAAATCCCAGGCCCCCATTCAGTAGCTGTCAAGCCCAAAAAAGGGCTGCTGCTGCTTCCTGGTGGGGAGGAGGGGACAATTCAGATGACAAAGATGCAGCTGCTCTGGGTTCCGAACGGAAGGGAAAGGAGAGGGCACTCCACTAGTAAGCACACCTTTGTTTCTTTTCCACTCAGGGCGAAGACTGGGTCCTGCTTCTTCAACTTAATTGCCTCCCCCATCCCCTTGCTTCTCAACCAGTAAGCAGTATGTCTGCGCAGGGGTAAGACACAAAACTGTGTGGGAGGAGCATTAAGCTCTGCTTGCTTGGTGGAAGACCTCAGCCCATATGCTGTGCTGCACTCCTTCAGGGAGAAAATGATACTTAAAAAATGAACTAAAAGTAAATATTGCACAGGCAAGTGTGTCTCTGGATCTTTCTATCAGGCCATGCAGCATATGGAGAGAAGTTCTGAGCAAAATATGTTATGTCTGCTAAGAACAGCCCTGTTCCCTTTGAGAACAACCAAAGGATGTTAGCTCCACCAGGAGGAGGCTGCTGCTGTCTAGCCGGTTATTCTGGATTTCTTTGGAAAGGCTGCCTCCTGCCAGCCAAGTCAGGAACAGCAAAGAAATGCCTGTGATCAGCAGGGGAAAGCAACAGTGCCAATCAGGGAAAATTGCAATTATTTTAGGAACCAAAGAAACTGGTCAGTCTTGCCAGGCTGTCCCGGATCTCTCTCTTTTGCCTAATCTCACTTGTTCTTACAGTGGTATTTTATGTCAACTGTACCAGTCACAAGACTGGCTCTTTTTTTAATCATCCCCAGAAGGAGGAACAGTTTAAGCCCTCAAGTTTAAACAGCTGCATAGAAAGTTCAGCAATGCTATGAGGAAGGAACAGCTTTTACCCGGTCTTGTGATAAGTAACCAATTGCTCAATACAAAGAATGACACAGAACACGAACAGCAGTGAAGGGAACACCAGCCCCCTTTGACTTACTGTCTTATAAACTGTACGGCATCTTCATACTTCATTCCACATTCAATGAGTGCAAGGGCAACCAGAACTGGGGCTCTAGGAAGAGAAGGTCAATACAAATTTAAAACACGTCCAGTAAACACCTCGAGAATAGCTCTAGTTGGGGAGGCATGGGCAGAGACTACTTTTGTCTTCCAGCTACAGAACAGCCTTTGCAGCATTAAATCGAAGGCCCAGTGGGTGCCCGATACAAAACAGCAACCCCGTAAGTTTGCTGGGAAAATATCCTGCAAATAAATGAGGCAGAATGGCTGTGGCCATCTGCAGGTTTTGCAGGTTATTTAAAGGAGATTTTTAAAGTGTTCCCACAATTAGTCAGGGGCACCTTTTCAGTCAAACGGTTTTGATTAATTGGATTATCAGCTCAGCATTACGGCCATGGCTGTGAGCAGCATGAAGAGGAACAGGGCAAGAGTTGCTGGCGTCTAATCTCAAAGCCAGTCCGTTCCCTTATAATACTGCACACACTCAGGAGAGGAAGGACAGTAGACGGTAAGACGAGAGTACCAGCTATCATCAGGTGTAGCACTAAAAAGCCACCTGGGAGAGAAGCTACAGCCATAAGGATGTCAAATTTCCAAAAGCAACAGCACACACCAGGCCCACGCTCATGGCATGAATACAGATTAGAATTCCCACTTTTCCATTACTGGGAGCAGAACAATTCCTTAAAAGGGAAGCTAAGCCAAGAAAAGTGATTTCCAACATGCGTTCTAAGGTGAGTTGTGGCCCTCTGAAGAATATGGGAGCCTATTCATTATACTCCAAGCCCCTTTAACTCAACAGCAGAGCAGCAAGGGATTTGTTTCTGATACAGCAGGGGTGGGAATAATGTACCCCCCATATGCTGTTGAACTCTAAGTCCCAGCAGCCCTAGCCATGAGTGAATGGGGAGGAACACAGACACTGAAGTCCAGCAATATCTGGAGGCCCACATGATTCCAGTTCTGTGATACAGAATAAACTGGATTGCCAATTTGACAATATTTATAAAATGGGATTTAGTTTTAGAACCACCCCTACTGGGTGCTGTGCGGAACTAACTGATCAGCTCCCTGATAGCCAGGCAAATCTGTGCTGAGGTACAGCTACATTCTTTTTCTCCAGGTCTAAAGGAGAGTCTGCCTGGGAGACTCCAAAGCTGAAACCATCTCCTAGATCAGGAGTGGGCAAAGTATGGCCCATAAGCTGCATGAAGCCCCTCTGGGTCATTTTTGTGATTCTTCCCTGAGGTCAAAATGTGTGGGGGGGGGGTATGAAAAGGCCTTTTAAAAACTGTTTTGATAAAAGGCCTCTGCTGGGCCTGCAATAGATAGGGGCAGGGGCAAAGATGGCAAAAATGCCTCCCAGCCCCTAGAAAACCTCTGAGGGGCTTTTTTGTGGTGGAGATGAGACCCCTTCCCAGTTTTCCTATGGAGTAATGCAGCCCCTTTGCCTCGCACCATTGCCCACCCCTGTCCTGATATAAGAGAGTAGGGGGCTCACCGTCCCAGCCCTGCCACACAGTGTACAGCAACGCAGCAGCCGGGTTCTTCACGGAATTTGGTTTTCAACAGGTTGAGCCAGTCGTCCACAATCTCACTTGGTGGTGGTGCTCCATCATCAAACGGCCAGTCCTTCAGAAAATGAGGAGAGAATGTGTTACTTTTGCTCAGTGCTCCAAATGGACGGGTGGCATCCTGCTTCTTTTCAGAAAGACCTCTCTGTCCAGCCCACTTTTCAACTGGACAGGATTGAATCTGACCTCATCATCCCATTTCACTCTTCACTTAGGCTTTGGGCCCTTCTTCCACTACATAATTCAAGGTGGGTATCTTAATTATAGCCCTTGGGGGAGATGGAAGGGAAGAATGGTATCAGCTTTCTTGAATGACAGCAGTAAGTCTGATACAGAAGATACAGAAGATGCTACTGTGGAAGGGGGGGTTGTTAGAAGATTGCTGCTGCTGTTGTTGTTGTTGCCATTGTTGTTGTGTGCCTTCAGGTCACTTGTGAGTTATGGCAGCCTTAAGGGCTTTCTTAAAAAGATCTGTTCAAAGGAGACTTGACACTGCCTTCCTCTGAGGCTGAGAGAGTGTGACTTGCCCAAGGTCACCAGGACATTCTATGGCTGAGTGAGGACTCAAATCCTGGTCTCCCAGAGTCCTAGTCCCAAACACTCAAACCACAGTACCATGTTGGCTCTCTTCCTTCCAGAAGACTGCATGTATTGTTTTGTTTTATTATAGTTATATGCCATTCACAAAGTTCTTGGGATGTCATACAATAAACCTAACATCTAAATGCAGCATAAAAAACAGCAGAGAACAGAAGAGAGCATAATTAGAAATTTCATCGGTCTTAAAAATTCTTACAACCATTTCAAATCCTATGGATCACTAAAAGAATTTAAGAGCACAACACTCAAAGGCCTGGGGAAATATAGAGAGCTTTTCCACTGGCACAGAAATACTAAGATGTACACAGTCAGTGAGCCGCTTTGGGAGGGGCCATCCACCACCAAGGTGCCACCCGTGAAAAGTTCCTTTTCTTTCACAGCCACTCACCTCATTTGGCAGGATGTTCCAAAGAGGCTTTCAAATAAAATCTGAGGCTACATGCTCTTCTTCTAAGTATTGCTCTGATATACTATTTTAATATTAATGTTTACTTCAATTTTATTTATTTCCAGTACAGTACTACAGCTTCAATATAGCAACATGGTCCTTTAAGGAGTACAAGATGTTAAGCCTAGATCCAAGGAGCTTACATCTAAAATCTGATACAGGAAAAACAGAGGGAGAAAATGAAGGCTAACACGAGCAAAGGAAAAATAAGCAGCTGTTTTGCATGCACTCAGGCCAAGTTACAGTAAACCACAGGAAGCAGGAAGTAAAGGAAGGCAACACTGCTCAGTATTCTGGGAAATAGTGCTTAGCAAATGTGGCACGAAGGAAGAAAGGGAACTGCTTTCTGAAGGGCAGTATTAGCAACCTAAAATGCACAGTGGAGGAGCCTGAAGAACAGCGGATAAAGGCAGGGATATGTCCCAATGCAAAAAATGGAGAGACCAAGGCAGAGGGATCTGAAGGTAAAGACAATCTTGTGAACTCTCTGGAAGCAAACAGGAAGCCGGTGTAGGGATTTATGGAGGTGTTCCACACAATCGATCGATCGACTGGAGAGGAGAAATGAAAGATTTTGGCAGCAGAGTGCTAGACAGGTATGAGGGGACCAAGATGAGACAAGAGAAGAGAGTCCAGGTGAGAGAAAGGGCACAGACCCAGGTTTATCCAGAGATGAGAGGCTCTAGAAGGAAGAAGAGTACAACTAAGCATCTGCATTCACATCTATCTTGAACAACATGTATCAGAAACCTTTCAAACAAGTCCAGTGAACTGTGAGCAGGTGAATTAAGCTAATTAGCCGAAAGCATGAAACTGTTAACTTGACTTCGCTGAAACTACACCTTCTCATTTAATTACTCTATAAGCCAGGAAGGGAGGGAAATGAACAGATGTCTTTAAAGCAGCATTACAGCTTTTAATAATTAGTTCAGTTTTATTGCTTTAGTTATAACAAATTAGCTGGCATTTTACTGGTGCAAAAATCTAGCAGAGGCGGCATATTCAAAATGACGCAAAATGCACAGAAGAACAATGTACAGCTCATCCCTGAGATTCTAAATACAATTCATAAATGAGGCACCCAGTTCAGCAAAAGTATGATCTAGTCGTACAGCAATTTTAAATAGTCTCTTCTTTTCTCAAAACTCATTTGCTCAACAGATAACCAACATGAAGAATGTTGGGCTGAGACGGAAACTTGTCCAAATTTATCTAGTGCACTTCATAGCCAAACCACCATTTAATTTAGAGTTTCTCACATCCAAACTCAAAACATGACTGGCACCTATTGCATTCTCTTTCCCACCAATCCAAATACCAGCAGAGTCATCACAGGGTTAGGTACTGGCACAGTAACCACAAAACACTACTGAGAGTACAGAATTCCCAGATTTTTTCTAGGCTTCCAGAGCCGAACTGTGGGTTAAGATGGGGTTGAGAAGGATGTCTTTCAAGAACTATTTCTTAACCTCTGAGTAAGCTAATAGGCAAAATCCAGCTTCCAAGGGAAGAAAATCCAAAAGCAAGTTTACAGTTGAATATTACGAAAACAAAATTGAAGATAACAGATAAGTTACATAACTTAAAACTGGATGATAAAGCCACTGAAATAGTTATAAGATTTCCTGTATCTTGTGTCAGCCATAAATCAAAATGTAGACTGTAGTCAAAAAATAAGGAGACTCAGGGCCTTTCTGCCCTATACTGTCATAGTGCTATTATTCCACTTTCAACCTCCTGTGGAATTCTGGGGTTTCTAGTTTACTGAGGAAGCCCAAGAGCTCTCTGGCTGAGAATTCTAAATGTCCCTCCCTAAACGGCAAACACCAGGATTCCACATGATGTTGAAAATGGAATAGAAACACTATAACAGTGTAGTGCAGAAAGGCCCTCAGACTTGAAATGACAGCTATGAAGAAACCAGATAATATCCGCAAGTGTGAAACTATATCATTAATCATTAATGCCAGGATCATCCATGGCCCATGTTAGTTCTGGTTTCTATGTATGGTTGCAAAAGCTGGGCAGTTAAGAAAGCTGACAAGAAGAAAATCAACTCATTGGAAATGTGGTGCTGTGGGAGAATTCAGTGGATATTACGGACTGTCAAAAAGACAAATCACTAAGCCCAAGAGCAAATCAAGCCTGAACTCTTCCTAGAAGCCAAAATGACTAAACTGAGGCTACTGTACTTTGAATATGTAATGAGATGGCATGACTCATTGGAAAATACAATAATGTTTGTAAAGTAGAAGGCAGTAGGGAAAAAAAGAAGACCGCATTACAGGTGGATTAACTCCATCAAAAAAGACTTGAGTAGGGCTGTTTATAACATAAGGAACACTTGGATATAAGGAACACTTGGAAGTCTCCTATTCATAGGGTTGACACGCAAAAGCTGGCTTGATAGGAAATGACTACAACAGCATCCTCTTTTGACCGTATCAGCTCTGAGCAATGGACTGCTTAGTAAAGCAAGAGTGGATGGGTGACAGGTAACAGTTTATTTAGGGATGGCTGGTGCAGAGAAGGATTTTTTTAAAGTTTATATCTTTATTCTTCAGTAAAAAGGAAGGGGCTTAAAAACATGTTGTCTTCATGCTGAATTAAGAAACATGCCAGAAGACGAAGAGGTATGTGGGGTACAGGAAAAACACACACTCAGACACAAAGTCTTAGCTACAAGGCAACACCACCACTCCAAAACCAAGGTGGCCAAATCTCAGAGTGCTCACAGCAAAAAAGAAAAAAAAGGGAAGAAGAAAAAAAAACAGGCCTAGATAATTCTTTGAGAAACTGACAAGTAACCTGGCCTGGATGGGTCTGCCATGCAACACAAAGTCACTGGTGCCACAGATTTGGAATTCCTGGCCTTGTTTTTTTTTGCTAGAATCCAACAGCATCTTGGCACTCCCACCACGGCAGGAAAAGATTCTAGCAGTCCATGGTGCCCTGTGCCCAGCAGGCTTTTGGCTTCAGTTTGTCAAAGAGGCCAATCTGTATTTTACACTTCTCTTTATTTAGACAAATGGATCCCAAGAGTCAACAACGACGACTATGGTGGGAGGTGAGGGCATCCTGCCCACAAGATCTGCCTTCCTCATGCAGGAGATGGAGTATCCTGAATCTAATTGCTGTTATGAGTTGAGCAAAAGGGCAAGCAAGGGCAGGAGCCACGAAATGAGAAAAACAGCCAGCGCTAAGGAAGCGCACGCAGCCTCCAGGGTTAAAGAACGCGCCCTTAGGGCCAGCTGGGCATTTCTGGCACCGTCACCCACAGCGACAGCTACTGGTGGTTTGCCACTCTTTCAGAGGGCTGTTTGTAGGAAAAGAGAAGAGAAGAGAAGAGAAGAGAAGAGAAGAGAAGAGAAGAGAAGAGAAGAGGAAAAGAAAATATTTAAAATACATACAGAATCTCCTGACAAGAAATATACTTGGGTCTTGTAGGTCCTGTCAAATTTTTTAAAAACTTGGGCTTGGTTGTTGTGGTGGTCTAGTGATTTCAAGGGAAATTTTCTCCTCTGTTGGGGTTTTTTTTTTTTTTTGGTAGTTACATAGTTAAGAGTGAAAAAAGTAGTGTTTTATGGATGCACAATAACTCTGTTTTTAAAAAGGAGGAGAGAGCACAGTTTCCACTAAATCTTGGAAACCCACTTGGTAGCGGGAGTAAAATGTTGTATCTGGTCCTGGGAACTGCCAGAAAATACTCTGGGACAATAGACATGTTCTTTGGATCCCACCTCCACAAGACTAACAGTGGGACAAGGGGAGGAGATTTGTAAAGATCACAACTGGGAGGGAAGGAAACAGGACTTCCCTCTCCCTGTAGTTCTGACGAAAATTCCCCCAAGTCGCTGCTGATGTTTTACTCTCCAATTTGCTTTCAAGCAACATATCTAAAGCTACATCTAGTGTGACCCAAAGAGAACATGGTAACTGGTGGGTGGACAAAAGATAGCTCAAGTTGGAGGAACCAAGGCCACATCTACAGAAATGGCAGGAAGCAGGACGAAAAAGATAAAGCATGTTGCCTACCAGGTCCTTTGGGGGAAAGGAGGCAGGAGGGAAACCGATGACCAAAAAGGCTTCTACACGATCAAAAGCACACCATGTTCTCAGAGTGAAAATGGAGAAGCTGCTGATCACAGTTCCTGGAAGAGAGCTCAAGCACCACAATGAAACAACCAGCGCCCTGCCGGCAAAGCCTGGGGTTTTTCACAGGTTAACAGCTCTGTAAGGCTGCTGTTTCTGCAGCTTATCAGGCCAGATTCCCGCACAAGGGGGACTTCCAGCCCTCAAAGGAAGGGAAGTGCAAGAGGTTACCGCTCAACCGTAGAGCCACCCAAACTGAGTCTCCACTGTCATCAGTCCGTTTCGGTTTGACCTGATCCAGCACAGCAGCAAGTGCTTCTTTTAACAATCTGAATGAAACCACAGAAATTTCACAGCTTGTAAGACTGACCTTTCAGGTCAACACATCCTGAAAGAGGACAAAAGGATAGAGGCTGCACTTATTGCTATTGACAAAGATGGAGCTGGTAACTATTATTCTCATTTTTTTTATGCAGGAGGAGACTGAACAGGTAAGAATTATCCAGGGCCACAAGATGATCCCATAGATCAAAACCCACATCTTTCAACTGAATTGTTTGAGTTTGCGCTCTGCTCTCAGCTCACTGTTCCTCAGACACAACCTCTCTAAGACAGTTTACATACTGAACCCACAACTGAGGAGAGGAATGTGTTTTCCCCGATACATAACTACTTCTCTGCAGATACCCTATAATGAACCCCAGCATTTTTAGAAAAGAATTCAGCCCTCGCCTTTGCTGTGGATTATCCTGAGCCACGTCTGCTCTTCAACAGAAGGCTATTTTTGAAAGACACATGAACCTGTGAAAACTTCAGCAGCTGGCACGGACTGGCGCCAAGATCATCCCTGCCCGCCCCCTTGCCTTTTCCTTCGTTTAATCCCTTTACTGCATGCGCTTGTTTACCAACACCACCAGCTCAAACAGGCGAGGTCTAACGCTGGTGCCCTCTTTTACCATCTGTCAGAGAAGGACGAAGGATTGCTGTGCGCATATCCCCAGCCTCCCAAATATCCCTACAAGTAAAATCTTAAAGGATGAAACTAAGATTCTGAATTCTCAAAATCACATTTATATCCCACCTTGCAGGAAAGAAGGGGGGAATGCCAGTATTGTTACTTATTGTTTTTCTCTACCCCTTTTTTAATCTAGCAGGGTATTTTCAAGATGCCAGGTAAGTTAGAACCCAGAGGGTAGTTAGGTCATCTGGAGGAACTGAGAGACAGTTCTTTATTCTGTTTATTCCGTGGACAGCTGTCAGGGGTCCCTGACCAAAAGCCCTCCGTGTGGTGAGCATGGACTCCGTCAGTCAGTCACTCCTGTCTCCAACCTGTTCCCCATGCCCAGCACCAGACTGCCCCATAGAATAAGAGAGGGCAGAGGCCAACATAGAAATCAAAATGGTATTTCCGGGCCCACCCCATTATTTTTGCCAGAGTGCTTGGCTCAGGTGGATTCTTTTAAGTACACTCTCAATCCTGGTTTTTTTTTTTTAATTTATTAGACAACCAAACAGTATGGCAAAAGATAAAAAGAGACGATTTAAAAAATATATTAAAGAACCTATCAGAATATCAAGACTATAACAAAGAAATACCAAACTTATAAATACATTTTCTGTGGCCCCGTTTCTTATAAGAAACAGTTAATCTCAATTATTCTCAAGGGTAATTCTGAGCTGGGCTGCTTTCACTGCAAATCTAGATATATTAACCAGTCTTGATTTAACTGAAGTAGAGAGCAATATACAGTTTAATAAGTCCACACTCACACTTGCAAAAAGGAGATAAAGTTGTCAGCGCAAGACTTCCAGATCCCAACCATATTAAGTGTGTTGAAAACAGAGCAGTTAACAATCTTTTGTGGAACTGAAACCACTGGAAAATGTACACCATTCCAAAACTACTGTTAGTGCACTGAAGACTAACTTCATTTTTTAATGGAATTACACATCATATTGATTTTGTACATTACATTTGACTTTTACAAAATGAAAGTGACGGTCTAATCATTTAGGTATTTTCCTTACCTTTCAAAAAAACATTTTATTGATTTTCCTTTTGTTTGGGGCAGAA
Source organism: Iguana delicatissima (assembly GCA_948472985.1). Taxonomy (NCBI): domain Eukaryota; kingdom Metazoa; phylum Chordata; class Lepidosauria; order Squamata; family Iguanidae; genus Iguana; species Iguana delicatissima. The sequence continues at coordinate 461,967 of CAOKZL010001008.1, read as the reverse complement.
TAAACGCAGAGACAGAAGGAAACGAAGGTATGAGAATGACGAATTCTCCTTGGTGAGATGCAAAAGACATAAAGAAGCTGCTTGCAGGTGGATTCAAAATATTTAATTATTCCTTAGAAGCTTTTAAAGAGTAACTTCAAAATTAGGTGGAAATGAAAGATAGATATACTTCTGAGATAGGGATGAAGTGAACGATGAACAATTACAAAGAAAACACTGTATTGAAGAGGTGTAGAAAGATCAAAAGGAAGTGTTTTATTCTACACAAAGCTATTCAAAAGTCTGAAGCCTCTGTCTGAAATAACAGAGAAAACTATCGCTAAATTTAAGGAGCATTTGGAAACAAAGAATAAAGAAAGCAGAAAAGGCAGTTTAAGAATTAGAGGTAATTTGGCTAAAGGTTCAAACAAATTTTTTGCATCACTGTCATACGCAGAACCCAATTACTTGATTCTGCTGTTATTTAAAAAAGCTCACCCTTCTGAACAAACACTTAACAGCTATACAGGGGAAGGATAGATAGGAAGTGGGGGGAGGCACAGGAACTTTTAACTAGCTTATTATACTTTGAAGGTTTCTTTGAAGTACATTCACATTTGCGGGTTTCACTTTCATGCAACTTACTGTTTGCGGAATTCTCTGCCCCCTGCCCCCCCACCTCTTTTCTGAGGGAACCTGCCCTCTCAGTGGCTCTGAGCAGGCCGTGCAGCCCTTTAAAAACCTGCCTCTGGTTCTCCTCCACCACCACTAGCCGTTGCCTGGCCAGCTAAGCACAGATCACAGCCTGATTTCTTAGCACCACAAACCCTCTCCTGATGTCTCCCACACTCCCAAGGAAGGAAATGGGCAAGAGAGAGGAAGTACGGGGCCACCATGCCATCATCCCCCTTCCCTCTCCTTTCCCCACCTAATTTGGACTCTGAGTTCCCGCTCTTGTCACCATGTCTCACAAGACACCCACATTTTGATATTTGCAGTTTTTCCACTTTTGTGGGGGTCCTGTGCCCCTAACCCTAGCCAATGTGGAGGGCCACCTGTAGTTTCAAGCTCCTCTATGGACCCTGAAGATAAGTTTTCAAGAGTGGGAAGATAGTGAGGGGTTGGGACAGCCTACTCAAGTAGCTTTGGAACAGGCCAAGAGAGTGGAAGACTTCATCGCAGTCACTGTGGAGAAGGAGGGCAAGACATCATTTCCCCTCTTTTCAGGCTGCAGTCTAAGCAAGGAAGCTGCAGTAAGAGTTAAGACAGATCTCCCAGTCTAAAAAATCTTCCCCTGTCACTTGCCGAAAAGACATCACTCATACGGGATTTAATTCTGGATGAAAATGCTAGCCTGACTTTTATCATGGAGACCTAGTTGGCAAAAGAGTGGGGAGTTTGTTTTATGACACAACTGGCTAGAAGTAAGAAGTCTATAAAAATTCTCCCTTAACAATCAAATGCTCCATGCTATAGTCTTGCCAATCTTCAGCACAAGTCAGGACAGCACAGGGATTCTATTGATGCTCCATCCACCTCGCTGTCCAACAGTTTGCCTTCCTGAACTGGATTTCTGAGCCAAACTTGGGCAGTATGAGGGTTGCACTGGACTATCCCAGCCGTCTTATTCTGGGATATCTCAACATTCGTGCTGAGGCTGTTCCAGTAGGAATGGCTCAGGATTCTACATGCCACAAATTGTAACATGCCACAAATGCTTTGGTCCAAAAGTGAGAATGAGTGACAACTCAAAAGGAACAGGGTTTTTTTAATGTTAAGAGTCAAAAACAGACATAAAGAAGTTGTGGAATTATTAGAGGAAAAGGTACCATTTGCTATCTGCTCAAAACTCATACTAAGAAATGACTGAGTACTACTTTACAGGATTGATAGTAGCGAAAGTATTGTCATGTTGTTCATGCACCCAATCCAAAGGAGTTTCATTATATCAAAATTCATCAATCCTGCTTCAGTGGCTAGAAGATGATACTGAAGGCAGAGGTATTATAGTCAAAGTACCAAACTGGGCAGCGAGAGTTAGCATTAATATTTATGCCCCAGAGATTTTTATTTTAATGATAATTTTATAAAAGATATTCAGTCTTTTTCTGACAACATATTGTTGAGCCTTTAATGAAATAAGCAACCCTATTATGCACAGGAAAATGTATCTTCAGAAGGTCATCTAATGTTCTGCCCTGCAATTTTATGAAGACTGTTAATTCTTACATCTGATTATTACTGGAGATTGTATAATACAAGAATAAGGATTTTTGGGGGGGGCAGGGGAACCAACCAGCTCCATCCAAATAAGAGCTACATTTGGTTTTATGTTCTAAGCTTGCCCTAGTGATTGATAAAGAGAAAACCAAAACTACTGAAAAATATGCATAAGAGAATGCACCTCTATTAATTAGTACGGCTCTGAGACTCAGGTCTGGAAATCTTGTAAAGTAGGAACTACCGTTCAATCTTGGTTGAAAGCTGAAGAGTGGAAGACCAGGTTAGAAACGATATTTAAAAACTTCTTAAAACTAGTAGCACAGACAATTTCAATTAGAAGACTGTCTGCACATGTTTTTGAAAACAAGCAAAGAGAAGTAGTTTCTATTAGAAAAAACAAAAGCCTGAAACCAGAAATAATTAGAATTATATAAACTTTACTTCTGATGGCAACATAAAGGAACAGACAGAAAGTTTTAGAAATCTTTTAAATCATTCTGGCATCTCTACAGCATAAAGATCTTTCAAGTACACACAGCAAAAAAAAATTAAAAGAAAAGGCTGACAATTTTTCTTGCTCACAAACTTGGAATGATTAAAACAAGACTACTATCATTGATCTATTCTGATCAACTCAAAAGGATGGCACAAAATGATCAAATATTAATGAGCTGTGGAGATGTGAGACAGCCCATTAGACAGTTCAAAAACACACTCAGTAGTTTAAAAAAAATACTCACTAGAACTTGGATTCCTTCTTTTTCAACAGGTGCTTTATCATAGGTAGCATCACAGACTCGCACCAAGGTTGTTACCCCATACTTCTTCAGCTCCTTTGAGAACAAACAGGAAACATGTCAAATTGACTTCCCTGAGCAAGACTGAAACAAAAAAACAAACAAACAAAAAAGCTCTTTTGCTTCCAGAGGCGTACAAGGCTTTATCGATTCCTGATGGTAGGTAGTGCATCTCAAGGGACGACACCTTTCTTGCTTCAAAAGCAAAGGAGAGCATGGCTGCCTAGCAGCAGCATCAACTGTTCAAGAACAGCACAACATAAAGAATGAAGGGGTGGATACTGAAGAGGAGGATCTGCCAATGAAAAGGGGCACAGCAAAGTGATGGGTGCAGTCGGCTGACCCACAGAAGGTGAGCCTTTATTCGCTGAGCAGGCAGAGGACACAGTTGATGTTTTCACTTATGATAGCCAAATACTGACAGCTGACAAGGGGTCAGAGGAAAAGTGACAAGAAAAGAGAAGCTGAACTCTCATCTGTATCAATCACCTGCTAAAGTGTAAAATATAGGCTTTGGGCACAGCTAGCAACATGGGTTGCAGCACAAGCTCACAATGAAACCAACAACCTCACATGGAAAAGGAACCAGTGTCACTGGACAGCTTTCTTTGTCTGAAAACTCTACACCAGTGGTTCTCAACCTGTGGGTCCCCAGATGTTTGTCAACTTCAGCTCCCAGAAGCCCCAGCCACTATGGTCAATGCTCAGGGCTTCTGGGAGCTGAAGTCCAAAAACATCTGGGGACCCACAGGTTGAGAACCACTGCTCTACACCCAATTGTAAGTGGAGGCCCAAGCCAAAGCAAAATTTGAAAAGCACATGTGTGTGCTTTCACTTGCTTCTGTTTCTAATCTGAAAGCACATTTTGTGAACCTCCACAGCTATGAAGTCTTGAAATTTTTGGCAGGCAGTGATCTGTTCTCTAAGATGGCTGAATTCTCAGCTCTGAAAAGCCATGGGAGATGCTGAAAGCCTGTGCCTTTCTTCTTGACATGCTACATCACCTTGCAAATTGCTTTAGGCACCATGTGCACCAGGGATTCCACAGCACACAGACGTGGTATGGCTCGTGTTGTTCCAACTACTGAGGCTGGAACAAAAGTATGGCTTGACAATAAACCAAGGATGGAATAAGGGACAATTAACTACTAACATATCAACCTGGTATCTGTCTGTCACAGAAGATCACACATGCCACCCGCCTGGCCTGTAAGTGAGAAGGATCATACAGGTCTCACGTAGGGGTGAAACTCAAAACTACCTCAGGGCCTGTGGGAGACCCATCACACCTGCAACTTATCACACAGACACTTTGCATTAAATGTGTAGCACAACCACAATCTAAGATAAAAACACAGTATATTCAGCATCATTCTTGTCCCTGAATTGTCAGCATACAAATCAAAACAAGATGGGAAAAGGTGATCCAGTAATATTTCTCCTGGGGGTACAAGCTCTAATGGCCTGCAAGAATTATTCAAATAACTCCCAACAAAAATAATTGCCTTGGTTGCATTAAATTAGGCTCAACAGAAGCCTCAAAATTACACTGATTTTATCTCTGCGGAAGTCTTTGTTTTTCAATATTAGTCTTTTCCATCCTGAGCTATATTTGTGAACTAGGAAATATACTGACAAGATCTATCCACAGCATGAAAGAAATCAAATTTAAGAATGAATTTTAAACTGGAAGGGGAAGGAATGTAATATTGCTGTTAAGCCTCCCAAGCATGAATAAGGAACACAGAAGCAATGTGCAACAGCACAGTTAACCCCACCACTTCCCTAGTCTCCTTTAAATGGAAGCATGTGGTTGTCTGGTCGACACAGCCCTCAGACAGCTTGCATCTGAAGGACAGTCTTGTCTTCTGGCAACGCCTGGCATGTACAAATTACTATTAGGGTAAGCAAACACTCCTGTTTAGGTGCAAAACATGGAAAATAAGTAGCCCTTTTTTCCTGCCAAGAGAACTGCATCATCATGGGCTGATGCATCAAGAACTCCATTTACTTTTCAAATACACACATTCTACCAACAAATTTACACTGAAGGCTACCATCCACATGGTTATGACACGACCCAGGATGAGACGCCACTCCAGATGAAGCAGCAAGATACACTTGGCTGCTAGCAAAGCAAGTCCTCAGTGAACAATACCAACATGCTGTTAAGCAGCAAAATTTAGCACAGCAGCCATCATATGATGTATGAAAAGAAGCAGGGAGAAATTAGGTCATGTTTGCAAATGCAGGGTGGCATCTGTTTATCCAACACACAGAGGTCAAGGGGAAATGACCTTCATTACATTGCCATCCGCACAGCTGTACCACATAAGCTGTTTGCTGCAGAAGTTTAGGTCACTGGGATCAATAATGGCCTGTTGGCAGCCAACCAAACCAGGGAGTGAGAGAACTCTGTTAGTTCCTAAACAGAAAGACACTGAACAATTTTATCACTGGTAGGGATAAGCAATCAGCCTGGATCTTTTGGAGTCTGGCAATGCAACTTCAATTCTGATCCTAAATAGGGCAACTGAACTGCATTTTCAGAAAGGAAGGAAGGAAGGTGTAAACTCGATGTGATGGTATTTCATCAGGGTAGGACTTGCCACTAGAGGAAGATTTTTGGCCACCAGGAGAGGAACGGAGACCTCTGTTCCCTCCAATCACTGGGCAACAATAATTTGGCTTCAATTTACTTTTTCACCTAGTCCACCACCTCCTACAATTCGACCTCCAGCTGTGCTCATACACAAACTGTCAGTATTTCACTCTACTTTTGCACCACATCAACTCAGGAACCTGTGTGTTTTCTTTAAAGTGATGGACAGCTATGAGCTGTTTGCAAAATGGACAGCATTTGTCTGAATCAAATGGCAGCTTATTTTGCCAACAGTGATCTCTTGCTCCAACTTCTAGTATCTTGCCAGGGGTGCCACCTGCTACAGCACCGTCCCCTCTTCTCATTTGGCCCCACTCTTCCCTGCTCTCTTGGCCACCACGCTCCATCAAAGATCCCACTTGGAGGGGAGCCAAATGAGAAGAGGGGGCTTCAGCAAGTGCCACCCCCTGACAACACATTTGAAGTTGGGGCAATGGGTCACTCTTGGCATAATAAGCTGCCACTCGATTCACACAAAAGCACACTTATGAATGGAAATGAGGAAGTGCACTCAGGGTTTTTGACTTCAACCTGCTCTCCCTCCTGTGCCTGCCTCAGTCTCTTCTCCTTCTGGTGAAGAAGGCAAAAAACAGGGGGTATGCTTGGGCATTTCTGATAGACTGGGTGGCTGGAAAGAGAAGAGGAAGTGAGAAAGGCAAATGCTGGTTGGCTGGCTGGTGTGCACATTGCTGTTCAACCCACTTCAGCCTTAAAGGAGCAGGAAGAAGCAGAAAAAAAAAGTCTTTCCTCCCCCTCCAGAGCCTCTTAGGGGAATTGTGCATTTACTTATTTCGAGTTCAGCCTTGGGGGTCCACAGCAACAAACGATATTTAATGACCATCATGACTCTCCTTTAAAAACAAAGGGGTGTGGAGTTTATAGCTGAAAGGCCTAAATACACTAAAAACATCAGATCCTGTTGGATCTTGGAAGCAAAGCAGGTCAACCCTAGTTAGTACTTGGATGTGAGACCCACCAAAAAACACCAGGTGCTGTAGGCTCCGTTTCAGAAGAAGAAACTGACAAAAATCACCTCAAGTATTCCCTGTCACTGTAGGTGACATTTGTCCACTATTACTGAATGTTTCATGAAGAGCCACTGATACGTTTTTAAAGAATATTCGCACCATTTCCCCCAGAACAGAGTATTATACACCACAGTCCAGGCAGACCAGGGCCTCCCTCAAGCTCTGTGTTCTCTGAGCACATTTCTTACCTCTGTGAATTTGGTGAGGGTTGCATTGGTTGGGTTGTGGGTGATCAGGAAGCGCATACTCTCATAGGTAATCTCCACTGGAGCGGGACGGTTCATAGTGGCAAGGGGAAAAATATGTTGAGAGGAGAAAAAAAATTAAATCTTGCAACGTTTCACAGCAGAAAACATTAAAAAAAAAAGACCACTAAAGTGTCCAGGGACTGATCAGAGCTTTCCTTGTTGGTTTGTTCTTCAGGATGATTCTTCGCTTCAAGAAAAGCCGGTTTCCTTGGACATCCGCTGGAATTCAACTTTAGCCTCAACTACTGCAGGTGGTGCTCCTTCAGGTTCCGCAGTCTCCTACTACATGCAAAAATTAGGCAGCCTTTACTACATTTAGGCACTGGTGAGGCACAAAGAAAATGTAAGGACAGGTCTTCTCTCCACTTGGGTTCAGCCAGGCTTCGCTTCTCTAGCGTCACTAAGAGGAAGAGGTTTCCAATGTGCAGAAGATAACCCCATATATTTGAGGCTTGTGTCTTGGTGTCTGGAAGTCTTCAAGGCAAAGTTTAGTTATGGCACGTTAAGACCCCAGCCCCCAGCTTACTTCTTGGCCAGGGTGCTGTGCTGGGCCCGGCAGAAATCTGCCCTGACTCTCAGAATCGCCATAAATGTGTGGCGTAGATTCGCACGGAAAACCTAAGGGAGGGAAAAACATCCATGATCAGAAAGCAATACAAAACAAAAACTTCCACACAAAAGTCAAAACACTCAGAACATTATGATTTCAGAAGGCAAACCTACATCTCAGACTGTTTTTGACATACTGAGAACAGTTATCTGTAGTACAACATTCCTATGCTATGAAGTCTCTCATTCTGATTAATCACACCAGTTTTCTTATTAATAGCCTAGTTTTTATGGCCTTGTCTGTGGCTGAGATCCTTTGAGTTTCTAGATCACACTACCCAACCCAACACAGATGCAGGAGCAACTTTCGCTTCCAAAAAAGCCCATCGTAATTTTATGTGAGCCAGGCCTTACAGCTGTAAGCATGTCCCTCAGCACAGTGGAATCCAGAAGCAAATGCAACTGATAAAAACCTGTCAGCTTTCATAAGCTGCTTATGGAAGATTCAGTTTCAACACATACATCTGAGAGTTTCATTAAGTGCTCCATTTGCCTCGGCCACATGCACACAGGTCATGCCAGAAGGAAGCTGAAAGCAAAGAGCAGTCCAACTCACATTTTCACAAGGCAGAGTGTTCCATGACGCACAGCATAAAACAAATACCAGGAAATGCTAACCTGCCTTGCTTTGGTGTTTATCTTTACCAAGGCTATGACGTACGTCGGCTTAAGACAATGTGTTAAGGAAGGGATTGCACTTCAGTAACCTGGTTACAGATTCCACCTAAACTCTCTAACAGAGTCCTCCTCATGATCTTCAATTGCTGTTGCAAAGAATTTTCATCCACAAGCAACAGGCTGGACACCGTCCTGGAACAGACCACCCAATAACCCTGCCAAGATGCAAAATCTTACAGAGCTGATTTGCGCCCTTGCACCGAGGAACCTCTAAATGTTGGACTGTCCAGAGTCAAGTGAAAGGAGCCTAATCTCATGTCTATCTACCGTAGGAAAAGAACTGCATGGATCTTGTTATCTGCTCCAACCCTAGGGAGCTGCTGGTTGGATTTTAAGGCTGGAAGAAAGGTAGCCACCTGCAGACAATGTCTGAACCACAGACCTGTATTGTACCATAGAGGCGGCATTCTGGAGCTGAATCATAGAATCATAGGGTTGGAAGAGACTTCAGGGGCCATCTAGTCCAAGCCCCTGCCATGCAGGAACACCCATCAAAGCATTCCCAACAGATGGCCACCCAGCCTCTGCTTAAAAACCTCCAAAGAAGGAGGAGACTCCACCACACTCCGAGGCAGCAAATTCCACTGCCAGACGGCTCTGACCGTCAGGAAGTTCTTCCTGAGGTTCAAGTGGAATCTCCTTTCCTGAAGTACCTGACAATTATCTTTGAGGAGAATCCCACACTCAGAATCCACATGCAAGAGGACATACACTCATCAGAGTCTGCAGCCTCAATACTATAGCACTCTCGAGTAGTAAAAATATTAAGGGGTAGCCATGTTGACCATACAGCAAAATAAAACAAAATACAAAATCCGTACCCTTACTGGCTAATCAAAATACACAAAACACATCATGTAAGCTTTTGGAATGCCACATCCGGCAAAAGGCGTTTAAAAGTTTAAAAAAAGTTTAAAGTTGTTTAAAAAAAACACAGGAGAAGGAAAGTAACAGCATTACAGTTACAGGCCTACATTATGTATCAGATGTTGTTTCTGCTGTAGCTGGATCTCTATGCAGGCAATAGTAAAAGTACATCAAACCCACACACAGGATCATTCATAGCTGGAGCCCGCAGGAGTAGCAATTGGGGAGAGGGTCTCAAATCAAGCAGAGAAATAGGCAGGTGAGCAACCCCAGCAGACTTGTTTGCAAAGCTGTTGTTTATCTCTCTCCTTACATGTCAGCATCGTTAGGTGCCTCAGAACTATCCAAAGGCCGCAGCAAACTTTATATGAGGTGAAGTGCAGCAGGTTGCTAGGCAAACTAGAAATCAAAACGCACAAAACACAAAGCAGCCGCTTATCAATTAGTACTGCGATTCAAACATGCAAGAGCGAAGGGATTAAGTATCCCAGTTTTGTTTCCATCTTTTTAGATTACAAGCCTTAGGACAAGGACTGCCTTGTGCCTTATGGACTAGATGTAAGCTGCTCCAGAAAGCTTTCTGGCAGGGCACAGGTGGGAAGATAAAAATGCCTCAAATAAATAACAGCAACTGATGCTTGCATAAAGGTACTGAAGTCTTCAAGCAGAAATCCATGATGGTACTCTCCTCTGTAATTTCTGCAGGAACAAGGTTTCCCTTGAGCAGCAACCAGACCACGCATATTAGGCTCTTCTATTCATCAGCTTCCCCACCTGTGCTCCTTTGCAAAGGACAGCAAGGTTTACATCTGTGGAAGGTCCAGTGATACTCTCAATAAATGGCAAGAATGCAGGGCACCCAAGACCACCTATTAGGACCATGATAACCAAATGCACCAACAAAGATTCAAAAAGCTTCAACCAAATCATAAGGTGTAACAACTTTCTATTTCTACACAAGACTTTGCCAACCAGCATGGTTTGATTTATCTGATTTCTATCTCACCTTTCTACCAACATGGCAGCCAAAGCGGCTTTTAGCTGTTCAAAGCACAACAGGCAAGTATCACATGCTAGGTAAAGTAAACTCTAAGCTGGAAGTTCCTCAAGGCCAGCCGCCTTAATCTCTTCCAAGAAAGCCAAAGAGAATCTCGTTACACCTCGGTGACTGACAATTTTATTGTGGCGTTAGGTCTCAGTGAAAACAGGCCACTGTATCAAACAAACAAGATGTTGTTGTCAACACTGACATCCAAGGAAACTATTTTCTTCTGATTTCACTACTTGCAATCCCATCCCATGTGCATTACATGTACATACATACATACTTTATATATCATTAGACACAAGAAGAAACAGGAGAACACTTCACTCACATGATGAAAGGTTATGCCGTAACAAAGGTGCTCATCGTTTAAGATACTGAAAGTTTCTGCCCCTTCACTATTATCTTCTGGTACTCCTCTGTTAAACTGGTTTTGCCAATTCTTGATTTTTCTAGCTCTACGGTGGCAACACAATGTCTGCATAGTATGCTGGCTACTGACACAGAGATATTGACAGATTTACATTTGGCTAAAATAGGATCTGCACTTTTATATTTCCATATGGGTCAGCACTGGTATTTTTCTATTTTGTGTTAATATTTTCAGAATAATGAAATCATTGCATATAACTTTCATATTAACTGAATTTGTTTTTATGAACTGGACGTTTACTGTATCATTCTTGTTGCTGATAATTTCTCATCTGGTGTGCCATTTCTCATTATTGTTTAACTCTGTCAGCCCTCTGCAAAAGCAGCTTCCAGGCTAGCTCTGCCTGATGGCTGCTGCAGAAAATGCAACAGGAAATCAGAGTTGATGCCTTATTCTCTGACAAGTCTTAGGACAAGCACATATATAGGGAGGTAAAGGCTTCTTCCAAAGACAAAGACCAGTCACAGCACATGGACAATCCACTCACTAAATATCTGGCTATTACTGAGTTCTGACCAGTACAAAAAAAAAATGCAAACAACAGAGCTCTTTGTACAACAAAACAGAGGCTTTTGGTCCAAAAGTATCAGGTTTAATCCCTAACCAGGTGCACTGAAGAGATGATATCCAAGAGGCTTGCTCTCTAAGGGCTAGACACAAGCTGGAGTTACAGATTTTGAGGCTTCAGCCTGGTCAGCTGGAAGGAGTCTCCAACCACCAGTCACAGCCAAGAATGAAATAAATAAAATGGGGGGGTAAAATCACATACAGGATTCTCTGTTATCACAAGTGTTAGACTTGTTTGCTTTTCCTAAGATTTTAAAAATCTTGACTCAAACTTTGGGACTAAACTAGTACATACGCTGTATCTTTTGTTGCAGAACTCACAAAGACATACAATATGGTCCTCCTTCTAAGACACTGTCACCTGCAAAGTAATGAAGAATGGATTTACTTTTCAACAACTGACAATGTACGAGGGGTTTTTTTCCCCTGTATGAAACAAAACCACAAAACACAAAGAAATGTATTTATTTTTGCTCCTGTTTTTTTCCTAGCTAATGATAGTCACACAGGGATCTTTCTAAACATTTCATGGGTTTTGCCATTTTCTATATTTGTACACACACACGAATACATTTTCTGGCCTTAAGCTCGCAGAATGAAAGGTGTGAACTCTAATTAGCCACTGCATTCGTTCCAGCTCATCTTAGCAAAACTGATTTTGTTTGGAGTTTAACAGCTGACATGATAAACATAAAAGATGGAAGTATCTTCTTACAACACCATTTTGAGTAGAAAAACTTAATTATTGTAATTTTTTTTAAAAAATGTGTTATTACATTTATTTCTGTTCTACTTTTCTCCCACTCTAGGATGCAAGGCAGCTTACAACAAATTTAAAAGCTTATTTTTATGCAATATGTAATAACAACAATTTGATGGGCCTGGGACACAATGTTAATAAAGCAAAGCTTCAAACTTACCCAATTAGGTTGGAGGAGACTATTGCAGTCTCTTATTGAAGAACACTTGCAGGCCCTCTGTTGCTTTCACAAAACAAAGCTCCTCAAGGCAAGGCAAGACTTTAATTAAGTTGCCCCAGGCAGTCAACCACTTAAGCATAGGATCAGTCTTAATCTGACAGACTGAGACCCTAATGTGTGAGCAATGGAGTATTAATCAGTTTCAACTGTGAGTTCTCGCATGCAAGAATCACTCAAATACTACTTTCATTCAGTAACTGCACAGCAAGATATCTGCACTTTAAAAATCCATACCAATGACAACAGATTAAAACCACATGTAGAAAGGAAATCAAAAATTCATTCTTGTGCAGTACTTTTATTAGGGTAACTCAAAAGTTTTGAGTTAGTGCTTTGCTGAAAGTATTTTGTGACTCAAGTAGCCCTAGTAAGGACATTACCTTAATACAGATTTTGGATTCTTATGGCCAACACAGCTATTTTTGTATTTTTAGGAAGTTAATTTGAGGGTAGGGCATGGCAGAGCAAACTCCATTCAAAATCCTAGCATGTCCTATACTATAGGAGTACAGATACTAGAACAGCCTGACCTGATCAAATAAGCAGAGAACTAAAAGCTCTGTTGAGAAACCATCCCTCCTCCCCTTTCTCTCTTAGCCAGAGTAGGCAGTTACTAAAAGCCTCTGGATATTTTGTGAAATATTTCAAAGAAGAAACAGGTCTGGTTACATTCCCCCTTTATGAAAGTGAACTGCTTTTGAGCTTCTTTTCCATTATCCTAGTTTTTCAAAAATTATCTTCTCTCCTTTTCTATAGTTCTCTGCAGCTTTACAGTGTGAGAATAGAAGGTGCAAAGCAGCAAATAATGCCCCCCTCCAAATTGTCAATTTATACTAAATCATAGAAACTCACAGGGACAGGAGAGGACATCGTTTTAAAAAATTAGACACTAAAAAAGAACCAAAAGGTAGTTCACTTACATAAAAGGAATGCGACCAGACCTGTCTTCTAACTCATGCCTTCCAAACATACCTCTTCCAAGTAAGTGGAAATCTCCTCCTCCCTCAATCTATACTGAAGGGCAGTATGAGGATTTCAAAGAGCCAGCATGGTATAGTGAGTGTGACTACGACTCTGGAGACCAGGGTTTGAATCCCTGCTTGGCCATGGAAACCCTCTAGATGACTTTCAGAAAATCACATACTCTCAGCCTCAAAAGAAGGCAATGGCGATCATCCTCTGAACAAATCTTGCTATGAATACCCTGTGATAGGTTCGCCTTAGTGTCATAATAAGTTGGAAACAACTTGAAGCCATACGACAAGGAGGATTTCAATTCCCTGCCATCGCTAAGGCTTTAAGAATACCAATGCTAGGGGAGGGGAGGGAGAGGTTTGATAACCACCATCATCAAGAATTTGGTTATCCAGTCAGTTTTAAAAGTAAGAGGACTTACAAGGTTATTCATCCAGAAATATATGTTTACTGGTACTCAAAGCAACTCATGCTACTTGTCTCTCCCACCACTACTGTAAGAACCCACATGACATCAACAATGATCCTCACACAGGCTGAGATTCTGAAGCCCTGAAGAAAACCCAGAAGAACCCCCTAAGTGAAAGGCGAATCACAGATTTTAGCTGTAGATCTATTATAGGCTTTTCAACACAATGATCTGTTTCTGTCCAACACCTACAAAATGGAAACATTCACCGACATTTCTTAGAAAGGTATATACACGCCTTCAGGTTGCATGTCGACTTATGACAACCCTATGAATTTCACAGGTAAGGAATACTCAGGGGTGGCTCTGTCGGTTCTCTCTTCTGAAATGTAGCCTACAGCACCTGGTGTTTGTTGGCAGGCCTCCTGCTCAAGTACCAACCAGGGCTGACCCAGTTTTGCTTCCAAGTTCAGACAGGACCTGGTGTTTGGGGTTATTGAGACACTTCTTACAAGAGTACTTGAGTGTAAAAGTTGTATGTGTCAGGAGAGGGGAATGACCTCATCATTGCCAGGTCAATCAGATATTTAGTTTACTCATCGCTTAATAAATGTACATGCTACCAACCTCAACACAGGCACATCTTCAGGATAGTGAAGTGGAAGGTTTAACCTTTGTTGTATACATTTTTACTCTGTTTCACCAGACAATTACAACAACCAAACAGGCTCAAAATGAACTTATCCTCTTAGATTTGCCCACCAATTAAATTAACCAATACAAATTAACTAGCTGAAGCTTTAGCTGACTGACTTGCTAAGAGTTGGCAGTCTCTCCCTAAATATTGTCTTCCAGACAGAGATTTAGATAGATTGCATTTGCTCTTAGAACAATGGAAGCATACATCTCTGTGTTTAACCCTACCATTAATGATGAGCTGATACCTGATTGAGAACATAATTCTTATTAAGAGACAATTCTGAGTCTTAGGATGTGACAGTCATGCTGTATGTCCTCTGGAAAAAAGACAGTGTGAGAGGAATGAATGAGTAAGTGGTACTTTGGAGTTAAAAAAATGTGCACACACACTCAGAGGCAACTTTCTTCACAATCAAAGACTCAGTCTTGGATTCCTAGCCCACGTCTCATGCCTGATTCCTTCTTGTCGTTGTGTGCCTTCAAGTCATTTCTGAATTATGGCAACCCTAAAGCAAATTTCTTGGCAGAATTTCTTCAGAGGAGGTGTGCCCTTGCCTTCAACGCTGAGAGTGTGACTTGCCCAAGGCCATCCAGTGGGTTTCTGTGGCAAAGCAGATTTGAATCCTGATCTCCCAGTGTGCTTGTCTAGCACTCAAACCACAACACCACCCTGACTCCTAGCCATTAAAAAAAAGAGTCCAAGACAGATCAAAACAGCAGGTTCTTCTGCTTTCTGAGAAGTAGGCATCCAAGAGAAGTCAATGAAAGAGCACTGCAATATACAGCTAGTCAGTGAGGACAGGGGCTCAAGGAAATTGCCCCAAAGTTTTTGGA
Source organism: Iguana delicatissima (assembly GCA_948472985.1). Lineage (NCBI taxonomy): Eukaryota > Metazoa > Chordata > Lepidosauria > Squamata > Iguanidae > Iguana > Iguana delicatissima. Next base: position 446,934 of record CAOKZL010001008.1, on the reverse strand, counting down.
CAGGTGGAAACTGTCATCACTGGAGTAAGAAAGTACAGACAGATTTCAGAAGCTGCAGATTAAGGAGCCTAGAAAGCTGAGGAGGGGCTGCACTAACCTAAATCCTATCAGCCAGGCTACGTGTCTCAATGCAACCGCATTCCATAATTCCCACAGTTCTGTTGGGTCCATTAGGCTGACAGAAAGTAACCTGCCAAAGGCTCTAGTGCTGCCCATAAGCTTCACAGCTTATGAGAGGAGGGTTGCACCAGGATCAGTACAATGGCACTCAGCTGTCTCACAGACTCTCTTCAAAGTAGCTACCCCACTTGTAATGTCACCTACACCATTATTCACTCATTGACTAGTTCAGTTTCCTACTGAGAAGGAAGCCCTCCCAAAAAGACCCTTCCTGCCTTTAAGGGCTTCCTTGGAACTTGCGTTTCAGCTTGGTGCCTTGAGGGCTCTGAGGTTGTAAGACAGGCTGCAGCAGCTGCAGTTTCCAAGGATTCCAAGAGATAAATAATTTGGGAAAGGTTATCTGTCTAACCTTTCAACGGAACAGAGCAGAGCACTGGGGTACAAAGCAAAACCTGCTAATTTGTCAGCCAGTCATCAAAGATTACCCTCAAGCAACACCTTGTAGTTTAGCTTATCTGAACTCATTTTACTCTTAGCTGAATTCCACAAATCATTATTTTTTCATGTGCTCAGAATGCCAGGAAGAGGGGTATAAAAATGAATCAGGCGACTTATCATTTTCTCAAGGCAACAAAAACAAAATATAGGCCAATGTTCCAGTAGTTCCTTGGTTCTTGAAATTTGGCTACTGTAATCATTTAGGAATGAGAGCACAGGTTTTGGAATGTTGTTAAATATCATCTGATCATGATCAAATACTGTCACATCTCAGCAGGTTAAAGATAAACATGCGTCAGTATCTGCCAGGATTCCTAGCAGTAGACAGCTTTTCCTCATTCAGAATGCAGGTTAGCCTGTACACAACCATACATTCCAACAATCCTATGCACACTGGAGCATGCAACAATGCAACCATTTCATACTGCTTTGCTCCTCTCTCTCTCCAGAATTTAGACAACCATCTGCAGGGAAGGTTCATGCATTGCAAAAATGTAGACCAGCAGCAATTTTAGTACTAGTATGAAAAATTCCATTAACCCTGCCCATTAGTACCATCAAATGCCTGAACTCTGGGGCATGATATCATCCTGAACATATTGGTCTTCTTTCTTTTGTAACGATGCACTCTTTGTAACAACAGGCCTGCCCTACAGAAGAAGGGAATTAAGCTTATTTTCATCCATGTATTCCATAAGATGACACTCTCCAATTATTCTTTACAATGCTTTAAGTTCTACACTAAAAAATAAGTCAGTTTAATTTTTTTTCTCCCTACTTAACACCCTAGTCTTCACCCCAGCTAAAGCATTGGGGCCTAGTAAGTATAACTCTCTGTTCTCTGGAGATTAATGTTTCATTCTGTTTCCTCACCAAGTCAGGTAAGTATAAGTCTGTAACAAAACAAAACAAGGGCTTTTGCCTGTCAAGGAAAAGAGCCCCATCTTCACCTACTTTTCCTGGAACCAAGCTTATCACCAAATGCATCCCTGGGCCTCTGACTTTCGCCTTCTCTGCTGCCCCTGCCTCGTGCTTCTGTCAGGAAATCGGATATCGGATTATCAAGATGTGCCTTGGCGAAGGGTTCCACTGAGTCCGCTCCCAGTTCACCAACCTCTATCAGCAGAATCCAGCAAGCGGTCTTGCCAAGCAACTCCCACACCAATCATTCAGACGCTCTCTAGAGTCCCCACCATCACCACAAAGGACTGGAGCTGTTTCTGGTGCAACCAACTGTAAGGATGCCTTCTGGAGTGGCTGGACCTCAGACCAGAATAGTCCGAAAATCAAGTATACTCCTTTCAGCCTCAGTGATCACAACAACCACAATCATCAACTGAAGTATTTAAATGAGTGACTAGTTTATAAGTTCCATCATAGCCTCTCAAGCTTTAAACTGGTCAATCTGGCCAGCAAACGTCTAGCTTTAGAATTAGCACCGCACAGACAGACGAACACCACCTTGTAAGCACTCTGAAATGCTAAAAAGGCAAAGTACCGATGCTGTTGCAAACGAAAAAGACAAAATACCAACCTTGTTCAGATTTGTTTGAAATTACTAGGCATCAATACCAAATCTATGGGAGCCCAAACAACCAAATGCCATGGATTTCTAAAATCCTGTACCCACAAGAGCATAGCAACCACACAAAAGGAAAAGCTCAGAAAATTAATGTTCCTTTATTTATTTATAAATACATACACACATCCCAGCCGGCCATCCCAGATTAATGGCTGTTTTTAAACAAGCCACTCGCTCTTTAACTCCTTCCATCATCAGAATCAAGCAGTTGCCCACTTAACTGGAGTGAAGGAAAGGGCACAACTGAAGAATTTTTCTGTCAAATGCTCCTATCACTCTAGATTCCCTAATGTCTCACCACCCCATCACCGTTCTTCTCTCTTTTACATCACCAGAGCCTTATCCCTCTTCCTGGTAAATGTTGTGCAACTCCAAAATATTCAAACCCTAAATATTCAAGCTAGATTTGAACCCTGACTCCAATATTCAGACCACTACACTATGCTGGTTCACTGTACTAACCCCCCCTCCCCGCAAACAAAACCAGGCCTGTCTTTGGGAAACTGTTCCAGTATTTGCACAGTTGTGACCAGTTACAAAATAGTTTAGTTTTATTTTATGTTCATTTACCCAATTCTCTGGTTGGCAGGCTGGGAACAAAGGGACCTGAATTAAGACTAAGAACCTTGAAAGGAAGAGGGACAGAAGAATTTTGAGTGCCATCCTTTCAACGAGGCTCCTTCTGCATTTCTATCCTACCTTGGTGTATTATTTAAACATACCATCACTAAAAATGAGAAGTGGTGAAAATATAAGTAGAACAAGACTTATTTTTGTATCAGATTAAAGAGAATGGAAATGGTGTTTGTGCACCAACCAGCAGGCAGAGGAAGCAGATGAGCATGTCACAGGCTGCAAATAAACGAGAAGCAAACGAATGTCAAACGGAAATGAATTTAAAATCACTGAAAGGGAAGTTGTAGGATTCCTATTTTAACACCTCCAATTCTGTGAAGAAGGTGTGCTTCCAGTATCAGCAATTCCCAACCTGGGGGAGGTACATGGGTGGAAACAGAGTCATTTTTGTAAACACAAAAATCCATTCCCCACCTAGGCCAGATGTCAGCCTGTAGCAACCGGACAACCCACCACCTGCAATCTTCCATGACCTATGTCAACAAGTTCTGTTTGTCCAAATGACTAATTATTTGATGTCCCTCTAGATCACGCAGATGAGTTAGCAAAATGTATTTTCAAAAAGCAAACTCACTCAAAGGAACTGTGAGATAAAGTTCAAACTCACCATAAGATTTTATGAGATTATACAGAATATACGTGCATACAGGTCAACTAAGTAAATACTGCATAGAATATACATGTGCGTGCCTTCCAGTTGCCTGTCTACTTATGGCAACCCCATGAATATATATATATGTAAGCAAAATGCTGAGCTAAATAAACTTTGCTCTATGTGGCGGATCCAGTCTGCTCTGACACAGAAACAAGTTCAAGTACTGTTCCTATCTTAGACCAGGCTGGATCCACCTCACAGATCAAAGTTTATTTAGTCTAGCATTTTGAGTATCAGAAGAGACCAGTACAGTATTGTACTGCAATGAATATACACTTTATTAGTTCTCCAGTATCTGGCTGTCAGAGATAAAATAATTTTCGACTTAAAAATTTGCATTCTGGTTATCACCATCAGTAGTAATAGAGAGGTATTCTACATGTCAGCACACCATTAACTTTTATAATGCTATTATTTTCATTTAGAAACGGTAAAATTCTTTTTAGTTGAGAATACAACATCCTGCTAAGTACAGACGTGTAAAGTTTCCAGAAATTTTGAAGCCATGGGGCAAAAACAGGGTTTCTCCAGGAGCAGAAGTTGGGGGAAAAACATAAATATATCAAAATTCATTTTAAAAAAGGGAGGGGGGAGAAGGGAAAAAATGAGAGCCAGTTTGGAGTAGTGATCTGAGCACTGGACTACAACCCCAGAGATCACGGTCCAATTTCTTGCTCAGCCATTAAACTCACTGGATGACCCTGGGTGCATCACACACTCTCAGCCCCAGAAAATCCTGCGAAAGGTTCACCTTGGGTTTGCTGTAAGTCAGAAATGCCTTAAAGGCACACAACAACAACAACAACAACAACAACAACAACAACAACAACAACAACAACAGAAAAAAGGCCCATTTCCCCCCAGGCCTTCATATCTTTAGCTAAGCTTTCATGCTTGTTTTTTACGAAAAGGCTATCTGCGCTGCTAGCACAATCTTTACTTAGTTGGCCTCTATGCATATTCTATATACACCATAGGTTATTTTATAACATCCTAAGTTATTTTATCTCATAAGTTAAACTCATAAGTTCTTACTTCCAAGAAAATATGTAGGACTACAGCCCCTATCAAAACATAACATTTTTATGGTGTTAGGATGAAACATTTTACCCCCATAATTCTCTCATTACCAGAAAAGCAGTCTTTTATAAGTGGGTCATGAGATCAGATCTGAGATGTATTAAAACAAAATTATTGCTGAACCTTGAATTCTATCAGATTGAAGTTATACTAGTGTTTTACTAACTTTTTCAATCAATGCTGTTGCAAAGCACTAGTGACATGCCTTCAGGTCAAAGAAGTTTCTGAAACCACATCACAGCACCTAAAAAGGATTCCTCCCCTTGCCTACACAGAAAAGTCTGGAATCTTACCTGTACTTTACACAAAAAAAAAAATAGAGGAAGGACTGCTACCATGTTCCCTCTTGAGGCCCCTCAACAGTTCACCAGCAAAGCATTCCGCAGCAGGGCAAAGTACAGCAGCAGGAATAACAGAGATATTACACGCAGTTTAGGTCAATATGAAAAATGTTTGTGCAGTTTATGAGCATCAAACTGAAAGCTACCCACTAAGCATTTATGGCAAGTGCTCATTTAGTCATGTCTGCAAATCTAAGCCACAAGCTCTTTTAAAGAATGCCATGAACTACTGAAAAGTTGCAGGGAGTATCAGAAGATCACTTGACTTGTCTTACATACTCAAAAACTGTAATTTGCAAATATCGTCGCAACTTTCTAACACAACGGAGGGGGAAAACATCTTCACTGCCAGAATGAGTGCCAAAACCAAAGCCACATCATGGATTATCTTAGACCTTAGGCCAATCTGACTAGTAAATTTTTAAAGTGAAAATTAGAAGACACCAGCAACCCTGTACTATGAGAATGATAAGCCCTAGAGCAAGGCCTTGCGAGAGTGGACAGTAACACAGATTTGGTCAAAACAGCCTCAGTCTCAGATGTCAGAAAAAATAAATCAAGCACAGAACCAAACAGATGATCTTGACTTTTCCTTCCATCACCTGAATGAAGAACAGACCACAGCTAGAAGAAGCCCACCTCAGACACTTGAATGAGGCTAAACTAATCCTTCTTCCCCCTACCACAAAGAAAACCCTCTATGAGTTTTTCCTGGCACTACTCCCACCTCATCCAGTGCCACAGAAGCAAGCTGGTCCCATCAAGGGCCGCCCAAAGATAACATTTCTGTGCTTTGAGTCACAGAGGGAGGTGCTTTATCTTCCTTACTACTGCAGTTCTGAGTCACAACCTGCCCTACTCATTCAATGACGAGAGGCTGGGTGCGTTTTTCATTTCCAATTCACACAAGAGACCGAGTGCCAGCCTGTTCCTGGGTACTGAAAATGATACACAGACAGCTGCACAGCATGAGGAAAAGAGCTTTGTGACAAACCAACCCAATTAAGCAAAGAAGCTCCCAAGAGAGTTCAAATGTTAAGGGATGACTTCTGCTCTCATTCCACAAACCCCACACTTAATTCCAGCACTGGCGTCCCTCCTTCCACCATCACACTTAACTTCCTTGGTTCTTTATCACCAGGCCCTTCTCCTGTTGTATTTCCTCACCTGTCTTTGCTACTCTAGACATTGACTATTCAATGGAACTTGCCCACATTTACTTCTCTGGCCATTTTTGCCTCCATTTCTTTGCCACATGATCTCTTCCTGCTCTCTCAATCACCTGTGGCACACACACACATACAGCCTTCCCATGCATTCCCAGTGCCATATTTCCAGGTCTGACCTGCTGTTATGCCACCTTGCTGCACCAACTCCCAATTCTCCCCGAAACCCCAGAGCTGTTACTCACAGGTCTGGGTTCCTACACAGATAACTCCACTTCTGCATTTTACTCCAAATTAATTCCTCCAGTAACAGGTGTCCCATTTATATCTTTTCTGCTCCTGGCTTTACGCTCATTTGCATTCTCCCTTTGTCTTTGAAGGGATCTGTAGGTTTCCCAATAGGAACTCCTTCAGCATAAACCCACTTGCTACTTACTTCCTTAGGCTGGAAGAAAGTTCCTTAGCCTTACTTCTCTGCTGCTGTCTTTCTGCAATCAAAAACATCTGAACAGTTACTCCCTGTCCTCTTTAGTCCTATTCTGTGACAGCTCCCAAGCCTTGTAGCACTTCTCCATCCTTGTGTATCTTGCCCCCTTCTGGTCTAGTTGTCACCTCAGCACTCCACGCCATTCCATGCCAAGCCTAACAATCTTCTCTCAAGTCTCCACTTCAGCATATAACCCAAAACTTTTTCCTAATGCCATTGAGTAAAAAAACACAACATCAAGACCCTCTTTGATCAGTTTTGCTGAAAAAAATTATTCCACAAGCACTAAGAGACAAAAAGAAAAGTATTCTACAAATACATAAAAGCTGAATATTCCCACTATCAAATATTTTCATTAACCAACATTTCCATTATTTATACCTCATTCCTGACATTGCAGCAATGTCCAAAGCAATAACTGTGTTAAGCTTGTTGCAGCAAAAGCAACAAAGAATTCAGTGGCCCCTTGAAGACTAAGAAATCTGCGGCTTAAGTTTTCATGAAACACTGTTCACTTTGTCAGATGTACAAAGTGCCATCTAGAACTTCTGGCAGCCACACGCTACAGGTGGCAGTGGTAAACTGTAAACAGTGAAGTTCAAGAGAAATTTAATGCAGCAAAAATTAAAAGGAACAATTGTGTTATTGACAGTGGCCATTCACAAATGCTGTTGCCGATAATGCACACAGCTTCTGAAAACTAATAAGCCAACATAGATAATGTGATAATAAATTGCTACCCAGGCTGTGAATCACTATATTTTCAAACTGGGACTATCACTTCTTTTGTTTCTCCTTTCTTTTAACCACAAGAGATTTCCCACTACCTGAAATCATCTCTGATCCCAATAAGGCCTAACTTGAAGGTATGCAACTTCCTTCCGGTTTTCATCTCCACACACTAACTGCTGCAGGAATCAAGCCTTAAAACATTAGCCATGTTTTTCCCTTTCCTATCCCCTTAACAACTTGCCTGATGGAAAACCTGAAAGCCTGCACAGTACATTTAGACCTTTCCATTTCTTCCTCACTGAACTGGAACTTAGCTTTTTGCTCAATATTTCTCTACCCAATATCAGATTTTTGTCCATTTGTTCTTTTGCAAGGAGACTATCATATCTGACCTATGCAGAATGCATGGTACATCAGAAAGAATAATACTCGAAAACGAATGGGAAAGCCTGTCTCTCTCATGACACTGTCACTGACCTTGAAGTGGTCATTGTGGAGCAAAGAAACTTCAAACAGGGATTGGAGTGAAGTAGTGGTGAGCTGACATTCCATTCTGTTTCTAGCGATATAAACCGGGACACTACATACATTAACTGGTTTGTCTCTTTCAGCTCTCTCCACATTTAATTCCCAACCACCTAACTGCTCACCATTCTACCATACACACCCCACATGCACTGTAGATATACCTGAAATTCTAGACAATAGTTCACCCATCTGATGAAGGAGGCTGTAATCCACAAAAGCTTATACCATATTTGTTAGTTATTAAGATACACAAGACTATTAATATGCCCGCTAGCGTTCTCATACAGGTTGAGCTTCCCTTATCCAGAAATCCAAAACCTCTGACAACCAAAACTTTGAGCCATCAGCCGCCCACTTCAACTTTTGAGGTGGTGACTCCTGTGCTCCTGCTCATTTGTCCCTCAGTTCCTCAGTCTCTCTCTTTTAACTACAGCCGGTTACTTCTTTCTTCATGTGGTAGTTGTGACACTCCATCTCTCAAATCTGATGAGTGGTGAAGCTACTGCCTCAAAGGTAGAAGCAGGTGGTCGATGGCAAAAGAGAGAGACTGGGGATCTGTGAAATGGCAGGAAGTGTGGATTTGCACCAAGCACTATACTTGGATTCTTGCCACTTCACAGATCCTCAAGTCTCTCTCCAGCCTGCATCTTATACGCAACACAAGTAGCAAACAAATGAGACATGAAGCTATTCCAAAAGGCTGTTGCATTCGAACCCCCCCCCAGAAAAACCCTGAAATACAGAATACTTCTGGTCCCTAGCATTTCGGATAAGAGAGGCTCAAACTGTACCATGTCCAATTCCATCTGTGTGCATGCTTCTTCAGGCATCTCCCTCTCCAAGCTTCCTCTAGCACTGCCCAATTCCACTATCTTTTGTTCCCAAGCCTAGCAACACTCCCCTTAACTTCCCATTCCAAGCTACACGCACTTATCACTCACTCACCACAACAGCCCTGCCTCCTCTGCATTACTTCTAAATTAGGCCAAACCACTGCCACTAAAGCGATAATTCTTGCTCTCACTAGGCTTCCCAACTGCCACCTCAAAGTCTCCCCTAGACTTCCTGCCCCTACCTAGAAAGTGTAGCCTGACCCCAACCATGACAGGAAAAACAACAGGTCTGGAAATACCATTATTCTCACCTAAGAATATCCACCCTGCATCACCACCACTATAAGAAACTTCTTCATTCGCTTGGCCTCCCCAATTTCTACAAACTTTTCCAATGCTTTCTTGCTAGAGCTTGTCAGCAAAGCTCCCCACAGTTTCACACGGTGAGATACAAGCACACATGAACTCTCACAACCACAAGAGGAAATCAGTAACTCTGTGGTTAACATTTCTCTTCCTCTGCCCCTCACCCCACGCTGCAAATACAGGGCCTGCCCTTCATTCATTTCAGCTTCTCTTTCACACACAACCCTAACCGCTCCCATATCCTACCAACTGTTCATGTTGTTCTGCCAACCCCTTGCCCCAGGCCAGGGGTGGGAATCATGTGGCCCCTTCAAATCATGTTGGTCTGCAACACCCACCATTCCCCACTGGTGGCTCTGCTGGCTGGGGCTGATGGGAGCTGCTGTCCAAGAAGACCTGAAGGGCTGCACGATTCCCAGCAGCCCTAGACTGAGCAAGTCCCCCTCCCTGCACCTTCCATCATAAGTTTAAAATCTGTCTCCCTCCCCACTACAAAATCTCAGATGCATGAGAGGAAAGGGAAGCTACCAATTTCTTTTCCACAATCCTTCAGGTTTAGAGCATCCCCGGTAGTGGATTAGTTTTATTAAAAAGTTGCCTCTTCAATAATTATCTCTTCCCTCTTTTTTCCATCGTATTCTACCCTGGGACAGAACTGTCCGCCGTACTCCCACCGACCAGTTCTACCGGGATATATAGTCACTGTCCTTTTTTCTGAAGTTTCAAACAGGGGTCTCTTCCTATTCCTACCAAAGCAACAAAAGAAAAAGATAAACCTCTAGAAGTGTGGATTTTTTAAAGTCAAAACCTGACCCTCCCTCCCCGGACGCTGGACACTTACCCAGACTCGCTAGGCAAAACTTCCCTTTTTTTAAAAAAAAAAACCTGCTTTAAAAACTGGCTTTTCAAAACTGCTATCGACCTGTTCGCAAACAGAAACGTCTATAATATTTCACTTTGCACATCGCTGGAGGAGAGAGGCTGATGAACTGTAAGAAATAATAACAATAGCAACAGTTCTTACACACACACACTCTTTAAGGCCCCCATGTCTGTAGTATTTCCCTCGGCACATCGCCGGCGGAGAGAGACTAGTAAACTCTAAGAAGCTACAATAATAAATTATATAACAATAATAATACTTGCACGCTTTAAGCCCCCCCACAGCCCCCTTAGACCCCAGATGCCTGCCTCTGCCCCCCCGGTCCTAAAAAGGCCAAACCCAGCGGCCTCTGAGCCGAGCCGAGCCGAGCCGAGCCGAGCCGGGGCGGTCAGAAAATGGCAACCCCGCCGGGCCCCTAAGTCTGGCCCCCCCACAGCGACCCCTGGGCCTCCCCTCCCAATTCGGACACACGCAGAGGCCGCGTCTCCCCGCCCCCCGCCGCCCCGCCGCCCGCGAGGCCGGCCCGAGCCCGTCCCTCCTCCTCTCACCCACCAGGAGCATGGAGCGGCGCGGAGCGGCGCGGAGCGGCGCGGGCCGGGCGCCTCCCGCACGGCCCGGGCGGGGAGGGCCCCTCTGCCTGGGTCAGGGCGCGGAAGCCGGGCCAGAGCCGCGGAGGAGGAGGAGGAGGAGGAGGAGGAGAGGGGCCGCGGGAGGCCGAGGGCGCCGGTGGCGGCGGCGGCGCGTCCCAGGCAGCCTCCCAAACCGGACCTGACCGGCAGCCGCGGCGACGCGCGAGTTCCCCCCTCAGCGGAGCCAGCCCCACGCAAGACGGACAGGCAGCCGCCCGCCAACCACAAGGCCCGCCGGGGGGGAAATGGGCCCGCCCCCTCCGCCTCCGCCTCCCTCGCGCAGGCGCACACGCCCCGGCGCGCCCCACCTTCCTTTTCTCTCGCCCTCGTTTCCTCCTCCCGCTCTCATCCCTCCCCCCCAAAATGGTACGGCCCTCCGCTCCCGCTTCATCTCACCGCCGCTGGCCGACGCCGACAAGAGGCTCAGCAGCTTTTTTTTTTCCTTTCTCCTCCCCCTTTCGCGATAGGCTGACGTGCGCGCCCCTCCCCTTTGAGAACAGGGAGAAGCGCCAACCCTCCCCTTCGAAAATGGTCTCGCCGACCCGCCCGTCGTTGTGACGCACGCGATGGCCCCTTGCTTCCCCCCCAAGAAAGTGGTAAGTTCCGCTCCTTGGCGGAAACATACACCCGTCGAAGCCAATAATGGTATGGTCTAGCTGCCTATATAAATATTTAATTTATTTTTTGAGGACACTTCGTGGGTAGTTTTAATTTTTTTTCTGAGGATCAGCCAGGATGCTTTTCCACTACCACCTCAATTAAGTGGTAACTAGATTTTTTCAAAAAAAGGAATTATTTTTATACGATATAAAATTATACATTTGCTTTTTTTCCAAAACCTACTTTTTCCCCCCTATGAACCCTTTAGAACAGTGATTCTTAATCTTTTCCTTACCGGGCATCCCCTGCAAATATAATTTGTTGCCCCCAAAGACCCCCCCAAGACCTAATATATATTTAAATTTAAATATTCAAGTATTTATTTAAATTTTCAAATATTTATTTAGTTATTAAAGGCTTCTGGAGACTGATTTGGAGACTAGTAGTTTGTATTCAGCAGGGAGAAGAGGACAGGAGGGGGCAGATTTTTGCGCTTCCTGGTAGACTTAGGCAAAAGCAAACTGCCGCAGCCTCTCCAAGCTTGTCTGTTGTTCTTCATCAATAACTTTTCATCTCTAGACCACACTTGGATGTAGCTTGGCCACACATGTCCTAGTTTTTTTTTCTGTGAAATGCTGAAGGGCATGCATCAATTGCTGGAGGATGTGAGATGCAGGGAGAAGTGTCCCTTCTTTGGCCAAATGACCGGCCAGTGTGTGAACAGAAGCTGGACCGAACAGGCTTTCAGCCTGACCCAGCCAGGCTTTTCTTCTGTCCTAGGCTGGGACCAAGGGCCACTGTGTGTCCAAATCTTCTCCTTGCCAAGAAGAACCTCACTGCAAGCAGGAAGACCAGGCTGGATGCCTTTGATCTGGGCTGGAAAATGGCACAGCCCTCCAGATGTTGTTGGACTTTCAAGTCCTATCAATCCTTGCCAAATTAGCCATTGGTGAGAAATACCAGCAGGCAGAGTTTGACAACATCTGGAAGGATGCAGAATTCCCACTGCTGATTCGGGTGAGCTATAGCCTACTTTTTTAATCAAATGATGCCCCAAGGCAGCTCACAAGATTGTAAGCTTCTATGCAGATCATTCAACGGGATATAGATCTTACAAACAAGCAAAAATTATTGCCAGGTTTCAGGGAAAGCAGATCTTGGGGCGGGGAGGAAGAAGAGTTAGCTTGCAATATTATGCTCACTTACTTGGCAGCAAGCTCCAGTAAAGTTGGTGGGACTCCTTTCTCTGTAGACAACAGGCAAAAGATCAGTGCCACTAAGCACATAATAAAGACAGCTATTGCTATCTACTATAACTTACTGTGAAAATGTTCATAATGTATAATTGTATTGTAAAATTTTCTTGTTTGCTGTGGCTTTGTACCAAAGCAATACAATCAAAATTGAATTTAACTGAAATGTGAATTAATTGTATTTGTAACTGATCATTTGTTTAGCACGGGTGGGAATCAGTGTTCCTTGCAATTGGCTACACTGACTAGGGATGCTAGACCTTGCAATCCAAGAATACCTCAAAGGCCGCATGATACCCACCCTGTTTGTTCATACAGTATATTGTTCATACAGTAGATTTACTTATTTAAAATATTTATAACCCACCCTATAACAGCATATAATAAAAATCCATGAAAATAGTTCAATCAGTTTGAAACAGTATGAATAATTTAATAACATATTAATTGACAAGTTAAAACAAGACAAAGCCAATTTTTTTAAAATGTTGAAAATTATTTAAAGCCATAAGCATGCGCAAATTGAAATAAAATCAATTACTTTCCAAAAGCTTCGGGCACTAAAGGTTAGCAGCTTAATATGTGAGTATAAACATGTTTTTGCATTTTTACTTTGCTTCCCATCATAAAATGGAAAAATTAGATGAGGCAAGCAGGTCAATGAATGCAACACCTTCACACCATCCACTCCGATAACTGACAGTGCTTAATGGTGTTTTGTGGTTCAACCCAGCGGGTCTTACATTATGGTATACGAATCACAAGTAGTCTTTGCTCCATTTATGCATAGTGCTTTAAATATTACAGTGAGTCGAATGTGTGGAAAATGCAACAGAGGTAGATGTTTCTTTGCCATTCTTGCCGCATGTCAAAGAGGCAACCCACTGATTCCATTCTGATTGAAAGAGACTTGCCTCTTCAGCAGTGCAAATGGAGGCAGTGGACTGGATGTCCAGGTCTCCCTACAGTTATGCTGTCAAATTAATTTTATTTACTTATATAAACTGTTTAGATACCATGCTTTGAAGTTAGTACCTTTAAAAGGGTAGTAAAAAGGCTTCATAACCCAATTTATTAGCTTGAAGCCAGAAAAAAAAAACTGAACAGAGTGTTAATTCTGATGGAAAGCCACTGTGTGAAAGAAAACTTTTTAAACAAGTGGGGCTTTTAATGGAATAAATTTGAGTATTCAGTGTGAACCATGATTTATTTTAGCAACTCAGTTGCTAATCTGCTGAATTTTCCCCAATTTGAAAAAAGGCACTTTTTTTAAAAAAAAACTAATCTGTTCAAATTATTATCTTGCATTTCAATACTGCATTTTAATTCTTGCTCTGCACATGTGTTGATGGATAGCCATAAACATCTAGGAGTAATAATAGCATTAATTAAGCTTTAATTTGAAGATCTTTGAAGTGCCTTGTCATGTTGCAGAAATATATTGCAGTCAGGTTTTTGAATGCCTGGGAGGAAAAATGGCACCAGTAGCGGCTGGTCCCCCGAGACAGCACCAGCCCTTTCGCCTCTCAGTGGAACGACCCTCAACTTATCCATGAGAAGTATCAAAATCATAGATTTGGCCCCAAAACTTGCCCTTAACTTATACATGAGGCCAACTTATACACAAACATATACAGTAATCTTTTGTACACTCATATTAAGAGCCACAGATTTAACACTTCGGCCCACAGGCTGGGATGAGGAAGAGCAGAGCACTCAGGGCCTCGCCATACCACGGTTGGGAAGGGCTGAGTCTCCCATGAAAAGATCTGAGAAAACTGGACCACCAAAACTTCTGTGTAGCTGAGTCTTTTCTGGCGTTATCAACCAGAAGTATACTAAATTAGCAAACACTTAGGGCCTTTCCGCACTACACTGTTGTAGTATTATTATTCCACTTTCAACATCCTATGGAATCCTGGGGTTTGTACTTTAGGAAGCAGCATTTAGAATTCGCAGCCAGAGAACTCTTTGGCCTCAGGAAACTACAAACCTCAGAATTCAACAGGATGTTGAAAGTGGAATAATTAAGACAGTGGTTGTCTTTAATAAAGGTTGCCTGATCTATTCCATGGACACTTCCTTGGGAGTAAGCTATACTGAGCACACGGAGGGCACTTCGAAGTCAACACTGTGCTTGAAATAGCCTTAATATTTAAGACTGTTTGAATGATAATGGATGAGAAAAAGAATTTGCTCTTTCCCTGTAAGTACCTGCAGGGAGGCAAAAATCAGTTAACAACCTGCCTGCCAAATGCTGACAGTTCTGCCATCTTAAAAACAGTTCTGGGGCCCCTGTTTAGGGGTTCAGATACAAGTCCAAGACAAGAGTAATGTCACTTCAGGGAGGGGGCAGATTGAGCCTACACCCTGGCACATGATAACTGAGCAAACATTTTTATTTCTCTCTCAGAAGTGGATGCCTGCCATACCATAGCTGTATAAAGCAGGACTTCTTTGCTTTCTTCCTGTTGATACCAGTCTTGATTTTATAATCTGAAAGCAGGTAGTTTCCCAGCCGATAGCCGTGGAAAATTACTGGTGGCTTGCCTGTGTAAATGAGCAGAAAGCAGGTTTTGTTTTATGGGGGTGGGAGGTTTCATCTTTCTCAAGCAAGGCTGGTTTCTGATAGCAGCAGGGAAAAGGTGAACATAGGAGAGAAAAATACACAAGTTTTGCAAGATGTGCTCCCCCACTCCCAAATGTTTAAAGTTCATTTGTAGCTTTCGTTTATTTTATAAATGTATATAACACTTCCTTAATTCAGGGGCAAAGAGCAGCTCTGTTGCCAAGGGAGAGGTGAATTCATTCACAGTTTTATGGCTTCCTCTCCTGCAGCTGATTCAATCTGTAGAGGAACCACCAAAGTGGTGAAGCCTGTTCCCAACAGACTTCAGTATCAGGAGAGCTCCTGTGCAACCCAAGCAACTTAGGGAGAAGCAATATTAAAACTGAGAGTGGATTCACCATTCTATGTCAACAGATCCACCAGATACCCATGCATGGAGGGGTGCTATATGCCATGGTCAGGTCTTATCTGGAATACTACATTCAGTTCTGGTTGCCTAATTTTAAAAAGTTGGAGTGGGTTCAGAGAAGGGCAACAAGGATGATAAGTGGTATGGAAAACAAAGCATATGAGAAAAGTTTGAAGAGCTGGGCATATTCGGTTTGATACCCCAAGCACTGTCTCAGACAGGAGCGGGAACAAGTTTATCCTCTGCTGCCTCAGAGAATAAAACCAGGTCTAATGATTTTTAAGTTACAGGAGGATAGATTTCGATTGAACATTAGAAGGAACTTCTTGACAGTAAAAACTGGTGGGCAAGGGAGCTAATGACTTAGAGAGGTAAGGGGTTTCTTTTGTTGGATGTCTCCAAAAAAATGCTGGACAGCTAGGGATGCTCTAGCTGGAGTTATTGAGTAGCGGGGAGGCTATGGGACCCCTTCGAACTCTGTGATTTTAAGATTTATTCACACATGTTTCCAACTTGGCCTTTTAAATGGCTCTGGTATTTACTGATTCTTGATCCTAACAGATTTACTGTCTAATTTTGTTCCCAGGGAAGACTTTAATAGTTTTATTGCTCAGTTTTGCTTTTTAACAATGTTGTTAGCCTCCGCTAAGCACTGATGGAAGCCAGGATGGTAAGGGAACAAAAACAAATGAGTATAATAGCATTTTGGGGATAGCTTGTGAAAGGCAGTAACAACAATAAAATAACTGTAAAAGCAACCACAGTCAGCAGGGGAAAACAGCTCTTTCCTTGGTCCTGAAAACACACCAGAGTGGACACAAGCAACTCTCCCTGGGAAGAAAGAGTCCCAGAGTTAGGACGCCTGTGCCAAAAAGACCCTGTCCCCAGTCAATATGTGCCTTATCCCAGAGGGCCCAGGAGAACTTTTGAGGATGATGGTTACAACACATTCTTAGTGAGGGAGATCAGGAGTGGAGTATACTGCCCATTGCAGCTATCAAACATTTATTTTTAAGAACTCCCTAAAACTGGTCAGGGGCTAGAGTACCCAAGGGTGGGTAGGGCAGCCTAAAATGATGAGCTTTTTCTTCTGTACCATTCTGTAATATGCACAAATGGGCAAATCCCAGATAAAGCCACTGATGTTGAGAAAAGATATTGGTGAAAGAGAAGAAGGAAGATGTGAACAAGGAATATCTGTATTTCATTTTCTTACTACCCACCCCATGATCCCCTGGTTCAAGGAACAAAGGCAACAGCTACACTTGCAAAAAGCCTGCTTCAATTTGTTTCTCAACCTTGCAAGTGGGGAGAACTGCTTTTCAATTTCAGAAGCACCCATTTATTGTTTCTGCCGCTAGAGAGCAGCAGAAAGCAGCATGCCAACTCCAAGGAAGCGACTACTGAAACAGCCCAAATATTGGAAGAAAATTATCAGGCCCTCAAACAGTCCTATCTTCTGTGAAGATTTCCAAAGCACGGATCCCAAAGACAGGACAGTACTGTGAACTGGATGGGTTTTAGAGTCCTTGTTAGCATCATGACCAAATGTCAAGTACTGTCCAAGAGTCCAGACGGCACGTCTAAATACGCACTGTGTTTCTGAGAGTCCTCATATTTGAATATATTCCAGTGATGAGGACTGGGAAGAGTAATATGTCTTCCCCTTGCAAGTAGCTGCAAGGAGACAAAACTGATAACAGCCTGCCTGCCAATGCTGAGCCCCCATCTTCTTATAAAGAGTTTTGGGGTCTCTGCCCAGTGGATATAATCCTGTTCACACCCTTTACTGAACACAGAAGGACTTATTTCTGATTAACACTCTCTCAGTCTTAAGAGGAAGGCAATGGCATATCTCCTCGGAAGAAACCTTGACAAAAAAAGCCAAGATAGGTTTGTCATTTGCCAGAGTCGACTTAAAGACACATAAGTACTACTTTGCAGGGTTGTTGTTGGGGGCCAGGATGGTGTAGGACTCTGGGAGAGCAGGCTTTGAGTCCCTAGTCAGCCATGGAAACCCACTGGGTAACCTTGGGCAAGTCACACTCCCTTGGCCTCAGAGGAAGGCAATGGTGACTTGACGGCACACAACGAGTGGCCCGTGGGCTCTGTACAGAGTTCCTAGGGTGCCCCCAATAATTGCCCCCAAGCCCCAGTCTCCACAACTGCCCCATCAAATAACAACCTGTGCCCCCTGCAAAGAAATCTTCCCAGGCCTGTTTTAGGTTAGAAAAGGCCTTTTAAAAAGAAAGATGGTCTGAAATGTGGAACTAGTGATGACATTTAAAGCCCAAACTAGATTCATTCATTCATTTATTGTTTGTTTATTTATATCCTGCTTTTTTTCCATATGGAACCCAGTATAACTGGCTTATACTGAACATTAAAGCAATATACCTATAAAACTGTCTGTAACAGAAAAATTACAAAAATATTAAACAATCCCACTTAAGAACATTACAGTGCTCCCTCCACATTCACTAGGGTTAGGGGCACAGGACCCCCGTGAAAGTGGGAAAACCGTGCATAACTCCAGGCCCTCCCAAACCATATTTAATGCACAAAAAAGTATGATCACCATGTTCAATCCGCGGTGGATTCGTCTGAGGCATCCGGGTTCCTTCTCAAGGCAGAAGTGGGGGGCTGGTGGGGCTTACGGCCACCTCCGCGGCTGCCTCCCTAATACCATTTTTTAAAGGGACTTGAGTAGCCTCATTTGCAGTTTCTCAGCCTCATGAAGCTTGCAGTCCCTATTAAAAATGATATTAGGGAGCCAGCAGAGGGGACAGCAAATAATCTGTGAATATTCAAACCCGCTAAAGTGAAACCCACAAATGGGGGGGCTGGCTGTGATTTAGAACAGTTGAAAGGGTGATGAAGGCAGGCTGAAACCTCTTATGCATTAAGAACCAGCATACCCCTTCCACTGCCACAAAAATTTAAGGCTTGTGTGTCTTGAACCATTTCCGCACCACACTCTGATAGCGCGATGATTCCACTTTCAACCTCCTATGGAATCCTGGGGTTTGCAGTTCCGGGAAGAGCCGGCCGGCCCCTCCCGAAACTGCAAACCCCAGGATTCCATAGGAGGTTGAAAGTGGAATCATCGCGCTATCAGAGTGTGGTGCGGAAATGGCCTTAGGCCTTGAGCACCTGAGTGGGGTCTGAGGTCTTGATTTAACACTTGACCAATAGGTACTGATATGTAATTTTAAACAGTGTTTACCTGTGTCAATTGATTAGGAAATTTATATTTTACTGATTTACATTAAAAGTCCCCCCCCAGTTGTGTCAACTGATTTTACTGTATGCCACCTTCAGATCTTTAAATACTGGGCAAGATACATTTTACACAAAATAAATAAATGTTGTTTTCACTTTAATGTTATTGTTTTGAGAGGGGGAAGCCCTAAGATTGAAAAGAGAACAGGATGTAACTTGAAAACTTCCTATCAGCATGTAACCTGGAAACTTCCTGTCAACGTGTCTCTTTAACTGTAACTTTAAAAGTAACTTTTCCAAAAAATGGCAATTGCTTACTTATTACAGGAATAAAGCCTCTATTACTTCTCAGGTTGGTTCTAAAATGTCATCCTGTGGCATCCGCGTTAAAATTCCTCTCTCGGGGGCGGGGCGCAGCTCGCTTAACGACGTTACTTGAGCGCACCGCAACTACTTCCACGTTCTGAGGGCGCCTCGCTTTCTCCTACGACGCATGCGCAGAGCGGCTGCCCGTCGCAAGGAGAAAGCAACGGAGGGAGCGGCCAAGTGGGGCCGGTTTCCGACAAAGGGCTTTGCGCAGGCGCAGATCATGCGGGTACTTCCATCCCAACCCCTCACCCGCTAGCCGCCATCGCGGCGAGGAGGGCCGCGCGTGCGCGGCGAAGCCCCTCCGCGAGGCCGGCGCAGGCGCAGTCGGGGCGCTAGAGTCGAGGCGACGGTTGGCGAGGGCGGCCGTGCCTGAGCGCGAGGCGGAGAGGAGGCAGCGGCGGCAGCAGGAACAACGCGCGAGCGAGGCGCTTCCGCTCCCCTTCGGGCCTCTCGCTTCCCGTCGTCGCCCGGTGGGCCCCGGCGCTCCGTCGGCGTGGCAACCCTGTTTACTCAGGCGCCTTTGCCGCTCTTTCGGCCGCGCATGCAGCGCCGCGAGGACCTGGCGGCCGCCGCCGCCCGCCTGGGCAGGGCCCCGGGCCCGGCCTCCTCCGGCCCCGGCCGCCTCCAGTCGCCCCAGGCCGCGGCCTCGCCTCGCCGGCCCCAGCGGGGCGGCGGGGGCGGGGTGCGCGGGGCCGCCCAGCCGCCGCCGCTCTTGCCGCCCTCGGCCACCGGCTCGGCCCCGCCGGCCCCCAGCGCCGCGCCCACCCCGCTCATCCCCAGCAGCGGCGGCGGGGCCAGCTCGGGGGCCAAGGCCGAGGCCGAGAGCAAGTACCTGCCGGAGCTGATGGCCGAGAAGGACAGCCTGGACCCCTCCTTCACCCACGCCATGCAGCTCCTGCAGGCCGGTAAGGCCCCCTCGTGGCGCGGTTGAGGCAGCGGGGACGGTCGGGAGAGGAGGAGGAGGGGGCCGGAGGAAAAGCGGGGAGGGGGCTTCCGAGAAAGCCGCGGAAGGTAAAGCCTGGAAAAGCAGGAGCAGCCCCAGGATTGGAGGCGGGGGGCTTCCTGAGCGGTTCCGGATGAAAACTCTTCGCCATCCCGGCCCAGAGATTCGGTCGGACACGTGGCGCTGGGGTTCAGAGAGGGACTGACAGGGCGTCCCCCGATCCGCGGAGGGGGCTGGTCGTAGTTAATTTGGCTCTATTGTTAGTAAAAAGGAATTGTAAGTATTGCATTGCATCCGTGTCACCCTGTTTTGTTTATCCGTATATTTTAACTCTTTTATGGTGAGATTTGTTACTTTGTTCGTGCTGGGCTGTGACGGTAATAAAAGATTGATTGATTGATTGATTGATTGATTGATTGATTGATTAAAGGCATGTGGTGATAAAGGGGTAGGTGAATGGGCTCCTACAGTGACCTTTTTTTTTTTGTTTTTGGTAGTACAGGCTATTTCCACACTAGGCTGTTACAGTGCTATTATTCCACTTTCAACATCCTAGGGAATCCTGAGGCCTCAAAGGCCCCTCCCTAAACTGCATACCCTAGGATTCCCTAGGATGTTGAAAGTGGAATAATAGCACTATAACAATCTAGTGCAGAAATGGCCACAGTCAGCCCTCCTCATTCACTATGCTTAGGAGGTGCAGGGCCCCCACAAAAGTGGTCAGATTACAAATATCAATATATATCTGTGAGAAGAGGGCGAGGCATAATGGAAAGAGCAGACACCCAAAGTCTAAACCAAGTCAGGGAAGGAGGGTAAGGGTTGGGATGATGGCCCTATACTTCCTCTCTTTTATACATCTTCTACCTTGGGTATCTGGCAGGCATCAGGAGAGGGTTTGTGGCTGAGAAATTGGGCTGTAATCCATCCTTAGCTGGCCAGGCTGTGGCTGGTGAAGGAGGGGGAGCAGAGGTGGGTTTTTAAAGGGCTGCAGGGCTTAATCAGAGCCACCAAGGGGAAAGTGCCCCTGGAAAAGGAGTGCCTGAAAGTGGGGAGGGGAGGGGTTAAGAAGCTCACAAATAATCTAATCCATGAAAGTCAAACCTGCATATGTGGAGGGCTGACTGTATAAACAGGCCAAGAGTAGTTCTGTAAACAAAGAAGGGGCTTTAAGATAAGATATGGTGAGAAGAATGAAGGGCAATAAGAGAAAATTTACAGGAGGTAATTGTAGTATGGATACTGTGAGAAAGTGGAATTTATAGAATTAGAAAATAATTACAGTTTATGAAGAAAGTCAGGAAAAGACAGTTAGGGAAAGTATAGAAGTGCAGTATCCAATTAGGTTAAGCCATCTGTATCCTAGGAGGGGAAGGAAGGAAGGAAGGAAATAAATGAGTTTCTTCTAATATTTAAATATATACTTTTGTTTTTATGGGTTTTTTGTTATTTATTTACGTGTGTATATACAATATTCCCGTATCAATGCTATGTTTATGGATATATACTGATTTAATAAAAAATAATTTAAGAGAAGGCAGAAGAAGAAAAGCTGTTCCTAGCACTCCCAGTTCCCAGGCTTTCCTTTTGAAATTGGGAACTAAGAAGGGAACTAGAAGCGGTAGGAACAGCTTTGTGTGGTTTTCTGACTGCAGAAAGAGATGGCATGACATATTGGGACTACAGCTCCCAGGTAGAGAACTTAAAACAACAAGATGTTTCACCTTTGCCCAGTTGTAGGGTTGGCCATAAAAGACAGTGCCCATAATATGTATATGAGCATACAAATGTGTCTTCAAGTGGCCTGTCAGTTTATGGCAACTGTGAATTTCATAGGTTTCTCTTAAGCGAGAAATACTCAAGAAGTGGGTTTGCCACTTTCTTTCTCTGAAATAGAGCCTACAGCACCTGGTATTCATCAGCTTTCTCTCTTCTAAGTACTAACCAGGACTGACCTCCTTAGCTTCCAAGATCAGATAAGATCTGGTGCCTTTAGGACATTTGGGCCTAGGGCCTATAATGGCCTCATTATAACACTAAACGTTAGTTCCTGAACACATACATGCACACATTCTTGGCACAATTTTACATTACTGTAGGCAAGTGGGAATCGTAGCTGGTAAGCTGTATCTAATTATTGGAGCATACTGTATAACATTTTCCTGCAACCTTTGCCTTCAGATTTTAAAACTGATTTTAAAAAGGAATTTCTGGGGTTGGGGTGGACAAGGGAGTGTGATTTTCTCGCCTCATGCTGTCTTGCTATGCCTTTCCGTCAAACCCACTAGTGATTGCAGTGTTTCCCCAATAGTAGTAGAGTGGTGCACACACTGTGTGAAGGTCCAGAAATGGTCCTCTGGACATGGCTACTTTTGATTTGGCTTTGCTCCACCTTCTGGAGACTTTGTTAATTACTTTACAATCGTCTCTCTTCCACCAGTTTCAAAGACGCAGGATCTGAGGTAGCTGTCTAACATTGAGTCAGACCGTTGGTTTATATAGCCCAGTGTTGTCCATGCTGGCATTGGTTTTCCAAGATTTCATACAGAAGTTTTTCCAGACTTAAGTATTTGGAGATTCTGAAGATTGAACCTAAGATTTTGTATGTGCTCAGAGAATCACACCAGAACTAATCCACAATCCTTGCTGGTGGATTAACTAAATTATGCCCCGGTCATTGTATTCTAAAAGTGTCAGCTAAAGTACATCTCCAAAAAAGGTAGGTAGTTGCAACTCCCTTCTCTTCTGCCCTACCTCCAGTCCTTGTAATTGACCATAGTGCTGTCCGGTGTAGTAACAGAAGACAGTTTTACAGTTTTAAAAACCTTAAGGTGAAGGCCAGGTTGCAGCCAAACTGACGATTTGCTGTTCCCTCCCAGAATTTACAATTAAATTCTACTCGTTATCTGAGAAAGTGAGCACTCCTAATTCATGTCACTAGCCTAGTCAGTCCATCTCACTTCAACTGGTCAAATGCAGAGTAGATATAGCTGTCAAATGTCTGTCATTCTACGGGCATTTTCACACATTACCCAGTGACAAATGTTGGTTTTTCATTCAGGGTACAATTGTGCCCCAGTTTTGGCTTCCAGATGTGCAGGATGCTTCTGAAATATGGGTGCATCTCTTGATTCCCCCCCCCGTTTGCAGCTTGAGCCATGGTTGTGTTGAAAAGGATTGTATTTGCAGTTGAAGTGATAACATTCGTTTAGATTAAAACTCTTCAATTCTTGATGAATTTTTTGATACTGTAAACAATATCAGTTTGTGAACAAGCCGTGTGTATGAAATCAGCTGACAAACACAAGTTTGTCCTGCTCTTCACATTTTCAGACATACGCTTGCTGTAGATGTACATGTCTTTTTAACAAAACAACACTCTGGACATAATGCATGAACAAAGTTCCATAGACCTTAATACATGTATTGTGTGGCACACACTTTTATGTGGAAGAACCTATGTGATGATTTCTATAATGCATAAAATATACTTGAGGTGGGGTAGTCAGAAGTATGATTTGTGAGATGGATTACAAAGATGATCAGTGGGATGTAGAATTCAGAGCTCTTGTTCCTTTAGCCATAAAGTGGAAGAGAATTTTGGCATGTGCAGCTGTTCCTACTCCTGAGGTTGACAACATGCCAATGTCAAGAGTGGGGGAGCGGCATGGTGCTTCTCTAGATAGTGTATGTAAATGAAAGACATCCTTTGTTTCTTAGATTATGCACTAGTCTTAGGAACTGGTTTGGGGTGCTGGGCTGGACCCCTATCCTCATGGAAACCAGATCCTTGCCATTGTGACCCAGAATGAGCTGGATAATGTTGGGGTATAGCTTTGTCTCTGATGAGAGAGGCTCTCCAGTTGAAGTAGGCAAGAGTTTTCCTGCAGCCAGTGCTTGGGTCTGGGAAAATTTGCTCATCCCACCCTTTCTCTAGTGGGAAGAACTAGGAAAAGCTGAGCTCTCCATTGTTACCTCCAGACTGGAGATAACTACAGGGAATCTCTCCCATGTCATTTCCTTCCTAGGCAAGGGTGGAAGAATCTGCTTCTTAACGGCTGGTTTCAAGGGGATTTTGTGGGTATTGTTCCCATTTGGAAATGCCGGTGGGGGGATTTGAGGTAGGGTGTTTCCCTATCCCTTTATGAGCTTGATTGGGACCACTCCTAGGTAAGTGAGCCGTGGACTCCACTTCCCTGTAGTAGACAGTCCATGCCAGTACTCGGCCACCTTTACCCCTTGCATGTGGAAGAAGGGTAGGAGGACGCTGTGTTGGGCTCTGCCCCCTCTTGTGTAATTCCAGTTCTTCTTTCTGTTGGAGGCATATACATGGCTCAAGGCTATGAGCGCTTTGTGATTTCCAAAGCTGTTGCTTTGCGTGTGTACACTTAAAAGAAAATGCCACAATGCATTCGTCCCTTTTGTGAGGTTTCTGTACCAGCCTTCTGCTTATTAATATAGCTGTGATGCTTGCTTGTCTGTTCTGAAGAACTGTGTTGGTTACATTCTTTTCCCTTATAAGGTGATAGCAGGTACAGAAATGTCTGTGTTAATCAGTGGTCGAAGGTGGCCTTGAAGAATGAGACCCAGGAGTTTTCCCTAAGTACTGCCTTTATTCCTTTCTGTTTTGTTCCAAGAGTGAAGGTTTCAAGGCGGGCTTAGCCTCTGTCTCTCCTCTTTTCCCTCCTGCAGAGACAGAGGGCTTTGTAATCTACCTCTTGTTCATTGCTATGCGCCTCTGCGTCGGGCTTTCTTTCATGCTTCCCCTGGAACTAAACAGAGTGGAAATGGCAGCCTTTGTCTCACTAGCACCCTCCTTCCCCATCTTGGGCTTGACAGTGTCTAATCGCCACCGTGCAGCTGCTGTGCTTTCAGCCTCTTCCTGTATCAAGTGAACCCAACTGCCTGGAAATAACTAGGCAGAATGTAGAACAAAGGGGGAATGCTGGATTTTAGACTGGTGGCTGAGGTGGGGATGTTTCTTGATGTAAGGGCTCGTCAAATTTATAAAAGCAAAGGCCATGCCATTCAGGAGAATTTCTTCACTTCTCATACTAGTTTGAAGGTACCCTTTTTTAATCTTGCAGCTCTCAGCCTTTTCCTTTGTTGTGTTCTTCTATAGTTGAGAAGCTTCATGTTACATTGTTATATAAGTGCCTAGACCCTATGAGTAGGGAATATTGGCAAGAAAGGTGCCAGAGATTCTCAAATAGTAAAATCTGTTTCTCAGAAGAGACATTGTTTCATTGGTCCTATATTTCCAAAATTCTTGGAACAGTTTCAGTGCCATAATGTATGAGCAATTTAAATGCCTTCCATCAAACTGGCTGAGTCAGTGAATTATATCCTTGTGTTAATTCCAGTTAAAAGAGGCCCTTTGAATGAATGGGGTATACAAAAGATTTGGCTTAACTAGTCCCTTGGTTCCATGAGTTAGGACCAAAGTTTAATTTAGCTGAATATATGAAAAACAACCTTACCATTGCTGTCCTTTTTGGCCATTTGGACCACTTGTGATTATCAGATCACAATGCTGTGGGGGGGTGGTAGATGCCGCAGCTGGAAGAATTATCCTCTAAGGGTCTCAGACGATATCTATGCCCATACACCCCCTTCCTTGCCTCCCTATTTCTTGCCAATACTGTATAGCCCCCTACTGGCTCGAGGACTCGTATGTGGTTTTGGCCCCATCCTAGATATGAGAAAATCTATATCAGTGAAACTGGAGATTAATTTTAAATGATACTCCAAGCTGAAAAGCTAATTAATCCCAAAGTATGACTATTATCTAGATGTCCGAGGGAACAAAGTCATTCTTCGAGTGGTTGGTATCAGACCCTCCATCCTGAAAACTAAATGTGCTGTTCTGAAGCACATTTTAGAAAAAAAAAGTTATCTCTCCTAATCCATGAAAGAAAAGGCCTAGAATCCACAACTGGACAATACTTCTGTATTCACAATAATATTTTTGAAACACATTTAGGTTTAAAAAGGGGACCCATGCACTCCACAGTGACTTCTGGCCAGATTACTCCAAGAGCAGAAGTGAGAACCTGTGGCCCTCCAGATGTTGCTGGACTCAAAACCCCCATGGAGACCCATCAGCCGGGCAGAGGGTGCAGAAGGATGGAGTAGTAGATTGTCAGCATCTGAAGGGCAGTGGTCCCCCAGTTCTGCCCTAGAAGTGTAAACCAGTTGTGCTTTCCTGAGATCGGTCGTGGGTACCTCTTACTGTTTGCCCAGTCTAGCATATAGCTTTTAATTCTTTAATTAGCACTGCCCTCTGGCAGTCTCTTCTTCCTCCAGAGGCTGTATGAATGCCTCTTCAGATTCCTGTTGGTGTAGCCGTACAAGAGAAGCACAATCTAGCTAATTCACACACAGAGAATGGTGTTCTGTCCCCATTTAGCAAAATGCTGGGTGTATGAGTGGGCGATGAAATGTAATACTGAACGTTTTGTTATTTCTGCCAAACAACTTGCTGGCAGGGTATTTTCCTTTTTTAACCATTGAGGGTAATATCCATTTGCTCATGTGGCCACTGCATCTTCAGTGCGCTTTACTTGTTTGTGCATAAGGTGAAGATAAAACAAGACTTAATATTTAGCTACTGGAAACTAGTAGAAATGCTGCATTTTCCTTCCTGTTTGCAGTCAAGAGAGAAGCACTTTTCAGCCAGTGCTTAAAGTGGGGGCGGGTATTATGCAACCTTCCTGAAACTGTTAGACTGCAGCTCCTTCACACTGGCTGCATTGGCTGAGGCTGCTGGGAGTGGCAGTTCAACAACCTCTGGAGGGTGGCATGATTATTTTAGCTCTGAAGTGTTGGAAAGTTTTCTAGTGATGCTAAAAACATACAAACTGCTGATTCAGATATCTCACAAGTTCCTACACAGAGACATCTTTCTGTTTTAGAAAAGCTGTACTTTGCAAACTGTGAATGAAGTGTAGGAGTCACACATGCCTATTCTGCTCTTTTCATACTGGGAAGTGCCATTTGGCCTCAGCCTTCTAATACTGGTGAAACTATAAGCAAGAGAGTAGGCAAGTGGCAAAGTAATGGCCCTAAATAGTGCAAGAAAATATTTCCTCTGGTCAAGAAGATGGAAGTGTGTCGTGTTTGGAGTGCCTGTCAGCTGCAGTTTTCACTGCCACAGTAATCTCCATGAGTCATGTAGAACCTGACCCCTGAATGGATTTTTGCTTCTTCCCAGTAAGGGTCAGCAAAGCTACCAGAGACCAGCTTCTCCACCCAGCTGCTGCTTGGTCAGCTTCAGCAGCAGTAGAAGCCTCTTGCGGAAAGTTCCCTTTCTGCTGAGAAGATTGCAAGGAGTGTTAATGCACATCTTTGTCTACTCCCACTGCCTGGAAGCTTCTCTTTTACTTTTCTCTGGATGCTTTCTGGGTTGGTTTATTGAAGAAGAGCAGAAAGGGCTTGCTTCTTTGTGTGAGGAGTTTGTTCGTGGCTGCTTATGCACATCTGTGAAGGAATAAGATTGTATTTGCTCTCAGCCAGTTATGTTGCTCCAACCCAAGGTCTACAGGCTGTTAACAAGATCAGTTGATCTCCCCTTGGGCTAAAAGCCTAATTCATCATCCATCATTCTGGAGATTCTGAGGTCAGAATGCCAGGCAAGACTTGGCAACCTCTTACAACAGAATTTATTTTACAAGATGTGTCTAGCATGTAGGTCCAGCTCTTCCTGGAGAAGGCAGTCTCCCCCTCTCTCCTCAAATGTGTAGTTCTTAACAGAAGAAATTGGTTTCTGTGCTTGAGTAATTCTCTTAACAGGCTCTGCTTTAAGAACCTTGATACTGTGTGCCAAAAGAAAAAAACTCAGGAAAATTTCAGCATGCTTCACTGAGTTCTATGAAAATCAATTTAATATTCAAGAACCTGGCTCAGGTAGAAGGTCTGTTCAAGGTCACTTTAAAAAGGTGTTGGGGAAAAATGAAATTTGTAGATCGAGGTCTGTATTTTAATTATGTTCAGTTAAAAAAAAAACTGCTGCTTCCAACCTAGGCATGTTTATGGCTCCTAGTATTTTTACTTCCAGACCCTCCTTTGTTTGTTCTACAGTTACTGAGTAACCTCTTTTAAAACTTCTGCAAGTTGTCTGCTGTTATTCTTCTATCCTCAGAAACATCACACTAAAGTTGGAAAACATCTACCAATTCTTCAGTTTCACCCAGACCTGCATACAAAAAACTTTGGAACTTGGAAAATCACCCAGTGTTTTCAGTTGCAGATTATGAGCTTGCTTTGCCTGTTAAATTCTTGAGCTCACTGATAGCTCCAAGGCATACATGTTCACATACTGGATGTCAGAAAAAGACCATCTTATTCAAGAAATAATCCCTGCCCCCATCAAGCAGAAAAAAATCTAGTTGCTGTGTGTCTTGCACTCAAAATTTTCCTGTGGTATTCCAGCAGACCAGAGAGGCTCAGCACTCCTAATACTCTAGAGAGTTGTTTTGAGAAATACTTGGGCTTCAGGTTGTATTACTGCGAAAGCATACAAGTGTGCTTGTTTTGATTTGCAGATTGCAAAACTGACTGGATTCCAGATTCTAGGAATCAGAACAGTTCAAGCATAAATTAAACTTCTGTGACAAACTGAGCTATTTCCAAAATGGCTCCTGCCTGGACAAAATGAAGTAGGAGGCTATAAATTAAGCTACTAAATGTTTGGTGGTGACAAATAGGAGATACAATGAACAGGTGCTGAATACACAAATTGACTGTGTAAATAGTTGCTAAACATGGTCATTAAAAATTATATAAGGCAATCACTGCACTAAGAAGTGTGGTATGTTGGAAGATAAATAACAGTCATATGCATACTGTTGGTGTAAAGCCAAAAACACATGATAGCAAAACTCACACATTTCAAGGAGGGCAGAAACTCAAAAGTTACCTGGTATGTAGTGCCTTTGCTACAGACATCTTCCCCAGTATATAGAAGTTATATTCAACTTAATACACACACACATATACACACACAACTTAATTCTCGCGACGACAGACTGTAACTTTCTTAGAAGCCTTGCACCACTTTGGTCCTTTATTGTTTTACTTGTAGCTTTTCCAGAAATGTCTGGAGTCCTGAAAATCCTTAATTGGATAATTATGTTCTATCAATGACATATTTAATGTAAGTGCAGTAGGAAACAGGCTATTATGAGAATACCTGTCCTGTCTCCATTTTATTATTTTTGTAACTCTAGCAAGTAACTATTTATAGAACTGTATTTTAAGTTTAGCATTTATTCATACATTTTTCAGTTGTTATTCCTGTTTGCTCATTGAGCAGATAAGAAATGTCACGAAACAGGCTAGTGGTTTAGTTTTTTCAGTGTGTGTGTGTATATGTGTGTGCTTTGGTGTGCATTTATTTTGCTGGGCTTGTTAGCTTGGTTACATTAAAAACTAACCAGGGTTTTTTTATATTTTTGGGGCAGGGCAGATGTGAGCCTTTGAGGTTCAGGCATAATGGAGGTGGGAGGGGGAATCTAGATGTGCTTCATCCATGATTGCTTCTGCTTACGCACCAGTTACAAAAGTGAGTATAAAGTCTTGTCTGCAATTGAAATATGCTCTGTCTTGTTTAGAAATTGACAAGATTCAGAAGGGCGAGTCAAAGAAGGATGAGGAAGAGACCTATCTGGACTTGTTTTCCCATAAAAACATGAAACTGAAGGAACGAGTTCTGATCCCAGTCAAGCAATACCCCAAGGTGAGGATCAACACATACCTAGCAACTGTTGTAAAATAGAGGCTTATTACATTTTCTTGGCAATATGTGAGAGATATGCAATCTGATATCCTTTAGATGTGTTGAAATAAAACTCCCATAATCCCTATCTTTTGGTCATTCAGGCTGAGATTAGAAAATTGTAGTTGAAACCACCTTCGAGTGGGTACCAAGTTTTCTATCCTTGCTTTAAATTTCTGTGTTTATTGCTAATGTGAAATATTTCCATACAAAGTAGATTGATTTTAAACCAAGACAGTTTGAATGACTGATTTAAATTTTCACCAATAATTTTTCCATAAATTTCTTAACGTCATATATTCTTTAATATGTGAAACTTAAAAGAGTGATACCTATCTAATCATCAGATTATCAAAACATACTACTTCATGACTCAGTGCTGCATTTTACAATATTAAGGAAGGCTTTTTTTTTTTAGACTGTTGTGGAATAAGGTGGTGAAGGTCTTGGAAGAAGAGAATGAAGCTTGTGTTGGATCCAGATGTGAACAGGACAGTGATCTGGCAGTAATTTCAGCGAGGTGCATTTCACTGAGTGAAGGCAGGCAGGAGGGCAGAAACCCAACTGGGCATGATAAAACCAGAGTTGTGGCAGGGAAAGTTCAGACATGAGAGAAGGGAAACAAGAAGACAGCAGATGGTGCTGGAAAAAAGTGATGTGGAGAAAACAAGTGACTGCTGAGGTGTTAGTCAAAAGTTGGAAACAGTTTGAAGACACAAAATAAGAGGAATAGCTACCCTTGTCATTGGAAGTAAGGAATAAAAATGTCTGTCTGTCCTCTCTTAGTTTAACTTCGTTGGAAAGATACTGGGGCCCCAAGGCAACACCATCAAGAGACTGCAAGAAGAAACCGGAGCAAAGATCTCTGTTCTGGGAAAGGGATCAATGAGAGACAAGGCAAAGGTAGGAACTGTGGGCTTGAAATACAGTGGCTGTCATGTTGCAGAACTCGTGAATATTTCTTCGCTTGTAGCTTTGTCATTGCAGCCTGTCTCCTTTTGTTTGAGAGCCTATGGTATTTTTAGTACTTTAAGATATTGCTTTGCTTAGTGTCTAGTTTAAAGACTGTTACAAGGTATGTTCAGATATTAGGCAATTCTCTGCTCCCCCTTTTGGGGGACATTGCTGCTTATGAAGCCAAGCTCCGAACTGATGCAGCGTTTTCACAAATGTCCGTGCCCAAGATCAATGGGGTGGTATCCTGGATAAGAGTGTCTGTGGGTTGGGTTTCAGTGTGGTTCTTCATGGAGCACTGGGTTTCTGGGCAAGCTGTTTCCCTGTGTGAGCAAACCCATTTTGGTAACAGCTTCTCAATGTCCTTGGAACTTATTTTCCTGCTTCCCACGTTTATTAAGAAGCACCTTCTGCTCTGAAAAGCAGCCTCACCATGACTGCCTCCAAAGCTGAAAATCATGACGCACGCTTTGATCACACTGTGAAGACAGTAGCCAGGCATTTGAGACAATACAGCAAAGAAACAGGGGCCAGTGGGATTATATCGGGCTACCCCACTTCTTCCAATGGGTGTATCTGCTGTTCCCCCAGCAATATACGATTGGTATGAGCTGGAAGTGGGTGCTTCTATACCCATGCCAGCCAAAATCCTATTGATCTTAACTGAATCAGTGGGATTCACATAAGTGTTGATTCAATAAGTGATCCAGTGGTTCTGCTTTGGTTGAGGCGACCAAAAGTATTTGTGCCAGCTTTCTTCTGTGGATCAGACAACACGTCAGGACAAAGTCATAGCCAGCATGCAGATAGGTATTGGGGAGGGGGGCAGAGTAAGTCCCACAGGTTCTGATCAGTGTTAGTTTGATCTTCCAGCTGTGTTGGATTCAGCTTGTGAGGGACTTGATCTCTGCTCTACTGTGGATTTATTTGCTGATTCTAATTTCACACATTTAAATTGGGAGCAGTTGTGACATAGTTTCCCAGTGATTATGACCATTTCCCTCCCATTAAATGTATTCCTAATCACCTGTTCTTTTAACTGGTTCAATTTTTGTGGTGGGTGGTGGTGGTGGTGGTTAAAAAGTTCTAGAAGGCTCCTGTCAGGCACGTTCACACTGTTCTGACCAGTAATCGGGAAGTAAGAATCAGATGTGAATATTGGGATAGTTTGTCTTGTGTTTTAAAACCTGACCATCCACCATGGTGTCCACTTTCAGGAGGAAGAGCTGCGCAAAGGAGGTGATCCAAAATATGCTCACTTGAACATGGACCTGCATGTCTTCATTGAAGTCTTTGGACCACCCTGTGAGGCCTATGCTCTTATGGCCCATGCCATGGAGGAAGTCAAGAAGTTCCTTGTTCCGGTACGTAACTACCTTTTCTTACGTCTTTACTGTTTGAGATCAGATGCGTTTGCTCTCAGTAAGTGATGTTCTGCAAAGCAAGACTGTGACAGAGTGTCTTCAGTGACATTTAGCGCATACACTTTAGTCTGTGACAGAGCATACACTTCAACAGCTACTGAGAAGATCTGAATGGATTATCCTGGGCTTTGGGAAGTTCATGTGCGTTCTCAGACAATGGTCACCAGCAAGATTCTAGACTAAATTCCGAAATTGATTTCACAATTATTTAGTCAGATTATGCGCTTTAACTGTGGGCCAAAAATGTTCTAGGCATTACAGTTTTACAGCCAACACTGAATGGATACTGTTTAGCTCCGAAACACCATTTGAGCTAGCCTGGCGATACTGTTGTCTTTTGTGGAAAATGGCTTCCAAGCAACTGAGGGTAAGGAAGGCGTGGTAATATTTTGAAAGGAGTATTGAGTTTCAGATACATCTTTCCTACTCCCACCCCATCTTTGCTGCATTTGTGCTGTCTCATCAGCAAAGCTATTCCAACCATGTACAGGAAGCCCCTACCTTTTGATGCCCCATTATTTGATTATTTTCTCTTGTGATGCTTCAAAAATAAGAACAGGTTCATTAATTTGATGGGAGTTTCACTTCTTATCAGTTCTCTTGGGACCACTCGCAAACATGTGCTACTTGCAAAGGGAGCTAAAGGGGGAAAAGAAGGTGCCAAGCCAGCTGAAAGACTTTGCAAGCTGTGTGTGAGTGGTTGGTCCCCAAGTGAGCCTCTGTAAGTCCTTCATACTCCTTATGATACAGAACAAGAGTTCTGCTTTTCAAACAATACCAATTCTGTTTTCTGACAGTGCTGCCATCCCTAACCTGTCAGATAAGTGGAGGTGTGTGTAGTGAGATTCTTACATCATTTTCACAGCATTTGTTTGAAAACTAGTAAAAGCTGACAATCCTGATTAAAGCAGAAAGCTACCACCTGCTCCCCAAAAAATAATTGGTTTGTAAAATTATAGTCAGCCTCCACATTTGTGGGTTTCACTTTAGTGGATTTGACTATTCACGGAGGTGCCCGTAAGCCCCACCCACCTCCCACCTCCCACTTCTGCCCTGTGAAGAAACTTTGATACCTCAAAGGAATCCACAGTGGGTTGACTATGGGGATCATACTTTTTTGGATTTTTTTGGGGGGGGGTTGGGAGGGCCTAGAGTTATTCATGGGTTTGCCACAGTCATGGGGGTCCTGTGTCCTTAAGCCTAGCAAACATGGAGGGATGACTGTAGATACAAATTAGATACATAGCAGAAAATGAGGACTATTCAGAATGTTAGTAACAAGTATATAAGATGTTTTTATTTAATTAGGAAAGCTTTAAAGGGAGCTGAACTTGTCAAACCTTGCTTCCAGAAGGCACTGTTTTGCAAGAGCAGCCATTGCCTGGGCAGTTCCTGCAGGCAGCCCTCATCTGTTCTTTTTTTTCTTTACCCAAAGAAGAGCAGCAAGCGGTGGCTGTAGTTAGCGACACCAAACACTCTTTCATGTAAAAGTGGTGAACTTTTTCCATGCTCCAGAGCTTATTTTTTCTCCTTGTTCTTGCTTAGGATATGATGGATGACATCTGCCAGGAGCAGTTTTTGGAGCTGTCGTATCTCAATGGGGTGCCAGAGCCAGCACGTGGCCGAGGGATCCCTGTGAGGGGAAGGGGAGCCGTTCCCCCACCTCCACCTGTTCCCAGGTAACAGATGGAACTGTCTCTAGAGACAGGCGCTTCCCAGTTGCAGTTGCATCTTGAAGCATTAAGTTTGAGCTTCTGGCACCTTGGGAAGGCGGGGAGGCAAAACGGACTTAATGGATATTTCAATGTTTTTATTTTTTATTTTTTTTTTAGTTTGTGGAGTGAGGCAGCATTGATGAAAAGGTGAGGGAAACGGAAAACGTGCTCAGTTATATTTCTTAGGTGGCAGGGTTTGAGTTGGGGTTTGCTCTTGCAGATGCAAATGGTGTCTTATTCAGCCAGATGCTAAATTTATGGGAGAGGCATTCTGGCTGCTTTATTGTTCCCTTGATTGCAGATTCATTTTGTGTATACCTACCCACGTCCCTGCCAAGCACCTGCAATTTGTCATTCTGAACTTTGGTTTTCCTTTAAGGAAGTTCTAGCCCTTGTGGCTTCAGAGAAGAGCTTGACCGCATGCTTCCTGTTTTCAAAGTCTCACAAAATAAGATGGGTTACAATGGCAGCCTGTATGTTTGAATGTCTCACACTGCTGCTTTTTGCTCTTCCATGACTGCTTTCCTGCAGCTCCTATCAGCCTAAATTCTGCTGTTCTATGAAGGTTCTGATCTCTGTTCACCCATGTGGGATTCATGGATTTTCCTTGCTTACTTCCTCTTTGGTGCCTTTCAATTCTGAAGATTTTATAAAACTGTTCAAAAAAAGCATCATCCGTTGTGCAGGACTTTGTTTCTGCACAATATGAGCCATATGTTGTGGTGATGACACTACTTGTTCATCCTCTCCCTCACGCCAGTGCTTTGTAGTAAAATGAAACAAAACAAAAAAACAGTAATGACACATACCAGTTTTTGGAAGTCTTGGGCTTTGCTTCATACTGGCTTACCCTGGTTGGCTTACCTTCTAAGTGGTCATTCCAGGTTTTCATATCTAGGAGTTTCTGACTGTGTAACACAGCCAGTGTTAATTTTGTCTTTGATCGCTGATGCTAGGCCTTTTCAGGTTTAGCACTCTGTGTAAGGTGGCTGCTCAGGTGAGCATCAGTGGGCGCGGACTACATGTGCCTGAGTTTTCTCCCCTTCCTTTCTAGGGGACGTGGCGTGGGGCCCC
This sequence comes from Iguana delicatissima, assembly GCA_948472985.1. NCBI lineage: Eukaryota > Metazoa > Chordata > Lepidosauria > Squamata > Iguanidae > Iguana > Iguana delicatissima. The sequence continues at coordinate 412,091 of CAOKZL010001008.1, read as the reverse complement.
CTCCACCTCCTCCTCGTGGAGCACTTGTCCGAGGGGCCCCAGTGAGAGGTGCCATCGCAAGAGGAGCAGCCGTGGCCCGTGGTGTCCCCCCGCTGCCAGCAGTGAGAGGCGCCCCCGCCCCAAGAGCTCGTGCTGCAGGCATTCAGAGAATACCTCTTCCTCCCCCTCCTGCACCAGAGACCTATGAAGATTATGTAAGAACCTGTTTGTGTCTGTTCTCAGAGATCTAGTGCATGCAAACCCCTTTTCTTCAAAAGGCCAGGAGAAGAGTTGAAGCAAACACACACCCCATTAGAAGAATTTGTTTGGATGGCACTTGACTGAGAAGCCCGTTGGGGGAAGCCGTGTTTCGTATAAGCTTGTCTTGACCCCATACATCATACAACAAATTCCAGTAACAGCCAGTCTTTTCGCATCCTTGGGCCTGGCTGCAGTTGAGAATGAACTGAGTAATGTGTAATAGAGCAAGCAGCTCCAAGCAGAAGCGGTCCCAGGTGGCTTCCCTGTGTGTCACCCCAAAGACTTGCTTTATTTTAAGTGGTTTTGCAACATGTGCTCTCATAGACAGCAATAAGGTTGCACAGTTGGGACCATTTGCTTCAGTGTGGTTCACATACATGTTGATTTACCAGATTACTTCAAATTGACAGTTGAAACTGCAGTGTGTGTGGTGTGAAATGCTGGAGGTTAAGCCAGTGCTCTTTCAGTGGAATTTCTGTGTTCTTCCACTTCTGTCCTAAAATCCTAGTTTTGCATCCTGGTTTGTTCCCCATATTAAATCAGCAAAGGCAAACCTGGAGGTTTTTCATTACAGTATGCAAAAGAAGGAAACTGGGAGAGGAACTCATGCACAGTTTCTTGGACATGTGGCTGAACTGAGCCACCGTATACACTTCACTCAGTAAAAAATGCACTCCTAGGCCATTTCTTGTACAGTCACCAAAGCAGCTGGGGAAAAATCAGGTCACATTTCCTGTCTTTCATGAGTTGGACTTGACCTGCCCTTTACAGTTGTCTCCCAATTGCAGTTATACGTTTACAGTTACTGTATTTCTCTATCTGTTTCAGGGCTATGATGATGCGTACGCAGAGCAAAGTTATGAAGGATATGAAGGCTACTACAGCCAGGGTCAACAGTAAGTCTTCCTGTTGGTTTCTGATTCCACTAGAATCTTTCTTTCCCAGTGACCAAATATCTTGAGCAGAAGGAATATTTAGAGCAGAGCACCTTCTGCTTACTTCTGCACAAGGGGTGTCTTTCACAAGGAGCAGCAGTACCCAGCATTTTGTGGGCCAGGGGAAACATCAGCCACCTGACAACAAAGGACTTTGCTGTATAACAGAGACAGTGGATTCCTGTCTTGTCACTGCCAGCAGCTTTGGCTTTTCCTTGACTGGTCATTGCAGTGGTCATTGGGCCTGAACAGCCCCTTTCCTTGGCACATGAACAGTACCAAAAGGAAGCACAGTGTCCATTGCAAGAAGCAGGCACACGTGACAGCCCTGCTTTCGTTAAGCAAGAGGCAGAGTGGACTATTCCTAAATAATCACTCTGTCATTTTCAGGGAGGATGGCCACTGCCATCTCAAGGAATAATCATTGTGCCCCATCCTATTCTTGCAGGGAAACAGAATATTATGACTACGGACATGGTGAGGCTCAAGAATCTTATGAGGCCTATGGTACGTCTGCATGCTCTGTTGCTGTGGCGGAGGTGGGATTGGGGTTGACTTGAAAATGGCTGGGTCTTTGGCGTGTATTTTCACTTATGTCTGACTTGAATGCCGTCACAAAAGGTACAATGGTTGCCCTGATCTGAGCTTTCTGAGAAACATCATAGGGTGTAATCTGTCTTGTCCCCTGATCACAGAACTGGTTAAATTGAGATGTGATGCTTTTAGAGATAATCTTTTAGAGCAGTCTAGATTCCTCATTGGGGGATTTCCTACCATGTCCATACGCGTGTTGTGCTGAAAGACCCACGTTGGTTACCAGTTTGATAAAAAGCTGTAAAGCCTCATGCGGCTCAGAACAAGGTTCTCTCGAGACTGCCTTATCTCATATAGACCACCCTGGTTCTTATATACTGGCGGGCAGTGGCTCTGCTTATTATGGCATTTTGGCTCCCACCATGTCAAATGGTCTCTCCCTTAGATGAGCACTCAAAGTTGAGAAAACTTATCTGTTTACCAAAGAATTTTCCTAATTGTTAATAAGTTGGTTACTCTCTGGGGTGTTTTTTAATGCTTTTCTTGAGTTATCTTTTTCTCTTATTCACCCTTGTTTTGTTGTATCAGTGAACAACAAAAAAGCAGTATATAAATGTTTGAAAATAAACATGCTACCTTTAGAAAAGTGCAATTAATAGGGGCTTTACATTTTTCTGCTAGAATTTCCAGTGTGTTAAAATTTACTCCAAACTGTCATTCTGTATTAATAAAGCTTAATTGTGACCTGTAGAACTATTAGACAACTATTACTATTAACTTTAAATGTCTGAATTCACTTCCTTTCCTTCTCTCTTGCCTTACAAAGTTCCAGCAGGGTTTATGGTCAAACCTTGCAATTCACCTTCCCGTTATAAGACTAAAAATTTGTGAGTGTGCACCTGTCTTTGTAAAGTGGCACTCAAGCTTCCTCAAAAGATGCTAGAATTCTGTGCCTAATAAATACTTCATTTCACACTGCCATAGTAATAGAATTCATAATGTTTTAAATATATCCAGTATGCTACAGCAAGTATATTTAGCTCCCAGTGGAGTATCTGCAGATAAAAATAAGTTTGAACCAGTGGCCCCACCTTAAGCCAGTCAGATCTTTGCCTTCCCAAGAGCAGGGCGTGTTCCCCTAGATCCCAAGGTATTGGCAACCGCGTGAGCCACTGATTCTGCAAATGTCACCACACTTGACTCTGTCATGGTGCCCTATTTCCTCCCCTCCCTTCAGGCAATCCTGAGCACAACTTCTGAGTCTCTTTAGAATTACTGTTGCTGGCTGAATTGCCAGCTTTCCTTCTGCTGAGCTGGGTACCACATTGCTACTTCTTAATTAGTTCCATCGCAGCAATTTTCTTTGGTGCCTGCTTTCCTGCCGACAAAATGAGAAAAATAAATTGTGCGGGCCATGGGAGGGAAACAGTGCAGCGCCTCGTGGAGCTCAAGTTGGTTGCCTGTGGGGACTGTGCAGATTAATTTCACTGCTGTTGGTTTCCTCTGTGGAACTGGCCATATGGAACTGAAAGTATAGCTCTTTAGAGGCTTCTTTCAGAAGTGGGTAGATATAAAGAGCATCACTTTCCTTCTGTTCTTGAAAGGAACTTTGCCATTGTGTTTTAGTTTTCCACCCAGACACATATATTGGAATGTTCTTGGTGGCTTACACTAACATAACCAGAGATTATGCCAGTGTTAAAGTGCTTTTTTCAGACATTGCGCAAAGAGGTATTCGTTACCTCCTTGCATAACAGGTGTTCCTGTCCTGCAGGTTGGCTGCCCTATAAGTGCCCTCTTTCACACTCCAAATGGCCACAGATCAGTCCAAAACGTCTGTGCTCCAGGAGAGCTTCTTTGCAGCATTGTTCAGCTGTCAGTTCTTCCCCTCCAAGACTGACTGTGCAAACACAGTGAGAAAACTTTCCACTTTGCCAAAGCCAAATAAAGCCTTGGCCCTAGTCCTCCTCCTTTTTCTGTTAGATACTTTCTTTGAGCAATAATAGCTGTCTCTTCTTGAAAAGCGTATTTGTCTCTGCACGGAGATGGACAGAAGGGCAGTCTTTCTGAAGCTAAAGCAGACCTGGATTTTGTCAGTTTCTGGGTGGAACACAAATATGTCACCTTGTGTTCAGGGATGAAAAGAAAGCAGAGAATGTCAGGGTGGTGCCATAGTTTGAGTGTTACACTAGAAGACCAGGGTTCAAATTCTTTGCTCAGCCATGGAAGCCCCACTAGGTGACCTTGGGCCTGTCACGCACTCTCAGCCATAAGAGGAAGGCAATGGCAAACCTCCTTGGAATAAGTCTTGCCAAGAAAACCTTATGAGAGGGTTGCTAGAGCCAACCTGAATACATACAGAAACAAAAGAGCTTTTAAGAAGTTATTCCAGCATAGCAAAAGGTTGGAGCGATAAAGTATGAAAGCAGGCAGCTGCAGAACCTCAGAGAGCAGTGGGTAGACGGTCAACTGTCTTGTGATTTTGCCCCCAGAAATGACCCTTCAAATCTTGGAGCCCTGGCAGTCAGTGCAGCCCCCTCTGCTCCTTGTCAGGGTACAATAACAACACTGCTGACCTCCCCCAATGCAGGATGGTAGCAATCTGAAATCTTGGCCTTGCAGTCTTTCCAGGGTTATTATTGCCAAGACGTGCCTCCTAGAGAGCAGACTCCCTGGCCTTTTCCCTCTCAGCTCAGTGTGCCAATGTGCTCTGTTCTTTCCTTCAGGTCAAGATGACTGGAACGGGACCCGGCCCTCCCTCAAGGCCCCTCCAGCGAGGCCGGTGAAAGGAGCCTATAGGGAGCACCCATACGGACGCTATTAAAGCATTCATGAGGGGGAAATATCACTTTTGAGCAAACAGTTGTTTCTGATTCTTGTATCTCCCAGGAATCCTGTTGCTTTTCCCACAACAGACAAGTAATTGTCTCCCTGATTTTTCTCTGGCTCCCTTTTTCTCCCACCTCCATCCTCCCTTACCACTTGACCCTGCATTTTGGCTTCTGTATGTCGTATTTTAAAAACAAAAAAATAAGTTAGATTTAGAAAACGGGATTCAGTTTTTAAGTGTGTAGACTGCTTTTTTCTTTCTCTCTGTTTAGATATATAAACACAACTGTACCTTTAAAAAGAACATTGAGATAAAATGTTAGTTTCCAAAGTGACATGCTTGCTTAACAGTTCTGAAATTAAAGTTTGGTAATCTTTTAAGTATATATATATTTTTTCTGTTGGTTTGTTCTTAGGCCACCCATAAAACTTGTAGTTGCAGGATCCCAAAGTAGACTGCATTTCAAAATTCAGGATTGGTTTTTTTTATGAATTAAAATCATAATGTAATGATAGTGACTGCCGCAGATTAAAAGTAAGCTCAGATGTCAAAACTTTGCCCTTAAAAGCAGATTGCTTGATTAATCTTAAGTTTAAAAGTTAGTTGAAAAGATACTGCTTAACAGATTAAACGTTTTTTTCTTCAATTAATCTTTCCCCCCAAAAAATGTAGGTTTGTAGCATTGGCTCTTTCCATGTGGGTTTTGAAATCTAGCCCCAGTGTCGAGATGCTAAGTGGTGGAGGTTTTCCAGCAAAAGTTGTTCTTATATTAATTCTGCATGAAAAACTTTTAAGAGAAATGGACATCTAGCTGCTCTGTAATTTTTATATTGCTCTAATTGCCCAGTGTTTTGATATTAGGAAGTATTAAATGATTAGCTGTGCATTGTGTCTCTCTCTTTTTTTCCCTTAAAGGAAGATTCTGAACACTTGGGTGTTTGCAGTACATAACACAGTTCAGGTTTAAAATTGGCAGAACTGTCAAGTGTTTAGCCATTCCAGTGACATGTTTGTGTGTCTCCGCACTAGCATTATGTTAAAAAGGGACATTGCAGCTGAAAAACCAAGGAGAAAGAGCTTATTTTGTACATAGATTTGTACGCTGTCCTCCCATTTTGTTCTTGGAAGTTTAAATGCTATACTACATGTGTAAGCCTGCCTAAATAGGTAGCTAAAATTTGTCAAGATGTCTGCAGCAGTTTGTCAATAAAGTTTAGTCCTTTTTTAATCAAAGTAAATGTGATGATTTGTCATTTTTTTTAAAAAAAACTTTGGTCTAATAGTAAAATAGATTTTCCTTTCTTAGTACATTTAAATTAATGCTAAAGTACACGGTTTGTATTTTTTTTAAAAAAGACACCTAAAATCCAATACTTTTTTTTAAAAGGTGTGTTCGAAACTTTAAAAAAAGGAAAAACCTAAGTTGAGTGAGTTTTAATTGTAATAGAAAATATATTTTTCACCCCCTGGAAGTTTGTACTTTGTACTAGAAACTGGCCTTCAAGTGGCAGCATCAAATGTCCTGTTTCACTGAACACTGAGACATCTGCTGGCGTTTTGATCTTTAGTCTGTGGACAGCAGCTGCTACTTCACACACAAATCCTTTTGGTGGAAAGGCTCTTGATTTTGAAAGTGGGCACAACCCCATCCTTTCATGAGCCCCATTCATTTTGGTCATGCTTTCAGATTGTACCCTCTGCAGGAAAGCTGATAATGGTTGAGCCAGAAGTCTTCTTGCTTTGTCAAAGTAGCCTAGTGTCCTCCGAAATTTCACATGCCTTTTTTTTTAACTAATAGGAAAAGAATCTTCCTTCTGTGGCCAGAGATTTCCTTCTCCCAAGACAACCAGCCTGGTTTCCAAAGCAATTACAGAGCAACAAGCGGGAAGCTTAGTAGCATGCAGAAAAGAGATTCTGCCCTTAGAGGAAGGCACAGAAATACAGCTTTGCAAACAGCCATTCTGCCCCTGCTCCACCACTCCCTATCTTAGCGATTGGTATGCCTCAATGGAGAGAGAGAAAGCCAACTTTCTGTTCTGGAGGAAAGTCTGAATCCCTACAGGCAGCAAGGCCAAATGGCTGTTTACAAGTTTGCCGTAATAGCAGGCACAGATGGCTGTGTAGGGTGTGGGCATTTTGTTTGTCTTCTCCCTGACAAAAAAGAAAGAAAAAGAAGAAATTAAAATTGGATATTCACTGGGAAAGTAACTGCTTGGGGGTGAAAAAAAAGAATCCACTGTTACTGTCAAAAATTGCTCATAGGAGTGCATGATCGAGGGAAGCTACTTTTAAAAGCCAGACAAAAAGCAAACAAAAAAGAAGAGAGTTGTATTTGTAGATTGTTATTTTAAAAAAATGTAAATAACTGAATTTTCCACCACGGTTTGGAGTCAGCTTTCAGGGCTTAATGTGTTGCTTGATGAAAAGATCGCCCAAACCCCCCTTTTAAAGGAAAGTTATCGCAGGAGAATTCAGGATGTCTTAAAGCTAACATGCACCGAAAAACTCAAAAGGTAACCTAAATGTCTGATTTTAATAGCACATTTCTTTTACATAAACTGTGACGGCAACTTGCATAAACTATTTTTTTTTATTACTGAAGAAGTTCTTCAAATGTTAATTTTAAATGTAAAATTTTGCTTTTTTAAAAAAGATGGTTTTAAAAATAGAGTCTTAAAATACATCCACTTGCTTCTGCATAAATTAGCTATAATGTTTTAATACTTGTGCCCTTTTGCCAATGCAGTTGTAAACTTGGGCAAAACAGCAACAACAAAAGAAACAAACCTTAAATATCAAAACTGGATGTAGCTAGTCCTCTGTGTTTACCAACAAAATCTCCGTTATTCAAGTAAAACCTCAGCCCTTATTGACCCAATATTGCTGTTCACTGTATTTAAAAAATGTCTAGCACTTAGGTGTTAAGTTGCATGTTTTCTATTCCTGGAATGTTTTAAATTGCATGCAAGAGTTTTGTCAAGATTTCTTTTAATCTGTCTGTTATTCTGAGGAGACTGACTCTTCTTCTCTATTTGCAGGAGGTGCTCTGCTAGATGGGGCAAAAGTCTCCTTTCCAGAAGACCTGCTGCTAGGTAAGCTGACTCTTTCTACTCATCTGATTTTGAAACCAAGGACCCTTAGTAAGGCTCTTAGACTATGTTTGCATAGGCGGTCACTTGGCCCTGGATTTCGGGCCGTTTTTGACAAAGGCTAGTGACAAGACAGCAGGAGAGCGAACAAGGCCGTATGCTCCAAGCCTGAAACAAAATCCGTAATCGATTTCTGCATTTCAGAAATCTGCATGTTGCATCTGGTGTGAACTTTGTGTACTTTTTGCATAGTTTCATGCCTTACACACACACACACACATCTTTAGGAATATGAATTTCTTCTTCTTTTCTGCACCAACTGCCATGTAATTTATATATTGCAGATTTGAAATTATATTCATAAATGTAATGTGTTAATTTTGCTGCTGTAGGCAGCAGATCCTATCTGATCTTGCGAGCAAAGCAGCGTCAGCCTTGGTTAGTACTTAGATGGGAGATCGCCAAGGAATACCAGGATTGTGGGTTAGATTTCTGAGGAAGGCAAGGCACACCATCTCTGGTTATTCCTTGACTGAGTAAACCCTCTTGACGTTCATGAGAAAGGTGGTGCGAAGGTGCACGCGCACAAAGAGCAATGAATTACCTTGGGGTGGGGAGACGGTTCAGGGACAGGATCCAGCACACCCTTCCTTGGCTCTGCAAATGGCCTACTCAGAAATAGTGGGTACTGTACAAACGGAGGATGCGGTTCCTTTGTTAGCAGACCAGCCTAAGAGTGAGGAAGGAGCTCCCTCTAGCGGCTTTAGAATGGTCACTTGTCCATTATAATTGAAAAAACAGAGTCCTTCAGAGCTAACAGATTGTTGTGGCATGAGCTTTTCTGGATAATAGACCCCTGCTTGGGGCTTCTTTCAGGTCTAAGTGACATGGGACAGCTGTGACCAAACTGTAAGCTGAATTTTTAGTGTGAGAGTAAACCAATCTTGGATTTTGCATTTGTTAGTCTTCAGGATATCATAGGGCTGTTTATTTTTTCTGTATGGACTAAAGTTGCTACTCTTACAGACCTTTTCTGTTTTACTCACTTGATTCTCCTTTTGGGAGCCTACTGGAGCTTTAAAATGGCAAAGAAGATTGGGACTGGGAAGCTGAAAAGAAAGGGAAGAGTTTGTAAATCAGCAGAGTCATAGAGTCGTGCTTCAAAGATGTTTCTTTCGAGGAGGGGTGTGTTTTTTCCCTGGTCTCTCTTTGTTCTTTGAGAACTGCCATCATCTCTTACTTTGGAGGCACAGTATGAAATTACTCCAGATTTGCTTAACTTTAGCAATCCTCCTTTTGAGGCTACAGTCCAATAAATGTACGTTTATGCAAAGAAGAGGGAGTCTAGCTTGAGGAGTTCTTTGCAGTGCTGAAGAGACAAGCTGCATTTCAGGATTCAAACTGAAAAGTAGGTTGATTCTTGAGCATGTAACTAGAAAAGCTTAACAGTATTGCCTTTCAATGTTGCAGCCTTTTCGTTTCCCCAAGATTGTGTTAAAACTCTCAATGTAGAGGTTTTGAAACATGATTGCTGATTGTGTTACATTCACCTAGCTTTCTCCTGTTTTTCTCTTACAGGTGGCATCCTCAAATCCAAGAAGATGACTCAGGGTGTGTGTGGAATTTTATGTAGGGTATATTCTTGACCAAAAAGCACTCTCTGGACAATTTCTAAATCACTTGTCAACTATATTTGTACTAGAGTTTGGATTTTTAACTACATTAATTTAATTGATTTAAAACACAAACAGTCTGTTGACTAGTCCTAAAAGGTGAAGGTGCTAGCAAATAAACATCCAAAACACAGGGTGCACTCCTCATCTCTGCATTTCTGCTGGCAGAAACTGGTGGAGAGCAAACCTCACTTCCCCCTGTGGTGCCATCCTTTGAGCACCCCTAAAAACCTGCTCCAGAGGGTTGGGAAAACCCTTTGGAGCAGGTTTTCAAAATCGCCAAGGATGAGGGCAAAAACATGACACTGTTGCACATGAAATGTGGGGTTTACACCTTTGCTGGCAGAGGTGCTTATAACACAACACTGCAGGCAAATTATACCAGTGTAAATGTCATACTTGAACCATTGTGGTGGATACTGACGTCATAACACATTTACCGTGTGCGCTTCTCACAGCTGGTTTTCTAGAGGGTGCCTTTGTGCATGACTGTCGCTTGGCCTATTCATTGCTGGAACAGAGCGTGTGAGACTCTGTTGCATTTTAGTGTGCTGTAGTTTTTAGTACATTTTAATAAAGGTGCTTCTGGTTTTTTTGTAAAATGTGATCTCCTGTTAATCATTTCGTTTGACCATGTTTTCTTATTTCATCTGAATTTTCGTTTTCAAGTTGCAATTTCACTTTTGATACTGATTAAAAAAGACAAAAACCTTAAAAGTGTTACATATTACTTAGGAAATAATACAAACACTTGATGCTCTTGGTTGGCTGAAGTTACTGCCTGCGGTGGGCATCACAAATGTTTAGCCAGTTTCCCCCAATCTTTAATGCTCACTGCTTGTATTTCCTTAAATTTTCTTAACACCCTTAATGGGTGGAGGAGAATCTCAGCAAATCCAAAGTCCATCCTGTGCCTGCTGAATTTCATCAGTAGACCATAAGAAGCTCTTAAAACCAGGGTTCACAGTCATGGGAAGCCCAGGGACCAGTTTGTTCCAAACATCCTGGTGGGCCACACATGCCTTTTTTTTTGTCAGTCCCTCTCAAAATGGCAACAGGATATGACATTGTCGCTTCCTGTCACCATTTTGAGGTACTGCAGAGAAAGAGACATTTGAAAATAGTGCAGAGTTCTGGAGTGCGTATTGGGGGTGCACTGGGGGTGTTTTGGTATGTTTTCACATTTGGGAGACTTTCTGTTTGGGAGCAAAAACAAATTGCTCCCCCCAAGTGGGATACTTGGGGAAATGGTGAGGGGCCTCAGGGGGTCACAAAAATTGAGTCTAGGGGCCAGTCATAACCCACCGGCCACAAACTGTTTGCCCACCCATGCCTTAAAAGCTGGCAGTAAATGCTGTGGCCATTTGTCCCCAAGATCCAGTGATGCAGTTTGGAGAGATGGCTACAAAAACTGCCCTGGGACTTGCACACAGTTTGTGGGCTGCGTGTTGCCAGGTAAGGACTAAAAACACAGCTTTTCAATCAGCAAGGGGAAGTTGGAAGTCCCCTAGCTTCAGCCTCAAGGATAGAAACGTAGCACCACACTTCACATTTCTCTTCTTCTTCCACCAGAACTCTTCATTGGAGTTCAGTGCTTTTTATGTGTGTTTTTCTGACCTAAAAAAACTGCATTATGCAGCCGTTTGCATTCCTTTGGCAGCCATGAAAGTATTCTCCACTGGAAAACTTTTTGACAGGGATAAATGACAAGAAGTTTTGTGGTGGAGAAACACAGATGTTGTGCAATGTCTGTGGTTACTGCTGGAACAGTAGATACTGGACAAACTTCTTTCAGTTCTGAGCCAAAGCAAAATCTAAATAATTTGGCAGCAATCTTCCACTTGTAACATTTCCCACAGCAGGCACAAAAACAGAAAAAGGCTGGGGGGGTTTCCTGTTTTTTCATAACATATTTTGAGTTATGAAATACAGCACTGTGCTTCTAAAAAAAATTCTGTGCATATGCTGACTCTTTCCAAATCAATATGGGATTGAGGCCACCAGTGTGGAATACATGAGGACTTCCAGATCTGAGTCACTTTGAAAAAATTAACTACTGACCAAAAGAACTATGCTACAGAGCCTGGAAGGGTTTATTAACAGTATTTTTTATGCCACCCATTGGGAGTTATCTGTGTTTTTTTCAAGGGTTGAAAAACTTGAAATATAAAGAAAAGTTTTAAAGCAAGCTGAAAGAAACTACCATCAGAATAAATTCAGTAAGTCTGGCTGGGGGGGGGACAAGGAAGGACCCATGGCAATTTGACAGTTGTGGGCTGCTATGATCATGACTCCGTCCCTTAAAAAGAACCCCGCACGTAATAGGCATTTGTCATAAATTTTGGTGGGAATCCTGCAGTTGCCCAAGGATTGTTATTGTAGCATTCCATTGGTACAGCTCGGCATTCTCTGAAGATGCTGCAGAGGAACAAGCCACAATGCGATGGGTGTGTTGTGTGCCTTCAGGGCAACTCCCCCGAGGGCAGGCCACTTACTGTTTCAAGATTTAGCCTAAAGAGGCTTGCCCGTGCCTCCCTCGGAGGCTGAGAGAGTGTGACCTGCCCCAGGTCAAGAAGTGGGTGGAAAGGAAATATTCCCAAGTGCAGAGTTTCTTTTTTCTCTTTCCAGATTTCAGACCGAAGCAGGCTTGCCAGGGGTTGATCAGGCGCGCCCCCGGGGCCGGGGGCCAGAAATTTGCTCCTTGGCCGGTCCAGCAAGGCCCCCTTATTGCAGAGCGGGTGTCCCTACTGGAGAACTGGAAAACTTGGCCTTTTACATTCAGACTGAATGAGATGCCAAAAGATCCTGCATTTTGGGATGTGCACCCCCCTCCACATTCTTTATGAATATGGGCCGTTGGATTAGTTTTACTGCCAAAAAAGGCTAAGTGAACTGGAACCATTACCGAGTGAGAACACAGGGCTTTTCCGCCCGCGCTCTTGCAGCGCTATTATTCCATTCTCAGCCTCCTCTGGGGATGGTAGTTTCCTGGGGCCAGACAGCAAAATGACCCTCCCTAAACTGGAGACCCTAGGACTCCACAGGAGGTTGAAAGTGGGATAATAGCGCCATAACACCGTAGTGCGGAAAGGCCCACGGACTTGATCAGAGCTGCAGCCCGCACGTCGGGAACCTGGGCTGCCCCTTCCCTCTGTCTCCAAAATAAAGGGCCAAAACAAAAGGAAAGGCAGAGCGGGGGGCTCCGTCCCTCCACGTGCCGCTCGCCCGGCGGGCTTCTTTGTCCGCGGATGCGGATGCGGGCGGCGGCGCGGAGGCCTTTTGTCCTCTCCCGGCTGCCGTCGCCGCCTCCTCCCCACTCCCCCCGGCGGGGAGCGCGAGGCCCAGCCCGCCATCTTGTTCCCCGCGGCTTCTGCACCCGGAGTGAGGCGGCCGGGCGGCGGAGATGGGTGAGGAGGGGCGGGGGGAGGGGGGAGGGGGTGCCTCCCATGACCTTCCACACCGCGCCCCCCACCAGAAAGGGTTCCTGCCCCCAGTCGCCCCCGCCTCTGGCCCTTCCCCGCCCGGCAGCCTCGCCCCCCACTGCCGGCCCTTGGAGCGGGCCTCCGGGAAGCCCCGCCCGCCCCGCTTGCCCCTCGCCGAGCCTGGCCCGCCCGCGCGCCCGCCCGCCGGCCGTAGCCAGGCCTGCGTGTGTCGTGCGCGTCCGCGTGCGCCTCTTCTCCGTTCGTAATGCAACAAAATAAGGCTTTTGTGCGCGTAGGTGTGTTTTCAGTGAGTCCACTTTTTGTAATGTCATACAAGACATTCATTTGGGGTGTGCAGGTGTGTGCGTGTTTCTAGCGAGTCCATTTTGTGACATGATAAGATAAGACTCCTTTTATGTACGTGTAAGTGCGTGTGGGTCTTCAGTGAGTCCATTTTGTAATATCATAAAATGGGCTTTGTGTGTGTGTCTGTGTTTCGAGTGAGTCCGTTTCATAATAGAATAAAATAGTCTCCTTCTGCGTCTGTGTATACATGTGTGTTTTCAGTGAGTCCATTTTGTAACGTAATGAAATGGACTCAGTTTGTGTGTATGTGTGTTTTCTGTGAGTTCATTGTGTAAAGTAATAAAATAGACTCATTTTGTGCACGTGTGTATATATATATATATGCACGTGTGTGTGTGTATACACGTGCACAGAAAACTCATTCAAACTGATTTAGTCTCATTGGCAGACCTTCTCCCCCACCTTTTGTTCAGCATTCTCCAGGAGTTGAAGGCTTAATTTATTATTTATTTATCAAAATAATTTACATCTTGCACTGTAGCACAAAATCTCAGTGGAGCATAAACATCAAAATCAGCTTCAGACTTATTTAGAATAGTAAGGAATGTAAGAGTCTTAAAAACGTTATTTGTTCAGAGGGGCCTTGCTGAGAGAGTGTGGCTTGGTTAAGGTCGCCTGGTGGGATCTCATGGCTGTGAAGGTCTTAAGAGTCACAGTCCAACGCTCAAGCCTGTAGCTTGCTGTTTGGGTGTGTGGTGAAACTAAGAGTTGTAAAGCACTTGTTTAAAGTGTTTAAACTTGTTTAAAGCTGGCTATAGATATGATGGAGTAATTGTGAAGAATGTTGGCATAACACAGTACATCCACGACTGAGCTGTGAACGAAGAGCCTTTGCTTTTTTTGACTTTGTCTCTGCACTAAACTCTCTAAGCAGCTCCTGGTATGTCACAAAATCTGAGCTTCTGTAACCACAGTCTGTTGGAAAAACATTGCGGGCCTACATTTTGGGATTATTGTAAGGCGTTTGTGGGGTACTTTAAAGTTTGCAGTCTGTCTTCACTTCCAACTTCGATTGAACTGATGTCTGTAAAACCAGTGTGGTGTTTTGTAGCCAGCTAAGGAGTGGCTAAGACTACCCAGGCTTAACAAAGCTTTCATTTCTAGTCCTTAGCACCAAAGGAATCATTTGAGGAGAGAGACCAGAAACCTCTTTGACTCTTGGTGGTTATGGCAGGGGGAAGAAGGGGACCTAACCGGACATCCTATTGTCGCAATCCTCTCTGCGAAAGTGGAGCTACTGGGGGCACCAGTCATTCCACTAGTTCTTCGGTCACCAGTGTGCGTTCACGTACCAGGTAGGGATGGGTCCCAGGAAGCAGTTGGGTCACCTCTTCTAATAAGAGTTCTGTCATATCTGATACCTTTCTTATTTCAGCTAAGACTGACCTAGTATAGCATACCCACTTAACAGCTGCATAGTTCCGGTATTTTGTTAAGCATGAGATTCTGTCAGATGGCTGTGGAAAGTGAACTGTAACTTGGTGGCTCAGAGAGTGAGCAGAAGTTCCTGGTTTAAGCCTCACCCCAACCACAAACACACCAGAGTTGCCATTCTATGTGGCCCTGCTGGCTGGAGATAATAGGGTTTGTAATCCAGCACCTACAGCATTTCTGGTTACAAGATCCCTTAGGTCAGTGGTTCTCAACCTGTGGGTCCCCAGATGTTTGTGGACTTCAGCTCCCAGAAGCCCCAGCCACTATGGTCAATGCTCAGGGCTTCTGGGAGCTGAAGTCTAGAAACATCTGGGGACCCACAGGTTGAGAACCACTGCCTTAGGTGGTCTTTGATAGATCAGTGTCCCTCATCCTTTGTCACATATACTGAGTTTTCAGGGTTATTTCGGTGTAAATCCTTTCAGCTGTCAAAAAGTACACAAAATGTCTAGTGTTTACGGCTAGTGAAGATCCCTGAACTGTTTTCTTCAGGCTGGGCTCTGAAACCCTTTGCTGTGTAGGGTGGGAATATTAACCATAATGAATAAGGCCTTGCAGCAATTAACCTGATGCTGCAGAATTGCATTCTGAGGTTTGGACTGTTCTTCTGTTGGGATCATCTGTAGGGGTTTTAAAAAACAGCTGTTTGACAGGCCCTTTGCTGGATTATTTCCCTCAACAGTGGACTGAGAGCAGGCCCTTGAAAACAGTTGTTAGGGCCTTGGCAAGTTCATAATCTGTATATAAACAGCCATTCAAGTAACCTCATTCAAAACTGTTCAGAGTGTTAAAGAATAGTAGTCGCACTTCATATTGAGCCTGGAAATGAAGCTGATGCAAGATGGGTGTGTTGTGATCAAACCCACCTCAGTTCCACAAGCATTTTGACAGCTGAATTTTGTACCACCTGAATTTTTCAGTGTCTTCAAACACACACAGCCTTAGGTAAAGAACAGTACAGTTGTCTAGTCTCAGCTACTATTGGTTTTCTGGTGCAAGTACACACCTCCTGGTATTTACCTTTTGTAAGCTGCCTTGAGCTTTACAGAGATTCAGAGAACTACAGAACTATTGTCATTATTGGTTAAGGACCAAAGAGGGCAAGCAAGATGGCAGGCACTCTTTTTTGTTTTGGAAAAAGTTTAGTGGCAGCAGAAAGGAGCAGGATAGATGAAGCTGGGGAGAGAGAGAAAGAAGGGAGGGAGTGTTTTTTGGAGGGTGGGAAGGTGAGTACTAGTAGGTTTCTACAAAGAGGAGGAAGCTCATGTTGGCAATTGAGGGTCAGTTTTTTAGACTGATGTGCCCAAACATTTATGATTATGGTTGCCAGGTGAAATAAAGGACAGATCTTCTGCATCTTTAGTAGTTGTGTAGAAGATGGAATTTCAGCAGATATAGCTTGCCATTTCCTCTTTTACACAATGGTTAAAGGTACGAGAGCTCTGTGCCTTATTTCAGCTGGCAACCCTATTTGTGATTCTTCTTGTTTTTCTGAGTTGGCTCTTGTTTTCCTCTCTCCCCACTGCCCCATAGGAGTGGTTCAGGGACAGGTCTTTCCAGCCCTCCTCTGGCGACCCAGACGGTTGTTCCCCTCCAACACTGCAAGATCCCAGAGCTGCCCACGGAGAGGAGCATCTTGTTTGAGCTCCAGCTCTTCTTCTGCCATCTTATTGCCCTCTTTGTCCACTACATCAACATCTACAAGACAGTGTGGTGGTACCCACCGTCCCACCCTCCTTCTCATACTTCACTGGTGGGTATTGTTGTTTATCGTGTTGCCTGTTTGCAAAATGGCCAAATCATAATCATGAAGTCAGTTTTGAAAAACCAGGTATTCTGAGAATGTTGCTTAACATGCAACGAGAAATTCCTAAAAGCCTTGTTAAAAAGGAAGGCCATATACTGCTTCCACGAATATATATAACGGCTCTGTTAGGATCACACAGCATTACGGGATGTTTGCTGAAGAAGTAAATTGTCAACTATTTTATCTTCACAAGCGAGGAAAAATAATTATAGTAGTTCTGTCTACGTTGCAAGAAAAAACCCATATTCCTTTGCAGTATTGTCTCCATATATGAATATTCCAAAGCATTACAGAAGAACTAGTCCACAAGAGGAAAACACAAGGTGTTCTGTTCAGCCTGTATTCTGTGGAGGAAATAGCATTTTCTGTAGAGGAAATACGTTTTCTGCACAGAAAATCTGTAGTGCAAAAACTCGCACGTTTTTCTCTGAAAAACAATTCCACTGCATACTTTGGGATATTTGAATACCAGGCGAAAATTGCACAAAATTGTCACTAGAGTACCATTCTTCCTAACAGGTTTCCTAACCTGTTTATAACCTGGGAACAAATAATTACAGATGTTCTTTCCTCTGTTTGCCTGGAGGAATGTCCATTATGTAAGCTGAAACCTACAAGGCAGCTGTTTCTTAATTTCTCATCGGTGGTCAGTGGCAGGAGTACATCTGACTATATCCAGATTTGAGTGTGACAGTGATACCTGGGGGTTGAGGTGAGTGAGTGTGAGGAGAGTGAATGGCTCAAAGGTTTGCGCAACAATTTTTGCTGAGCTGCTTTTTTTGTTGTTGTTCATGTGCTTCTATTGTTTTAATCTAATAATGTTTTAATTCTGTGTAATTTGTTTTGTTGTGTGTTAGCTTGATACCTTTTAACCTGCTTTTATTCATACCTGCTTTTATCTTTTTTTTAACCTGTGCTGTTATAATCGTGTTGTGAGCCTTCTTGTGGTCAACTCCTAGGAGGAAGGCTGCTAGGGGACTGATAAATAGAAAGAAATAATTTGCCAAATGCCAAAGGAGACATGGAGCTCCCTTTATTTGGAACAGCCAAGGAGCTCAAAGAGTTCTGTGAATTCTGGAGTTGGCAGCCCTATCTCCTTCCAGATTAAGGGAGTCTACCAGTGTTCCTTGCCAGAGGGACATTCTGAACCCACACTGGGTGGTAGACTAGGCCAGACTTGCTGTGTTCTGTGAGGACAAACAAGTGTCCTCTGCAGTAGCAAGCTAGTGTAACTTTAAAGTCAGGTTATTGGGTGGGGGGTCCCTCTTTCCCTACGAAAATAGTAAACATCAGGCAAAAAGCTGAGGTGGAATTCAGAAGAGAAGCAAAAGTAGGAAAGCCCTGGATTGGGAAAATTCTCCGTTAATTCATAAGAAGCTGGAGCACTTTGGTTCTTTGTTCAGTTTCATCTTCTGGAATTAGTTTTCAGGCAGTGAACAGGGAAAGCCTGTTCCTTTTAGTTGTTTCCCCAGTTTCCCCTCCACACAAGATCTCTCCTTGTGAGCTAACTAGACCCTTTCCCTTCTTTTCTTCCTGCAGAATTTTCATCTCATCGACTTCAATGTCCTAGCAGTGACGACCATTGTTCTCGCAAGGAGGTTGATCGGTGCTATGGTGAAGGAGGTAGAGGCAGTGGGGTGGGGGTATTATTTGCTTCCTGGGCTTGTTGGCTTCTTTTCCTTATGTGAGGATTCAATCTCCTGTCCAATTTAGCAGGGCTTCACTTGCCAAAGGACTGTGTCCTTCTGGCCCCTTCCCAGAAGCAAGCAAGGACTAATACTGGGGAGGGAGTGCTGAAAGATGGGGATGGCTGCCCTTGGCTGGAAAATGGGAGTGAGAAAAAGGTAGCCCTCTAGATGCTGCTGGGCCTTACCTCCCTTCAGCTATCTATGTTGGCTATGGCTGGTGAGGCTGAGAGCCCAGGAATGTCTGGAGGGGCCTTGGATTGCCCACCCTTCCTGAAAAGTGTGATGGGTGGGGTTAGAATGAGTTGGCTACTCACTTGGTGATCTTCACAGGTATGGTTTCAGCTGTATGCTGTTTTGTTGCTTGTTGTAAGCCACCTGGGTTCCTGTGCTGGGGGAAAGGCCAGGCATTAAATAATACACAGACAACGGGAAGGAGTTTGCAACCATCTGCTTCATTTACTCCACACACACACACCCCACAGCACAGATTCCTCCTGATTAGAGGAGGTAAGGGCCTTTTCACTCCCCGCCCCCCCCAAGCTGGGCCGCTGACCTCGGCACACCTCAAGTCGAGAGCATTCTATGACAATCACTCTGTCAGTGCCCCTGCCCCTGCCCCCAGCAGCAACAACTCCATGGCAGAGACTTCCAGGAACCCCATGCTGTTGGGTGGAAGAATCGAGGGAGCTATCGTGTTGCTGTGAGCTATCTGTTATAATCTAAAGCATTTGTGGAATGCTTGATCTTGAATGTAGTGAAGACCCATTATCTTTACAAAAGACCTCCTCATAGACATAAGAACTGTTAAGAAGTGGCTTGTTGATTTGGATCAACCTAGCCACCTGCATTTCAAAAAGATTCAGGATAGCATAGGAGGGAAGATCAGGGAAATAAAGAGGTGAGCGCTGGATAGGGGCCAGCTGCCAGAAGAGACCAGTCAGACAGGACCAGATCCAAATACTGAAGGTTGAGAACACTATCCCAGTCCCCTCCTCGGCTTTTCAAAAAAGAAAAGGAAGGACATGCAAAACGAGAAGTGATGTATAGTATGAAGCATTTTGTGATGATCCACTCCCTCAACACTTGCACTCAAGAAGGACGGGTTCCCTTGGGGTCTGGATGGTTTTCCAGGGACCTTCATGGGAGTCTGGGATGCTTGGAGGAGGGTCTGCTTATCCGCAGGTCATAGTAAATTCCCTAATTTTGGGCCCAAAACCTGCCCTTGACTTATCCATGACATCAGCCTATAGTCTAGTATGTATGTTAAGTCATTTTGAAATCAGTGGGATGTACACCCAAGTTAGGATTCTATCCCAAAGCCTTTGTAAGCCAAACTGGCAGCAGGAATTCTTGGTCATCGCTGATTTTCCCCTGAACAGAGAATGGCAATCTGACTTACGTTCTGCACTTCCTTTTTCTCCTCTCAGGCCTCTCATACTGGCAGAGTCTCCCTGCAGCGCTCCATTTCCCTAGTGGTGCTCACTGTCCTTACTGGGGCAGGCTGGAGTCTCTGCAGATCAATAATCCACCTCTTCAGGACATATTCTCTCCTCAACCTCTTGTTCTTATGTTATCCGTGAGTACCTTTCTCTCATGTATCGGGGGGGGGATTAAAAAGCAACACTTCTCCCAAGTCAACCCTCCATATCCACAGATTCAAGCAACCATGGCTCAGAAATAGTTATTAAAAATCCAAAAAATAGACACTGATTTTGCCATTTTATATAAGGGACACCATTTTACTACATCAGTGTACCTAATGGGACTTGAGCCTCCACGAATTTTGGTATCCATGGTGGGGGGGTGTCCTGGAACCAACCCCTAGCAGATAACAAGAGCTCACTTTATCCCTTATCTGAAATGCTCGGGACCAGAGCTGTTTCTTATATTGGATTTTTTTCAGATTTTGGAATGCCTGTATTTGCATATGCATAAAATACGACACTGTACAGGAGATCTCCAGGGCGCTATGCTTGGATTCCCACCATTTCATGGTTCTCGCTTCTCTCCAGCCTCATGTCTCATTTGTTTTCTACTTGTGTATGAAATACAAGGCTAGAGAGAGACTACAGATCTGAGAGCCAAACAAGCAAGAGCACTGCAGCCACGACCTCAAAGGTTAAAGCAGGTGGCTGGCGATAAAAAGTTGCATTTTTCTGGAGGTTTTCTGATTTCAGATTTCCAAATAAGGGACGCTCAGCCTATCCTTTCCTTCTTTATAAAATGCCATGTAAATGAATGACAGTACCTTGATAAAAGGAGAAATTTCAGAACAGCTTTCTCTCCCTTCCTCCTCCTCTCCCCTAGGTTTGGCATGTACGTCCCCTTCCTGCAGCTGAACTGTGACTTCCGCAAAACTGGTCTCTTCTCCCCAGTGGCCAACATTGGCCCTCGGGACTCCGGTGATGTCAGCCCAAGAGGCAAAGACTATCTGTCGGTCCTCAAGGAGACTTGGAAGCAGCACACTCGGCAGCTCTACGGCATGGAGGCTATCCCGACCCACGCCTGCTGCCTCTCCCCAGATCTGATCCGCAACGAGGTGGAATACCTGAAGATGGACTTCAACTGGCGCATGAAGGAAGTGCTGGTCAGCTCCATGCTCAGTGCCTACTACGTGGCATTCGTGCCTGTGTGGTTTGTGAAGGTATGTTAAGTGAGTAAGGGAAAGGTTGTCTCTGTTCTTTATTATTATTCTGCTTTTTTGTTTATTCCCTTCACTTTTCCACAAAGCTGGGACTTAAGGCTGCTTAAAAAAAAACAGAATTATAGGCAAAAACACATGCAGCTAAAAATATTTTAAACTTGTGTTGCTTCTGCGTCAAGAAACCTAATCAGTATGCTAGGTGGCTTTGTTTGGATTGTTAATACCATTGACCTGTAAAAGTACAGTGGAGAAACATAGACTTCCCTGTGACCATTGTTGGTTTGTTTGTTAGAATAGTTATACCTGCCCCATATGCAAGTATCTCAGTGTGTCTTACAATGAAATCCATATATACAATTTAAAATCTAAAATAGGACAGCAATGCAGTCTACAGCATATTGGCTGGTGTCCTGTTCAGTAATTAGGATGCTGTAAGCTTAACGTACGACACTGTAATATTCGCATTTACATTTATAAGTGTCCCCCACTTACTTGACAGGTTAAGAGGCCAGAGCACTGCCAAAAACTAGAAATCATTTGAAATGTGGAACCCAGTCTTTTTTAAAGCTTTTTTTAGTACGAATTGAGGGAAGGAGCAGTGTAAGGTCACAGAAGCACATGGAAGGTCATGGAAACATGTCGAAATAGATTGAAAGAGTGGACCATGCACTGAATGTATAGATTTTGGTTATAATTGAAAAGGGTTGAAAGAGCAGACTGTCAAAAAGTGGGGGGCACCTGTATTGCACAATTGCAATGACCGAGGTGTCCCTCAAGTCCTACCTTTGAAGCCTTGCAGCCCCCCAACACAGCTGTATCGGAGGTGCTAGAGAGCGAGGCAGTGAGTGATGGTGCATCCATCCTTTTTCTGGTTGAGACAGACAGCTGTGACAGGACTTTGGTTCTTCTGTTTCTCTCCCACAGACTACTCAGTATTATGACAAGCGGTGGTCATGCGAGCTGTTCCTCTTGGTCTCCATCAGCACCTCCGTCATCCTCATGCAGCACCTTCTCCCGGCCCGTTACTGCGATCTCCTCCACAAAGCCGCGGCACATCTGGGCTGCTGGCAGAAGGTCGACCCAGCCCTTTGCTCCAACGTGTTGCAGCACCAGTAAGTGGCCCCCTTGGTGTGTTTGCCACCCTGGACATCTTCTTGCTTTCCAAATTGTTTACGGAGGATAATAGAACTCTGAACAGGCAGGCTTTGGTTGTGCAAATGGATCTTCATTTGTTGTCCAGTGCAGGAATTTCTGCATTTTGGGTTTGCCCAGTTTTTGGCTCCAGGACCCACAGCAGGTTTTACGAGCTCACAGAAAGGGAATTGGCTGGGAGCCCATGCCCAATTTAGTAAAACTCTTTGCATAATAAAAACAGGTTCTTTTTTAATGACAAACTGGCTAATTTTTGCAAAAGCAAGCGAAGTTCAGTTGTCTTCTGAACTTGGGTCTAGCTTGGTGGAGCCAGGTTCAGAGTGGTTCCTGTCTCTTCCTCCTCTTTCCATGCCAAATGACTTCTAATTTCTCTTTTTCAGATGGACAGAGGAATGCATGTGGCCACAAGGAGTGCTGGTTAAGCACAGCAAAAATGTTTACAAAGCCGTGGGCCATTACAATGTGGCAGTGCCTTCGGACGTCTCCCACTTCCGGTTTCATGTAAGTTTTTGCTTTTGCTTTTGCTTTTATGAATTCAGGCAGTTTGTATTCTTTATCTGCAGAGAGCTCAAAGGGGAACCCAGCCCACATATACACGCACAGACCCCTGTGAGAGAATGACTTGATGTCTCAAAGCCACCTTCTGAACTGGTGGGAAACATGAGTCACCTCATTTCTGAGCTTGCACCCCAACCACTATACCACATTGTCTCAGTGCTACCCAAAGTGGTGGTCTATGGGCCAGTGCCGTTCCTGGAGGCATTGGCTGCTGATTTCCAGGAAAGATGGAAACATGATACCAGTCCCTGGCACATTGGGGTAAAAAGGTGCCAGCCACCTGCATCACATAGCTTGAGATGCACTGATTTTGATAGGATACCACTGGGCAGCCAGGCCTGTAAATCAAAAGGGAGCAGGCAGAATGTATCTGGAATTTTTTTCTTGAAGTTATGTATCCCTGCCTGGTGGCAGAGTTGCTCCCTATCAGAAATGGGATTCAGGTCTTCCACCCTTAGATTTTGAGCTATAACCAGCATGGACTGAGCTTTGCTATCTGAAAACCAGCATGGCTCAGTGAACAGAGGGGAAAATCTGGCTCTAGAATCATCAGCATTGGGTCTCGGCCTTGCCTTGGTGTTTCTTGTCTTTAACGAGATGTCTGCACCCTACCCTCAGTTCTCTCTTCTGTGAAACAGGGCTTTCCTTGAGTTGGTTGTGAGGCAAAATATCTTCAAGCAGGAGACTTCAGCCTTCTTACACCTCAGGGAACCTTCTACCCATCCATCTGTCCACTTAGGAATCCCTTTAAGTCAGCCATGGGGTCCCCTTTGGACTGCAGAAGACTTATGGTTTAGGGTAGTGTTTCTCCAACTGTTCAGTGTGGTGTAACCAGCAGTTTGTTTTCCCCAGTGCTGCATTTGCACCCACTGGCTGCAGCTGTTTCTTTCCTGGAAGCTTGCCAAGGACAAACAGGTGCCAGGATTCAAAGAACTAAAGAACTGCAGCACTGTAAAGCACCTTGGAACAGTTTTAAAAGACAAAAAAAAATTTAAAATCATTTGAAACTGTATGTAGTGTGACACTTTTTTTTTTTAGTGCACATTAGACTAACTGCAGCCTTTGCATTGTCTTCAAGGGCAGCCCCCACACAGAGTACATTGCACTGATCTAACTGGGGAGTTACCAGTTGTAAATGACTTTAACCAGGTTATCCCTGGGCAGCTTGACCTCTTTTTGCATTTTTATTTTCCTCCTGCTTTTTACCTAAGTAATCAAAGTGACATACATATGTGTATGCATACATAAGTACATGTGTTTTATGTATGTACACACATACAGAGAATAAAAACATATGCAAAGAGGAGAGAAAAGAGTATACACACACAAAGAATAAAATCATATGCTAAGAGTAGAATCTAAAATACATCAAGATAAAAACATAAAGCAGAATAACAGTTAGTGAACCATTTGCTAAAAGAACGTTGTATAGTTGCTACAACAAAAGTTTTCCATCATCAGTTTGAGATGGAGAGGGGAGGAGCTTTTCTTCCCTCCTGGGGTTGGGGAAGAATTTTGAAACTGACGCCATCACAGAGAAGACTGTGTCCTTGGTACATGCCACTGGATGTCTGCTGGAGACAGGTCGTGGAGCGGGGCTTCAGATAACAGAGTCTCAGGTTCATGTGAGGTGGCCTAGTCTGGGGATTTTAGGACTTAAAAGTAAATGCGCATGCTGTTTGCACCCTGGAAAATACCCAACACTTTCTTGAAACACCATGTTGCTGCCTCTTGGGGAGCTTACCCATTGTTCCTACACCTGTCTGACTGTTAACCATGTAAGTGGGACTCTTTGGATAGCAGTGAGCAACCTGTAAGCACAGTCTTGCATGCCTTGGAACACACTTCTCATTTTCTAAAAAAAAATTTGAAAGGTTCCAGTCATCTTGCAGGCAAAAGTCCAGGTGGTGTGCAGGAAACAACAAGCATCTCTCCTGAAGGGACTCTTTTCTCTTGGCCTTCCCAGTTCTTTTTCAGCAAACCCCTGCGGATCTTGAACATCCTGATCCTCCTGGAAGGGGCTGTCATCTTCTACCAGCTCTACTCGCTGATCACGTCGGAGAAGTGGCACCAGACCATCTCGCTGGCCCTGATCCTCTTCAGCAACTACTACGCCTTCTTCAAGCTCCTGCGGGACCGGTTGGTGCTGGGGAAGGCCTACTCGTATTCCACCTCCAGAGAAACTGACCCGAAGCTCAACTGAAAGCCTCTGACGGGATTTTTTCAAAGGGTGTGTGTGAGAGGGGAACAAGAAGGAGCCACTCTGAGCTTCATTGGGGAGGGGGCAGCCCTGAGGCCTCCCCACCTCCCCCCTTTATGGCACTTGCACAGCACCCCACTGTCAGAGAATTGTTCCCGGGGAGACCTCACAGGATCACAGAGGAGGAACAGGAAGGGGCTGAGCAGAGCAAGGCGCTTGAGGAGCATGCAGTCAGGCCGGCCCTGAGCTTTGGGTGTCTGTTGTTGTTTTTTTACCACTGCTTTGGTTTTGGTTTCTTTGATAACTGTATGACAAGGAAAATACCTTATTTTTGTACTCTTAGCTGCTGTCAGTCTGATTTTTGTTAACTAGCTGGAGCTGGGAGGAAAAAATAGGTGCTAGGCTGACCTCCTGCCCCCCTCCCATCTTCCTGGTTGTCAAGCTGGGGTGAGGGGTGGGGAGACTGGTTTTAATTGGGAGGCTGGGCAACCCTTGATTGGCACGGGTCTGGGGGTCAGGTTTTCACCAGCAAGACCCCCTGGAAGCTGCAGGACTGCCAAACAGGAAGTGGTCAAAAGTCCATTTCCTGATTTAATTTATCTCCCTGCCTTACTTCCAAGGCAAAACCCAAGGGAGCTCACAGCAAATTGCAGGCATGCCTCAGTTAACAAAGTAATCATCATGTTCCTGACCCAAACAATTCCTGCCCAGTCAGCCTGATCCCAATACCTAGAAAGATTCTAAAGCAGATCATTAAACAGACAGTCTGTAAGCGCTTAGAAAGGAGTGCTGTGATCTCTAAAAGTCAGCATGGATTTCTCAGAAACAAATCCTGCCAGACTAGTCTTCTCTCTTTTTTTTAATTTTTTAATTAACTTTTATTATTAAAATAGACATCAATTACACAAATATTAACAAGAAAAAAGAAAAATAAGAGAAAGAAAGAAAAATATGACATATCATCTACATACATTCTCAACAAAAAATACAACACAAAATTACAAAACTGATCATACTGTTTAACTTAATAATTATTTCTTAGCTATATCATCTACTTCCAACTTTGACCTTTGAGTCAGTTAATCCACAATCTATCTCTATATTGGTATCCCTATGTCTAAACCCTATTTAAATATCCCTAACGAAATTTCAAAAAGTAAATTTAACCCTTTCTCTTTCCCATTGTGAATTTTTGAGATGTTGCAGTACTCTCTCCCATTGTCTTGAAAACATATTCATATTTTCCCCTCTTAATATACCTGTTAATTTATCCATTTGAATAACCTTTATTAATTTCAATTCCCATTCCTCTATCAACGGGGCGCCCTTTTCTTTCCATCTACGCGCTATAACTAGTTCTGCCGCTGCTATCATATAAAATAATTGTTTCCCCACTTTCTTATCAAGATCCTTACCCCACATCTTTTTTGATTGTTGCAAGCTTGGTACATGAAGGAAACGCATAGCGTATCTTGACTTCAATAAGGCCTTTGACAAGATCCCTCATGATATTCTCTCCAGGGTTCTGTCCTGGGCCCAGTGCTATCCAACATCTTTATCAGTGATCTGGATGAGGAAATAGAGGGCATTCTTACCAAATTTGCAGGTGACACCAGATTAGGAGGACAAGATCAGAATTCAGAATGATCTTAATAGATTAGAGAGCTGGGCCGAAACAAACAAAATGAATGTCGATAGGAAATAAAATGTATTATGTTTGGGCAGAAAAAAATACAATGCACAGATATAGGATAAGTGACAGCTGGCTTGACCACAGTACACGTGAAAGGATCTGTGAGTCTTCGGAGACCACAGGCTGAACATGAGTCAGCAGTGTGATGCAGCTACTAAAAAAGCCAATGCAGTTCTGAGCTGCATCAGTAGGAGTCTAGTGTCTAGGTCAAGGGAAGGAATAGTACCATTCTGTTCTGCTTTGGTCAGACCCCACCTGGAATACTGTGTCCAGTTGTAGACACCACAGTTCAGGAAGGATATTGACAAGCTAGAAGGTGACCAAAATGGTAGAAGGCCTGGAAACCATGAAGCCCTCTGAGAAGTGGCTTAGGGAGCTGGGTAAGTTTAACCTGGAGAAGAGGAGGCTAAGGTTTGGCATGATAGCTGTGTTTAGATACTTGAAAAAATGAAGCATGGAGCAAGCCTGTCTTCTGCTGCTCCAGAGACAAGGACATAAAACAGTGGCTTCAAACTTTAGGAAAAGAGGTTCCAGAGCTGTTGTCTGGGAGTGTGGTCGGGTCTCCTTTGGCGGTTTTTAAAAAGGCTGGATGGCCATCTGTTGGGAATGCTTCAATGGTGCCTTCCTGGATGGGGTTGGACTCGATGACCCTTGTGGTCTCTTCCAGCTCTGTGTTCTATCCACCTCATCTGGCTCATGCAGGAGATACAGCGCTTCAGGTAGCCTGGCTTCAAGTCATCGTGGTCAGGATCCTGTATCACTCTGTACATAACATTACGTGTACTTAACTATGAAGCAGAAGCACTGAGAAACCCTGCTCCTGAATTGCAAAGATGAGTAACAACACCCACAAGAGTGTCTTGATGCCTGTCGGGCTCTATCTCTACACCTTTGACACTCCCTAGCCAGTGCCCAGCGCACAAAGATCCGACTGCGTATCGGTCCCAGGGCACATTGGTCCCTTTGCTGGTTTCCCTACTGGTAATGTAACAGCAGGCTTCTAGCAAACACAGGTATTAAAGAACTTCCCCATTCTAATTCCCACAGACGTAAGTCCATTTAAGAAGCCATAGCTCCCAAACAGGATTTGGGCCACAGGATCATAGAATCATAGAAATGTAGAGTTGGAAGAGACCCCGGGGACCATCCAGGCCAACCCCATTCTGCCAGGCAGGAACACCCTCAAAGCACTTCTGACAGATGGCCATCCAGCCTCTGCTTAAAAGCCTCCAAGGAAGGATGTTACAGCTTACAACTTCCATCTTGAATTGTGCCTGGAAAGTTCAGTTCAGTTCAGTTTATTGTATTTTAGCAACCAGCTACGATACAGAAATATAAAGGGAAAAGTCAAATAAATTAATTCACATATAATAGTCTACATTAGATGAATCACCTTCCGTACCCCCTCTTACGCTTTATAGCATATAATTGTAAGGCCTTAATGAGAAATTAGATGTTCTAAAAGATACATATTTCACAGTTTCAGAAAACAGACTTTCGCAAAAGAAGAGCTTAAGAGATTTCAATAAAGGTAAAATACGATAATTCCTAAGATCATTATAAATAAGGCATTCAAGCAATACGTGAGTTAGATCTTCTGTGGAGAGAGAGAGAAGAGACCAGCAGCAAAAGCAGCTGTTGCCACGTTCCCAGTGTCACTGGTCCTTCATCTTGTTGGGGGCCAAGCACAAGAGAGCAGTCAGGGCTGCGTCAGTTGCGTACCCACCCTTCTGGGCCGCAGCCCCTTCTCTTGCCATCGCCTCTTTCTCCGCTTTCTACAACTCCTCCGAGCTGCATTGTTCTTCGCTTAGAGACACGTGCAGCTGGTAGGCCAGCTGTGCCTCCAAGCAGCGACAGATGCACCAAACAGGTGAAGGCCAATGGCTAGCAAGAGCCCAGCCAGCCCGTTCCGCCAACGGCACTGACCGACTTCCAACTTCCAAGAAGTGGCATGCACAATGAGAGCCACTGGCCACGGGGTGGCAGTCATTTTGAGTCACGTCAGATTTCCCTCTTTCTCCCTGGCGACTTCCTTACAACGGCATTCCTAGCCCCCCTCCCGCACCAGCTTTTCTTTTGACTTATCCTCTGAAGCACTCCATTCTGTCTCGGGGAGGGAGCAGACAGCACCTACACCTCTTCAACAGGAAGGAATGCAGGCACAGTTTGATCACAGGTTAGCTGGTCCCTCCCTAAACTGCAAACTCCAGGATTCCATAGGAGGTTGAAAGCAGAATAATAGCGCTATAACAGGCTAGGGCAGAAATGGCCATAGTTGAGCATGGCTTTCCCTGCAAGGAGAGACTTTGGCAGATGAGTTGGACTACAAAGCTCACTGCTTCAAGCCAGCAACCAGATGATAGCATCGCTACCATCACTCTGCCTTTTTTTCCAGCTGAAGATTCAAAGCAGCTTACAACAGATTTTTTTTAAAAAAGTTAATAGAATACAAAAAAAAAGGCTAAATTATCAAAGATTAAAGTCAGTTAATAATATAGACCTTTTGAAAAGCACACCAAAATAACAGGTAGAAAGTCCATTACATTGTTTAAGGAAGATGGGCCTCATACACTCAGTCCTGTCAAAGGATATGGGATGTCACAAAAATTAAAGACTGGGAAAATGCAGCTTAAAACTCTGCAAAGAGCCCTTTCAAAGGTAGTAACAACACAGCGTGTCTTCTGCGGGCAGAGGTGTCAGCCAAAGTATTTTGTGCCATTTTTGACTGTCCCTCCTGTGGTTTCTAACATGAACGGCTAACGTAATGGCAGCCTCACATCCAACAACAATATCACACAGATATTTGACCTTGCTAATGGCTAACAAAATGCCTTAAGCTTTTCCAGCTGATGTTCCAAACTCTGCTCAGTCACAAGTTGGATGGAGCCCAAGACCTACCACTTGCACCCCAGTGTTGGACCCAAAGTTCCTTGTCATCAGCTGCAGCTGCATCCAGTGGACCATTGGAAGTTGCAATTTTGTGAAGCACTAGAGGAGCTCTCTGGTTAAGAATTCTAAATCCCTCTTGAAACTACAAATCCCAGGTTCCGTAAGATGTTGCCACAGCAGTTAAAAGTGGGATCAAAGTGCTAGAATTGTGTAGTCTGAAAGAGACCTCCCCTTTTCCTTTAGTGACTGGTGCTCCTCATTCTGTCCCTGAACCACAGCTGGTTACCCTTGCCAAGAGGAACCCAAACACCCTCAATTTGGCCCTGTTGGCATGCACACTAAAAAGTTCAGCTGCGGTCCAGTTAAACTTCTGTGGATCCAGCAGTTCAACTGTTTTCCAATCCAGCAAGGCAAGAACTCTTCGGTTTCTGCAAGTTCTCTTCCCTCTGTCACGAGGGGCACTGGAGTGGGGAGGAGAAGAGGGGCTGGTACCCCCAACCCACCAGTCTCCTGCCATCCTGCCTGGCTCAGATGCTTCCAGCTCCCTTGCTTTCCCTTCTCCCCCTGCCCAGCGAAGCTCAGAGGACTCCCTGCTGGCTATCTAGGCCACCGGGGCACCATCTGTCCACGGCAAGATTATTGCAGATGAAATAAGAAAAGTCTTACCCGGAGATTAAATATTTAATAGACGTGTCTATTCCACAGGGAGGAACGTTCTTCCAAGAAGAGAGCAGGCCGTGGCATGTTTGGGCAAGTGGCAGTGCCACTGTTGTATCACCCCAGCACGACTGCACAACCTGGTCTTCTTAAAGAACTTCGTAAAGAACAATTGAACAAACTATAAAACATTAAACTTTAAAAACGAAGTTAAAACATCAAACAGTGCTAACAGGGCCTGTTTAGCTTCCAAGTAGCCAGACTTAATTTTCTACTAGGTCAGAAAAATAAATGAATAATGATGGTGTAGCAAGAGAAAGAAGCAGACACTTGTGCCCCATCTCTTAAGCTTCCAACAAATTTTGTGTCCCCTTCTGGTGGCTCTCCAGCACAGGGTGGTCTCCCCTTCTGTTAGCAAAAAGGCAATAGGGAGCAACGGATTGTGGGAAACCTCCATTTTAGATCAAAGCGTTCCAAGGCTGAAATTTTCAAGGCGAGAACTACCTTACTCTATTGTAACCCTGCAAAGGACACGAGGACCAGAGAAGGAGCCCAACAGCACCTTTAAGACTGATTTGTTTCGGTTTGAGCTTTCAGGAATTTCAGTCCACTTCTTTACATACCTGAGGCTTGAATGTTGTATTCCATTGGTGCCTCTGACTGCAATGCACAAGAACTCTGGCTGAAAGAAATCACATAGGCTCCAAGGGCCTGGTAGATTCTTCTCCCCACTGCTTTTTTCTGGGATGAAATATAACTCAGGATACCTCGCTCACTTTTTCTCAGCAAAGGATGAGCAATTTTTTTACCTCTTCCTTTATTGTTCCCCATGTTTATTGTTACTCTGCTCCATTTCTCATTCTTGCTTAACTAAGGCCATTTATGCCCTACACTGTTATAGTGTTATTATTCCACTTTCTGCATCCTGTGGAATTCTGGGGTTTGTAGTTTACTGAGGCCCAAGAGCTCTCTGGCTGATAAATCTAAATGCTGCTCCCTAAACTGCAAATCCCAGAATTGCATAGAATGTTGAAAGTGGAATAATACCATTATAACAGTGTAGTGCGGAAATGGCCTAAGTGAATGCTAAATTGTCATTAAAGTATGTGATATTCCCTTTTGCTACACATCCACTGGCATCTTTTATCCATCTTACCGGTGCTGAGATTTCAAAATGCTCCAAACTGCACTCCTTTTGCAGAATATGACCGATGTCCATCGGTGCTGCTGCATATGGGTAAAGCCGCACACCCAAAGAATCTTAAATGCCTCTCTTAAAGGTGTTTAGAAGCAGAAGAGCTGAAGAAACTTAAAACTGGGGGGCAGGATTGCATACACATCTGTCTAAAAAGGTACGAGTGGACTACGTCATGCTTCTTGATTTTGCTTTGCAAAAAAGAAGTCCCACTATTTTCTGTTATGGTCAGACTTCATCTAGAGTGTTGCATTCAGTTCTGGGTACTTCATTTCAAGAAGAATATAGACAAGTTGGAGCAGGTTCAGAGATGGGCAACAAGGATGATATGGAGAACAAAACATATGAGGAAAGGTTGACTGGACTTGTTCAGCATGGTCAACCGAAGACTGAGGGGGGACATGGCTGCACTCTTTAAATACCTCAAGGACTGCCATAGAGAGGAGGAGGCAGGTTACCCAAAGGGTAGGACCAGGTCTAATGGTTTGAACTTACAGGAGGGTAGATTTTGATTGAACATTAGAAGGAACTTCTTGACAGTAATCATTTTTGCAACAGAACCAAATGGAAAGAAGGAAAAAAAGAAAGAAGGTAAGTAAGTAAGTTTGGGAGACAGCTCTTCTCTAATGGGAAAGAGTGCAGAACTGTTGGAAGCTTCCCAAGTGGGAGGAGAATGAAAAAAAAAAGATTCCCCCTTCTTTGGAACGTGGCTGTTCATTCGTGCACGTGAATCACTTGAGTGAGCCAACCGGTAGTGGTCTGCACATGCGAACAGTCTAAAGCCAATGCAGCACCACAAGGCTCAAATGGCATTGCCAAACCATGGTTGCTGCTGCCCTGCTGGTGTGGTGTTTAAAGCTGGGTTGCTGGGATCTTCTTGGTGTATCAGCCAGTCTTTCTTCGTTTGTTTAGTGTGTGTGTGTTTGTGGGCACACATGTATGTATGTTCTTTTTCCCAAAGGGAACAACCACCCTTGGAGCAGAGATATCTCATGCCAATTGCAGAAATCATGTCTGGGGGAAAAAATACAGTTGTCTCAGCTGAAGGTAAAAAAGCTTACGGGAGCTAGAAAACAGTCTTTCTCAACATGTCAGGACAAACCGTCTTGTTGAGAACGAGTAATTAGAGAGATGTATTTTCCCCCTGCTGATGGCCACCTTAAATTTAAGAAGACCTCTGCTAGACCAGGCAGAAATCCTGCTTGAAACAAAGGTCTCCAGGAAGTGGACAAGCAAAGTTTGGGGGCCACGGATCTGGGCAGAATCCAGGCACTATTTTCACCCAGGTTCTTGTTTCCTTCCCAGTTCCTTATTTTTGTTGTTATGTTCCTTCAAGTCATTGCCAGCTTATGGTGATCCTAAGGTGAACCTATCATGGGGTTTTCTTGGCAAGATTTGTTTGGAGGGGGTTGGCCCTTTCTTTCCTCTGAGGCTGAGAGAGTGTGACTTGCCCAGTGTCACCCACTGGGTTGCCATTACTGAGCAGGGATTCAAGCCCTGGTCTCTAGAGTTATGGTCCATCCCTCAAACTACTACACCGTGTTGGCTTCTCATTCCTTATGGTGGGTCTATTTATCTTGGAATCTTAGAGCGGAAGATATCCCGGTGGCCACCCAGTCCAACCCCATTCTGCATGCAGGAATACACAATGAAAGCACTCCTGAAAAGTGCCCATCCAACTTCTGTTTAAAGACTTCCAAAGAAGGACAGTCCACTGCTCTCCGAGGCAATTTGTTCTGCAGACCAACAGCTCTTACAGTCAAGAATTTCTTCCTACTGTTTAGGTGGAGTCTCTTTTCCTGCAATTTGAATGCATGCTCTAATATCTGGAGCAGCAGAAAATAAGCTCCTTCCATCTTCTCCATGACACCCCTTCAGATATTTAAAGATGGCTTTCACATCCCCTCTCCTCTTTTCCAAGCTAAACACACCCAGCACTCTAAGTAATTCATCATAATTGAAGGTTTTGGATTGACTTAGTTAAATTTTATTCGCTTTTTTTTTTAAGGAAGATGCTGAAAGGAATCTGTATCATTGAAATCTTTTGTTCTGATGCTGGGACTGGATCCAGTGGGAAGTTCTCTTCCTCACGCACAGCCAGGAAGTCTGGGGAGGCAGAGGTTCTGTGAGCTGTGCCAAAATTGGCTGCTTCTGAAGGCTGGCACTAGTGGGCACCAATGCACTGTTCCTGTCTCTGCATAGAGACTCGGTAATGGAGGTGGCATCATTCGTACGGGGAGTTTGGGGGAGGGAAGTGAGTGTGTTCTTAAGGTCAGTGAGCAGAAGAGGAAAAGTGGCTAAGGCTGGAGGAAAGAGAGAAACATTGGCAGGAAAGAACAGCTGGGATTGCAGGGAGTCAGAGAGGAAAGAAATGGATAGTGCTACACCAAATAGGGAAAATCCGCCTTCCTCCACTGAAAGTATGGGTGTAATGCAAAGGGGAATTGGCAGGGACCTGATCTCTGTGATCATGACCATCCTTGATCTCACAAAAGTGGGTCTTATCAAAATACACTGACTGGCATTTATTATTATAGTTATGGGTGCATAGTCATCCATAACTGCTCCATATTCACATAGTCACAATCATGCCATGCCCAGACCTAATTTGCTGGGCAGCAGTTGCTCTGAGAGAAGACGGGTCCATTTTGCTGGTGATTGGGATGTGGTTGGACGATGTTTCCACCCCATCCCACCAGCACAGAGAGGCTGCAGCAAGCAGAAGGAGGGCAACTCTTGCAATTCCTCGTGGCAGCCTCCTTCATTGGTGGGACGGGATAGAAAAGTCAACCGCCCAGGCCTGGATTGCCAGTAGAATGGAGCGCCTTCTCTTAGAGCAGCTGCTGCCTGGTAAAATAAGTTTGGGGGGTCAGGTCAGGAGAAACCACTTAGCTAAGTAACTCATGTAGAATATTGCCAGTGAGTACAACACAGCAGCTGGAATAAAAAGGAAATGTCTGTATTTGGAGAACATTGGCCTATCTAGGCTGGGGAGGTCAACTTTGGCTGACAGCAGGAATGGAAAAAATATTTACAAACGTGCTTCTTAAGTACCCTAATGAGGAGAATCCGGAGTGACAAGAATCTTGGCACTTCAGGACTTATGCTGTGCAAAATTCACACGTTGGTTTTTCACGCAGAAAACAGCCCTTTCTGCACAGGAACCAGCATTTTCTGCAAGTATAGTTTTCTGCATGGAAACAGCTGTTTCCTGGACAGTTGTACAGAACAACTGGCAGGCTGCAAATAATATTTGAAAAGTGCACAGTTGTGAAAGACTTTCTAGCCAAGTGGCCAAAGGAAGGCAAAGGCACCAAACAGATGGATTTGAGATCATACCCTCCAACGTTTGAGACGTGAGAATGGAGACCTGTGGGGTGAAGCAACACCAGAGTGTGGTCCAGAGGGCAACTTTTATTAAGGAGGAAGGTCACACAAAGTAGGAGAGGCTGCAGCTGTTTGCTTTTGCCTGAACCAAATGGAGAAGGCAAAGTTGTGCCACCTCCTCTCTTCTCCCGCATGCTGAGTTAATTGAGCGCGGACACTTTAGCCCTTGCAGCTCCACTTGTAGCAACTGAGGAGGAAGGAGGAAAGTGGAGGAGGAGAAAGAAACAGGACATTTTATAAGCTGCTGAAAAAAGTGGGACGACAGTAGATTCATCAGGGGAGTCCAAATCAGGACAAGTAGAGGGTATGCGAGATGTCTGTGGTTTTTAATGTCTCACTCTCTGCAAGGCTAGAAATTTGAGGGCTGAAGGAAAATTTCATGGAGAGCACATTCTTATTTGGGAGGGCTATGCCCTCATTTTGCCCCCCAATAGCCAGATCCTGGCATTTGTAGGCTCCATGCATGCCAGCTGTGGTTGGATCTAAGCAGCCTGCGTCTATGGCTGCTCGGTGCATCTCCTTCCCAGACGGACTTGTCAACCCACCTCATGCTTGATGCAACATGTCAGTCTCGTGATGGCGGCAAAGCCCACGGGCACTCCGAAGCCTCGGCTGCCAGTTTCTGTCCAAGGCTCCCCCCGCCGCCGCCTTGCTCTGGGCTCCGCTTCTCCAGACAAGAGCTTCTGAATCTGTAATTAAAGCTTTTATCGGAATCCCTGGTAACAGGCCAGGCTTTGTGGGGCAGGGGGTGGAGGGAGCATTGCCGTGTCTCTTCCGCGAAGGGAGTGCATCAACCCGTTCGTCAACTCCCCCCCCACATCTGGAATTCTTTCCTTGAAATCCCCGCATGCTGGGATTTGTAGCAGTGGGCCTGGCTGTGGGAAAGCCCAGAGGGGAAAGAGTTCTTTCACAGGCAAGCAGGGGGAGGAGAGCTTATTGCCTGTACAGAATATGAGCTCGAGATGAACTTGCAAGAACAAGGCATCCCACACGTTGACATGGATTTGGTCTGCCCAATCTCTCTCTCTATGGCAGGGCTGGGCAGCCATAGGTCCCCAGGAAACCTTATAGGGCTGCTCTCTCACCTCTGCATGTGCCAAAATTGCTCCCCAATATCCTTCGTGGGCTACATTTTTTGGAGAGGTGCAGGCCATTTTAGGATCAGGGAAGCTGTTTTGAAAAACAGCAAGTGATCAGAAGTAACTTCTAGTTTGCTTCCTGTTTTTGAAAAAGCCCTCTCCTTATCCTAAAATGGCCCAGGAGGCCAAGAAATAGGATTAAAATGCAGTGTCAGACCATGTTCAAGTTGGCAAAAATTGTTAGCGAGAAACAACACGCAAGCTTGGAGAGGCTGCAGTAATTTGCTTTTGCCTTAGCCTTCAGGGAAGATTAAGATTTGGTCTTCTCCTCTCCCGCTGAGCTGATTGACCACAAACAACCGCAAATGCCAGGATTCCATAGGATGTTGAATGTGGAATAATAGCACCATAACAGTCTAGTGTGGAAATGGCCATAGTCTAACCTCTCCAAGGCAGTGAGTTCCAAAGCCCTGGAGCCACCACCAAGAAGGCCATCATAAACGTTTTAAGGAGGGTCTGCCCAGCCTTGGGGGGACTGGGTGTCATCACATCCGCATCCACAGAGCAGGAGGTTGCCAGCTTGTTTGTGCCAAGCTCTTTCCTAGGGTTAAGGCATGCCGGTCCTGAACACACACAGCTTTAAAGAACACGCCAAGCAAATAAGGGATCCTTCCCCCAGGGCTCTCTCCTGGCTGTGTGGAATTAAAACGCCTTCCCTCTTAAACATCTTCCTCTCCTTTCAGTTGAGCAGATTATTGTTTTTCTTTCTCGTGGACTGTCATTATTTGGCCTTCCTTCCCTTTGCAGGGATGGGGATGCCCTGGGCACCTGGTGGACAAAGGAATGCCACCCAGTCAACTGAGGGCTTAATTGCCCATGGTTCTCCAAGATCTTGGCACCACTGGTGTGGGAGGAGAGCTCCTCGGTCATGTTGGCACTCTGGACATCTGCCCAGTTGGCCTCTATCATTGGGCTGGCCTCGTAAACTGAACCGTGGGGGGCTCGATACAGGACCTCTGTAACAAGCAGCCTGCTCCCTCTGCCTTCATAGTCACAGGGGGCCAGTGCCCGGCGGCCTTCTGGTGGAGCTTCTAGTCTAAATCCAAGGCTACTCCCAACCATACCGGGCCCATTGATATCGATGGGCTCATATCTGGGCAACTATTGGGCCCCATGCCTTCATTTCATCGCTCCAGCAACAGTCTCACAGTTGTGAGGATACAGAAAGACACAAATTGCAGCCCAGTCTAAATCTTTTGAAAGTTTATCAATACAAACATAATATGTTTTAACTTTTGTATGTTATGGTTTCTTTTTTAAAGTATGGTAAGGTGCTTTGAGTCCCTCCAAGGAGAAAAGCTGGGTATAAACAATAATACTAATAATACTAATACTACTGATAATAATCCCTCAAAGGGTTTATATTCCTTTTCATGCTGCCACAGACTTAACACTGCTGTCTCTTTGAAAACTGAGTAATGCTGGGCACTGCAGCTAGTAATCATCATCATCATCATCATCATCATCATCATCTTAAAGAGTATTAAATTAAATTAAAGAGAGGATTAATTGGGACTGTTTCTGCCAAACCAGAGTAGTTGGAGGGTATGCAATCATGGGATAGCCCTCCGGTGCCGGAGTCAGTTTTCATCTGCACAGTTTTGCCAACCAGATCCCCGGCACATGTGCAGGCGTGGAAGAAGGGAAGACATTGCAGAGTGGAGGAATGCTTTTTGATTCTTAAGGTACAGCGTTGGCATTTCTGTTCCGCCCTGGCCGGCCACGGTTTCCTTCCCTGGCCCCCTTTTCCAAAGCGGTTCCAAGGCCCAGGCCGAGCTGGGCCTTGCTCCAGACAAGAGCCGCCATTTCTGCGTCCGTCTATGTATTGATGCCCTGTTTGGTCGGTGGGGAGGGAGGGGAGAAGTGCGGACAAGGAAGCTTTCTAAGCCCCTGAATGGTTGCCATGGGAACCGAAGGAAAAGGTTACCGTGGTCCCCATGGGAACGGCTGTCATCAGACACCCCCCACCATGGCTGCTGCACATCCCACCCTTCTTCCTTCATCATGCAAATGGGGTGGGGAGGGGGGCCGCCGTTGACAGCTGAGGCGAAAGGCAGAGATAGAGAGAATAGAAAGATCCCCTCATAAAGCCAAGAGGGAAAGGGGAAAGGACTGGCACTGCCGAGATTTGGAGAGTTGGGGAGCTGGGAACGACCTGTCTGCAATCCAGGTCTCTGGGATGGCTCATGTCCGCACATCACTCGACGGTTGCCGTATCATTCGTGTGTGAACTGGGCCTTTTTCTGGTGAAATTTTATAGAAAGGGAGTGCATCTACACTACAGAAGTTGCAGCAGTTTGATACTGCTTTAAATTGCACGATTGCATCCTGGGAAGTGTCGTTCCACTTGCAGAGAATTTTTAAGCACTGCACCAAACTACAACTCCCAGGACAGCAGAATGGAACTGCCATAATGGTCTAGTGTAGATTCTGTCTCGGGGTGGGCAAAAGGTAGCCCTGGGATTACATGTGGCCTCCAAGGCTTTTCTGTGGCCCCCAGCCTTTCTAAATTTTCCCAGGCATCCCTCATTTGAGCCAATAAAATAAAAACATAACAAAATTTGAAAAAGCAGAGGGGCTGAGTTGCTTCTCCTGTCCCAGTTTGGCAGGGATAGTGCCAACTTACCCTCTTTCCTCCCACTTTTTCAGCTGCTTTAAAATGAACTGGTTTCTCACTCCTCCTCCCACTTTCGGCCATTTCCACACTACACTCTTGTAGTGCTACTATTCCACTTTCAACATGTGGTGGAATCTCAGGTTTTGCAGTTTAGGGAGGAGCATTTAGACTTCTCAGCCAGAGAGCTCTTGGGCCTCCTCAGTCAACGACAAGCCCCAGAATTCCACAGGATGTTGAAAGTGGAATGATAGCACTATAACAGTGTAGGGCAGAAACGGCCTCAGTCCCACCACCATCACTAGTCCATTTGGTGAGGACATGGAGCCTAAGGCCCCTCCCTAAACTGCGAACCCCAGGATTCCATAGAATGTTGAAAGTGGAATGATAGCACTATAAGAGTGTAGTGCGGAAATGGCCCTTCTTGTCCTCAGCTTCCTTCCATGACTGTAAACTGAGTTCAAAGGGCAAAAGTCGTTTGCACTCCATTAATTCTGCAGGGGCGGGGTGGGGAGGAGGGAAGGGGGCATCGTCGTGCCCTTCCCTGCGGACTCAGGCCAAAGAAAACTGCTGCCGCCTCTCCGAGCTCATCAAAAACTTTTGCCATCCTAAGCATGGGACCATGTTGCTTGGCCACATGCCTCCGCGTTTTCACCCATGAAATGCTAAAGGATCTCTGAATCAGCTCAGAAACTCGGGCTGTTCGTTGCTTCTTCAACTCTCCCCAGTGAACAAACCTCATCTTGGTTAAACAAACAGGCCCTAAGCCTTTAATTTGGATCTCCGTCGCCCTCCCGGAGTGTTCACTCCACACTCAAGAATCCGCCCGCCTCTTTGGCTCTTAATAAGACTTTTCTCATCATTTTCCCTGGAAGACTCTCAAAGGCACACACACTGCGTAATTTCTCATCTGCCTCCTTTTGCTGCTCTGACCCAGAAAAGCCCTTGGTCCAAGCGAGTCTCTGTCGCTCCCAGTTAATTTTCTTTTGTCTAAATGCGACGGGACACTCTTGGGAGAAGGGGATTAGGGGCGTGCCGCACCGAGAGAGACCCACTCAGACACAAAGCTCTTGGAAATATTACATCTCCGGTGACATCCGCTCCAGACAGAAGCGATGCCAACGAAATCAGGAAAGCCGAGGGCAGGCAGGAGTGGAGTGGCCGTCTCTCGTGGGCCTTCTTCCCGTGGGATGATGGACAATAATGTGACAGATCACAAATGATGGGTGGTGGTGGTGGTTGTTTTAAAACTCCATCAAAATGACCGAGATGTTGAAACTTCCTTCTTACACAGAAAGGCTAAAAGCCCTGGGGGGAGGATTTTCAGTCTGGGGGAAAGAGAAGCTCTAGAGTTGGTCCTGTGGCAGATATTTATATAGGGCCCTTCTGCACTACACTCTTATAGTGCTATTATTCCCCTTCCAACATCCTGTGGAATTGTAGGGTTTGTAGTTTCCTGAGGCCACAGAGCTCTCTGGCTGAGATTTCTAAATGCCCCTCCCTAAACTGTAAACCCCAGGATTCCATAGGAGGTTGAAAGTGTAATAATAACACTATAACAGGGCAGTGCAGAAAGGCCCATAATTATGGGTGGTGTGCAGAAAAAGACATTTCCCCAGAGCTGAGGTGGGGAAAGTACAGTTTGGACTACAACTCCCAGAATCCAGGGGAGTTCTGAAAGTTTCCCCAAGTTGCTCCTAGAACCCCCTGGGAGATTTTGGGAGATGTAGGTCCTTATCACACTTTGTGGTTATAGCACTCTGATTCCACTTTAACTGCCATGGCAATATCCTGTGGAATTTTGGGGTTTGTAGTTTACTGGGCAAAGAGCTCTCTGGCTGAGAGTTCTCAATGCCCTGCCCTAAACTGCAAGTCCCAGGATTCCATAGGATGTTGCCATGGCAATTACAGTGGAATAATAGTGCTATAATAGCGTAGTGCGGTAGCACTTGGGAGTTTCAGAATCCTTTGCTGATGGAATCCCTTGGAGGATTCTAGAGATTGTAGTCCAAAAAAGGAGACACAAAAAGGGAAACACAGGAGAGTGTTTTGTGGGGGGGGGGTTTAAAAAAAATCCCATTTTTGTGAGATTTTAAAATGATGATTATAAAAAAGAAACAAGGAAAGGAAGCAAGGAAGAAAAAGAAAGGGCAGGAATGGAAGACAAAGTATGTAGGCTATGAACTTGGCCTAGGTACATACATTGGCCATCTTTCCAAAGAGGCATTTTCTTGGAGTCTATAAAACACGTGTCCACGGATCACCAATGTGATGACATCTTGCAATGCTTGAAAACAGAGGAAGAATGTTTACCTTCCCAACCCTGGATTACAGGTTGTTTTCCAACAGCAAAAACATGCAGGATGCAACCTTGTTGACCTTCCGCTGGATTGAACATTGCAGGAATATAATTTAAAAGAGTCTGTCTACGAATGCCAAATTTTTTTCTAGCACAAAATTAATACCTTGTAACACATCCAGCCGAAAATTAATATCTTGTAACGCATCCAGCCGAAAATAAGTAACCAGTGAAAATGCCCACATCATATGTCACAAAGAGGAATTACCTGAATTGCACAGCCAACATTTAGTTGATGCAAATCATTTCTTGCTGGAAAAAAAGGACATAATGTTCAAACATTATTTTTTCCTCCTGGACCAAACGTAGTTTTAGGTCTAAGAAGATTTTAGGCGTTGAAGCCAGGGCAGTGGTTAATTTCACTCAGGACAATTTAACTCCAGTCCAGAATTCTGTGCAGAAGACCAGAACCAAGGCCATTTCCGCACTAGACTGTTATAGCTCAATTATTCCACTTTCAACCTCCTATGGAATCCTGGGGTTTGCAGTTTCGGGAGGGGCCAGCCGGTCCAGTGCAGAAATGGCTCAAATGTTAGGAGATCCAGGTTTGAATTCACATAAAAGCTTGGGTCAGGGCTGGGAAGACAGTGGCTCTCTGGGTGCAGCTGGATTCCAATCCCCATCATCCCTTGCCAGGATTCTGGGAGTTGTAACTCAAAAAGCTAACTTCTCCCTTTAATTTCTTTTGCCTTGAAGGGGAATTTTTTTTAACTCTTTAAGTTCTGTGCATGTAGTCTGGTAGCAGATTCAACTAAGCATTTTATTTAATGACATAACACACTGGGTGGACTCTGGCTTGAAAGCCTAGAGTACCATCTTGAATGAGCAATTAAGCCAACTTTATATAGACTTCAGCAGCCATCGAGCAACAAAAAGCTATGATAGTCAAACAAATTCACCATGAAGGAGCACATAATATTTCTATCATGCTTGTCTTTTGCATCTTATTCTGGTGTTCTAGCTGTTATCTTCTCAGCAGAACATATCACGATATCATGCTTGTCTTTTGCATCTTATTCTGGTATTCTAGCTGTTATCTTCTCAGCAGAACATATCACGATATTTTGGGACATGGCTCAGAATGTTTTATACATGTTTAACTATTGGAAGCTTACAACATTTACTGCGGCTAAGCAAACCATTTTCTTCAGCATGGCTTTACCTCCTCCAGGCCTTATGGTCACTTTCTGACTTTAATTCTTTAACCTAAATTCACTGTGCTGGCTAGAAGATTCTGGGAACTGGAGTGCAAAAAAGGGTCACTTCTGCTCTGCATTTTTCATCCTTTCTTAAGATATCTGAGGCCATTTCCACGCTAGACTGTTATAGTTCTATCATTCCACTTTCGGCACCCCATGGAATCCTGGGGTTTGTAGTTGAGGGAGGGGCCTTTGGAATTCTCAGCCAGAGAGCTCTTTGGCCTCAGGAAACTACAAACCCCAGAATTCGACAGGAGGTTGAAGTGGAATAATAGCAGTATAACAGTCTAGCGTGGAAATGGCCTGAAACTGTGACTACCTTCTGCATGGGATCAACAGGAGGTTTAAGGGAAAGAAAGCTGGCCTTCGCCCAACACCCAATGGAACTTGTGGAATTCCCCGCCACCGCAATATGGGTTGAGGATGACTCCTAAGCCTAGATAGCTGCAAAACCAGATCATGCCGATTAATGGCAGGGAGTCAACCAGCAGCTATTAGTCATCGTTCCAGTTCTTCATTCATATCTAAAGGCAGTCTGGCTCTCAGAACGCCTGGCGGGCCCTCCTTGGCTGATGGAGCTTCTCAGAGGAGCTCACCTCTCTCAGCCTCATTTGCTTTTCCCTGGCTCGGCCTCACCAGAGCAGCCGTCTCCTCTTCTGTCTCGAACTCGGTGCCAGCTGACTCATCAGCCACTTGTCAGGTCTGTGGGACAGGCCGGCCGTGACTCACTTCCCTCCTTCAATTGATTCGGTAGGGGAAAGTTGAAAGGTAAAGAGATGCGGTCAGGGTGTGTTTAGCAATATGGACCCTATTATTATTATTATTATTATTATTATTATTATTATTATTATTATTATTATTATTATTATTTTCATGACCCAGTAATGGGACTCAAGGCAGCTAACAGCTTTTAAAACAATACAGCCATTTCCGCACTAGACTGTTATAGCGCTATTATTCCACTTGCAACATCCTCTGGAATCCTGGGGTTTGCAGTTTCGGGAGGGGCCAGCTGGCCCCTCCCGAAACTGCAAACCCCAGGTTCCAGAGGATGTTGCAAGTGGAATAATAGCGCTATAACAGTCTAGTGCGGAAGTGGCCAATACATACATACATATATTTATTTTGGTCAATGGCCAGCAAAACAACCAAGCAGACAGAAGGAACAAAATGTAACAATAAGACCCAATGCAATGTACTGAGAATAAAACACTGAACAGAAAATGTAGAAAATTTAAAGGAATGTTAGATATAAAATATCTGAATTGCAGTGATTTGGTTAAAAACAATAACATGATATAAGAGATAACACTCTATACCACCAAGCTACAAATTTAAAAATTCATGAGAGTATAAATATGAAGCAATTTAACAATTTATAAATTTAAAACATTACATGTTAAAATAGTAAATGCATGAAGAGTAATACCGACCTTTAAAAACAGAACTGCACAGCGTTAAAAGGCCCAAAGCTGTCGATTTATATAAGCCTGACGTCACCGAAAATATTTTGTCCTGCATTCAGAAGGAGAGCAAGGACGGGGCCAACCTGGCCTCTCTAGGGAGGGAGTTCCAAAGTCTGAGAGCAGCCACCAAGAAGGCCCTCTCTCTTTTCCCACCAAGCGAGCCAGAGAGGGCCCTGAGTCAGAGAGGTCTAGCTCACAATATTGTCCGTGGCAGGGGTGAGGAACAGCTGGTCCACTGGCCAAATGTGGCCTCCAGCTGTTTCTGTGTCTCCTGTCCTCTCCTTGTGCCCTTTGGCCAACATAGCCTGAACTTTGAA
This sequence comes from Iguana delicatissima, assembly GCA_948472985.1. Lineage (NCBI taxonomy): Eukaryota > Metazoa > Chordata > Lepidosauria > Squamata > Iguanidae > Iguana > Iguana delicatissima. The sequence continues at coordinate 368,604 of CAOKZL010001008.1, read as the reverse complement.
GGAGCATGCAAAGTTCTGGAACTATTTTGGGAGAGGGTTTGGCACCTTTAATTATTATTATTATTATTATTATTATTATTATTATTATTATTATTTCTATCCCTCCGCTCCGCATGGATCGAGGCGGCGAACAACATAAAATACATTATACATTAAACGACATTAAAAGACATTAAAAACATACCCAATCCTCCCCACCCACCAACCCACCTAAACCAACCCTTTAAAACACACAGCAATTAACAGTCCATCAATTACTACTAGCAAAGCAGCAAGACAATTGATGGGAGGCGATGGAAATGCTAGTCTTGGAAGGCCTTTAAGGTTCAGACTAAAAACCAGAATGGGTTTCACACATGCACACACAGAGAAAAGTGGTGACTTGCGCAACCAGCACCATAACAAGTTTCTTTTTCAACTTTGCAAGGAGTAACGGGAACAGATCCCCAGCCCCGTAAGATGGAACGGGCATATTTTGAAAAGCCACAGACCCAATTCTGCACCATGACGGACGTGTTTGTCTGGAAGATGTCAGAGAGTGTCACAACACTCCTAGCCAGCAACTCCCTGTCTCCGTTGTGTTTCCCTTCATTTCCTCCTTGGGTTCCAGATGCTCTCGCACACACCCCTCTCCCGCTCTTGTTATGAAATGCAAACCGCAGGTAATCTCCTGACACTGATCCCCTTGAGAACAAGCATGAACACTCTCACGGCATGGGAATCCAAGCAGGCCGCCCAGGTTGGTGTGATGCAAAAGTGACTAACACCTCTCCTTTTTGTCTCTCCCCGGGGCTCAATCAGCCCCTTTCTCAAGTGGCATAATCCCGACTTCCGATCCTGTCTCTAGAGCTTGTAGGGTGGGCGCCCCGCTCTCCTTTCATCTCAGGTGTCATGGGAGGGAGGGGGATGCGGAAAAACCCCTTGGTGGCTTGCAGAGGAGGGGGAAGAGAATCTGGAGCACACTTCGGGTGCAAAAGGACACGATCCACTTTGGGCAAAGCACAGGCTGGCACTTGCAGAGGAGAATCCAGAATTTCCTACAAAAAGCCCTATATTTTTCTCTCTCTCTTTTATAAGGTTTACGCCCATGCGCTCTGAAAGACCATATCTCCCTCTATGAGCCTGCCTGAGTTTTGCGATCGCCGAGGAAAGGCTTTCTCTCAGTCCCGTCACCCTCTCAGGCTCATCTGGTGAGAGCACAGAAGAAGACCTTCTTGGTGGCTGCTCCAAGGCTTTGGAATTCCCTCCCGTGGGAGGCTCAGCTGGGCCCCTTCCCGCCCTCTCTCTGCCACCAGGTAAAAGACCACCGTCCCATTCAGCCACGACTTTGGCTTGTGACTTCCTGTAACAGAAGAGCATTTAATGGGATGTGCTGTAGTTTTATCTTTTCACTGTGTTGTAAGTGTGTTTTCAGCAGTTTAAAAGGAATACTTTAACTGGATTGTTTCTTTGTTCTTTTTAAATTGCAGTACCTATTGCTTGAGTGACATCTTCTTTGAATGTATATATTAGCTACTTTGGGAGCCCTTTTGGAGAAAGGTGGGAAAAATAGGTGGATGGACGGACGGACGGACGGACGGACGGACGGACGGACGGACGGACGGACGGACGGACGGACGGACGGACGGACAGGGAGGGAGGCAGGCAGGCAGGGAGGCAAGCAAGCAGACAGATAATTCTACTAGGGGGAGTTTCTAATGTTCTCCACACCTTTCCAGTTTTTTTTCGAACCCTGCCTGGATTCCAGGCAATTCTGATCGTCAAATAAGTTCAGAGCCCTTTGCTTGTCACACAAGTTCCACTTGCTGACATTCCTTCTTCTGCACAACTACAAAAGTTGTAGGAGCTGTATTGCACCTGATTACCCTAAAGGATGAAAATGGCAAGCCCCCTCTGCACACATCTGGCCTAAAACACCTAGCAGAGGGAGTCCAGAAGCTGGAGTTGACTGGAAAATACAGAGCAAAAGAGGCTGGGCAGTGCAGTGGTTTGGGTGTTGGACCAGGGCCATTTCTGCACTAGGCTGTCACAGCGCTATTATTCCACTTTCAACATCCTGTGGAATCCCCTCCCTAAACTGCAAACCCCAGGATTCCATAGGACGTTGAAAGTGGAATCAAAGCGCTATAACAGTCCAGTGCGGAAATGGCCTTGGACTCCAGGAGACCGGGGTCTGAATGTCCGTTGGTCCACAGAAACCCACTGGGCCAGTTGTGCTCTCTCAGCCTCAGAGGAAAACTGCAAGCTTCCTCTGAAAGAAACTTGCAAATAAAACCATTTTTTAAAAAAACAGTAAGTGCAGTGGTTTGAACACTAGACTAGGACTCCAGGAGACAAAGGTTTGGATCCCCCTCGGCCATAGAAACCAACTGGGTAAACTTGGACAAAGTCACACTCTCTCAGCCTCAGTGGAAAGCAAAGGCAAATCTCCTCTGAACAGATCATGCTGAGAAAACTCCGTAGTCAGGTTGTTATATGTGGAAAAGAAAGGCACACAGCAATAAAACTCTTCACCAAGTTCCCCCTTGAAAGCAGCTATGAGTAATGTTGGCAAACTTCCAAATGCTCCCGTTGCTGAATTGATAATTGATAATCTGGCCTTGCCCTTGAGCCAGTTGGTTTGAGCCTTGGACTCTGGAGACCAAGGCCACTTCTGCACTAGACTGTTATAGCGCTATTACTCCACCTTCAACATCCTATGGAATCCCGGGGTTTGCAGTTTCGGGAGGGGCCGGGCAGCCCCTCCCAAAACTGCAAACCCCAGGATTCCATAGGAGGTTGAGAGGGAATCATAGCACTATAACAGTCTAGTGCAGAAGCAGCCCAAGGTTTGAATCAGCCATGGGGACCCACTGGGTGAGCTTGGACAGGTCCCACTCTCTCAGCCTCAGAACAAGGCCAAACCCTTCTGAACAATTCTTGCCAAGAAAACTCAGCAATGGATTTTCTTTAGGGTCACCGTAAGTCAGAAATGACTCAAAGACACACACCAACCACCACCTCAGTGCCCTCCACTAGACACCATCTTGGGTTAACTGGGTGACCCTCTGCCTTGCTCTCTTTTCCTCTCTTTCAACTGCTTTGGAGGGGGGGAAAGGTCCCCACAAACACAAGGGAGCCGAGTCTGTTTCTGATCCTCCGCCCCACTTCCTCTTTGGCTCGGGGGAAAAGAAAAATCTCTCTTCCCACACAAGGACCGCTTAACCCCAGGGAGATGACCGAGAGTGACTCCCGAGAGGACTGTTTTGGCACCAGCCCTGTGGCTGCTGCTCTGTCACTTTCAGCGCTCCGGCTTCCTCCTCTCCAAAAGCAAGAGCCCCTTTCAGAAGTCACCATGGCTACCAGCGGCTCCCCGGGACCAGAGGCAGGCAAGCATGTGTGTGAGAGAGAGGGAAAATCCTGCTTTTCCTGGAAGAAGACTCCTCTGTGTGTGTGAACTCGGCCTCACAGGCTGGGCTGGTTCCCAAGAAAGGCACTTCACCCATTTCTGTATGGAGGAAATAGAAAGGCTTTTGGAGAATAACTGTCCAGGGCCCAGATTGTTCAACATCTTTATAAATGACTTGGGGCTGATGGAATAGCAAGGCAAGCTTATCAAATTTGCAGATTACACCTTTTTTTTTTTTGGTGAGGGTAGTGAATACCCCAGAAGACAGAATCAGATTCCAAAATCCCTCCTCTTTGGCCTCTGGGCTCCTGGAATGTTCCCACTCCTGCTTTGCCAAGACAAGATGGAAAGGTCCTTGCCCCTAGGCGATTACATCTTAGGCACAGTAAGCAGGACAGGAAGGGAAGAGGAAATGAAGCATCATTAGACTGGGAGAATAGGCCATTATTTAACCTCTTATTTTGGCTTAATTACACCAGAGCAGCACTGGCCAAACAAACAACAACATTTTCAAAGTACCTGTGTTCAGCCTCTGAGGATATCCACAAAAGCTCATGCTAAAGTAAAAACCAATTAGTTTTAAGGTGCTGTTAACATTCCTTTCCCCCTTTCTTCTTTTTTTATTGTTGTTGTGGTAACAGACACACACACACACACACACCACCTTTTCCCCATTTAAGACAGATTGAAAAAGTTAAAGCAGATCCAAGCGAAGGCGCATGCCACTAAAATCAAATACCAAAAGGTGTTGTTAAAACAGAATTAATTGGTACTACGTAGTGGTTTGAGCACTGGACTATGACCTTGGAGACCAGGGTTGAATTCCCCTTTGCTCTGCCATGGAAGTCTACTAGCTGACCTTGGGAGCATCACACACTCTCAGCCGCCCCCAAAACCCCTCGATAGGTCACCTTAGGGCTGCCGTAAGTTCGAAGCAACTTGAAGGCATGCAAGAACAATCCAGATAACGTTAGTTTGCAAGGCCCGTCTTCCTGCTGCCATCAAGGCCAATGTGGAGAGAGAGAGAAGCCAGGTTGGGGGGAGTTGTGGTAGAATCAGAGAATCCTAGAGTTGGAAGAGACCCCAGAAGAGACATCCTATCCAACCCCATTCTGCCACGCAGGAGGACACAATCAATGTACTCCTGGCTGACAGCCATCCAGCCTGTGCTTAAAACCTCCAAAGAAGGAGACTCCACTACACTCCCAGGCAGTGTACCCCGCCCCACTGTCAAAGTGATTTAATCCGTGGTTGTGCTGCCTGGGGACATAAGAAGGACAGGACTGCAGCCATTTCCACACTACACTGTTATGGTGCTATTATTCCACTTCTATTCCAGTTTAGAGAGGGGCATTTAGAATTTTCTTCCAGATTGCTCATTGACCTCAGGAAACTAGAAACCCCTGGATTGCACAGGATGTTGAAAGTGGAATAATAGCAGTATAACAGTATAGGGCAGAACTGGCCTGCAACAATGTCACACAGAAGCGTCATCACGGTGCCGTCCTTCTCCCATCTCCATGGCGGGTTGGGAGGATGGTGCAGAAAGCTCCTCAGTGTGCAGGTAGTTATTCTAGCGGCTGTCGCCAACAGGATCCCAGCCTGCATGAGCGCAGGTAGAATTCTCCCCACTCTCCTTGTTCAATGCTCCTGTGTTTGGACCAGGAGCAGGCGTCTGAGTCAGAGAGGGAAAGGTCGTCATCGGGCAGGAATGACAATTACCAAAAGGAGATGAAAAGCGGCGCTCCCGGGCAAATGACTCGGCTGTTTCTGCACACCTTGTGGGAGAGGAGGCATCCTGCAGCCTTGCCAAACCGGTTGGACTGGAGACAGGGTGGGGAGGCAGGCAAGCCCCAAGCATCATCGGCAGTGGCACGGTGGAGCCAGAGCTCAGAGGGCCAACGCACTGGGATTTTTTCTTTACCAGGGACATTGGCACCATTTGCCATTCTGTCCCGCCCTTCAGGCTTCTCTGGTCCCTTGCGGTGCCATTGAATAGCTGAGAGAGGAAGGGATTTTCCCAGGAAAAACATGATGGCTCAGTGATGTAGCTTTATGTGCACGGTGGTGGGGGGCAAAATAAGGATATTGCCTTTAAGTATAAGAATTTGCCTCCCAACTTAAAGATTCCTTCAGTCCCCAAATTTCCAACACTGCGGTAACTTAAAGCTTTTAGAGATACACTTTAGGCACCAAAAGCAAAGGGGCACATAGGGTAACCCAGGGAATGCCAGCACAGGAAAGATATGAGCAATTTTCAATGCCTCACTCTCTACAAGGCTACAAATTTGGGGACTGAAGTAAAAATTAACTGGCAAGGGCAGGATTTCTTATTTGCAGTGGCAAATTTTACTCCCCACCGAGAGCTAGACCCCTGTGATGTTTGGAATCCTGTTGGAGTTTTACACTGCAAATACCAGCTGCTGGTATTTTTCATTTCATATTTTCAGACCTTAACTGAAACCGTGGAAAGTGAGACCACGGATAAGGGTGGGTTACTGTCTTTTTTTCTTTCCCCCCCAACCACAATCTCTTGTAGAATGCCTGTCAACCTGTCCCAAAACCCTAGGGTTCCAGGGGACTCTGGTTGAGAAGCCCGGCACTAGGGGAGGATTACATAAAGAAATATCTAGTGCCTCCTTACCCAACGATTTTGCTAAACGGTTGTCTATGGTTGCAAAACCAGGACACAGTTGTGTCCTCCAACCCGGAGAGCCACCGTTTGCCTCGTACAAAGCAACGGGGCAGCTCCCTTGTGCCAGGACAGGGCTCTCTGCCTGAGCACATCGGTAGAACTTCACGCGCCGTCTGCTTCGAGTGGGATCTCTGTCTTTCTCTTTAAATCTGAGTCCTGGTCCTCGTCATCAAACAGAGGCCAGTCCCTGTAAGTTCCCAGGCCTACAGCGGAAGGAATCCTGCCTGCCTCTCTGGCCCTTCTCCCACAGCCCAGGGGTAGGCAAGGCCTCATTTATCAGGCTGGGCACATCCTCTTGTGCACTAGAGCAGAGAGAGGAATGTCTGGACCTGGGGAGGGAAAGGAAGGCAGGAACAGATGGGAGGAGCGAGCAAAAATGCTCAGCGCACGCGAGGGAGGGAGGGAGAGCTTCACCAGCCGGGCCACTCCACAGCCCCCTCCCCATAGCCTTGTTGATATTCTGGGCAGGGACGGTGGGAGCTGCAGAAACCATGGATATGTATGGTGGAGAGAAGGGGGACACAACGCCTGCGCACGGGGAAGAAACAGACCTGGATCTCTTCCTCTCCCATTCACAGTTCCAAATCTCTCTCTCTTTATGCAGCAGCACATCTTTGATGTCAAGAGCGGCAGATAGAAATCAGAGCTTGGGGACATTCCTTTGTTTTGGATGAAAGCTCCCAGATTGCCCAGCTAGCATGGGTACTGTTGCCCCTGAAGATAACTTTTCCCAGCTTTGGTAGAAACATGCAGCAGATATCACATGTTTCTGCTGCTGCTACCACTAATGTTTTGGAGTTCTTTAATACTACTGCTACTACGACGGCTCCAGATCTTGGAAAAGTTACTTTTGGGGACTGTAATCCTCCAGCCAATGTGGGAGTTGTCCAAATCGTAAACTTCCAAAGGTTTAGGAGAAATGTCCAGCTAATAAGAGCTATTGCTGGTGCTAATACTGCTATTCCTATTATTACTGCTGCATCATGGCTTGGAAAAGTTACTTTTGAATGCTGTCACTTCGAGCCAGTATAAGAGTTGTCCACAAAATCATATTTTCCAAGCTCTGATGGAAATGCCCCATGAAACTGGAGCCCATTCATGGTGCACAGTCATAGCGCCATGATGCCACTTTAACTGCCTTGGGTTCCAATTCTGCAGGCCATCCTCTTAGCCAGAGCTTGGAAAATGCGGACTACAACCTTTTAGACCACCAGAGTTCCCCAGCCAGCAGATAGCTTTCTTTGAACTACAATCCTCCAAATCCCCCCACCAGCAAGCTCAGCTTTTACATATGGCTGCCAGGGCCAACCAGTCAGGAAGCCAGGAAAGAAGCCAACAAGGGATACGTCAAGCAACTGTGAATGAAGAAGAGCTTGTTGAGAAGGTGCTCCCTGGAGGATTCTGGAGTTGGCAGTCTTTTTTAAAAAGTCACTTGTCCAAATTCGTCTCTCTCGACCAAGCTCAGATGTCAGTCAGAGGCCCCCCTCTGAGCTGGTTCCTGTCTTCTGGCCAACCCTTTTGGTTCAAAGCTAGAAATAAAGCTGGCCTCACAGTGCGCCATCTGACTTCTTGCTCAGAGCCTTGGACCTCCTTTGCTCTCGGGGCAAGATGACGGGGAGGAAATGGAGACAGGACAGCTGCTCCGTGGAAAATCCAGGGCCGCTCTTGGGCATGACCGCATTCCCCCTCTCTGAGGCTTCGGCCCCTTTCTGGGCTCAAGAATGTGGCGTCCCAGTCCCTGGGGCATTCAAGTCGAAGGCCCATCCCGTATACAGAGGCGAGAAACTCCACACGCCTCTCACACAAACGCACGCCCAAGGAGAGGAATCTTCAAGTGTCACGGACAGAAATGGACACCACGTCCCGAAGGCATGAAAGGAAACACACTTGTGCTCCAAGGAAGCTCGGCCCGTAGAGAAGGTACTTCACAAAAGCCTCCCCCCTCCAGCTCATCCAGAAGTCCAAAAACTCAGGGACCCAAGTTGAAAAAAGAAGCCCCTCCCCAGATGTGTGAGAACACATTGAGGCCATTTCCGCACTACACTGTTATAGTGCTATTATTCCACTTTCAACATCCTGGGGAGTTCTGGGGTTTGTAGTTTCCTAAGAGTTCTCTGGCTGAGAATTCTCAATGCCCCTCCCTAAACTGCAAACCCCAGCTTTCCATAGGAGGTTGAAAGTGGAATAATAGCACTATAACAGTCTGGTGTGGAAATGGCCAATGATACCTTCACAAACACACCAGAGGCTTTGTTAAAGGAGATATGCCCGTAATAATAATAATAAGGACAACTTAAAACACTGAAATAAGCTCTCCTTTTTAAAACAGCACTCCTTTGAAACACTCTTTTAAAAAGATCTAAAGCAGGACAAGGAGAATAAACTAGTATCAAAACCTCACTCATTAAAAGGACATTCTACAATTGCATTGTTAAAGTTGAAGATCTTGCCTAAGTTGCAAAATTGATGTGGATTTTAAAAGATGGAGCAACTGAAGATTTTTCTTTTCTTTTTGAAAGACTGGAAACCATTTATGGACTTTTTGAGCAATAAGAGACCTAATGATGTAACAATCTGCAGTTAATAATTTGAATGTACTTAGATCGGTAATGGTAGACTAAGACATGGGATATTAATCGTTTTTTGGTTTTTTTTTTCATTACAGTTGGTATGGAGAGGTCAGAATTCCTTTGTATCTTGGGCAGAAATTTGGTGTCACTAAACACATCTATGTGGAATCTATGGGGGAGTTATTTCTCTATAGACAAATACATGTATTTGGTCATTAAATCAGCGGATTTTTTTAAAAATAATCTTAAAAGCAGTTGATAAAGCATCCTGCAAAGTAAGTTCAACCATTTTGTTGTTCTATAGGAGTCAGAAGATGTTGTGAGCTGAAAAGAAGCCCTCAGGCTGCAGACAAACACCTCTTTAAGGATTTTCTTTTGACCCTCGAGGCCCAGAAGACTGTAGCTGGGCTTTTAATCCCAACTAAACTAGATACCACCAAGGACTGATGGACTCAGTTGCAGGGAACACCTTCCTCCTGGTCTCTGGTAGGCACAGATCGACCTATTGAGTCAATAGGCAGGCGCTCTGCACCTGCTCAGGGGCACTGTCATCTGTCCTTGCTCCACACAACCCCTAAGGCTGAACTCTGGCCTGGGGAATTGGTACCGCGGCTGAGCCCTGGCACAAATGAAGCCCTCTGACATCTTGGGGCCGGTGCTGCCCAGCGGCTTTGTGGCCATGTAGGAAGACCACCAACAAATGCCAGGTCCTAGGGGGTATATTTCAAAGGAAGGAATGGGCAAAACCACCTCTGAATATTTTTTGTGTAAGGAAACCCAATGAAATTCATGGGGTTGCTGTTAGGCAAGAGGCAAATCCTGTAAGTACATATATAGCAAAAGAGAAATGCAACTTGCTTGTTGGATTGCTGCAGCAGCATTTTCTCGTTTGCCTTTGCCAGGAAGTGCTGGGTTTCCTATTTGAGGGCTTCCCCTTGAGTCGCTCAGCAATTTTGGTGGAAACCACCCCACTCCTGGACTTTCTTTTTGCCTGCACAACTCTCGCTTGGGGGATTCCCCTCTCCCGTTTCCCCTCTCCATCATTCAGCTTTCAAAATCCCCCACTGGGTATGAGCACTGATGGAAGGAAGGTGTGCACCTCGGAGTGCCTGAGTTGCATTTTTGGGACATTTGGCCTCACGACCCAGGGGAGAAGTCCTTTCTTCTTCCCAGCTGCATTTTGGGGGCATTCTGAAAGCAGCTGCCAGGGGCAAAAGCCACAGTTCGTACCCTCCAACATTTGACAGAGGAAACCTGAGCCGTGTGCAGCCAAGCAGCATCGGCGTGTGGTCAAGATGGCCAAAGTTTTGAATAATGCACAAGATGGCCGAGGGTGCATCAGTTTGCTTTTGGCTGAGTCTATTGAAAAGGGCAAGATTTCCTCTAGAACTTCCTTCCATGGGAGGCTAGGCCCCCTCCCTGCTTTCCTTTCAGCGGCAGGCAAAGGCCTTTTGATTTAAGCAGGCTTTTAATATATAAACCAGGAAGCTTTTATTGGGATTCATTAGATACTGTTTTTAACTTTTATATGTCTTTTAAATGACTTTATGTTGTCTTATGTGGGGATTTTAATTGTCCTTATAGCTTCATTATTCTCTTCTTTTCTTTCTTTCTTTCTTAAAATTGACTCTTTTTGGAATCTGCCTTGTGTTCCACTCTGGGAGGAAGTGAATCAATCAATCAGTCAGTCAGTCAGTTTCCACTGATCAAAGTAAGCTGAGGAGGAAAGTGGGAGGAGAACAGAGAAACCAGGACGTTTTACAATCAGCTGAAAAAGTGGGACAACAGAGGATTAAGTAGGCCTATCCCTGCCAAATCAGCACAGTTGGAGGGTACGATGGATGCAGCAAATGAAGCAAACCAAGCTGGATGAAAGATATCCCATGAATACCGCCCTTTCACCGCAAATGTATAGCACTGTGGTCCCATTGCAACAGCCATGGCTGCAATCTATATGATCCTGAGGTTTGTATTCTGATGAGACACTAGAGCTCTCTGGCAGAGAATTCTAAGTGCCTCTTCCTAAACTGAAAACCCCGGTATCCCATGGGATGGGACCCTGGCAGCCGCTTTCTCTGTGGCAGAATGAGAGAAGGCGCTCCATGTGGCCATGCCATGGAGAGGGCACCAGTGGGGAAGTCTATGGGATGTCTCTGGCTGAGAGCCATCTGCTGGGGTCTCTCTAATCCGGGGGATTAGCGGCTGAATGGCAGGTGCGAGTTGGCTGCAGGTAATCAGGAGAGAGGTGAGGGGCCTCCCAACGGTCATCAATTATGGCTAATCCTGCATCTGCGACTCACCCAAGGAAGCTCAGGGGCACACGCCTGAGTGCACCCAAGCGTGGCCAGGGAGAGCGGCTTCTCTGTTTCGGGAGAGGAGGGGAAAGCGGTGCAAAGTGATATAGGACAGTGTTTGGCTTTCCCATCTCCAAACCACGGGAACACTAAAATTGGTGCAGGGAGATCAGTTTTCTTAATTCCAGCACTCAGGTCTCCTGAGTTTAGGGCAGGGATTTGGGGAAAGTTAGCCCATTGCAACTATAACTCCCAAAATCCCACAGCATACTGGATGAGGGATTATGAGATGTATAGATGGTAGGGGCTGGTGGGTCCAATTGCCACTAGTGCGGTGAATCCATTGCTAGCTTTTGGTCTGAATTTTATAGGTGGTCGCCACAGTACTGAGCCTGGGCTCCAAGATAAGTTCAGCACCTTGGAAAGATCCATTAAAGTGCAGACTTAAATCCAGACCGTATTTACCACCCTGCTGATATGGAAGTTCCCAAACAACACTGCATATGCTCCAAATACTCTGTCACACACACTCACTCTCTCTCACACACACACACACGCATACACAGACACACATGCACACACCTTTTTCCAAGCTCTGCTTTTTAGGTGCCAAGGAGGCTGCACGTGATCCCGAAGAGGTCCCACTCCACCAGCCTTAATGACCTTGTCAGGAATTTGGGCACATGCTTTCCAAGTCAAATCTCACAGCCCGTGCAGGGCAGCAAAATGCCAGGTGTTATCCTGTTACTCCACAGCACACTTTGCATGTTCAGAGCAGGTGGCATAAATTTTCCTCGAGGAAAACTTTACAATGACCCTGTTTGGTAGGTCAGTGGTTCTCTCTCCAAATTGCTGATGGGAGCCAGAGAAGAGAAATGAGGGTTAGTTTCAGACCACCCAATGAATTAGTAAAGACTGTGAGACACAAATGAAGAACTTCCAGGCTCACAGAGGCACAGTCTCCTCTGCTACGCAGCTAAGTATGCTTTAAGGGCCTTATCAGACTACACTGTTATAGTGCTATTATTCCACTTTGACTGCCATGGCAATATCACATGGAATCCTGGGGTTTGCAGTTTAAGAAGAGGCATTTAGAATTCTCAGCCAGAGAGATCTTTGGCCTCAGGAAACTACAAACCCCAGAATTCCACAGGGTGCAGCCAGGGCACTTAAAGTGGACTAATAGCACTGTAACAGTGTAGTGCAGTGGTTCTCAACCTGTGGGTCCCCAGATGTTTGTGGACTTCAGCTCCCAGAAGCCCCAGCCACTATAGTCAGTGCTCAGGGCTTCTGGGAGCTGAAGTCGAAAAACATCTGGGGACCCACAGGTTGAGAACCACTGGTGTAGTGTGATAAGACCCTAAGTTATGTAGTAACAGATCATATAGGATCCCAGCAAGCAACAGTATTAGTGGTCTGTATTGCCCACCTCTTTCATGTAGCAGCTACTGGATAAGCGTGTTTACTAACTGCCGAGTAAGGTCGCCATCATGGGTAGCTTTGGAAGATGTGTTTCTCAAATATCCTGCCCTTGTCACTGTGGTACATCTTACATTTCTTCTTCTGGTTCTTTTATTTTCCTTAACTTTATAAAACTTCTGTAATAAAATACACATATGCATGAGTGTGCATGAAAAATCCGTGCATAGTAGGGGCACAATTCTCTGCTAATTTCATCCTCCAAGGAAGCAATGAAGAATTTCCCAATATCCCTCCCTGGAAATGTTCACTGCTTGTAGAAGCTGTTTGAGACTCAGAAAAATGCACACCGGCATGTATACACACGACGTGGCCTGCACACTTCTCAGTCCTCTGCCGTCCTCAGAGCTCAGCTGCTGCCTGGATAGATTTCTGACTCCTTTCTAGATGGCAGGCTGCAGGGAACATAGCTTTTCGGAGAGCACGAGGCTGGACCCAAGGGGCCTTGGCTATTCCTGAAGGGGAGTCCAGTGCTTTTAAAGACAGCGCTAGAGCCTGGACCTGCTGCAAGGAGTCACCAGACAGACGGGACATTGAAGAACAGCTCAAGAATCGCCTGCAGAACCAGCAGGAGAATGATGTTCCCTGAAACTGCTCTCTTTGTGGTGAATTATATCCTCGCTCGGTAGGTACCCCCAATGGACTTTCACGGGGGGTGAGGGTGGAGACAGTGGAAATTCCAACTAACCTGAAATGCACGGGTGCATGTCATCTCATTTTATGTCCCAACTGTGACACCCTCAGCTTAATCCTCTTGGATTCTTTGGGCTTGATTTGCTCTCAGGCCCATTGATTTGTTTTTTCGGCAGTCCATAGTATCCGCAGAACTCTCTTCCAGAACCACACGTGGAATTCTCTCCCTGTCAGCTTTCTTCTTTGTTCAGCTTTCATGTCCTTACACAGAAATCGGAAATTCTATGGCATGCTGAACCCAACCTGGGTCCAAATGGCTTTGGTACCTTGGACACTTCCTTTAAACTTCACACTAAAACCCAGAGCTGATTTGCTGTCCCCACTGACAGCAAAGCTACCAGCCACCCCTCTGGAAAGGGACCACCCCGATAGCCATCCTTTGCCCTTTTGTAGAATCATAAAGGTGGAAGAGACCCCAAGGGCCGTCCAGTCCAACCCCACTCTGCCAGGCAGGAAGACACCATCAAAACCCTCTTGAAAGATGGCCATCTAGCTTCTGTCTAAAAACCACCTGTGACAGAGACTTCACTGCACTCCACTGAGGTAGACTATTCCACTGTCAAACTGCTCTTACCATTTAGAAGTTCTTCCTAATGTTTAGATGGAATCTCTTTTTCTGAAGTTTGAAGCTGTTGCTCCATGTCTTAGTCTCTGGAGCAGCAGAAAACAGACTTGCTCCATCCTCCATATGACATCCTCTCAAATATTTAAACACGTCCTTCATGTCACCTCTTAACCTCCTGTCCTCCAGGCTAAATGCACCCAGCTCCCTAAGCTCTTATCACTCTCTCCCACTCTCTCCTCTTCCACAGGAGGCCTCGGACCCCTTCTCCTCCCCGGATATTTCCAGAGATGCCCTGGAGGAGGCTGGTCCGCCTGCACCCCGCCTCCTATTCCATCCGCCACGGCCTCCAGGACTACTGGGTCAGCCCGCAGAGGCGTTATCTGGCCGGCAGCGCATGGCGCACCCCGACCCGGCGGGTCTTGGTTCTTCCCGGGAGCACCGGAGTGTCTGACGTGGAGTCAACCCACTGGGCAAGTTCAGGTCAATACAGACACAACCTCATGTGAGTAACAAACTTGAGAAGCCACAGAGAATTGGGTGCTGGCTGGGAAAGAAAGCTACCAGACCCTTGTAACAAGTCATATAAGGGCCCAATCCTGTTAGTGATATTTGTATGCCTTGTGTACTTGTGTGTCTTCTTTTGAACAGGGTGCAAGAGGCTATTCTCTACGCCAGTGCGCAAAGTGGCCAGATGCTCGAAAAAAAATTTCTTGTTTTTCAACCAGGATATTTGAGGGAGGGTTGCTGAGACTTCGTATGGTGGGGAGGGAGGGTCCTAAGAGTTGCACTGGACCCTCCAGGGGTCACATACAGCCCATTTTTCCACCTGGGGTTGCCAGAGCAAAAACCAGAGTGGGTTCCCTGTTCCTTTGATGGTTGTGGAAAAGAGGGAATTTCAGCAGGGGTGCCCTCCGGCACAACCAGGTGACAAGCACCCCGGGGATGAAACTCCAACACAGCTATAAAGGTAGAGGAGCCCTCTCCAGTTTTAAATCTGGGAACCTGTGCAAGCATTTGTGCCTTTATGCATAAAGGCGCATTTGTCCAGCAGGTGAGAGACAGGGCTTGAAAAATTCTGCAAGAAGGCTGTTGTGCATACATGCAGCACCCCAAGAAAAGACCCCTCAGTGCACCCAGCCCTCCTGTTTTTGAAGAGCCATCCCTCCATCGCCTGAAGCGCACGGCAGGCCTCCCTCTTGCTCCCCATGCGCCAGCAGCCGGCCCATGGAATTAGCACTGAGCAGTTGCTGGGTAACAGCATCCTGCCTCCCCAAGCCCCTCGGCCAATGGGCGGGCAGGCTGGTGAAGTCATGCTCCTCGCTCGGCGGCCATTGGCCATTCCCCAGCTTGCCTTTTAAGATCCTGCCCGGGGTGGTTACCTGGGAGAAGTTTGGGTCTTGGCTGGGTCCACCCAGTTGGCTACAGGTTGGGAGGAGCAGTTGGTGGCGGCTGTTTCCCTGCCTTCCCCAGGGAAGGACTGGAAAGGACCTCCCGAAAGGTCACCGAAGCATAGCTGAGCCAGGCGTGCAACAGGAGCATGCGTCAGGCACAGCCGGATTTCAAAGGAGAGGGAGAGCAAGAAAGACTTTGCACTGTGCGGTCCTTCAACGCACGATACACAGAAGCATAGACTCTTGTAGTTGGAAGAGACCACACGGGACATCTAGCCAACCCCTTCTGCCATGCAGGAATACACAACGCAAACACTTCTGAAAGAGGCCCCCCCAAAAAATGGAGAGTCCTTTTTTTTAATACTTTTTATTAAACTCTCTCTCTCTCTCTCTCTCTCTCTCTCTCTCTCTATATATATATATATAAAATACATGCAATAAAACATTTATATCTCATCAAAATATTTAATAGTTCTTCTTCCAATCCTTACTAGAACCAAATATTCTTGACATTGTAATTGCACTACACACATATATTTGTCCAATTAATTGTTTGTTTCTGAAAATTCTAGTCTACCTATTGTTATAGCTTTAATCTTTTCAGCCTTCTTTACATTATTTGTTAAAACAGAATACACTTTTCCAATTTCCAATTTCTACAAAGTCCAATAAACAATTTTCCCTCCTTCACTGGAGTGTGAACTTCCTAGATTTGTTACCCCGTTTCCCTAAGTCAACCTTACCAAACAAAACTGGTTATTTTAGAACTTTTACATTTTCTACTTTTGAGAGAACTGTTTCAAAGGGTCCCATTCTCTCTCAGTACTGAAATGGAGAGTCCTTTTGAGGCAGTTGTTCCACTACTAAACAGCAATTACAGTAAACAATTTCTTTGTCATGTTTAAGTGGAATCTCAAATTTCTTGTAGTTTGAAGCCATTGCTCCGTGTCCTTGTCTCTGGAGCAGCACAAAATGAGCTTGCTCCATCTTCAACACAACATCCCTTCAGAGGTTTAGAGATCACTATCATGTCAACTCTCTGCCTTCAGAGGAGATATCACTTCACACAGATTGTATTGCATGCATTGCATTTCCTCCCTGTTTCAAAATTAGAGAATCAAAGATTTGGGAGTACCACCAGCTTATCTAGTCCAACCCCCTTCAAATATAGGAAATCTACATCTACGACATTCCTGCTGGGTGGATCATCTTCGCTCTGTTAAAAGACTTCCCATGAAGGAAAATCCTTGCCTTTTGTGGTCTTGATCACATGTATGTTGACCTTGAATTTAACTGATCAGTTGGTTGAAAGCCTGGCAGGTCATCACTGTCCCATGCAATCCTGGGAGTTATAGTTCTGCACTTCAGAACCACTAGAGAGCTCTTACATAAAATTCTAAGCCCCTCCAGAAACTACAAATGTCAGGATTCTTCAGGACAGATAAAGTGGGTTCAAACCGCTCTAACGGTCTGGTGTAGATTTTTTTCTCTGCCTTTGGATTTAAACTTTAAACTTTAACGTAGCCAGATTTAAAGACTTTAAACTTTAATGTAGCCAGATTTAAAGATTTAAAGCCTTTAAACTTTAGAGTAGCCAAAAAAGATGCCAGACATATTTTGTTGTCATGTTCAGCACCTTGGATAGTTCCTTTACAGTTCAGACTAAATCCCAAAGCAGACTTACCAACTAACTGAACGCGAAGGCACCAGCTCTTCCTGGCACATTGGTATGTCTCTCTTTCCCCATCCTCCATCTCCCTTCCTTCTTATACCATCCCAACTTTCTTTGCTCCAGAAAGGTCACAGGTGCCGTCCACGAGAGCAACCCGAAAGGGGTAGAAAGGAGGGATGTCATGGTGGAAGGGTCTATTTCTGTTATTTGGAGCCCCTTGCCAGAATTAGCACTTCATCCAAAAGGAAAAGGACCTAAGAATAAAGCCACGGAACAGGTGGCCGGCCGGCCTGACGGTTGGACGCCGAGCTGGAGGGGAGGCAGGAGAGCAAAAATAAATCCCACTTGGTTCTCAGCCCCTCCCTTGGTTGATCTTGTGCTCTTCTTCTCTGCCACCACCTTTGAAGCCTCCCTCCCCACCCCAGTCGGCACCTCCTTCTTGCTGGGGTCTCCTTTGTGGCTTTCTCCCTCTCGCTTTTGAGGCCTGGTTCCCCACCTCCCCCTACAAATATTTCTGCCTCTCCCCTGTTGCTACTCCTTCTGCCTTCATGGCTCCGGGTCCCAGCTGAGCTCCACTTTCCCCATCTGTCTCCTCCTTTCACAGAGTCAGGAGAAGCTGGCGAGTCTAGAAAAAGGACCGGAAGAGCTGGTGCGGGTAGGGAGGAGGGGCCGGGGATCTTGTCCCCCGTGTCTGTTGCCTCCTTGGGTTCCCTTGCAGAGCTTTAAAAAGTTTCTTTTGGAGGGCAGCCATTCCCGGCTGCACTATGCTATGTCGGCTGAAGAGTCTGGCTATTTCCGCACTAGACTGTTATAGTGCTCTTATTCCACTTTCAACCTCCTATGGAATTCTGGGGTTTGCAGTTTAGGCCTCAAAGGAACTTTTCTTAGAGCTGGAGGGTTGTCTTGGCAGTGGTTGTCTTAAACAAAAGGAATATTCCCAGCCTCTGGGGGATTCTGGAAGTGGCTGTTTGGAAAAGGAACTTTTCCAAGCTCTGGAGGGGTCCGAGAGGGGTTTTCCAGAAAGAGAAACTTCTCATGCTCTAGGGCATTCTGGACGTGTTCAGGTGGCAAGGGGAGGAAGAGAATTGCCCCCTCCCCTGGGTCTGGAAGGGGATTGGCCCCACTTGCAGAAAGCAGGGTCTCCCTGTTTTTGGAACTTCTCCAGGCATCAAAACATCTGAGTCCCAACTTGGAAAAAGGCAGAGTATAAAGAGTTACTAATGAGGAAGGGCAGACAGCTAGGAGGGGTTGTGGCAGCCTGCTTTTGCCTGAGCCTCCTGCAAAGGGCCAGGTTCTGCCATGCCCCTCTCCTCTCCCTCCTGCCGAATTCTCTGAGCACCAACTACTTTTGCATTTGAACTCTGTTTCATGGGCTCCTGTCTTCCTCCTGCCAACCTCGGTAGGCCACATGCCGCCACCGGGCAGGAGGGCTGGCAAGAGGCCGCCAGGACTCGGCAGCCCAAGGAGAGACGGGGAGACGGGGAGACGGGACCGCCTTTCAGCCACCAAACAGCACAAAAGCAAAGAGGCTGCCCGGGGAGCAGATGGCTCTTCTTGACTGAATTACGGCACCAGGCATGGCTCAAGGAGAGCGGCAGATGGGCTTGAGGGGGAGACGTGTAAACACAGAGGGAACTTCGCTAAGCCAGCTCCTGATGCTTCCTATAAATACTTTGCCACCCCTCCGTGCTCTCTCTGGTTATGAAACAGAGTTGGTTGCACGGCCTCCACCACCCATGGGGAGGAAAAGCCCCATCATGCTGCAACGGAGAACTGCTGCTCCTCCATCCCTCTTGGGCAAACACTTCGGTGGTGCATCCAAAGCCCATGTTGTTGCCGGAAAGCACCACTCTTGCCTTGGCTGGAATCCTGTGGGTAACTCACCCAGGCCTAAGTTCCCCTCCAGAAGCGGGCACACATTTTCATCTAATGAGTAGAAGACATTGGTTGATTCAGTGTTGTGAGGCAGAGTTACATATGCGGTGCTCTTGGGTATGGCTGCACATTATGCCTCAGTGTGCAATGCACCTGTAGTTGTGCATCTTTGCAATTCTTTCACAAGGGGGATAGAGCAAGCACAACTCCGTGAGTAAAGATACACAAATGTAGGACCTCATTCCGTTTCTCTAGAACAGTTTCTAGTTTTGCTAGAGAGGAGAGTGAGAGATTTTCAGCCCATTCATATCACATGACTATAGCACTATGATTCTACTTTACCTACCACAGTTGCATCCTATGGAATTCTGGGATTTATAGTTTGGGGAGGCCTTAGATCTCTCTGGCTGAGAATCCTAAAAACTCCTCCTTAAACTACAAATCCCAGGACGCCATTGGATGGCACCACAGCTGTTAAAGCAGAACCCTTGTGCCATAATTGTGTAGTATAAAAGCACCCTTCAATAGAGGCGGGAAGCAGAATTTCAGGAAAATTTGGACCAGAAATAGGCAACTGTGGCAGATCTGGCAGTCACTTTTCAACCTCTGGCACCTTTTGGACTGACACTGGAGCCACCAGACCCCACCCCCCGCCCCCATGGACCACAAGCCACAGCAAGACTCTGTGGACATGTCAGGGAGAGGCAACCGTGCTTAGATCTTTTTCTAGTTCTGCATTTCCAGCAGTTGCCAGTCCAAGACAACAACATCCTCTCTGTCGGCAAGGCCTGCTTGGTGTTAGACCCACGTCTCTGGACTTCCTGCCAGTTTGCCTCCATCATTCTGAGGACTGGACCCTGTAACCTGTGAGGCTTACCCTTCTCTCCAGAGGAACCAGTTTCTCAATCAGTGCTGAAATGATTAAATTACTCAGGCACACTGAGGGAAACATGAGGAACAACTCAGACCATTTCTGCACTAGACTGTTCTAGTGCTATTATTCCACTTTCAACATCCTATGGAATCCTGGTGCAGAAGTGGCTTCAGTTTGAGTTCCAGCCCAGGGGCGACAGCTTTGTTTCTCAAGACCTGGGCTGGATGATATCCAGGTCCCTCAATGGATAGAGCACCCATGCTCCTCCTGGCACCGTGCATGTGCGCATACACACATGCACGGAAAAGCTACTTGTTCTGTGATGCCTTAAGTATTGACTCCTTTGCTCTACATAATCATTGGAAGCTATTTCGCTATCATCGTAATGGAGAAAAGCGCCTTAGGGTTGAAAAGAAATAGTATAAATCTGGGAGATTTCTATCCACAGGCCTCTAAAAAGTCAAGGATCAGGACTTCTGACACCTTAGCCAACTACTCTCCAGTTTGGACTAAAGTTCTGAGCAGATCTGTTAACTCGTTGGCCATAAGAATCACTGGTTCCAGGTCATGTGTGTTACTTGAAACAAGTTACCCTTTTGTTGTGACGAAGCCCCATTTCAAAAAACATGACAAATGGGAATAAAGCCACCTGATAGGCATAACCAGTAAGGCTCCCAAGTTAATTATAAAAATTATAAGAATTTTCTTACTCACTTCCTTTGCTAGGAAGAGCCCCTCCCCAACTTCTTTGCTACCATTTTTCTTTGCTCTGAAGTGCATTATTATAATACTTTTGCTTAAAATCTGCAATGCAGTTTGAGGCCTGCCAGACTGACTCTTGTCTCTTGGCCCAGCCTGGAATGGCTTTAATTCACTTCACTGCAGACTCCAGTCGCTGGAAGGTGTCCAGGACTCATCACATCACAGCAAAACCCTCGCTCCAAAATCGGGATCCCCCTGGTCATTAACCACACGTACATCACACTGCCTATTGCCTTCCGGCCTCTAATTTCAGTGAGGCTGTCATATTTATTGTGTTTCTTGGGGGAGAAAACAGGCAGCCAGAGAAAGACAAACCCCAATTAGGATGCTTTAAGACATGCTTGAGGAAAACCAGTAATTCACAGAATCATAGAGCTGGAAGAGACCACAATGGCCATTGAGTTCAACTCCATGCTGCTATGCAGGAACACCCATCAAAGCACCCCTAGCAAATGGCCACCCAGTCTCTGTTTAAAAACCTCCAAAGAAGGAGGAGACTTCCCCACACTCTGAGGCAGCATATTCCTCTGTTGAACTGTTCTTACTGTCAGGAAGTCTTCCTAATGTTTAGGCAGAATCTCTTTTCCTGAAGTTTGAAGCCATTGCTCCATGTCCAGTTTCTGGAGCAGCAGAAAACAAGCTTGCTCCATCTTCAACATGACATACCTTCAAACATTTAAACATAGCTAGCATGTCACTTCTAAACTTTCTCTTCTCCAGGCTAAACATCCCCAGCTCCCTCCACATGGGGCTTCATGGTTTCCAGGCCGTCTACCATTTTGGTTGCCCTCCTCTGGGCACGTTCCAGCTTGTCCACGTTCTTCCTGAACTGTGGTGCCCAGAACTGGACACAGTAGTCCAGGTGAGGCTGCAAGGGTCCTTATGGAGAAGGGTTGGCAGTTGATTCCATTGCTAAACCAATCTTACCATCAATAAGTTCCTTCCAATATTTGATCAAAATCTACCCTCCTGTAACTTCAAACCATTAGACCTGGTCTTACTCTCTGAGCCAGCAGAGAACAAGCCTGCACCTCCTCTCTATGGCAGGTCTTTGGATTTTTAAAGTCAACCCTCTGTCTTCTCTTCACGAAACTGAACAAGCCCAGCTCCTTCAGCCCTTCCTCTTATGTTTTGTTCTCCATACTTCTCATCACTCTTGCTGCCCTTCTCTGAACTTGCTCCAACTTGTTTCTATCCTTCTTTAAATAAGGCACCCAGAACTGAAGGCAGGACTCCACCAGCGTCCCTTCCTTTTCATAGCTGCACCCCATGTTCTCTCTTCAAAGTCCTTCTTTTTATCCCTACAACAGCCCTGAGAAGCAGCTTGCAGATTTTACATTGTAATCCCCAGTATTCCTAGTCAGGGTAGCCAATGGTGGTGGACAATGGAGGCTGCAATCCAGAGCGGCACAAGTTCCCAGGTAACACCCTGGGTCCACTACCATCATTCCCTGAATTATTGATCCATCCAATGGTTCTTCATGCCCTTCGGGACACCTGGTGGCCCCTATGACAGTAGCGATGGTGACTCTACTCTGGGTTTTAGTAGGAACTCTAAAGGAGCTCTCCAAAGTGCTGAACCTTCTCTCCCAAACAGATTCAGCCCTTTAGAGGGGTTCACCTCCTTTGGATAGTTCCATTAAAATTCTTACTAAAACTGAGAGCAGCTTCACCTTCTCCCTGCTAAGGAAGTCACCGGCAGGGAGAGAAGCTGCATCTGCTGAAATTCCCCCTTCTGTGTACTTACTAAACCCATGGACCAGAGAGTGTGGAATGAGGCATGAAAGCTTCCAGAAAAGGGTCCGAGTTGAACTGATTTTGGAAGGGGTGTTCCTCTTGGGTTGGGGTTGGACTCCAATCATGACTCAGATGATGGGGGACACTCAACATCCCTCATCTTTTTTGGTAATTTTTATCTTCACTTCCTGCTTTTAGCAAGCTATGAGGGAAGGGAAGAGCCAATGTGGCTACTGGTTCGAGCATTGGACTAGGACTCTGGAGACGCCACTCAGCCATGGAAACCCACCTTGGGCAAGTCACACTCTCTCAGCCTCAGGGGAAGGCATGAGCGCGCACACACCCCCCCAACAAATGTAGCCAAGAAAACTTCATGTTCAGTTCACTTTAGGGTCGCCATAAGTCAGAAATGACTTCAAGGCACACAGCAATAACAGCCCGGGGGAGGGACATGATTTAGCTAAAATGCAAAGTGGGGAGAGAACGGGGCCAAAGATTAAGGCTATCAACACGCCCAGGCACCCCTCCCAGATTTTCTCTCCATAATTGTAGCGCTGAGCCAGCTTTGCCCTGTCTGTGCCCCACCAAAACAAACACAGATGTCTGACTATTTTGTACTTGCTGCAAATCACCAGTTCAGGACTGGCAGGTGGAGAAAAACAGGAGCTGAGGATTCACCTTTTCAGCATAATGTTGTCTATTGTCACACTTTAAAAAAGAATAACCTATTCCCATTATTCTTGGATAGTTTCTTTGAAGTTCAGAATAAAACCCAGAGCAGGTTTCCCACCCCACAGTCTTGGAAGCCAATCCGCTGCCTGCTGTTCTTTACTCTTCCATCTTTTTTTTCTCCTATCTTTTTTTAATCTTTAGAATTGATAAGAGATGGCAGAAAACTGGGGAAATGTCTACCTTTAAAAATATTGTGAAATGTAACTTTTGAAAAGTAACATTACTAATCAGGCCAATAAAGTAGCTTTGTTCCTGTGTGTTACGTTGCTTTTGAAATGTGGCTTCATCGCAGCTTTATTGCAACAGAAAAGTAACTTTATGCAAGTAACATTACCTGTAACAGGTGGCAGCTGGCAACCTACCATGCCAGAAAGAGATGAGAATCATCTTGGTGTTTTAGTCCCAGATTTAAATGAACTGTTCAAGGTGCTGAACCCTAACTCCTCCCCAAATCAGTTCAGCACTTTGGATAGTTCCTTTAAAGTTCAGACAAAAACCCAGAGCAGATACAACCACCACCACTGACACAGAAATCACAGTTGCCACAACTGCGACATTGCAACATGCTACCTTCCAGCTCCAAGAGGAACATCCCTCTGTCTGTGGAGTCCCAGGTAAGTGGTGATATGTCGTACAGGACAGGTGAGAGTTGCCAGCTTTTTTATGAAACATTGCTCCTGGATCTTTAACATCCTAGTTGCATTTGCCCATTGCACCGCTGCTGTCAAAGGCACAGGTGACAGGCTTGTTGCCTTGGGGGGGGGAAACCAACACCTTTCCTTGGTCATTTGGACAGCCATGCCGCCTGATACAGGACACCCTCTTCCCTTTTTTTGCAGATGGAAAAACCGCTGGCAGTACCTGAACCACCACTACCTGGGCAAGAGACCCCCAGGCGGCGGCAGCCGCTTCCGGCAGCTGAACTTCTGAACTCTGCCCCAAGGGCAATGCACTCAAAGCCTGGGTAAGTAGAGAAAGCTCCTCTGCATTCAATTACAGCCCCAGGGGGCTGTGGAGGTGGGTGGAGGAGGCAGCAGATGGAGAGAGGGAAATCTCTGGAGTAAATTGCCGGTGAGAACCTAGAGGTCTGGGACAGGACTCCCTTCCACCGTTCCTCCATTCAAGCCTCCTCCTTCCTGGTTCCTTCCAGATGGCTTAGACTACATCTCCCATCAGCCACAGCCCGTGAAGGAAGGTCACTTTGGACACGCTCAGAGGCACTCAGCTTTCTTTTTGATTTGTGACTCGTTCATTTACAGATGTTTATATATCACTTAGATCCCAAAACTTCAAAGCAGTGTACATCAACACAGCTGTATAATATATATTTCTGTGTGTGCGCGTGCGTGTTTCTATGGTACACAAATTAACACTGAGGTCTGAATCCCAATTGTTAGCCCCAAATAGAGTAAACCCATTGAATCAGCAGGAGTTACCTATTCAGCAACTGATTCGATGGGTCTACTCTACTCAGCAGTGCTCATCTGTGGACCATGTTCCGTTGCATTAAACCAAGGTAAATTTAGTTGCATAAATTAGTATATTTACAGACGTTTAAAGCTAAGAATAGCTGGAGTATGTCAATTTTTTGTTATCACTGGTATTTCCACCACATCTGGGCTCAGGGATAGGTGTGCATTGTTTGACTTTACTTTTAAAAACCCCAAACAGTCCCACGCTTTCCTGTGTAAATGTTTGGCAAGCACGCCCCCTGACACACAGAGCGTGGTCCGGAGGCCGTTGATGTAATTTTGGGGACGCTGGCTTTGCGTGAAAGGGGAACGCCAGCGTCCTGGTGACCTCACCAACCCCCAAGGACGTAACGGAAAGAGGCCTACCCCGCAGGAAGCGTTGCGGAGGAGCCTCCCAACCACAGGAAGTCAGGCGACTGTAGTGTTGTCACTACGGTGATGATAACTGCATTTGCTACCCACAAATGTCAGGAGTCCGTCACAGCCGAGCAGCCTAAGAAATGAGTCAAACTCTACCTGTTGATTTGGGAGAAAGTTCAAGGGGGATTCTAGTCCGGCCAGCTTGGCCTAAACCCTATTTTCCGTCCCAACTAGAAGAGAACCATTGAAATGCACTTGCCTCTCTTTTGGCTTCTTCTTCTTTTTTTCTTTTTAGGCCCCCAGATTGATCCCAAATGATTGGGACCCCATCCTAGGGTTTTCTTGGTTTGTCACTGCCTTCCTCTGAGTCTGTGACTTGCCTGAGGTCACCCAGTGGGTCTCCAGGGCCAATTTAGGATTTGAACTCTGGCCTCTTGGAGTCCTAGTCTAACTCTGAGACCACTATTGTATGTTGGCTCAGTTTCTTGGGCAAGATTTACTGAGATGAGGTTTGCTTTTGCCTTCCTCTGAGGCTGAGAGTGTGGGAGGCTTGGCCAAAGTCACCCAGTGGGTTTCCACAGCTGAGCAGGGATTTGAACCCTGGTCTCACAAAGCCTGAGTCCAAATTTCAAATCGCTATGCCATGCTGGCTGCCACTGGTAAGATTTCTTCAGATGTTTGCATTATCTGAGGCTGAGAGAGTGTGACTTCCTCAAGGTCACACAGTGGGTTGCCACACGTGTCCCGCGTTTCATCTGTGAAATGTTGGAGGGTTCTCTTTCGATCACCACTGTCTCACCACCGATATTTGGTGGACAAATATTGAAAGAATCCTTTTGCACATTGAAAGGCCTTTTTTCCTTCCTTCCTATGTGGCTTACTGCAGTCCACAGCTGGGTTCTGTCTCCCTTTGGAAGCAAAAGCCTTCTCAAGCCCCACTCAGATTTCCTTGCTCTCCCTGCCCCACCTTGCCATGCAGCCGAGGAGGGAGCTCCTCACAGGTCATGGCTGTGCCATGCGCCATGCGCCAGCAGCTGTTAGAGCCTGCCCGCTTACTGTCGCCGCCTATGAATGGCCGCATTATGCTCCCCGTGCCTCCTTCTCCTTCTCTCCCCGCTCTCCGTCCGCCCCAGTTTGGCCGCGCTGTTAGTTTACACTCATGCCACCCGTCGGTATGTTTGATTGTTTCCCTCCGCTGGGGCTGCACCTGCTGGAAGCCAGGGGAGGGAGGGAGGGACGGGGGAAAGAGCAGGTGGCGCTGCGGCTGCGGCCCACACCCAGATTATCCCGAAAGAGCTGGGCTGGAACGTTACAGCCAGGCCAGTTCCCATTTCGACCAAGAGCGAACGCAGTCTGCAAGACTCCCCGCAACCGCCGCCTCGAGGGCTGCCGCGTCAGAATCTCCCCACGCGCTCAGGTTTCCAAGTCATAACCTGAGACCCAGGTGATGTCCTGCACAAGTTCTGCAGTACACAATTGTTGCACTATGAGTCCACTTCATCTACCGTGGCTGCCTCCCATGGAATCCTCAGGTTTGTAGTCTCAGGAGGTACTGGAGCTCTCTGGCGGAGACTGCTAAATATCCCTCCCTAAACTGCAAAACCCATGGTTCCACAGAACAGAACCATGGCAGTTAAAGTGGAACCATAGAGCCATAGTTACGTAGCGCGCAAAGGCCCCTGGAGATAACATCCTGATGATGTCACTAAGAGCCTTGTCACACTACATTGTTATAATGTTATTATTCCACTTTAACTGACATGGCAATATCCTATGGAATCCTGGGATTTGCAGTTTAGGGTAGGCCTATTCGAATTCTCAGCCAGAGAGCTCTTGGACCTCACTGAACTACAAATCCCAGAATTCCACAAGATGTTGCCAAGGCAGTTGAAATGTGATCTAATACTATACATGTAGTATGCTGAGGAACTAAAAAGTGTTATGCATTTGCTACCAACCACAGTTGCTTGCAATTGTTGTTGTGTGCCCTCAAGTTGTTTCTGACTTATAGCAAGCCTATGGCAAGGTTTTCTGGGGCTGAGAGTGTGTGACATGCCCAAGGTGGGTTTCCACGGCCAAGTGGGGAATCATGGTCCAGCATCATGGTCCAATGCTCAGACCACTACACCATTCTGACTCTCAAGCACAGGAGAAAGAAAGAGAGAGAGAAAAGGTTATTTTCCTGTTTGGAAAGTGAGGAATTTTAGCTTAAGGGGCTGATTCTAGAACAAGGTGAAATAAGGAGATTATTCCTTCTCACTTACTTAAGGAGATCAGGTAAGGAGGAGTCAATTTAGCCCAGAATTTGGATGTCCTGAGCAGAGTGGAGGGTGCGCCCTGCCTCCACAATGACTGGGAGGGGAGGGGGAAACAACCTGAGCCAATACACAGACCGCCGAAAGGACTTTGGCCATTTCCACACTAGACTGTTATAGTGCTATTATTCCACTTTCAACATCCTGTGGAATTCTGGGGATTGTAGTTTCCTGCGGAGGCTTAAGAGCTCTCTGGCTGAGAATTCTGAATGCCCCTCCCTAAGCTGTAAACCCCAGGATCCCATAGGATGTTGAAAGTGGAATAATAGCACTATAACAGCCTAGTGTAGAAATGGCCAATGTCTCAGTTAACAGCTGAATCCCTCAGTGGGGAATTACCCTCAGCTGAGACAATCATTATCCCACAAGTTGGGGGGGTGCAAATGTGCTGGGGACAGCAGTCCGTGTTCCCTCCCACTTCCTCCTGGTGGGCCCTATCCTTGCATTTTCACCACAATGTCTCTTTTGGTTTCCATTTTGGCCAATTTTCAACTGTTTTGCTGGCACTGGAGGTTTTGAGGGCTTTTTTGGGGAGGGAATGAGCAAACCCACCCCACCGGGGGACAGTTTTGTTGTAGTTTTCAAATTTTTGCCCACTGTGGGAATTAATTTTGGGAGGTTCGGGGGTTCTAGTGCGCTTGGGGGCTGCTTGGGGGGCACAAACAACAGAAGGGCCAGATTTTCCCTACACTTTTTAAGTACAGTTTCGGCAGTCTCCTCATACCGGAGAGTTTTGTCTTCTCCACTTCACTGTCGACCCTCCTTGCAGAAACACACACGCGCACCCCATCTAAAGCACATGTGTGGTTCAAACAGATAACCCCCCCTTGCCCCCTCCTCACCACCATTTCCTCTTTCCCATCGCTGCTCCCATTCCCGGGGCTTCCTGCTGACCTTGGAATTTTTGCAAGCTGCTTTCCTGACCTCAGCCCACCCCTCTTCCTTCCCCTCCCCATTTCCTGCCTCCAAGGGGCCTGGGCCAAGGCAGCCGTGCTCTGATTTCTTCTCCCACTTCCTTTGCCCTCTCCCTGTCCTGACATCCCTAATGCCCAGGTATCACACCCTCTCAGCCTGCCCCAGTTCTCCCTCTCCTCCCCACGGCCCCTCCAGATGAGGCCGGGTGCTAGGGAACAGGGTGCAACTGGATGTGCCCTGGTTGGACTCCGCTTGCAAAGTAAACAGAATTTATTACAGCAGCAGGGTGGATCGTGGTTGCAGGAAAAGGAGGAATCCTCTGTTTGATTCATATTCCTGGTGCCATAGGCGGGGGACTCCACTCATGCCAGTAGCATTTGCACAGCTAGGAAAAGTTACCCTTGGTGAGGGGGAATATATCATCCAGAATCTCTAGCCAGCAGAGGATCTGAATGTTGGAACCCCAAGTATTTTCTTGAGACTTGAGATCTGAGATCTGTTTTAAATTTAATTTCTTAAGAGGAAATGCATTGAATCCTCTCTTTTCTTGGCCGTATGGTCAAAAGCGCCTGGGAATGTATCTTTGGGTGTTTCCACAAGCAGCGCAACTTCTCCCTGACCGGCCCCTATTGTGACCCTGCAATTCCTGATGTCCGCTTCAGGTTCTGCAGCTTTTTTTCTGGTCCAACCAGTGGGGAATGTGCCAAGTTTGTTTTATTGTGTCAACAGTTTTTCCGGCTTTATACCGTGAGCGGGGACCGGCTGGGACTGAGTTCATGACTCAGGGTGGGGTGACTCACCCTCCAAACCTGCGAGGGCAAAATGCAGCCCGTGCGGACATGCCCGGGAGGGGCCAGATGCCACAATGCAGCCCCTCGTGCCAGGAAGGAGACTCACAGGCCGACAATGTTTGGCGCAACCGGAGGGGAGGATGAGCGCACTGATGGGCCATCCACACTTTCCTCTTAGCCTTGAGGAACGGAGCAACATCAGCTTCCTTCCTCGGGCTCTGCCACCCACCCGGAAGCCCCTTACGCTTGCTTTGCTGTGGCCTCGTCCCACCCATTTCCAGCCCAGGCCTCAGCACCATGAATGAAAGGAACCGTTCCCCAAAAGACTGAAAGGCTGAAGCAGAGGGATGGGCAACGTGTGGCCCTGGAACCGTATCCGGCTCCCAGGCTGTTTTTTTGCTTCCCTTAGTCTGGACACTGCTGGACGCTTCCCTTAGTCTGGACTTCAGCTAGTTGCAGGCCAGCCTCTGAATACCAATGTAATGCTAGCTGTCCTGTTTCTTCGTCTTTTTCCTACCAAATTCCTTGTACATGGCAGCCAGGAGCAAGGAGTGACACCTTGCATATGCTCAGAAGTGCTCTTTTCATTACGGTTCCAACCTGTTCCAGAGCTAAAACTGTCAAAATGAGATTTCCAGGCAAACCGGAGGCTCTCTAGTCCATGTTTTAGGGAAGCAGATGCAACAGGGCAGTGTTACAGATCTGTCAGGCTCTGGGCTGGTATCTGTGCATGAGTTCTGAATCAGTTTACAATGTTTTCTGCGCCACTGGTTGGCCCTGTGTGGACTTAAACCAGGAGCGGCATATCCTGTCTCCCTGACAAGTAAATATTTGCTGTAATCCTGGGTGATAAGCACTCAAGAATGTTTTTTTTAAAAGTCTAGTTACTAATGCCATGGCAAAGTACACAGCATTGTGGAGGGAAGCCATGGTACCATGCAGAATGTGGAAAGCATGTGGTGAAGCTGGTCTAAGACACCTCACAAAATGGCAGTTTTGATAAAAATCCAAAGATCTGGAGGCTGTGTCAAAACAAGCTCTTGCCAACTTAGTTTTCAAATAAGATTAGTTCAAGCGATTTTGGTGCACAAGACGGAAAATCTCAGAACTTGGAAATGTTATGTTTTGGACTATAACTCTCACAAACTGTCAACCATGCTGGTTGAGGGATTCTGGGAGTTGTAAACCCTCCTCAAAAAAAGACAGTCAAGACCGTATACCAAGGAGATGGAGTGTAACTTCATACTGATGGGTTTGTGTGACAATTGTGATTAGTGCATTGCAATGCTGTGCAACTGAATGTGCAAGGCAATGTGACATGCACAATCGCAATGCACAATCAACACTTGTGCAACGCACAGTGAGAACACTTGCACCACTCGCCTTCCACAGCCTTCAGCTGAATATAGACTCCTGCATCAAACAAAAATGTCCGGCCTCTTCTGTAGAGGACTTTATACATGTGTAGGCCACAATTTTAAATTAGATAATGAAGACATTGAAATAGTTCAAGATTTTCCATAGCCTGGCCCTGTCATGAATCAGAACAGAGACTGCAGTCAAGAAATCAGAAGACCAGGACTTGGAAGGACAGCTATGAAGGAACTGGGCAAGATCCTGAAGTGTGAAGAAATATCATTGAATAATAAAGTTTCAACTTTACATCAATACTAAAGTTGTTGACCTTGAGCAAGTCACACTGTCTCAGCCTCACAGAGGAAGGCAAAGGCAAAGCCCCTCCGCACAAATCTTGCCAAGAAAACCCTATGATCAGTTTGCCTTAGGGTTTCCACAAGTCAGAGATGACTTGAATGCATTCAACAACAATGGCAAAGTCTAGGACAACAGAAACATTATTTGGACACTGAAATTAAGACCGATAGCAACATATGTCACAACCTATGGACACTTTCTTGCCTTCTGGGGAAAACAGGTAGATCAGAAAGACTGTGAAGAGGCCTCCCGGAAGGAGTGACTACATTTGCAAGTGTACACGCGCAACTGGTGACGACATGTCCTTCCTCCTCTTCCTGCGGGCTATCAGTTCTTGGATCAGGCATGGGTTAGAGGAAGGGAAAGTTCATTTAGCTCCTCCCTGGCCTGAGATGCAGGACTGGTTCCCTGACATTGGCAGCTGAAGCGGGACTGTGAAAACTAACTGTCGTTTGGCCAAGACTAGAAGGCAGCCATGCACACAAGGAGGGACAGAGAATCCTAGAGCTGGGATTCTATCCTAGAGTTGGTTTGCAAGGGCCATCGAGTCCAGGAATAGAAGCTAAAGCAATCCTGGAAGAGGCCCATTGGCCATCCAGCATCTGTTTATAAACCTCCAATGAAGGAGACTCCATCACACTCCAAGGCAGCATATTCCACTGACAAACTGCTCTCACCACCAGGAAGTTCTTCCTGATGTTTAGATGGGGGCCACTTCTGCTCTACACAGTTATAGTGCTATTATTCCACTTTCAACCTCCTATGGAATCCTGGGGTTTGCAGTTTAGGGAGGGGCATGTAGAGTTCTCAGCCAGGGAGCAATTTGGCCTCAGTAAACTACAAACCCCAGAATTCCATCAGAAGCTAAAAGTGGAATAATAGCGGTATAACAGTGGAGTGCGGAAATGGCCGGCATCTCTTTTCCTAACGTTTGAATCCATTGCTCTGTGTCCTAGTATCTGGAGCAGCAGAAAACAGGCTTGCTGCATCCTCCATATGACATTCCTTCAGATATTTAAACATGGCTGTCATGTCACCTCTTAACTTTCTCTACTCCAAGGCTAAACATACCCAGCTAATTAAGCTGCTCCTCATAGGGTTTCATGGTCTCCAAGCCTCAGCCCATTGTGGAACGGTGAGCCACGTAAAAGTGAATTCAGTAGATTCTGTGGCCATTCTTCCTCCCAGACTAACAATTGAACTGTGAAATGGTTGCACTCATGGACCTGCACGTACACAACCATGAACTGAATGTACACAGCAGCCAAAAGAGCGCACTGCCTGTATATGAAAACTTACACTGGTGCAGGAACACAAGCAGATTCTGGCTATTGGAAAGTTGTGAAGCGCAGACATGTGCCCCAGCACATGGAAGAAAGGGTTTGGCTGTCAATTGTGCTAGAATCCGAGCTTTTATGAAGTCTATTGCAGCTGGACAGGAGAACTAAAGGTGGTATGGAAGATGGTCTCGCGTACCAAAGTTTCCAGTCCTTAAGGATACAGAGATACGTGTGAAAGGGGTTGCCTACTGAAGTGGCTGGACAGGAAGGCCACCAGTAGAAGGCAGGTCTTTGGGGAATCTGCACAGCCCAACATTGCCAACTCCCAAAGGTGACAGGGGCTTTATCACACAACAGGCTTAGTTCTGTGTTTCATCTATCCTTATCACACAGTACCGTGACTTGCAACTCTCCCCTTGCAGCATTACACTTCTGCTGTTATTAGATTGGATCTTTTCACTTAACGAGGAAAACATGTTAATGGCTCCAACATTGCTGCTGCTCAACTATTGCTTCTGGTGTAAATGAGAACGAGCAAAACTGCACAATTTTGCAACTGCAGAAGAAAAACAAAAATAGAGTGTGCATGTACTACTTAAGGCAGACTCGGGCCCTTTCCGCAACTCACCTTTTTGCGGAGCTGGGGTGCGGGGATGCACGAGCAGCCTCTTGCGAGAGGCTCTCGCGTCCCCGTTGCTTCAGCTCCACAGCTGCCGCCTGCTCACACAAGAGCCCCTCCTCTTCCTTCCGCAGTGCAGCCTGGGATTTTCCCAGGCTGTGCTGGGGCAGGGAAGTGTGAGCGCCGCAGCTCCGGAACTCCGCACACACGGCAAGTAAACACGGGGCCCCGGAGTGATGTGCGATCCGCACCATTTTCGGATCAAAGCTGGAAATGAAATAGTGCACGATCAGCGCCTGCCAGCCCCTGGGGCATCACGCGATTGCAAGTGCATCGTGTGGACCACTCCTCGTAGTCGCGCGATGCTCCAGGGGCCCTTTCGCATGGCAAATGCCATGCGAAAAGGGCCGGTTAGGAAGGCTGGCTCAGGGAGGCAGCATGGAAGACAGACTGCAGGGATAAGCATCACTAAAGCAGCAGCATCCTCATACTATTGCTGGGGAGGTGTGAAAGTGATTGTTTCCATACCACTATGTTTCCATTTGCTCAAACAACATGATTGCTGTGAGACAACAGGCTGGTGTGCTATAGCCCTCATATACCCAGGGTCAATGATGCAGCAGTAGAGAAATTGCAGCCATTTTCTTCCCTTTGCATAACATGACCCTGTTAAGCCAGCCTGGACCTGTTCCCTGAATGGAGCTGTAATCCATCCCTACCAGAGGAGCTATGGGGTAGCCACTCATTGGATTGGGAAGCTGTGCCAAATCAGGGCCCAATTTTCACCCTGTGCCACTTTGCCAGGCCGCACACACACACACACACACACACACACACACACACACACACAAAACAGAATTTGCATTTCAATTCTGGTTTTAACTTTCTTTTTGCCATCTTTGTCCATTTTTGGAAGGGGGGATCCTTGTAGGGAGCAGTTAAAGCTCAGACATGACATTTTGGCGTCTTTTTGCAGCAATTTGGGCAATCTGAGAGCAATTTTTTTTTTGCCCCAAAACAATCAGTCTAACGAGCAATAACAATGCTCAGAAGAGATACAAATTAAAAAAGCATATAGCTAAAAACATACAAAACATTAACATTAGACTGTCTATAGAATTAAACGGTATAAAACATTGATTTAAAAGCGTAGATAAAAACCATACAGCACTAAACCAGAAGTCTCATTATATAAAACCATCAGCCTGCCGTCCCGTTCAGCAGTTACGAGATCGTAAGATGGACTTACAGTCTCGTAACTGCTGGGCATTCATGTTTGCCGTTGTTAACGATGAAACACGACTTCCAAAGCCTGCCTTTGCAGCCTGGCAGCAGCCGACAAAAACACTTCCAAGGCACTGGAAATGGTGGGAAGGGAGGGGAATGACATCTGCAGCACTCTTGTGGTTACAAGGTGCCTCAGCAGTTGTGGCTGAACCCCAAAGATCTCCCCAGCTGCCTGCGCCTGCCATGCCATTGTGCAACCCCTGCAAAAGGTATGGGATCAGTGGCAGTTTTAGGGTGAAAGGTAACATCTGATGTTTCAGCAGCTGAACCCCAGTCCCTCTCATTCCTAGTAAACTCTGTTGCAAAGAATTTTGTATACTAGGATCAGAGCCTCCTGTGAGCTCCCTGGAATCTTTCAGCTCCAGGACATCTCTTCCCAGAAACAATGCACCATATATCCATGTACATTAATGTGTGTTTACTTACATAAATGAAGCACGGTGGATTTATGAGCATTATCTGTGGAACCAGTGAATACCAAAGTCAGGGTCACCTATGCTATAATATTTCCAATTTCTGTGTATTGTTGTGGAAGCTGAACCAGTGAAGAAAGATGACAGAGAGAAAATCGGCTCAGTGGACATGTGGTACAGGAGGAGACACACAACAACAACTGCCTCCATAGCTGACTTAACAGTATGTAACCACAACAAGACTGGTTGTGTTGTTGCCATCAGGGACATATTCCTTCAACCTGCTCAAACATGCACGTGTGTGCTTTGTGCACAGAATTGCACAGCTGCAAATACACAACAAGGCATGCTTGGATGCAGACCTGCAGTTTCCTTCTCAGCCTCCTTGTGCTGCCCTGTATTCATACAGCACAAACGCACATGTTCCCAGATAAGCACAAACAAGTGAAAACCCTCGTGAAACAACTGCATACAGCGAAGGCTGCAATGCATGCTCACCAAAACACGTAGGCGCATCTGCGCATGAGAGGCCATGCAGCGCTGGAGCTCCCCTTCTCCTAGAAGGGCCCCTCCCGCTGTGCACGACCACATTTCCACAGGACAAAGGAAATGTCTCAGCCCGTTCCAAGCCCGACAGCTGCCAAGGGGCCTCCGTCAATTCCCCATTCATCAGAGCCTCGTCAGACAGAGGATGAGACTTAAAGGGGCAGCAAGCCCTTTCTCTCACCAGCAGCGTTCCCACTGCCTGGAAGAACCAGCTTTGCATTCAGCTCCCCCACCCCACCCCAGCCTGGATCAGCACGGGCACAACGAGAACTATGTGGAGTGCTTGGCAAGGAGGATCCATGCCACACAGGTCCATAAAGCCCACTTCAAAGGAGATTCTCCCAGGCCCTGGCCTGCAATATGAGGCTGATGTGGTAGGTACAGGCGGACACACTGGAGAGAGGAGACAGGGCCTTACATGCTGCTAAGGACATTTGTTGTTGTTTTGTGCCTACAAGTTATTTGACTTATGGCAAACCTTTCTTGGTAAGATCTCTCTACAAGGAGTTTGTCATTGCCTTCCTCTAAGGCTGAGAGAGTACAACTTATCCAAGGTCACCCAGTGAGCTTTCATGGCAGAGTGACACCTTGAATCTTGGTCTCCAAGGTCTGAGGCCATTTCCACACCTTACCCTTTTCTGTTGTCGTCCCCGCGTCATCCCAACAGCGCTCTTACCAGGATGGGAGTGTGTCCCCCATGCTCCCATTTGCACCCAGCCAGCTGCCTGCAGTTGGGAGCGCAAGTGACAGTGGGGAAGGCAGCACCTAGATCACACTTCCACCTGTTCCGCATGGCCGCCAGTAATGGGAGCATCACATGATCATGGGCGATTGCTGGATTTTTTCCTGTCGTGGAATATCCCACAATCGCCATGTGTGCGGATGCACTGGCAGCGGGCCCACAATGACATTGTGCAAAAGTACAACTCATGGACTGGCCGCAACACTGTGGGACAACGGCATTGTGTGGAAATGGCCATACTCCAATTTCCAAACCACGCCACCCCATAGATTGGAGTGATCATTTTGGACAAGTCACAGCAGTTGTATCCACCTGGCGGTGGTGTAAGCAGAGTTGCACATGAGATACCATTATGCATGCGGTAGCACAGTAAAGTACATAGAGTAGTGTGTGAATGCACACTACTTCTGTGCTTTGCCTTTATGTATTGCATACTGCAATTGGATGAGTTGTCAACCATGTGTTTTCACCTTGAGCCACGTACATTGCACAAAGTTGGTATTTGATATAGAGATTTCATAGTGTAACTCCACACTGAAGTAGTGTCACATCTTAGCCATTGTAAATAAAAAAAAAGAAATGCTTTAATACAAATCCAAGGAATCCTATTCTTCATACATTCATTTGTGCAATCCTATTCTTAGTTCTGAGCAAAGTACTGCAAGCCCTTGGAATCCTCTAGGCTTTGGTTCCCCCATGGACACCAAATTTTGTGGATGCTCAAGTCCCATTTTGCACATTGGTGTAGTAACATGCCGCTCCTTATTTTAAAATGGCAAAATCAAAGTTTCCTTTTTGTTTTGTTTTTTAAAATATTTTCAAGCCATGGTTAGTTGAATCCGTGGATACAGAACCTGCAGATATGGAGGGCCAACTGTATACCCATTTAATTAATGGCATTTACCTATGCGTTGATATGTTGTTGAATGGGTTTGTTCTAGCTGGGACTAGCCAAGAGGATCCCAGAATAAAGCAAGGAAGGAGAAGGTTTTGCTCTTTTGCTTTCAAATTCTGCAGGTTTTGATGCAACTTTAGCCAGTTTTAAGGGTCTGGTTCTTCACTTTGGGTCATGCAGAGGCAGACTGGGAAAGGATCCGGGTAGGAACTGACTGTATGTTTTTGGTTTTCCAGACTCAAGTGGACCCCGGAGGAACCCATTGCTCTACCCATTGTAACTGCTTACCCCAATCTACTCACTCGTTGGCTTTCGTGTGTGACTTTCCTCTTTGAAACAATGTGTGTTTTGCTATGTAGGTGGGGACGATGGGATCCCTTGATGGCTGGGTGAGCTGGGAACACGGAAATGTTATTGTAACGACCTGTGGTAGGACAATAAGCAGGCATGGCTTCAAGCCTGGATGGTTGACAAGCTGAGTGGGAAAATGGGAGGAAGCCAGAAAGCCTGGAAAGTGTGTTGTTTGGGTAAACCATCAAATGGGATATTAGTATACACTAATTTTGAAATGGAATAGTTTATATAGCACTGCAAATCCAATATTCCTTTATTCCGGTGATGCCAAGATGTACTGAGGTTTCTTCAATGCTCCTGAATAAAACTTTTGAAACCTCTAAGCTCAGCTGGTTGAACTCGGAGCTATCCTGTACATCACAGATTGCCAAGACTCCCCTTCTGGATCCGTGTGCCAAGAAGCCTTTGTTTCACTGCAGACATGCAGCCCAACAGGGACAACTGGCAACAGCAGGATAACGCAGTCACCATCAGTGGGCGCTGAGAGGAAGTGGAGGCAAGTGCCAAAGCGGTAGTGGGCAAGATTGGGGTTCCGACAGCTCTCCAAGCACCAAACGCTGACAGCCACTCTGTCTCAGGGTTCTGGTGTATCACAGACCATTTCCTCACGAGACTGTTACAGCGCTATGAGTCCACTTTCAACATGCTATGAAATCCTGGGGTTTGCAGTTTAGGGAGAAGCTGGCCGGCTGGCCCCTCATGGCAGGCACTCCTGAGTTGTGCAGACGATAAATTCCCCAGCAGAAGCAGCTGCATGTATTTGATATGGGAAATCCATGTTTTGCTGGCATACCCGATTCTGCAGGGACAGTCATGATTCATCCTTTGCCATCATATTTTTCCAGCTGCTTTTAAAATGTCCCGGTGTCTTCTCCCACATTCCCACTTTGTCCTTCGTTTACTTTGGTTGCTGCAAACCGAGTTCAAAGTGCAAAAGTAGATTGCAATCCATTAACTGGGGAGGGGAGGACAGGACAGGAGGAGCCAGAATCTTGCCCTTCCCTTTAGGCTGTGCCAAAAGCACATTGCTGCAGCCCCTCTTGGCTTGCCTCTTTGTCCTCCTCAATAAGTTTTGCCATCTTGACCACTCTGATGTCGCTTGGTATCCAAGGTCTCATCTATGAGATGTGGGAAGGTATGCAACTTTGGACATTCTGCATCAAATAAAAAATGTCTCATTGCTTCCACATGTAAGACAGCAAAAGGAATCTACCCAGAGTCTACCAGAGGGTCCGCCAAATAGAGTTGGTGGCATTAGAGTCTTCATCTGAGGATGAGCCCTCACCCAATTCTAGGTCAGGCATGACAGTGACGGAGCGTCCTGGGAGGCTGAAATGTTCTCCTGCAGATGTTGTTGTCGTCACTTCAGTCCTGCCCTTTCTGATGTCAGATTGTTGCCCATTTATCCTTGGGTGTAGAGACTGGCTCATTTGTCCGATACAGACTAACGGAGGACATTGCTGGCAGATGGCGGCATACATTACACTGGAAGATGACCCAATGAATGAACTGCTGATGTTGTGGGTGACATTATTAATTCCTGGAGTAGCAATATTGCCAGAATAGAACATGGAGACAGTCTGGGTTGCCATCTGGGTTTGATGTGGAATCTGTTCCCTGTGTTTGTAGCCTCGTTATATAGTTTGTTCTTGGATGTAAGAGTTGGAGTTGGAGGAGGATCTATAAGCAGTATTGCTCAACCCTCCAAATTTATACAAGTTCCTTACAACATATCATACTCTCCAACATGTAACAGGAGAAAACTAAGGCCATATCCGCACTGCACTGTTACAGTGCTCTTATTCCACTTTCAACATCCTATGGAATCCTGGGATTTGCAGTTTAGGGAGGGGCCTTTAGGATTCTCAACCAGAGAGCTCTTGGACCTCAGTAAACTACAAACCCCAGAATTCCACAGGAGGTCAAAAGTGGGATAAAAATGTGGTGTGGAAATGGCCTTAGTTTGCAGCAACTGAAGCAAGTGAAGGACAAAGGGGAAAATGGGAGGAAGAGGAGGAGGAGGAGGAAGAAAACTAAAAAGTGCAACTCCCTGTGTAAGGGAATTTACATAGCTCTTGGACATCAACAGGGTTACAGCGGCTAAGAATTCACAGCTTTGCAGGTCTGCTGTTTAGGAATGACGTCCTTCTGAACTCCCTGCTTTGCAGGGCTGATGCCTGAAATGATGACAAGTCCACAACTGCCTGGTTTGTTCATTTTTAGCCCCAGGCAGAAGGTTATGCCGTGAGTTTCTGGACACATACCTATTCAGATCTGGTTTTGCACACCTACGCAGAACCAAACTTTATTGTTATGCAGGCATTGGCCTTCACAAATGTATGTGCACAGATTGCTAAAGTTCAGCTCCAGGTTTAATCTGTATTTTCGCTGACACGTCCCTTCCCATTTTCTTGGCAGTGAGAGTAAAATTAGTCATGCACATTGTAACATAAGAAGTCAACATTTCTCAAACAAAAGACGAATGTTTAACAACACTGGGGAGAATGATCACATAGTTGTACGCTTTTTAACAGGGGAGATGCTTGCAACTTACAACATTCCAGACCAGCTAATTTTCAGGATATTTTGCTCTGCGTTACATAGCCCTTTTTCTGCTTGCAAAACTAGAGCTGTTGTTCCTTTTTTAAAAAAAGATCTTCCACAAATTTATCCCCTGGTAACTTGTTACGGTTAACTAGAAAATTCTTTAAGTAACGTGTTATTTTGCTCACTATGTGACCTGTGAGTTTTAGTTACATTGCTATTTAGACTGGCGAGTCTCCATATTTCTGGAGAATTTCTGGCATGTGTCAGGCTCTTGATGCGGGATTCCAAGGGCCCTTCCACACTGCACAATTACAGCATTCTGATTGCACTTTGACTGCCATCGTTCCCCTCAAGGGAATCGTGAGGTTGGCAATTCAGGGACCCATCACCGGGGTTCCATTCTCATGGCTAAATCTAATGTTCTCATTGGTATCAATTAGCCCTGACAACGGACACATGATTTGGTGTTTGAGGTATCACTTAATTGTTCTTCTTATCTTTCTCTCAGCTGGTAATTGATAAGGTTTGGTGGAATGGGTTGCCTGGGCTAAGGGAGGAAAAAAACTCACGCTGGGTTTCCCATGGGACCCTGTATCACACTCCAGTGGGTTGATGGCCTACAGTGGTATAGTCAGACCATTTTCACAGGGGAGGGCAGAAGGGTTTGGACGCTGGGTATTGTAAAAGAGAGCCAAGACTTGCGTGAGGCATGTAGCTATGGTGTCGTAGCTGTACTCTGTCTCCCAGTCCGGCCTCCTAAACCCACCTTAAAAGCCAGGCAGCTGTGCCAAGTGAAGGACTTTTGTAGTCCTGGTGTTCAAGGTGCTGAAGGATGACAAGTCCAGCCCCCTTCCACCACTAAGCCACGATGCAATGAGCGGAAACAGGGACCTCTGTAGTACCCTTCTCCTTCTCAGATCACTAGTGAGCGAAGGCTGGATGCATCATCTGTCAGTTCCCTGTTTGCTAACGCTGCAGAATTCCTTCACTCAGCATGGCTGCCTGGCTCTTAACGTGGGTTTTAGGGGCATTTACTGTCGTGACAATGTGGCCATGGTCGTAAATGTGAATCTGAAAAAGTTAGAAGGCTGTAAGTCACTGCTTTGTCAGATAAAGCAAATTTAGACTGTCAAGTGGACAGTTTCTCCACAGGCTTGCGGAGAAACCATAGCACATTGTACTTTATTAAATGACTCACACAATATGCATTAGCTTCCTCGTCACTGTTATTTAATCTGCACAGCTATTTTGCATGCTGAATATATTACCTTTGGAGCTGATCTGCTCCTTTGGAAGCTCCACAACATACTGTCTAATTAAAATGCATTAATTCAGGCTTATTTTTGTCATTACCAATGGAAACCTTTTACCACAGAAGCATTGGCCGGTGTCCCATTAGACAGAGCGTAACCTTGCTTTACTGCCCCACCTCTCAGATATCCTTGGAAAAGCAGGAAGTTTGCTCCAAGGAGTGCAACTGCACTATGCTATTTAGAGCAGTTTTATCCCACTTTAACAACACAGCTCCATTCCTACAGAAGCCTAGGATCTGCAGTTTGTGGTCCATTCCCTGCCGGGACGGAGTGAGTTCTGGTGCACTCCCCACGCCTCCATCCTCCCCCAGCCTCGTTCTGAATCCCTCCCTCAGCCGAGCATTTGGCCGCTAGCCAGATCTGATATGCTGAGGCCAGACAGTGACTGTGTGGTGACCAGCAAACTGTCAAAAGATGGAAGCTACATTAACGTTCTCCTATTGTACGGGTATTAGCGCATGGTGCAATACACACACGCACGCACACAGCGGATATCACGGGTGTTGTTGAAACATCTCCTTTCTGCAGTGCAGCCTTTACACCCCAGTCCTGTCTGGGACAAAGGAAAGTGGGATGGACACTGTGCTGGGGGAGCTCCTGGTGTAAACCCTTTAGCAACAGCAGGAGTCCTTGTTACTGCTGGCCAATTACTTCCACATCAGGGGCACGGTGATCCCCACACCAGGGTCATTTCTGCACTAGACTGTTCTAGTACTATTATTCCGCTTTCAACATCCTATGGAATCCTGGGGTTTGCAGTTTAGGGAGGGACCTTTGAGGATGGCTTTTGAGGCCCCTCCCTAAACTGCAAACCCCAGGATTCTATAGGATGTTGAAAGTGGAATAATAGCATTATAACAGTCTAGTGGGGAAATGGCCAGGGTTCTTATTGCAGGCTTTAAAGGAACTAACCAAGGTGCTGAATATATTCTGGGGATAGGGTTTGGCATCTTGGATAGCCACTTTAAAGTCTGGACTAAAACTCAGATGCATTAATTGGTCTCTCCCAGCGTGGAAACCACCAGTTGCAATTGTTTCACTTTCTCCAATGGTAGGCCTGGCCCTGTGGGCATTTCCCTCCTGCAGCTGCTATTTGCATCCAAGGTGGAAAAAAACTGTTGCTGACACCCAAGAGCCGCAACGAGGAAAATAATCTGTATAAGGACCTCAGCGAGGAGCAAACATTGCATCCCGCTCCTTGCAGGAATGCAGAAGGAAGCTTTTTTCTTCAAAGCAACCACTCTCTGAGTATTTCCTTGCTTCCCGGGGCGGAGTCACTGTACTTTAAGGATTTCCGCACATTGTTATGGAAGTCCTGGGGTGACACATTGGAAAATGGCATGCCTGTGTTGGATAATAAGGGCTTATAATGCCTGCTAGGCCTCAGCAGCCAGTTTTGAGGCACCAGAGACCAGCTCAATTTTTTTCATAATTGAAATAATTGAAACAGTGTGCAACCAGGAACCTGTTATTATATTTACCCTCCCTGTAGATGCCCTGCTTGTTTTGTCTTTCCATTGGAGGGGAAGGTGGGAGAACAGGGCATAGTTTGCCCAGTTAAAAAAGGGCAAGGCTTTGGTCAAAACAACTACTATGAGGGCCTTGTTTACTGCAAGGAAGCCCTCTGATTAAGGCCTGCAGGAGTTGCCAAGAAGAAAGCATGGTGGTTTTTGTGTCTCTGGAAGAAGGCCATTTCTGCACTGTCCTATTATAGTGCTATTATTCCAGTTTCAACCTCCTATGGAATCCTGGGGTTTGCAGTTTGGGGAGGAGATTTTTGCCATTTCCGCAGTAGACTGTTATAGCGCTATCATTCCACTTTCAACGTCCTATGGAATCCTGGGGTTTGCAGTTCAGGGAGGGGCCGGCCGGCCTTTGAATTCTTAGCCAGATTGCTCTTGGGCCTCAGGAAACTATAAAAATGGTTGTACAAAACGAAAAGATGGCACCCAGTCAATGGAGAGACAAAGCAGCGTGTGGTCACAAATACTGTATTAGAGATGCACCATGCACAATTTCTAAGAAATTCACAAGGCATCTCTTACAGACTATATGCAATGTGTTTCTTTTACAGCATGTAACAGAAAAAGCTGCATGTGGTCACTTTTGGATGATCTGCATTTTCCACCCTTTTCAGTTACAAGCGGAACTTAAATATTTCGACATGCAGTCCAAAGAGAAGACCGTGCGTCGAAGATACGGGTTCTGGTTGCAATTGAAAAGGGCCGAATGAGTGGCTTGCACAAAAGCAGACTGCCAAAAAGCAGGTGATGCCTGTGTCGGAATGCAGCTAGAGAATGGCTACCGGCCGGGCCGTGGCAAGAGAGGCGCAGGCTGTTTTGCTCCTGGATTGCCATGGCAACTGCACTGCAGCAAGGAGCGAGGCAGTGCGGAAGGAAGGGGCCTTTGTACCCGGCCTTGGCCAGTCCCTTGGGTGTCGCCTCAAAGATGGCAGGGTGGGGTGGGAGCAGGAGGTCATAAACACGCACGGGGCCACCGACACGGAGCCTCGCCCCCTCTCCGCCTAGGAGCTACACAAACAGAGAGCCAGCGTGTTTTTCCCAAATGATGCTCATTTGCCCAAGGTGAGCTGGCCAGGCTGGGATGCCGGCAAATGGATGAACAAGAGCTTTGGTCCTTGCAGGGATGGCTCAGCAAAGAAAGGTTGAGGATAGGCGTAACCATCACACACTCAGAAACGGGGTCCAAAGCTGTCCCACACTTTGGGAAGAGAAAGAAAAAACGGCTGCTGGTGTCAGGCTAGGCCTGAGGGGTTTAAAAAATCAAGAAAAGCAGAAGAGATTGGAAACGTCCAACAAATCAGATGTCAACAAGAGAGATGGAAGCTTTAAAGATTTTATTTCTCAGAATAGCCCAAGGTGTTTCAGCCTTGAAATATTTACCTGGCTTTCTTCTTAATGGGAACAATGTGTATGTAATAACAGTGATAAATGAGGCATCAACTGAGGAAATACAGTAATATGTGTGCATGTACTGACCTAAATAAAGTTAAAGCTGCATGCATAAGACAATAATTGCAAAACCATCTGAAAATTGGAGTGCAAGGATTGCAATGATAGAGCATCTCCAAATTGCCTGCCTGGCCCTGGACAGTTCTCACGTGTCTTGCCTCCCTGCTTCTGATAGCCCCCTGAATTGCATTTGGCTATTTTGAGAAATAAAGTCCTTTTTATGCATCTTTCTTTTTCATATTGGGCGCAAGCACGCCAACATTATGAAGCAGAGGGGTAAATGGCTTGACATCTTCCCTTCCCCGTCAAGGTTACCAGCTCCATTTTTCAGCTTTTGTACAATGTTTTTCACAGTTTAAAAAAGAATAAAGACAATAGGCAAGGCAGTGAAGATCTGTAGAACAACAGCCCATAATTAACATTTATTCCAGGTCAGCTGGATGAAAATATTACTAAAGATAGTTATTAAGCATACAGAAGAACAAACATAGCAAAGAAGAAT
This sequence comes from Iguana delicatissima, assembly GCA_948472985.1. NCBI lineage: Eukaryota > Metazoa > Chordata > Lepidosauria > Squamata > Iguanidae > Iguana > Iguana delicatissima. The sequence continues at coordinate 324,841 of CAOKZL010001008.1, read as the reverse complement.
CAATGTAACTTTGGCAAAAGTAAGTTCTATCTTGCTAAATATTTAAAGTCTTTCAAGAGGTGGTTTTGCCAGTTCCTTCTTCTGAAACAGAGCCTGATATTCCTTAATAATGTCCCATATGAGTACTAACCAAGGCTGGCCCAGCTTAGCTTCCAAGATCAGAGGACAACCTGGTGCCTTCAGGATTTTAGGACCTTTTCCTAGATTTACTTGTCTACAGTTGTTCCATATTTACAGTCGCTACTAAGGGCCTTTCCACATCACACTGTTATAGTGCTATTATTCCGCTTTCAACATCCAATGGAATCCTGGGGTTTGCAGCTTAGGAGGAGGCCTTGAGAATTCTCAGCCAGAAAGCTCTTGGGCCTCAGGAAACTACAAACCCCAGAATTCCACAGGAGGTTGAAAGTGGAATAATAGCACTATGACAGGGTAGGGCTGAAAGGCCCTAAGTCCACGGTTGCAACGCTATTGCCATGATTGTACCTCCCTCCAACTCAAACTCCAAATTTTACTGGGGATCAACTGCAAGGGGAGAAGGAGGTCCTTCTGCCAGCAATCGAAGCGCAGGCGAATGCTGTTTCTGCCAGGATTGCAGGGTTTGGGTCAGGAAAAGATGCAAACCTCCAGCCTAAGTTTCTAGACCTCATGGTCCAGTCCCAGCTTGTTACAATCCAACTAGGAAAAATCCCGACATTCCCCTAGAAGGCAGAAATGAAAGAACCTGTTGCTTTCTTATTGTTACTGCTTTCTTGTTGTTGGTGTTGTTGTTTCCTCCTTCTTGGTCTTGGCAGAGATCGGTGCTTGAAGAACAGGCTGGGCTGGTAGGAAGAGACATGCCTCAGTTGCTGCTGAATTTGTTTGCTTTCTCCCTCCCAATTGCTTCCAACTTCATTTTCCTGCTATGACACTAAAAGTTGGCCAACCAATTTCAGCATCGACGTCCGTCATATGCCTGCTTTTGAAAGGAAAAGCAAATCTGAATTGTGCAGTCCTGCTGATGGAAAAACAGAGAGACTGTAGTGTGGTATAGCCTGCAGAGTTTTATTCCAAGAAGACCTGGGCCATTTCCGCACCAGACTGTTATAGCGCTATTATTCCACTTTCAACATCCTGTGGAATCCTGGGGTTTGCAGTTTAGGGCGGGGCCTTTGCGAGGTTCAAGAAAGGAACAAGCAGAAAGGAGCAAACAGCAAAATGTGAGCAAATACATTTATTAGGATTCTTTTTTTTTTCCCCTTTGGCCAACGAACCTTCACAGAAGAGGTGGTTTCTTTGAGCAGCGTTCTGTGCAATCTGCAATTGCTCCTGATGCAATTCATGCAAATGAGATGCAAAACTTGGCCTTGGGGAAGAGCTGCTGGTTTCCACGTCAGTGCTTAAGAAGCACGTTTTATCCCTGTCTTTAAAAAGCAATGGCTTTGGTCCGCACGTTCTGAGAGTTCCCATGCTAATGTGGAACACGGTGAGCGCACAGCAGAACGGGGTGTGTTGTAGAACCAGCACCCCATCACACAACCTTTTTAATGCATGGGAGGTGTCTTCTTTTCTTTTTTTTTAATCATGGAAGGATTATAGTCGTTTTTTAAAAAATAAAAACATGCAGAGAGCTCTGAATGTGTGTGTTTGTGTCCGTGTGCCTGACATTGCCTGTGGACTTAAGGCTCTGAAGAGGGGAAAGTCTATTTCATTGCCTGAGATTAAAAGGAAGGAAGGAAGGAAGGAAGGAAGGAAGGAAGGAAGGGGGCCCGTTTCCGCACTAGCCTGTTATATTGCCATTATTCCACTTTCAACATCCTGTGGAATCCTGGGGTTTGCAGTTTAGGGAAGGGCCTTTGACTGGAGCTCTCTGGCTGAGAATTCTAAATATCCCTCCCTAAACTGCAAATCCCATGGAACAGAACCACGGCAGTTAAAGTGGAATCATAGTGCAATAGCTATGTAGTGCGGAAAAGCTCAAAGCTATAATTTTGAGCAGGTGTGATAAGGGCAGTTTGCTGTTAGAACAATATACTATATAACATTATATTTATTGTTAAATTGATGGGCCTTGTTGCCATGCTTTTGAGCACGCTCTGAGGTTACTGGGCCACGTTGGTCCCGGATTTTGGTTCTGGTCTTGGAGAGTACGGGGCCCGTCCTCTTCCAAACGTCCCTCGTCCTTCTTCGAGCCGCCTGGTCAACCGCCCATCCTCTCAATCATGTGGCAGTGAATTCCGCAAGTTCATTCTGCCTCGGGCACAGAAGTCCTTTCATCGGTCAACAACAAACAAGAGAGCCTAATCTGTCCTGCTCCTGCCCCCATCTCCTGTAATGTTTAACGAACAGGACAATCCGCCGGCTCACAAGGAAACAGAGATAACATTGTTACATCTCAAGGAACAACGGCGAAATGACCCTGTAAAACTGGAGCCGGAGCAGCTCAAAGCGCTGGGACTGTAACCCTTGCTGGGCTGCCTTGGATGAGGCAGGAATCATAAGGAGGAACCTTTGGATTCTAAATCTAGGGGGTTGCATGCCACCCACCCGTCCCAGTTTGGCAGGGACAGTCCCAGTTAATTCTCTGCTTTTCCACCTTTCAGCTGCTTTTAAAATGTCCCACTCCTTTTCCGCACTAGACTGTTACAGCGCTATTATTCCACTTTCAACACCCCGGCTGGCCCCAGGATTCCATGGGATGTTGAAAGCGGAATAATAGCACTATAATAGTCTAGTGCAGAAATGGTCCCGGTTTCTCTCTCTTCCTCCCACTTTCCCCTTTTGTCTGCAGTTTACTTCAGTTCCTGCAAACTGAGGCCATTCCTGCCCTACACCGTGATAGTGCTATGATTCCACTTTCGACCTGCTATGGAATGCTGGGGTTTGTAGTTTACTGAGGAGGCCCAAGAGCTCTCTGGCTGAGAATCCTCAATGCCCCTCCCTAAGCTGCAAACCCCAGGATTCCATAGGCTGCTGGAAGTGGAATAATAGCACTATAACAGTGCAGTGCAGAAAGGCCCAACGTATCAGAAGAGGAGAGAAAGGGGGGCGGGAGAGAGCCATGGGGAGGAGTGTTTTCATCATCCGTCTCCCCTGAGCTCCCATCCCTCCAGCGCGGCTGCTCATGATGGATTCTCTTCACACACCGCACCACAGCACTGCACAGGGCAGGCTTCCGTGTGAAGCAGCCCCAGATGAATGACAGCCTGTGTCCAGTTTATTAAAAAGCACTGGAGAGAAATGAGGTCAGCTCACAAGCTTGGAAAGGGAAGGGCCGCTGTCTCTGAGTGCCGGCACACGGTCTCTCCGTCCTGCACCGCTTAGGAAGCGGCAGAATATGAGCAGGTGGGAAGGCATGACTGAATCACCGCTGGCCCCAACATTCAAAGAGGTGGCTGAAAGGGGGCCCTGACCCCTATAGATATATATATATATATGGCCCCCAGCTCCTGTTGAGCATCTTTTCCAGTCAAAGATTGAGAGAGAGGAAAGAAAGATAAAGAAAGCTTCCACAGGACCATCTACACTACACAGCTACAGTGTCATGATTCCATTTTAGCTTCCATATTCCATCCTGTGGAATTCTGGGATTTTTTTATCTGGTGAGATTCTGGAACACTCTGGCTGAGAATTCTAAATGCCCCTCCATAAACTACAAATCCCAGGATTACATAGCACGGAAGCAATGCCTTTAAAGTAAAACAATAGTACTATACAGTTGCCCCCCGCCGTCTTATCCGCAGCGGATATGTTCCAAGAACCCCTGTGGATGCTTGAAGCCAGAGATAGTACCAAATCCTATAGTATATAGTACCCTGAGAAGGTCCTCAGAAACTACTCTGATGCCAGAGCCATTTCCTGTGGGAGTGTTGGCAGAGGGGCGGTTAAAATGGGGAGGGGGCTGGCAGACCAGATGTGGGTGGCAGAACCCAGATCAGACCATGTGAGCCCTCTCACCTGGAAACCAGAATTTTCCCTTTAATATTTTTGGACTACAGGTAACCAAAACCACAGAAAGTGAAACTGTGTATAAGAGGGGGGCTGCTGTGATTCTAAAGTGTGAACAGGCTTCCGGGACTGCAATTTTACCCCCTTTTTCTTTTTTGAAATATCTTAGATTTATTTCTTGCAATGTTTTAGAAGTGCAATAGATTTGAGTCCATTCAAAATGTACATTTCCAAAACAAAATCGGTTACATATGGCATAAACCATCAGAATCACATGCCTGGTCCTTAATTTTACCTTTTAAACATGTTGGAAAGGCCTATTTAAAAAAAATACTCCCAGAGAAGTGGCTTTGGGCCACTTCTGTCTTTTCCTTTTGGTATTTTTGGCAGTCTGTGTGGTCCCCAGAGGGTCTGGGGGGAGTGAAAATTGGCTCGTATACCTCTCAAACCCACCTTCCCTGCCAAAGATTCTCCTCCAGTTCGCCATCTGAAGATCCAAGTAGTTGAGGCTGTGAAGTCGCAGGGAGAGAGAAAATAGAACCGAAGGGGGCCAATGCCTTTGTGAATCTTCTCCTCATCCCTTCTTGAAAAACAAGCGAGAGACAGAAGCAGCCAGACACCTGGACTTCAGACACCACTTTGGGGAATTGTGAGCCGGAGAGGAGAAATGATTTTTTGTCTACTGTCTGGCTTTACACAGATAGAAGACTGGGCTAGGGAGAAAGAAATAGACTTGGTGCAAGTCGGAAGGAGGTTGTGCGCATAAGCCAAGATGTGCGTATCTGACAGAATGGGGCCACTGGTGTGTCAGAAGGAGGCCACCGAAATAGGTCTGTGTCTGGAGATGTGAGCAAGTGCTTGGGGAGAAGGGGGGGTGGAGGGAGAGAAAGAGAGTCTGGATGTGTTTAGTTATCACATTTGGGAAAAGATCCTCTTTGATGCGGCGTGGCAGGTGATGGCGGCCATCTCAGGGGCGCGGTGACTCTGCTCGTGTTTTTAGGCTTTCAAGGAGCTATCCAAGGGACTCAACCATCTCACCAAAATAGCTGTGCCACTTTGTACAACTCCTTTGTGATAAAATGGAGGGTGGATTCTCCACACTATTAATTATGGGAGTCACTGGTGCTTGAGCTGGAGGTCTGGTGGGGTGGAGGAGGCCAGCTGGGCATGTGGGCAGAGGTTTTATGACACCCTCTATGACCTTTCAGTGACCACTCACATTGGTTCTGCACTAGACTGTTATAGCGCTATTATTCCACTTTCCACTTTCAACGTCCTATGGAATCCTTTGAGGCCTCTCTCTAAACTGCAAACCCCAAGATTCCGTCGGATGTTGAAAGTGGAATAATAGTACTATAAGACTGTAGTGCGGAAACGGCCCCAATCAGCGACGGCGGAGACAAGGTGCATTTAAACACTGGAAGGGATGAAACTCACAAGTAAACTCAATGTGGTGGCCATCACTTCTCGCAATCTGGCCCTCTGCCTCACTAGCCTGGGTGGCCATAAGTTGGCATCGCTTGTGCCACCTTAAAGACTAATGAAGTCATGCTAGCATAAGCGATGGAGGAGCTGAGGTTTTCCAGGTGCCAATTAACTACCATCCCCATCGTTCCTCATCATTGGCTAGGCTGGCAGGGGCTCATAGGAACTGCAGTCCAAGAACATCCCAAGTGCCACTGCTCCCCTTGCCCTGGTTTAGGTGGACTAGAACCCTGGGCTCTCAACACTGAGTTCAAGTCTACCACACTCTGGAGGGGAGAAAGACCATGGAAATGTTGTTGGGATTTTTTGGATAACAACACCCAGAATCCCCTGACCATGCTGGCTGAGAGATTCTGAGAGCTGGGAGCCTAAATCCAACTGCTAATCCCAAATAGAGTGAACCCGCAGAGTTAATGAGAACTTAAGTCAGCCCACATAGACCCATTCTGTTGATTCAGCACATCTGCTCTATTTAGGCCTCACATGTGGATTTAGGCCTTGGCATTCCCCCAGTCCAAAGTAACTTCTTCAGACTTGGGAGGGAAGGGGAGCTTGGCCGCTTTGGGACACCTACACAGGCATGCATTTGAACACGGGAGGGAATTTGCAAACAGACATGGCTGCGGCTGCGTTTGCAAGATGAGGCAAGCTGGAGAAGGAATGTGTTCCAGTGCGCGAGTGGGTGTGTGACAGAGGTTGTGTGTGTGTGCGAAGGGGGGAGCACCCTCGGCCGGAGCCTGCATTTCATGCATTTTTTCCCAAAGAACAGGGTTAGTGGGTCACTGCAGCGCTGGAGGGTTTGCTCGAGCTCAGCTGATTTGCTGCCAAAGCTGCCCGGACTCACAGCTCCTTCAGCACCAGCGGACGAGGGAGGGAAGAGAGAGGGGAGAGCCAGGGTGAGGGCTGGCATCACCCACAGAGACAGCCTGACAGTAACACCAGCTGGCACTGCCCACCGTGCCAGAGCCGGGCCGCCCAATTAAACAGAAAAACTCCTGCCATTCTCCATTTCCTTACAAAGCCTTTACTGGGAGTCTTTTTTCCCCTTATGGAGCTGGGGCCTCTTATACTGGGAAGAGACATCATACTGAAGAAGGGTGCTTCTGGGCATGTGCAGAATTGCCTTTCCCACCACGCTTTCACAGGACCAGAAGGAACAGTTTCCTGAAAACTCTCCATACCCTACCCCAACAGACTATTCTAATTATTTAAAGATAGGCTCTGTTTTAGAGGAAGGAACTGCCAAAACCCTAAGAAAACCTGTGAAATTCACAAGGTCACCATAAGTAGACAGGCAACGTGAAGGCACATAGACACATATATAGATGCTTGTCCAGAGGAAACGGCCTTTAGCAGCCAGTGGAAGGAGAGCAGAGAGAGGACTGTCCTTATCTCCTATGGAGGAGAGTTCCACCGGTTGGAGTTAGCCCCCGGGAAGACTGTCGCACGAGTCCTCACCGAACATTCCTCTGTAGGCAGTAGGATGAAGCCCCTCTGCCCCCAGGCTCTTATAGCTCAGGGCCTTTCTGCCCTACACTGCCGTAGCACTATGATTCCGCTTTCAACATCCTGTGGAATTCGGGGGTTTGTAGTTTCCTGAGGCCAAAGAGCTCTCTGACTGAGGCCATTTCTGCACTAGACTGATATAGCGCTATTATTCCACTTTCAACATCCTATGGATGTTGAAAGTGGCCGGCCCCTCCTGAAACTGCAAACCCCAGGATTCCATAGGATGTTGAAAGTGGAATAATAGCACTATAACAGTCTAGTGTGGAAAGACCCTCAGGCAGGTTCATAGAGGCTGTTGAAGTCAGAGTCAGCTGCCGGTTGGTTTCTGTCCATGGAACCTGTGCCATCCTTTGCTTCAGAATGTGAAATATCTTGGGGCAGCGCAGCCGCAGTGGGCAGCTTCTGTCCAGAACCAACAAGGGCTTTATAATTCTTTTAGGAATTCTTTCTTCCCTTTCAAGGAATGCTGTGAATTCTGGGAGCATCTGCCATGGAACAACTGGGCCTGGCAAGATATCTGGGGGAATTTCTAACAGACTTGGTTAGATTCTGCTGCCCCAGACAGTTTTTCAGCATCCCCTTCCAGCAGCAGAAAGACTACCCCCTGCCTTGCTGTGGTTGAACATGGTGTGGGACTCTGAGGAGCAATGAAGCTGCCATCTTCTGAGAAGGCAAGTTTGTCACAGCTGTTCTGAGAAAACCCCTGGAGAAGCATATCAGGAAAATAAGGTGAAACACACATTGCTTTCCAGTTCCTTAAAAATAAATGGCCATGAGCCTGCAAAAGGAGATGGAATATAACTTTACATTTATAAGGTTATGGGACAATTATGCCTTAATGAATTGCAACACTGAACGACTGAGTGTGCAAACAAATGTGGAAGGCATGACTGGAATGCAGAGTGCCTCTTCGGTATGTGCAATATGCAATGCACAATTCTTGTCTGTATGTGGGATGAGCTACGGTTGCACACATGCCACGGCACCGCAAGGGCAATTCCGCTTCTACAACCTTCAGCTGAAGATGGACTTCCACACAAGACAAAAAGGAAAAGAAAAGCGTGCAGCCTCTAACTTATGCATGCATAAGACACAAGCTGGATGCCAGTCGTGGTTTTTGTCCAAGCTATGGCTCTTTGCAGATGGATTTTGGGTGTTGGTGGTGTGTATGTGTGCATGTGTGAGTGTGTGCGAGACCCACTGGTTCAGTGCTGATTGCAGATTACCAGGATCAAAGCAAATGGCATGGTGCAGTCCAGTTGCAAAGCCCATGTTAGCTGGGGTACCTTTGGAAAACGTGCAGGGAAGGCAGTCTTCCTCCCAAATACAGCAAACTCCGAACATGCGGAGCAACACTCATGAGGAATTGCATGCGTGTAAGTCACCACTAGGATTCCAGCCATGACACCCGTTAAATCAAAGGCAGAACATCTCGTCTGTAGGAAAACGGGATGCTCTGACTAGGTAAATCCATCCATTACTGCTGTGATTGTTATTCCTGGACTTTGATTAGGAAATTGGTGTGCGATGTCTCAGTGGCACGCATCTCCTGAGCATTAATTAACATGATTAATATGCAGAGATATTAATGCATTACTTCTGTTCCTCTGCAGGGGCTTATAAGTGAATCGTAGAATCTTTGGAAGAGACCACAATCGCCATAAAGTCGAACCCATTCCGCCATGCAGGAAAACACCATCAAAGCATTCCTGACAGATGGCCATCCACCTCTGTTGAAAACCTGGATGCTTTTTAGACCATGGTGCAACATCCTGTATTCAGTTCATAGGCCATTTCTGCACTAGACTGTTATAGCACTATTATTCCACTTTCAACCTCCTATGGACCTGGGGTTTGCAGTTCTGGGAGGAGCCGGCCGGCCCCTCCCAGAACTGCAAACCCCAGGATTCCATAGGACGTTGAAAGTGGAATAATAGCGCTATAACAGTGCAGTGCGGAACATGTCAGGGTTGGGCTGCTCCTCTGCTGCTTCCAAACACACAGCCACGCCTGTGGTCTCTGCTCAAATGGTTCTGGGACTCAGCCCAAAGGCCACTGGCCACCATCACAGCTGTCCCATCAGCCTCACCCCGGCCCCACCTTCCCACTGTTGGCTCGGGCAGCCCTCCTCAACCAAGAAGGAGCAGCAGATGAAAGAAGCCCGCAGGTTAAAAGTTAGCCCGGCAGACAATGCAGCGCTGACATGGCAGCCCATGTGCCCAAAGCCTTTTGAGCAAACAAGCTGGGCCTTTATGAGCCCTGATAAAAAGGTACAAACAGGCACACTGAGCAAGCGGAGGAGTGGCCCTGAAGGTCTTTCTCCTCCCCCTTGTATCTACTTTGTCCACACAGCAGTAGCGCTTATTCCCACGCCTTTGGGAGTGGGGTGCCCGCGTGCCACAGAAGAGAAGCATCTTTGGTTCTCCGCGCACACATAGACACACACACACACACAAACACCGCACCTCCCTGCCCGCACATTCTTCCGCTCCACTCCAACCCGCGCGTACACAATTTGGCATGCGCCTCAGCAGAGCAAAAAAGCCTCTCCAGCCCAAGCAACCGCGCATGTAAAAAAAACCCCATCTGATGCATAAATATATATGTACTTGGGCACATCATATCTGCTGATGGTTACGTCAGAGCACATGTATCTGAGTGAGTGAGCGTGCTCTCCCGTAGATTCTCATTGGATAGAAACAGGACTAGTTCCCTGCTCATAAAAGGCAGGCAACCCCACACAGAGTGTCCCATGGTGAAGAACGCTGGGAGCGGTAGTACTATCAACAGCCAGAGGGCCACGGGTTCAAGAGCTGCATGCAGAAGGTATGCAAAGCCCACACTGCACAATGAATAGCAGAGCAACAACTTCATTAAGAAGATAGTGGCTGCTAACAGCAGCGTCCTGTGAGAATGGCCATCACACCTGAGCATACTCAACTGGAGGTTCTGTTTCCAAATTTTCAGGGACAGTCCCGGTTAATCCTCTGTCCTTCCATCTTTTCAGCTATTTTAAAGATCTCAGTTTCTCTCTCCTCCTCCCACCTCTCTTTTTCATCCTTCGTTTATTTCAATTGCTGCAAACTGAACTCAAACTGCAAAAATTGCTTGCGCTCCATTAATGCATCAAGGGGGGAGAATCTTGCCCTTCCCAGTCGGCTAAGGCCAAGGCAAACTGCCGCGGCCTCTCCTAGCTTGTGAGTTCTTCCTCGTTAATAACTTTTCCCATCCTGGCACACTCTGAGGTTGCTTGGCGACATGTGTCCCTGTTTTCATCCATGAAATATAGGAGGAGATGTTTTCCTGGTTCCCGCCTTAGGGAGATTCAGCTACTGGCTGCACTTCTGGGGCTGATGGAGCCCAAAGCACCTTTGGAACCCACTTCTTTGAGTTTCCTCCCCCACCTTAACAGCAGCGGCACCCACCAGACCTTGCACCTGGGCTAGTACAAATAGAAAATTTCTCCTAGCGCCTTTCTTCCTTTCCTTTCCTTCTTTCTTTCCCACAATGCTTTCCCCTACCCTGCTTGCCACACACACACACACACACACACACACACACACAGGATCCTCTTTTCTCCTCTTGCCATCCTGGAACATGAGCAGCCTCTGTTGCCATGGCAACTGACATGCACGTCTTCTCGCCGGAGATGCCTCCTTCTCTCCAAGTTTGCAAGGCAGACTTCAGATGGTGTGTGTGTGTGTGTGTGTGTGTGTGTAGATAGGAATCTTTGCTTTGTAGAATGACTTTGGCCTTGGGTTTTTATTAAGTCAGGCAAGCCAGGCGGGGATTTCCAGATGAAACACCCAGCTGGGAGGGAGCCTGGAGGGAGAGCAGAAAGAGGAAGAGGCTTTCAGCTCAGGTAGAAGCTCAGATTCTCCAAATAAAAGCCCAAGGAGGCCTCCCCTTGTCCAGCGAATGGGAGTGGCATCCTTCAGCTGCGGGGACAGAGAAAGCAAGATTTGAACCTGTGATCTTCCATTTCACAGCTCTCCCTCTTAAGGCTGGTTCCCATGCACATGTGCAACATTACAGATTGTCTGTCTGGGCAAATAGGCAGTCAGCCCATCTCAAGGGTACAGCACAAGGCTTTCGTTTGTTTATTCAAATACCTATTGATCTTAAATATTTAATTAAATTAGTATCTGGTATCCTGTTGGTGTCCTACACTTGTATGAACACCCTTACTTCTGCAGCTGTTACCTTTTTGGCTATTGTGCAACAGACGCATTCTGTTCATGGTTGCATAAGGGGATGCACCAAATGTTTGGAAAATGTCTTACATATGGGATTTGGATGGATGGATGGATGGATGGACGGACGGACGGACGGACAGACGGTCTAAATATCCTAAAGGCACCACTAGATCCCATCTGACCTCGGAGGCAAAGCAGGATCAGACCTGGTTAGTCCTTGAAAAGGGACCACCAAGGAATACTGTGGTTTATATTTCAGATGCTGGCAGTTACATTTCAGAGGAATGCAATCATAAACCACCTCTATTCCCTGCCTAAGAAAACTCTATGAAATTCATAGAGTTGACCAAAGCTGACAGGTGTCTTGAAGGAACATATTTTACATACGGATCTGCAGTTCAAGGATGGAGCCTTTGCAATTCTGGCCCAGAGAGTTCTGTGTTATCGCTATGTGCCTTCAGGTTGATTCCATCTTAGGGCAATGCTAACATAGGGGTTTCTTGGCAAGATTTATTCGGGGGAAGTTTGACCTAGCTTTCCTCTTGGACTGGGCAGTCACCAAAAGGGTTTCAACAGTTGAGTGAAGAACCCAAACCGCAGTCTCTTGGATTTCTAGTGCAGCACTCAAATCACTATCCCTGCTGGCTTTCCTCTGTTGCAAAAGAGGAAAATCTTGGAGAACAACCAACAGAATGTGAGGAAAAAAGGGGAAAGCCATCTCCAAATGCTCAGTGGAGGGCATTTTATCTTTTATGTTTTAGAAGAAGCCCAACGTATTTGGCCAATCTATATATTTCAATGGCCTTCTTCAGGGGCTATATAAAAACGAACAGACATCTAAAATTAAAAATCAAAAGGACAACACATAATTATACCATAATATCTGCATAAAACGAACATCATTATTTCAAATTTTTTGTATATTGCTTAAACCCTGCACATAACAATATGCTGTCCAGCAGCAGAAATTTTTGGAGCTGAAAATCTCCTTCCATTTGCTGAACCAATAATAAACTATAGAACCAGGCTCAATATATGTGTATATTTTTAAGTTTAGCAGATGGCCAGAAAAAAATGGAGGGAGAAAGAGGGGGCGAGATAGCTTTGAAGGACATATCAGGCGACCTCTATTGCCTCACCAAGGCCATTTCCACACTAGACTGTTATAGTGCTATTATTGCACTTTCAACATCCTATGGAATCCTGGGGTTTGCAGTTTAGAGTGGGGGGCGTTTCAAATTCGGAGCCAGAGAGCTCTTTGGCCTCAGGAAACTACAAACCCCAGAAAGTATGTTGAAAGTGGAATAACAGCACTATAACAACGTAGTGCAATCTCAGCTGTTCATTTTTAGAAACATGCTGGAGATGCACCTATTTCTTCAAGCTGTCCCATCGCCACTCAGTCCAGCCCAAATAAAGAGAAGGCCTTCGTACCTCTTCAGGGTTTGGTGTGGTCTGTTTAATTCCCTGTGAAGGAATCCCTTTGACCTTCAGAAAGTTATCTTGAGTGAAACATGTACTGACGATGTCAGATGTTTCCCTCACGGGAAAGAAAAAGATCAGAGTTAAGGTTATCTTCCCAATGAATGGGTGGGAGGCACCCACAGAAGGGCAAGGAATGAGTGTTGGGAAAGAATACCATTGTTATCCCTGAAAGAAAACCTGACCTCAGGCCTTGGGGAGCAGAAAACAATCCAGACCTTAAACAGATTGCCCGAAGGTAAGTGTCACCAAACAAAGTGGGGTGTCACTTCTCCCGAGGCAACGAGTTCAGGAATGCAAAGGTTAATTTCCAAGTGAATCCGTCGGACAAAGTCCTTCTATTCTACAGCTTCATACCCTTAAAAGGGGACCGTTTCAAACTGGCTGTAATTTTCAAAATTTATGTACATCTATGCAGATTAAGCTAATTGGCTCTTTAGAGGTCAAGCATCCTTAGAACCAGGGCCTTTGCTTCCCCCTGAGGCTGAGAGCGTGTGCCTTGCCCAAGGAGCCAAAATGAAAAACTGAAATGGGCGCACTTTGGCTATATCAGGAGAAGATAGGACTCGTTAAAAAATACCATAACGCTTGGTAAGGTGGAAGGCGGTAGGAAAAGAGGAAACCCATATTACAGATAGATAGATTCAGTCAAGGATACCGCAGCTGCCATGAGTTTGCATGACCTGAGCAGACTTAGAGGTTTCTCATTCAGAAAGTCAACATAACAGCAATTACCAAACAAAAACATTCTTGTATTTGAATTGTTTCCTGGAAACTCACCACGGACCACGAGCCAATGGTTCATGGACCAGCACAGTCCACAGACCACCATTCTGAGAAACACTGGTTGTGGTGGCACCAGAAGGTCACAGTCTGGGACTTTTTGAGGACACTGCCTGCCCATCCATCCCTTTGGACTTTCCTGTTCTCCTTTTTGAATTTAGCTTCAGACCCTTACTCATTTGATGGAAATAAATTTTCCAAGCAATGATGCTTTGTTGGGAGCGATAACCTCACTGTAATCCAAAGTATTTGGGAATGGCTTGGTCTTGAGTGAGCAAGGCCCATTAGGTTTAAAAAAGACCTGCTCCTGATGGAGATCAAAACAGCTAAAATGCCTCTCAACTTTAATGCAGATGAACTAAAGTGGCCAGATCTCAGGGCCTGAGCCAGCCAGCAGGACAGGAGAAGGAATCTCAGAGCAAGAACACTGCCTTAAAAAAATCTGTGTAAATGTATACTTTCTTCATCAGCTACCTTTGGTGTTTTTTATTTGACCAGCACATTCTGCCTACCGTGGTTGATACTTAAGGAATCCCCTTAATGACATTAACCAGTTGCAGGTCATTGTAAGAAGGAGTTGTCTCTAGGTCTCAGGGCATGGAATACTACTCGGATGGCAATCCTAAAACCAACACAGCATATTTGGGTTCTCCTGTCATGACAAAACCTCCACTCCAAAATTCACCCCTACACTACTGTTTATACACCCCAGGAGTGCTGTCTTGGGGGCCGAGGATGCCTCTTTGGCCAGCCGGCCCCTCCCGAAACTGCAAACCTCAGGATTCCATAGGATGTTGCAAGTGGAATCAAAGCGCTATAACAATCCCGTGCGGAAATGGCCTTTGACTCAATCCAAAAGGGACACAGTCAAGGAAGTGAGAAGTCAGTCTGTTCTCCCCTAATTTGGTCCTAGCAGTGAAATGTTTGCATGTTTCCATGGGGACCGGCACAATGGCCATATTAGTCTCAAATTTGTCTTAAAAGAAGGAAGCTTTTGTGTCACCGATTTGTCCCTCATCATGGCCTGTTTTGTCCCACATGGAGAGGAAAGGCAATGGGGCAGCTGAGGTGGGATGGCAGCCTCAGAAAGATCTCTTGTGGGCCTTGTGCTGTGCACATACCCTCCCACATCTCACAGACCAGGACACATGTGGCCAAGCAACATCAGAGCGTGGTCAAGATGGCAAAAGTTACTGAGGAGGATGAAGAAGAAAGCCAGGAGAGGCTGCAGCAGTGTCCTGCTACAGAGAAGGGTGACATTTTGGCCTCTCTTGTCCTCTTCCCCGTTCTCAGTTAATGGAGTGCAAACTACATTTGCACTTTGAACTCAATTTGCAGCAACTGAAGTAAACAGAGAACAAAGAGGGAAAGTGGGAGGAGAACCTGGGGCATTTTTATAGCAGCTAGAAAAGCGCCCTGGCAAAGGATGAGTCAGGACGGTCCCTGAAGAATCGGGTATTCCAGCAAAACATGGACTTCCCATGTCAAATACACGTGGCTGCTTCTGTTGGGGAATTTCTCATCTGCACAACTCAGGATGCCTGCCATGATCTCAGAGTGAGTGTTGATGTTGCCCTTTCACCTGCACAGGTAACAAAAGGTGCAAGAAGGTGGCTGGATTCCTGGAAACCAAGGACTCTCCTAAAGAATGAAAGTGAAATTTGGGGAGGCTATGGCCTCTCTGCTCCCCTTTTCCGCTCCAAAGGTTCTGGAGAGCAGAGTGTTTACCACAGCTCTCAAAAAGCCCCTTCTTTTTCAGAGGAGATTATCCTGGCAGCCTACAACCCCTGAAAGTGCTTTCGGTTTTGCTTTAAAAGGGGGAAATTTTTCTTTCTTGGAAAAGGAGGAGATTTGGGGAAGAGGAATTTTTGCTAGAAAGTTACAAACAATCCAGTTTCTTTTCACAGCCTGCTGTGTGCATGTTTGTGTGTGTTGCTCAGAAAGAGCACAGAAAGGCAAAAAGCTGAACATCAGTGCTGTCTTCTTCTACCCTTCCCCGTCTCTTCCTTCTTGTTATATTTTTTCTGTTGTTTTTGTTGTTGTTGCTATTTTTTTTATTTTTTATCAAATACAAACATTGAAATAGAAGAAGATACAATAATCAAACCAATATATACAAAGAAAAAACAAAAAAAGCACCTAAAAAGAGAAAAGGTCTATACAAAATAGATCATTATATGCAATATATTACATTATGATTATTATGATTACGATTATTGGCCGAGATCCTGCATCAGACTCTGTGTTTCATAAAGTTACAGATCCATAGATGTGTTGCAGAAATGCAATGAAACCCTGTGAGTGCTTCCACACTACACTCTTATAGCGCAATTATTCCACTTTCAACATCCTATGGAATCCTGAGGTTTGCAGTTTCGGGAGGGGCCAGCCAGCCCCTCCCGAAACTGCAAACCCCAGGATTCCATAGGATGTTGAAAGTGGAATCATAGAGCTATTAACAGTCTAGTGCGGAAATGGCCTGAGGAAGATGCACTCTGCCCGTGTTCAGTGACACAACCTTCCTTTTCCAACAAAGCACTGTTTTGCACCTATCAGGGTTCAGCCTCAGCAACCAGAAGCCATTTAAGCCCTCAGTCTCAATGCAACTGGGATTTCAACTTCTGAAACAGCCCCAAAATTAAACCCACAGGGATTAACCGACTCAGGCACAAGTATTTTCTGGTCTGAGGAGCAGCAGTGGGGAAGGTTAACAACTCTGACACCTGATGGCTTGCTAATGAGTCTTTAAAGTTAATAGCCCATTGCGGCTGAATGTGTGGGGTGGGGTGTCTGAGGCTGTTGTTTCAGCTGGTTTGGCTAAAAGGCTGGGAAAGAAAGACAGAAAGAAGCCAGATTGCCTGGTGGCTTTTGGATTTTCTCCCCTGGAAAAGGAGAGGAAGCCAGCAAAGGTCTCTCCAGTTCCCAGGATGGAAGCAAGGGAGGAAGAGAACCAGCCCTGTTGCCAGGAGGAACCCAAATTTGGGCTGAGGTGGGCATCTAGAGGATGCCCAGGCAGTAGTGTAGCTACAGGTCATGGGGGCAAAATGAGGGCATTGCCTTCTCAAATTCTTTTCAGCCCAAATTTCCTTCAGCCCAAAAATTGTGCCAATTAAAAAAAAAAATGGGGGCGGAGGGACTTTGTGGGACTGCTGAGAGGCTCCAATGGGCTCCAAGCTTGCATGAAATAAGCCACACTTTTTCTGATTATGCACTGACTGCCAAACTACATGTCCATACTCTCTCCACAGTTAGTTTTGCCTCCAGCTTGTGACATAGATTCTCCCATAATGTTACCCAGGATACGCTAAAGGACTGTTTTTCCCTTTGCGACTGGCCTTGTTGTCTTGCTAGGTGATGTTCTTGTTGCATCTATTTTTAGACACATTTTTTGGTGTAGAATTCTGCAGAAAAAGACAAGAAAAAGATGAATCTTTGCTGGTTCAAAGCATGGTTGTTTCACATGGTTTCCGTCTTCTGCTCCTTAGCATTACCCAAACCTTGTACGCCTTACCCTGCTGCTCCTATTTCTGGTGAATCCTGCCCCACCCCAGGTTGCTGCCTAGCCTTGCCTTGCCTTTCCTCTCCTTTCCTCTCCCCTCCATCTTCCATTCTCTGCGCAAACCATCTCTCTCCATCCCCCGCTCACTCTCTGTTTCTCTCCGAGGCCATCAGATGTTGCTGAAATGAACAATGCCATGTATTGTCTCTCTCCACTCACGGGCTTCAAACCCCAGCAGCGTGAAAAAAAGAGACATTGACTCTGGAGGAGAAAGGGTCCCATAGATTGCAGCAGCAGAGAGCTCCATTTGGGGCTAGGGGTGGGGAGGGGAGGGGCTGCTGGGCACATTGAGCATCTGAGGACTGATTGCTCCAACTCCCCTATCTATCCGCGGCTTCTCCCAAGCAGAAGCCGGAAAGATAGCTTAGCTTCCCTTCTCTTGAATGAGGGTCCCTCAGCAGGCCATGGGTTTTGAGGAAGGGGTGGGCCAAATGTGGCCGTGGGGCCCCATGAAGCCTCCACAAAGCCACTTAGGAGGTCTTCCACCCCTCCACTCTCCCCAGACTGTCCTTTTTCTGTTGCTCTTATGTACCTTCAGGTCAACTCTGCCTTATATGTGTTTTCTTTATTCAGAGAAGGTTTGCCTTTGCCTTCTTGTGAGGCTGAGAGATTATTATTAGAATACATTATTTTGGAATAGAAGACAAGTTTATGAAATTTGCAGATGATGCCAAATTGGGGGCTGCTGGTGACTAGTACCGCAGATTACAGGAACAGAATTCAAAATAAACTTGACAGATTAGAGAGTTGGGCCAAAAGTAGCAAAATGAATTTCAACAGCAATCACTGTTAAGGTATTATCTATGCAGCAAAAATGAAGTGCACGATTATAAGATGGGTGACACCTGGCTTGAAAGCAGCCCCTGTGAGAAGGATCCATGAGTCTTAGAGACCACAAGCTAAATGTGAGCCAACAGTGTGATGCAGCAGCTAAAAAATCCAATGCCATTCTGGGCTTTATCAACCAGATCATAATGTTCAGATCAAGGGAAGTAGTGGTGCCAGTCTGTCTTCTGCTTTGTGTTGTGTATTCCTGCATAGCAGGGGGTTGGACTGGGTGGCCTTTGGGATGCCTCCCAATCATAAGATTCTGTGATGCAGACTAAAACACAGAATGGATTCACATCCACTGACGCTGGAGCCACCAACTGCGTGCCACGACGCCTCTGCCCCCAAGAGATTGGTGGCAGATTCTGAGAGAGGAAAGGAAAGGCCCTGGGGACTTCTGTCCCTCTTAGATGGGAGATGCGGGATATGTGTCTTGTGGACCATATACAGATTCCCATGTTTGTACTCCAGGGAGCTCTCAGGGCCCCCAGTGCAAGATCTAAAAAAGAGAGAAATTGCCTCCATTGATCAGAAGACTGAGACCCATGTGCCAAGAGGCTCTCGCGACAGCCCTGCCAGGCCACCTCTGGTGGAGAAAGCAAGTGGGGGGGAGTAGGAAAGAAGGCTCCCTTTGGCCTGAAACAGGCTTTTGTTTTCGTTATAAACTTCCCTTTTAACGAGGAAGGAGGAGGCCTTGCAAATGAACTCCCTTGCCTGCCCATCGCCTGCCAAAAGCCAACTGGGCAGCTGCAACCTTGACTGCAATTGGCGGGGGAGAGGAGGCCAGGAGAAAAAGTAACTGCCCGGGTGCAAGAGAGAGCCCGGCTGCCCTCCCGGAGTGACCTCCCCGTCTATGGCTGCCAGCTGGAGGCTGCCTCTCCATCCATTCCCTGCCTTCCCCTCCCTGGCCCCCAAATGCTGGCTGCAAGTCCGGGCCCCACAAGACCTTGATCAAGCTGAGCTTTGCAGAAGGAGCCCAGAGATAAGGAGGGGAAGAAGAAAGCCTCGCCAAGGGGACAGCTTGGAGCAGGGCTTTCTCCTCCTCCCTGTCTCTCTGGGTTAAGGTCATTTCTGCCAAGCAAGAAGCAGCAACAGGAACGGTCTCTGCATCTTCTGAGCTTCCAGGGTGGTTGCTGGGTGTGCCACAGCATCACAGAGCTGGAACTGAAGCCATTTCCGCACTAGACTGCTATAGCGCTATGATTCCACTTTCAACATCCTATGGAATCCTGGGGTTTGCAGTTTCGGGAGGGGCCGGCCGGAAGTGTAGCGTAGTGCAACTAAGCTACAGTGATTTCCTTCCATTTTCTCCACCCTTGCCATTCTGTCCCTCTGCCTGTCTGTATATCTAATATAGAAAAGTCAAAGTTTGTCTGTTTGTCCGTGTCAGGCAGAGAAGACCTCATGTGATTGGCTGTGTCAGGCAAAGACCTCCTATGATTGGCTGCCTAAGAAGATTCTATGGAATCTTGGGGTTTTGTAATTTAGGGAGGGACCTTTAGAATTTTCAGCCAGAGAGCTCTTGGGCCTCAGTCAGCTGTGTCTGTCTTGAATAGGCTGGTTGCTATGGGGATGAAGCCTAGCAGCAAGGAGGAGGGCAGTGTATTCCCTCAGGAACCCAACCCCTGTATGTTAATAACTGTGAATACAGATTGGATTGGGGAATATGGGGAAAAGTTACAGGTACTAGACAAGACAGTTTGGGGAGCAGGAGACACAGGATCTCAAGTCTTTCTAACAAGTATCACCTATGACAAAATAAAATCCCGGGCAACGGTGGATATATATGCTAGTTTAAAATACAGGAACAGTTTCTGGCTTTTTTCATACACCTGGTTAGCAGGTGATTGCAATTACATATTGTATTTGCCACATGAGAAACGGCCAGCCAGTTGGGGTTCAAACTGTACAAGGCAGCTTGCAAATTACAGATTCCATTGCTCTGACATGTGATCTGCTCTTCCATCGGTTCTTGCCTATGGAGGTTCACTTGGGACCACTCACACACACGCGCGTGTGTGATCTCAAGCCTTGGCTATAGAAAGCGCAGACCCCTTGCCAAATTAATGGAATTTCTCTGTAATCTGCAAGCATCAAAAAGGGGTTTTTTATCCGTTCTTCTTGCCTTCTTGCTGCAAAGCATGGAATGGTAGCTTTAGGGGCAGGGCGCATGGCTCAGTGCAGCATAGATGCACTTGTAGGTATTTATGCTATTCTGAGAGGATGTCAGATTGAGGCCTCTGTCTCCTTTAACGTAGGATCTCAGCCACCACTCAACTTCACTGGAATAATGCTTTTAGGTTCAAATATTATCAGACACTTTCTCCCAATCCACTTTTTCCATGTCATGCATCATTTTGCACACACAGCCCAGCGCAGCCTCCCCGTTCCCTCTTTTCCCAAACCAAACCACTCTTTTTCTTGTAAAAAATACCCTATAAAAGCTTAACCCCAGTAACACAGCACCCAGCCAGGAGTTTTGTATACATACAGAAACACACCCATGCTGTTTGGATAGTCTTGCTCACCAAACATCTGGCCATTGCGTCAACCAAGAAATTATCACACATGAGTGCTGCTCCAGGCTGCTTTGAGTGGCCTTATCCACTTTGGTTTTGTGGAAAGGAAAAGAAAGCAAGGTCCATCTGCATTAACTTTTCTCCTCTTCAATATCTCAGTGAGCTGGACAATCTTGCTTTTTTTGGGTCCCCAGAGCGACCTTTGACAGTAGGGCACAAAAGACAAGTTCAAGGTTGGGGGAACGGGAGAGCTGCACCAAGGAATTAGCCTTTCAGTTCATTCCTTACCTTCATTCCATCGTTAATCAAAGGAGAGACCGCTGTGGAGAAATCAGAAGATTATGAATCTGTCCACACTGCACAATTTATAGCAGATTGATACCACTGTAACTGTCATTGCTTAACAGTGAGGGAGCTCTAACACAGTATTTTAGGAGACTGCACTAGAGGATTCCAGGAAAGTTCACCAAACTCCAAATCCCAGGATTTCATAGGCGGGAGATAGAGCAGTTAAACTGATCCTAAATTGCTGTAACTGTGCAATGTGGATGCAGCTCATGACTTGGAAGGGCAGCTATGAAGGAACCAGGTAACATCCACCAGTGTAAAGCAATAATAATGAATACAAAAGTTAGGCTTAGGCATGCCATAGCAGTTCCTTTTTCTGCGTGTGGTTGTGAAAGTCAGACAGGGAAGAAAACTAGCAGGAAGGAAATCAAAACATCTGAAATGTGGCGCTGGAGAAGAGTTTTACAGATACCATAGACTGCCAAAAAGTCAAATAAAAGTGGGGCCTGAACTCTCACTAGAAGCCAAAATGCACAAACTGAGGTTATTGGTACTTTGGCCATATTGTAAGACGATGCAATTCATTGGGGAAAATATGTTAATAATAAGGTGGAAGGCTATAGGAAAAAAGGAAGGCCACATCACAGGTGGATTAACTCAGTTTAAAAAGCCACAGCTACCCTGAGCTTGTAAGACCTGATCAGGGCCAGTAAGAAGAGGGGCTTCTGGAGATCTTTTGTTCCAAAGGTTGCCACAAGTCAAAGGTGACTTGACGGAAAACGACAACAATAACAACAACCTTTTACATCCCTTGGCATCAGTGCAGAACGGAAAGGTCACTTTTGCCTTCCAGAAAAAATGCAAAGGAAAGAGAATGTTACTGGGTCTCTCCTCTCACTTTTGACATCTCTGGATGTTATCTTTAAAAGAATGGAAGCTGCCTTAGACCAAGGCCATTTCTGCACTAGACTGTTATAGGGCTATGATTCCGCTTCCAACATCCGATGGAATCCTGGTGTTTGCAGTTTAGGGAGGGGCCTTTGAGGATGGCCTTGGAGGCCCCTCCCTAAACTGCAAACACCAGGATTCCATCGGATGTTGAAAGCGGAATCATAGCACTCTGACGGTCTGAGAGGAAACGGCCCAAATGAAACCCCAGGTTCATGTAGCTTGGGTATGGATATATGTGGTCCTGGGACTGCACTCCCCTGTTTTCCCGTCCTTCTATGCCACTGCCCTTCATCCAGTACAGCACATTCAGTCACTGTGCCGAGGACAGACCTGTAACAGAGAACAGCAGCCGCTAGGATATTAGTACCCCAAAAGATTTTGAGCAGAATCAGCATATATTGCCTTTTCCTATTAGTAATTTAGTCTGCAATTTTCATCCTCTGCTCACTCAGGTTTGATGCACAAATGAGACCACACTGTTAACAACCAGCTGCATGCCAATGATTTTGCATTGTCCTTCCCTGTCTTTTGACATATCTAAATCTCTCTCTGTGTGTGTTATGTTGTGTGTGTGTGTGTGTGTGTGTGTGTGTGTGTGTGTGTGTGTGATGAAATGCAACTGAGGCCCAGATGTCCAGTGTATCCTGACAAAATTCTTATTGCAGCCTTGCAGAGCTCATGTGCCTTTTATTGAAAGCTACCTGCTTACCAGCGGGGACTCTTTTATTGCTTCCTGTTCAGCTTGGTAGAAGGACTGCTAATTAGCCACTTTTTAATTGTTCATGAAACAGACTCTCTTCATAGCTCCTTAATGTCAATTCATGTCCCTTGATGTCAGGCCATTTCTGCCCTACACTGTGATAGTGCTATTATTCCCCTTTCGACCTCCTGTGGGATTCTGGGGTTTGTAGTTTCCTGAGGCCAAAGAGCTCTCTGGCTGAGAGTTCTAAAGGCTCCTTCCCAAACTGCAAACTCTAGGATTCCATAGGATGTGGAAAGTGATACAATAGCACTATAACAGTGTAGTGCAGAAATGGCCTCAGTTGGGTAAGGACTTTAATTGCAGAGTTCCGCTTTTCTCTTGAAATCAAATGCAGATCCACAATTGATCTCCTAATACTTTTTCTAAAAATATGAATTATCCCTGCAAGAAGCAGCACATGGGGTGTGTGAACAGAAAGAATAACATTTTACCCAATTGCTTTGTACGCTTCACCGTTTCTGCCATCAAAATTCCCACACATGCACAAAGTGCTGGTTGCTCAACAAGAGGAAATATCCCTAAACTACAACACACACCCACAAAGTTGAACAGCAATATTTGATTGCCATTGTTTAATATCCAGGTTTTGCATCTCATCTCTGCCAGAAACTCATTGTGTGTATTTATTTAGTCACGTTCTGCACTGCTTCCTGTGTTTAATAATATAAATACTACCATACACACCCCAGATCTCATCCAATTTCAACTGCTAAGCAAGGTCGGGCCTCCGGTTGGAGCATCTCCAGGAAAGAATCCCACGGGAAACCTTGCAGAGCCACGGCTGCCAGTCAGAGTGGACAATGCTGGCTCAATGGACCAAGGTCAATCAAAATGAGTACATACAGGCATCTTCCTGAGTGTCTGTGCAGAACATTTTACGCTCAGTCCCCAGCAACTCCCAGCACAGCCAGGAAAGGGCCCTGCCCAAAATCCTAGAGAACCGTGGCTGCCAGTCAGAGCTGGCAACACTAAGCAAGATGGACGACGCATCTGACACAATATAAAGCAGCTTCTTCTATTCCTACAATACCCTGGTGCAGCTGACTGGTGACGTTGCCTCAAGCAAGTCCACCTTCCGTCGTATCATCGAAAGACAGAGGTGTAGGGGGCCTTATGGGCCACTGGATGCAGCCCCCTGCTCACTGCTGGATCCCCGGCTAGAGCCTCTCCAGTGTCTTTCTTTCTCCCCAACTTTCAAAGGCCCCTCCCCAAATTGCAAACCCCAGGATTCCATAAGATGTTGAAACTGGAATAATAGCGCTATAACAGGCTAGTGAGGAAGTGGCCCATGTCCCCCCTCAGTCTCTTCACCAAGCCGAACATTCCCAGCTCCTTCCGCCTTTCCCCACAGGCTTTGCTCTCCATACCTCTTAACAACCTGGTTGCCCTTCTGTGAACCTGCTCCAACTTGCCTGTATCCTTAAAACGAGGCACGCAGAACTGAACACTTTCTTCTGTATCTGTTACATAGGGACGAAAAGACCTATTTCATAAGGCTTTTATAAGGATGAGTGAGGACAACGTGCTTGGAATAGTCCCAGACTAAATATTGGTCTCCATCATCTCTATGTGGAGCTTCAGCAAAGAAGAGGCCTCTGCCCCAAGGAGCTTACAATCGACTTTTGGCAGCACTTGGGGAGAAGAAGATGCAAAGAGGAGGGCTTGGGGGGGGTCCCGCCCGCCCCAGCCTTGCCTGCAATCTCTCTCCTTCCTCATGCTGGGCTTGGAGACTCCCGCAGCTTCAGCTTTGCTTTGCTCCCTGCTGGAATTCACTCCCTGGAGAGATCTAATTAGCTAATTCCGTTGCTATTTTTAAATCTAAACGGAAAGACACCACACTCCCTGGCTCTCCTGCTCTCTTTGGCTCTTTTACCCGGAGTGTCAGGGTTTCTGTAGGCCATTCCTCACCCGCCAGATCCCAGGCACTTGGGAATAGCACCAGCACAGTGAATAAATCAATTGTCTGGAGAGGAGAAGGGATGAGATTAAAAAAAAAATTAATAGCCAGCTCCATCAATTAACAAAGGTCAGTGATGGAAGGGAGGCGCTGGCTTTCGATTGTATTGGCCATCCATTTCAATTTCTCTAAGCTCTTTAGACCTGGAGGGGGGTAGACGTCTTTCTCTTTGTCTAGCTTCTGTGCCATAATAATCTGGGATGAAACTGCCATCAGGGAAAAGGACCCAAGGCTGCGCCAGTCTTCGCGCAGGGCCTGGAGCAAGAGAGCTATGGCACATGGAATAAAAAGGCAGGACCTGCGGTTCTTTGTTTTTCTTCTGAGATGTGATTGATCTGTCCGACACAGCTCGGAAGGTCAAGTTTAAGAAAGTGTTCCAGTGATGTGGATTTTTCAGAAAAGCTAGAAATGGAAAAAATTCCAGAGTTCCAAATATTGACCAAAATCCTACATCAAGCTGATGGAATGCAGTTTTGTACTCATAGATTGATGTGTACTTTCCAGCTGTCCCAGTCTGGGAGGTACAGTCCCAGATAATCCTATCGTCCCACTTTGTTGGCTGCATTTAAAATGTTCTGTTTTTTTCTTTCTGCTCCCACTATCCCCCTTTGTCTCCAGCTTATTCCAATCACTGCATACCAAGTTCAAAGTGCAAAAGGAGTTTGCACTCAGTTAATTCAGGCCATTTCCGCACTACAGTGTTATAGCGCTATTATTCCGCTTTCACCATTCTATGGAATCCTGGGGTTTGCAGTTTAGAGAGAGGCCTTTAGAATTCTCACCCAGAGAGCTCTTTGGCCTCAGTGAACTACAAACCCCAGCATTGCACAGGATGTTGAAACTGGAATAATAGCACTATAACAGCATAGTGTGGAAAGGCCCTCGGAGGGGGCAGAAGAGAGAAGGAGCAGAATCTTGCCCTTCCCAGGAGGCTCAGGCAAAGCCAAACTGTTGCTGCCTGTCCTCACTTGTGTATTGTTCCTCCTTCCTAACTTTTGTCAAGCTGACCACACTCTGATGTTGCTTGGCCACATGCGTCCAGGTTTTCATCTGTGATATGTTAGGAAGAATGAATCACGTGATGCTTGGACGTTAGTGAACTTCAACTCTGCGTGACTGAATGTGCAAAGAAATGCAGAATAAACAATTTCAGAGCAAAGCTCGGGGAGCATCTACACATGCAATGTGCACTGGCACCTGCAATGCAGAAGAGTCCCACATGACCAATGGCATCGCACACACAACTCTGCTTCCACAACTTTTAACAGGATACCAATGTTACGGCATAGCCAAAAAAGTACAGCCACAAACCACCAAGTCTAACAAATGAGAAATACACACACACACACACACACACACACTTAGTTTTTCAAGACAGTACTTTCACCATGAGATTCGTTCTCCATCACTTTTAGGAATAGCGAGGGGGGTTCAGCCCTAACGCTCAGGCCAAGCCCTGAGATCCAGCAACCCTAGTTGTACACACACGTGTAGTAAAGCCTCTTGCAGCAAGCAAAAAATCTAGCACCCAATAGTGCATTTCTCCTGGATTCCACAAAAGTGGTGATTCCCCCCTTGTCCTCCCCCCAAAACCCCTGTGTGCCCTAACACCTCTCTGTGGGAGACCCTCTGGGAGGTGGGGGTTTTGCACTGCAGTGGGCTACTTGCAAAAGGAAAGGAGGAAGAAAGGAATTCCGGATACTGCTGGCATTTGGATACCAAAATATCTTGGCCAAAGAGACCTGTGGCACCTTTAAGACTAAGAGATTTATTTCTTGATCCTGAAGGGTCTCAAGATGCTTTGCTGGATTTTTGCTGGAATTGGGTGGGGACGGGTAAATACCACCAAACACAGTAGGACCTGCTTCTGAATAAACATAGATAGGATTGTACTGTGCAACTCATAAAATCAAGCATGGAAAGGACGGGGGAAGGGAGGCAGAGAGACGAAATATTTTTAAAGAGTCAGAAGTCAGACAAATCCGTCCTGGACCCCAGCAGGATGCTGTCAACCTTCTAACTGCATATATTTATTAGAATCACTAACTAAGCAGAGATATATTAGGGGCAAGAGGTTTCAATTTCTCCTTTCTGCTGAGGAATTTTTTGGAAAAATATTAATCGCTCCGATATCAATACTTAATATTAATTGCCTATTGACACCAATCTTGCCTGCTGGGTTGTGAAAATGCCATGGGGTGTGGGGGTGTAGGGAAGAGAAAAAGATGAATCGTACTTTCTCCCCACCATTCAAAAGAAATTAAACCAGGAATTCAAAGAGTTCTTCAAAAGCTGAGAGTGAAAGCAAAACACAACTGGGGCAAGTGAGAGTTGTAATTTTAGTTACTGCACACCAGACCAGAGCAAGAATAGCAGACAGAGGAGGGAGAAAAAGACCCTGAATCCAATGCCGTGATTCATCTTTTCTTTTTAATCCATGTTCTTTCCCACCATGTGATGCTCTCACAGAGGAACAGCAAGCCACAGAAATCAACCTTCTCTTAGCAGAAAGCCACAAGCAGCGCAAGAAACCCATGTGGCTTCGGAGAAGGCCGAGGGAGAATTGCTCTTCTTGGCAGACACCAATAAGTCCGGGGTGGGCCCCGGATCTGGTTCCAAAGAGGTTTCTGAGCAAGGGCCACAGTCTAGGGATGGGCAGGGCCCCAGGCAACGGGGGCAGGACTACAGATACGGGAAAGATTTTCGGCTCAAAGCTCTTCCTGCCAGTAAACACGTATTAGGGGAAGCATTGCGACATTTTGGAACGGAGGAAAAACCCTGCAAAGGCCAAGGAACCACAAAACGAGGGCATCCTAAGGAAAGGTGTTAAGACCATCTGGGTGGCAGGGAGCTGGTTTTAGGCTCCTGGCTTGAGGCTCACCTGCAGTAAGCCTTCTGTGATTTACTGTGGTGTAGCAGAACCAAAGCTCAGGGGATCAAATCCCCGGGACTTTTTGATTAACAGGGACCATGACATCATCTGCCAGCCCCTTTGGGAACCCCCTTGTTCTCTGAGTTCAGCCACAATCTCACAATCACAAAAAATGGATTGTTTTTCCCAGCAACAAAGTATTGTCATCTGGAGTATTTTGGGAGCGGCTTATTGTTAGTTGTCCAAAAGGCTGGCTTCTGTTGGAGATCAGAACTTTTAAAGAAATACAATTCACCACAGATGCTTGCAGTTTTTTTTATTTTATTTTGGAAGGGGATCTCCTTGCAAGTGTTGCCAAAGGGACTGTCATGATGACGAAGACCCACAGTTTGAACTTTCCCACTGTGCCACTGGAAGACCAACTTCAAGAATGCACTCTGACACGCACTCACAAATAACACACAAACACACCAAGTACTTTCCCTTTGATGTTAAGCGCGCAGCGAAAGCAGAAGAAGCTGGAAATATCCAACAGATCTGATGTGAAAGAAAGATGGAGATTCACATTGTAGTTTTCAAAGGGTTTATTTGACAAATCAGATCAATGCATTTTGGCCCTGAAATATTTCTGTGGCCTTCTCCAGGGGTTGTTAGAAGCAAAAGAAAGTGGAGGAATACCTCTCTATTAATAATTATAAGTAACTCATAGACTGAAGAGATAACACTAACTCATATATGCCTCATACTAGCATGCATATAAAACACAATAATTAACTCATATATGCCTCATATTAGCATGCATATAAAACACAATAATTAACTCATATATGCCTCATATTAGCATGCATATAAAACACAATAATTAAGAAGAGAAACATATTGAACCAGACAAAGCTGCCAGCATCTAAAATGACCCTCCAACTTGTTTGTAGTTATGAATGCATATGTAATGTTCCACCTCCTTTTTCCTTTAAAGTTTTAGGAAGACACAGAAATATATCCTGGCTAAAACCGAGCTTTAATATGTTTATTTAGTTGTATTTTCGCTTCTCCCTTAATCCCACCACCATCGCGGGCATGTTTGGTGATGACATGGGGGAGAGTCTTCTTGGTAACTGCTCCCAAAATGTGGAATTCCCTTCCACTGGAGGTCTACTTATCTCTCTCTTTCCATGGGCATATAAAGAGCCTTTAGCTTTTAATTTTCTGGGGCAAGAAGGTCTTTTAATGGGATATCTTGATCCATTAAGCATCAACGACTGTTGCTCAGAGTCTGCCATTCAAAGAAACCAAAACACCTAACATAGGGCAGTATATATGTATGCAGGTGTTTTTCAAGGCAGTGCCCTCACGCTGAGATTTCTCCCCTTGTCCTGAGGCCTGGAGAAGAGGGTTTTTGCCCTGAGATCTAAGAAATCTAGGCCATTTCTGCACTATCCTGTTATAGTGCTATTATTCCGCTTTCAACATCCTATGGACTCCTGGAGTTTGCAGTTTAGGGAGGGGCCACTTGGCCAGTGCAGAAATGGCCCTAGATTTTCCATATCAGGTTAAGAGTGTGGCAACGGGAAGCTGATGTTGCAAACTCCCCTGAGGCTAAGATGGAAATGCCTCTCAGAAGCAAAAAAGAGCAATGGGACATGCAATCAAGTTGTTAACACAAATCATTTTTACTGTCTGGCAAGAAAGACAAAACATGACCTTGTGGCTGAGGCAAGCTTTGGCTTGCTGTTCCCCGTGATGGCCTTGATCCTGAGAAGACTCAAGTTGTACGTGCAACCGGTTGCAAACACGACAACCCAAGGAGAGGAAAACAGGCTCAGGTGCCAGAACAGCAAGGGGTGTAGCTATGGAGGGGATATCAGAAGGCAGGCTTGCCCCTCCAAAATAAGAATTCTGCCATTCCCCAAATAAAAATTTTCCTTCAGCCCCAAATTTCTAGCATTGCAGAAAATGAGACTCCCGGAATCATTCACACCTAGAGCTCTTATTTGCTGTGTTTTCGTGCCTTTGCTTTGGAAGCCTAGACCCTATTTCTAATTTTCCACTGATATTTGAAGTCACTGCACATGCTAGAAATTTGGAGACTGAAGGAAATTTTCATGGAGTTGGGGGCAGAGTTTTCTTTGGAGCCCAATGTCCTAATTTTGCCCCCCTGCCCAGTAGCTACACCTCTACAAACCACAAGGAGGAAACTCATTCTCACTGGAGTGAGGGGTCTCTCACCCCCTTAGTTGTCCCTCCCTAAACAGGGGAAAAAACAATCAAAGTGTTGCAATGGGTCCTTGGAATCTGTTAATCAGTTTTCATGGTAAATTAATCAACTTGGTTGTGATTAAATCATGCCACAGGGCGTGGATCTGAAAACTTTTCAGAAGACAAAGCATTTCAGAACCTCAGAAGGGAGAGTTTATTCTGGTCCAGAGTCTGGATAAGCTACTTTTTGGGACAACAGCTCCCAGATCCCACCACCCCCAAACTGGCTGGGGGGATGCTGGGATCTGTAGTCCAAAAGTAATTTTTCTTCTTCTCAGTTTTGTGCTAAGAAAGTGCGCACACAAAGACATGGGAAGAGTAACGCTGCCTTGTCTACCAGGGCCCTCCCCTTGGTTTTCAGTCTCAGATATTTAGAGGTAAGCTGTCTTGGCACATGGAGGTTCTGTTCCTTAAGTGACTTGATAGAGACCCCTGCCCTCCAGGAAATTGCCTAAGCTTTTTAAGGCCCTATAAATGCTACTATCTTGAGGCAATTAATGACACAATAGAATGACATGTGGGGTGACTCTGTTGCTCACACCAATGACTAAACATGATGGAGAACTTTGGGATGGCAAGAGCTGTTTGATAGTGGGACAGGTAATCTCAGGAGCTGGATGGCTCTCCTCCTTTGGGAATATCCAGAGAAAGATTGAATGGCCATCTGTCAGGGAAGTGTGTAAAGGTAGATTTCTTCCACCAGCATGGGGTTGGTCTAAATGACTTCTGGAGTCCCTTCCCATCCTTGTCAGGAAACAAATCACAGCATCCCTCGCCCTGGACAAAGCTTCAAAGGCAGCTCCGGACATTTATAATTCTTGATTTTGAGACCCTGGCAATTTGTGGTTCAATTTGTGATTTTAAACATTTCCACTGTGTGTTCTTGCATGGCTTGCTAGCTGCTGTGAGCTTTTCTAGGGATGGGCAGGCTAGAAAATGAATAAACAATAACTGTTAATTCAAGAGAATTTGCAGTGTGGATGGCATGGAGTTTCACCTGGCCCAGGCCAGGTGAAACCAGCAATTCTCCTTTCCTCAGCTGGTTGGCCCATTGTGATAAATTCAGCCTCAACTGGATGACGCTCCTTCCAGCTGGTTAATTATTTGTTTTATAAATTAATATCCCACCTGTCGGTGTAAAAAATAAATATTCTTGGCAGCTTACCAAACAGTAGACAATAACATCTAAAACCACAGTGAAACAGTAATTAAAATGATAAACAACAATGAAACAGTAGCCTTCGCACAATTAAAACAGCTGGATGCTTTGGCCAACGTCAACATTAAATCCAAAAGGACTCACAAGCAGTGTGATCGAGTGGTCAGAGCACCAGGCGGATCCACCTTCAGATCCCAGTTCAGCCATGCTAAACTTGACCTACCTTGCAGGGTTGTTGCAAGGATAACGTAGGAGAGAAGAAAGGACCGAGTAAATTGTCTTCCTTGCTTGAAACTGACAATGGCAAGGAAGGAAGGAAGCACAGCAAGGCCAAACAACAAGACGCAGAGAATTAACAGGGAAAATAATCTGTTTTTCAAAGATGCCGTCCGGCTGTATGTTGCTGGTTGGTTTTCATGATGTTGCAGTTTTGACACTTGTGGGTTTTAAATTAAGCTCGTTTTCGCAGAAACTCTCTTCACACCTCCTTGTGGGTACACTTTGCTGAACTCAAGGGGGCTTCCTCCCAAGACTGGAGACTCTGCTGTTAGGCAGCAGTCTATTTTCCTGGAAGGAAGGCCCAGTCAGCTGAGTGGGGCTTCCTTCTGAGTAGACACAGATAGGGTTGTTCTTGGGCAACACCTTTAGCAGCCAGGAGAAACAGGGCCTCCGCTCATAACCTCAGTGCAGGCGCCAACCCTGTTGGGAACTAGAAATGTGACTTACTCCAGAGGAAAAGGCCACCGTGTACCTACCATCAGTCTGTGCAGTGTGACCCCCCCAAAAAAGAAACACCTCCACTGCAGCTTTAAGAAAAAATGCAAGAGTGGGCTATAGCAGGGGGTCTGTGAGGTATACTTTGCATATGCTCAGACACACTCTTGCCACTGCCTGGGATAAACTGCAAGACATGCCGCCTTACCTATCCAAAAGAAGGGAGCACCCCCTGGCCTCCAAAGACCCCCAGTTCTTTACCCGGCCACACCACCCTGAACACACCTGATCTGATTCTGGAAGCCAAGCAAAATCAATCTGGCCAGGAGCCCACGGCCCAGGGATCTCCGGGTAAGGCTGGGAAAGGTCCTCACCCGAAACCTTTGGAGAGCCATGGCGGACAGTCAGATCTGGCAATACCAAACTGGATGGACCAAGAGTCTGAGCCGGTACACCTTCTTATACCCGCTCAGCATGTTCCTTTACAGAAGGTCTTTGGCTCAGGTCTGGCACCTGTACGCTTTGGCTGCCAGTATTGGACTGGAGATGGAGCATAATGCAGTTTCCTCCGCGCCTATGCAGACACACTCCCGGGGCATGTCCTGGTAGGGCTGGCACAGAATCCTGCCCAAATACTCTAGCCAGCCCCTCCGGCCAGCCTGTGCCAACTGTATTGGGCTAGATGGGTTGGACTTAGCAGAGGACAGTTTCCAATCCAGACGGTCCCGGGTAGGGCGGGATCCTGCGGGCATCTCAGAAAGCAGCCGCTGCCAGTCAGAGCCTGCTGTCTTGGGCCAGATGGGCCAAGGGTTTGACTTAGCAGAGCGCAGTTTAGCGGATGCCCGGGGAAGTCCAGGGCCGAATCCTGCCGGGCATCCTGGGAAGCGCCCGCTGCCGGCCAGGGTCGGCCCTATCGGGCTTCGGGGGCGCCTCGGAGCCTGAACGAGGCTCCCCACCGAGACAGCAAAGAGGGGAGAGGAGGGGAGCGAGTGGAGAGAGACCCCACCCCACTCCTGGCTCGGCCTCCCATTGGGCGGGGGCAGCCAGCCCGCCCCGCCCACCCGCGCCGCGCCCTTATTAGGCGGCTCCGGGCGCACCCGCGGCAGTGGCGGGAGGCGCGCACGGGCGGCGGCGGCGGCGGAGGAGGAGGTCCACCGTCTTTTTTTGCGCGCGGCGGCGGCGGCCGGAGCCCGGGGATCGCCCGCCGGGAAAGGACGACCGAGGGCGCAGCAGCGGGCCCGATCCTGCCGCCGAGGGCGCGCATTCCTCCGCAGCCGTTTGGGTTTGGCCTCGAGGGCGCAGGAGCAGGAGGAGGAGGAGGACCCCCGCCCGGGGAAGGGATTAAGCCGGGGAGGCTCGCCCGCCGCCTGCGCGCAGCCCCGCGCTTCGCGGAGCGCCCCCGCCCTTCTTGCCCCCCGGGTGCGCCTCGCTCGCAGGATGGGGAGCCACAGCTCCAAGGCCGCCGCCAAGGGAGGGGACGTGGCCGCCCAGGAGGCCCCCGACGCCGCCGCCCCCGGCGACGCCTCGCCCTCCAAGTCCAACGGCCAGGTGGGTGCCCCGATCCGACGCCCCGCCCTCCCGCCTCCCTTTCCCGACTCCTCTGGTGGGCAGCCGCCCCGGCTAGAGTAGACCCATTGAGTCCAGGGGCGCTACCTCGGTGTCGAGACGCGCCGCGCAACAGTTGGGTTTTACTCTCGGCTGGGGCGAGCCGCGAGCAGTTTTTCCCCGCCCGTCTTTGGGCTCGGTTTTTCCTCCTCGCGAGGAGGCTCTCGATTTCCATCCTCCGCGGTCGCCTGGATCCGGATTCCTAAGGAAGCGGCACTCCGGATCGGATTCGGATTCGGATTGGGAGTCGACTCGCAGGGCTGAGAATCTCGGGTGTGTGCGCGCGGCCCCAATCCCGCGGCTTTCCCCAATTCGAGTTGGCCCGTTGAATGCAAAGGGGGGTCGACCGGAGGGACTCCCGCTGGCCCGGATCCTGTTGTGGAAGGGGGACCCATCGGGTCCAAGGCGTTGACCCGCGTGTCGGCTTACTCGAGGAGCGCAGCGGGTCTGCTGCAGGCGGGAGGAGGGACCCGCTCTCGGGGCGAGACCCGGGGTTCACTCGGGGGCCGACACTCGGGTAACCCCAGTGGGTTCTCTAGCGTCGGGGGCGAACAATAGGGCGGAGGCCTTGAAGTGACTGGCGTCTTAATCTTCGCAAGAGCCCCCCAGTCCTCGGCTGCGGCCGCTCCGCTGACCCGGGCTGGAGGGCGCGAGGGGTTCGCCCGCGTCTCGTGTGAACGCGGTCCGCGGCTCTCCCTCCCCCGCAATCCGGCGGCGTGGCCCGCCTTTGTTTGCCGCTCGCTCCTCGGAGAAACGCGCCGAGGCGGACCGCCCCTCCCTCCCCTCCTCGCCCCCCCGCCTGCTCCTGCTCCTGCTCCGGGTCCCTTCGCAGAGGAAACAAAGGGCCGGTCCCGCCGGAGCGCCAGGCGGCGCAGACGCTGCAGCGCGCCGCCGCCGCCCCCCTCCGAAAAGGGACCCCCATCCCTGGCCCCGGTGGACTTGGGGGTGGAGGATCGCTCAACAGAATCGCCGCTGGCACGTGCTAGTCGGGGGGCCGCAAACGCCCTGTTTCTGCTCTTGCAGAAGTCGTGGCGCGAGGGCTGGCTGGTTGCAAATCTGAGCTCGGGTGCAGAGCCGTCGGGGCGCCCCACTCGCGAGCGGACCCGCCGGGGCGTTCTGCACATAGCCGGGTGGCGTTTCCACCCGTCCCCGGGGCAAGCCCGTGACCTTTGCAAACCCCGCGGAGGCCTTGGGAAACGTAGTCGCTGTCTCGCCTCGCCTTTGGCTTTTTTGGTTTTCGGTTCCCCCACCCGCGAGAGAGCCCCCATCAAAATCGCAGGAGGGCTGGATTTTTTGGTGTTCGCGAGGGGCTGTCCTAACGCGCAGCCGCGCTTCTTCCCCCGCCCTCGTTTCGCCTGGGGTGGGGGAATCCCGGGCTCTCAGCCCCGCGCGCCCCCCGCCCGGCTGCCTGCGCCGGAGCGTTCCGCGCGTCGTTGGCCGGGGCGCGCAAGCGGCGCTGTCGGGGCACTGGCGCCCCCTGGCGTCCCCTCCTTTGCCTTTCTTGCGAGTCTTGCCCTGTTCATAGAATTTGAACGGGAATGGGAGGATGATGGACGAGGAGACCCATTGGGAGTGGGCATTTGGAAGCGTGCCGCCCCGTGGATGCCTCTTCCAGCCAAGTTCTTTGGAGCAGGGGTGGGAGAGTCAGATTCCAACCACTCAAACGCAGCCTGCAGGTTTTGGGGGGTGGCATTAAACATTGAGGTGTTGTGTTTTTTGCAGGCAGGGCCTGATCCCAGCCACGTTTGCACATGCCTAATAGGATATCCCCTGAACCCACTAGGACAGGCCCATTAAATTTCTATGCAGTGCCCTTTAGGCGGTTCTAAGCGAGAGAAAGCAGGGATCACTATGTTGGCAGCCATGTCTAACCAGGAAGGATCTTACTTCATGGATTCAGCTCCCATTCTTGCACGCACAATTGAGGCCATTTCCGCAGTAGACTGTTACAGCGCTATCATTCCACTTTCAACGTCCTGTGGAATCCTGGGGTTTGCAGTTCTGAACTGCAAACCCCAGGATTCCATAGGACGTTGAAAGTGGAATGATAGCGCTGTAACAGTCTACTGCGGAAATGGCCCGAGTCCCGGGGGCCTTTTATCATAAAACACATATTTATGATGCTTTAATTCCCATAGCTGCCTCTTGCAGAATCTTGACATTTGCCGCCTAGGGAAGGGTACTTGGAATTCTAGGTACCTGTTCCTAAAAGGCAAAGTAATGGTCAGCCAGAGAGCTCTAGTGTTTCCACAGACTACAAATCCCAGGATTCCACAAGATGCAACCCTGGGCAGTCAAAAGTAGAATCATAGCACTGTAATGGTGTAGTGTGAAAGGATGGCTGGTTGTCCTTTGGGAAAGGAAATTACCAGCGTGGCTAGCAAAATCACAGAACAGCCGTAATGGGCGCTACTTCCGTGTGTCTTAGGCCGCCATCTTCCTCTTTTGTACAAGGAGAATCCCATTCCTGTGTTAGAAACTAGAGTCAGAGGGATCCGTATGGTGGTAATACTTTTATTAGGCCAGCAAAAATGGGCACAGAATTCTCTGGGCAAGCAGTCTAAGCAAGTTTTGAAAGGCTGCACAGAAAATTTTCCACTTTTTGAACTGCCTGGTAAAGAGGTTTTACCATAATATGGACTTTGGGATTTGCCTTATGGCTAAACAAAGTTATTCGCGCAGAAGGGGGTGTGTGTGGTGGTTGTTATCAGTATTCTGCATAGAACTGCAAAAATTCAAAGTGGCATATGCCACTAAAGCATGGGCAGACAGTACACAATGCAGTGGCCTGTTAGCCCCAAAAAGAATAGGTTAAATTAAATCAATGCGGTTTACCTGCATGTTGAGTCACCGTGCAACATTTAATTCATTGGGTCTGCTCCAGTTTTGGATTTGGAGCACACCATTCATGTGCTCCAAGGAACAGGTTTTGAGTTGGAAGGCTTATTTTGGCAAGCTTCAAAAACTCTATAATTTGAAGCCTGTTGAATGCTAAAGGGAGAGCATTCGGCACTGGAGGTCCCACCAGTGGAGAGGCCCTGCTCCCGGGATGGTTTCTTGAATGCAGCCTGTTTTTTAGCAATGGGGTTCTTACTCTTTGCAGTAGGGATTCAAGTCAGCATGAAACTAAAATGGTTAGAAAATAACAAAACTTCCAGTGATTTGTTTAAAATAACAAAAATAGACCACAACCAAACCAAACACAACAGTCTCCTTGGATGGAAAGGGCTATAATGTTTTTAACTGTGTTACTTAGAAACTGGTTTTTATTGTCTTAAATGCTGTGGCTTGAATAATTTAACATTGTTGGCTGTTTAATTCAGTTTTATTGCTGCCGTTTTATATGTTTTAACTAGCACTGAGCTAATATGCATACATATTCTGGTGGGTGGGCAGGTTATTCTTCTTCTGGTTAACAATATACTCTGCCTTCTCCCCCAATTGAAGTTACAGCTTAAAAATATGTGTGGTATAGCTAAAGGTCAGCATTAAAATAGATATAAACTAGTCACAATATCGAACAATTTAAAAGATACACTTAACAAGCAGTTGACTAAAAAAACAATTCAGCACCCTCTAAAGCCCTTTAAGTTCTGAAAGCTCGGTGGAGGGAATTTAGTTTGCCTGGCATCAGAAGACAGCAAGGAGGGGCTGTTCTGACCTCCGTGGGAAGGGTCTTCCAGAGTTTAGGGGCAGCCACAAGCTCTGTCTCATGTCCGCGTCAGCTGTGATTGTGGAGGTGGTGGGGTTGCGGGGAGGGCCCCTCTGAAGGATATCAGGGCCTGGGCAGGCTCGTAAGGGGAGATGGCTGTGTCATACCTTAGCTGTATAGCTGCCTAGGACATAACTGGCACTTTGTACTGGCTGAATTTTCCACTCTCCAAGGGCAGCCCCGTGTAGCACACATTGCAGTAATCCCACTGGATGTGCCCAGAGGAGCACCCCTGTGGCTGAGTCAGATGCCTCCAAGAAAGATGATAACCAGCAATGGCCATGATTCTGTATCGTGCTCTGTCTCTACTCATGCTTAGCTACATAGCAGAGGTGCTGTGGAACCCTTCAGTGAATTGCACCATGTCGGGGCACCAGCAATGGTGTCACAAAGCACCTTGGGCTCTACCAGTGCACATTAGCACTCCCTAGCCAGGGGCTTGATGCTCATCAAGAATGCACAGTGCTCGTCAACATCCCATACGCCGCCCCTAGTTTGCTGGCTCCCCTTTGTAGTAATGACACAGCAGCCCCTTGCTGAATGTTGCAAAACTGCTCAGCTCTGTTTGCAGACGTCAGTCCCGTATTGAGTTCTAGCCAGTAATCATAGTAACAGAGATGTTCTCTTTCTCTTTCCCCCTCTCCAGGAAAATGGCCATGTAAAGATCAACGGGGATGTATCACCAAAAGCAGATAGCGAAACCACTCCGCTTAACGGGAACGGATCCGCGGAACCAGTCAAGGAAGAAGCCAAGGGGGAATCCGGCAGCGGTGATGCCATCGAGCCGGCCCCGGCGGCCGAAGGCGGAGAGGCCAAAGCAGACGGTTCGGCAGGTGCTGTTGCGTCCAAAGAGACCCCCAAGAAGAAGAAGAAATTCTCTTTCAAGAAGTCCTTCAAACTGAGCGGCATCTCCTTCCGGAAGACCAAGAAGGAGTCGGGCGATGTGTCAGCCGTCTCCTCTCCCGGCGAGGAGCAAGGCAAAGCCCCCGTCGAGGCCAAGGGGGAGGAGAACCCAGCTTGCGCCGCAGCCGAGGGGGACCAGGCCGGGGCTGCCAAGGAAGAGGTTGCCCCTGAGGAGAAGGCCGCGGCCACAGCCCCCATTGAAGCTTCGGCCCCCGAGGGCCAACAGGAAGAGCCGGCCAAGCGGGATGGCGGGAGCGAGGGACCCGTAAAGGAGGAGGAGAAGCCTCAGCAGCCCGCGTCGCCCCCCAGCGAGAGTCAGGAAGACACGAAAGCGGCAGAGGCTGAAGCCAGCCCCATGCCTGCCGAGCAGAAGGAAGAGTAGAGCCAACCCAGCGTCCGCCTAACTTAAGAAAGAGGGGAGGGGGGAGACTTTTTTTTGTGCCATCTTTCT
Source organism: Iguana delicatissima (assembly GCA_948472985.1). Classification (NCBI taxonomy): domain Eukaryota; kingdom Metazoa; phylum Chordata; class Lepidosauria; order Squamata; family Iguanidae; genus Iguana; species Iguana delicatissima. Next base: position 286,922 of record CAOKZL010001008.1, on the reverse strand, counting down.
CATCCCAGTTAACCCAACGGAACTGCTGCCTTGCTCATGAGACCCACACGCCGCACACGGTGATGATGCCATAGAACACGAGTCTCTCTCCGAAGTTCAGCGTTGAACTGACAGGCTTTTTGTCCCCCCTCACTCCAGATAAGTCCCCTTTCTCAACCGACACAGTTAAGCAAAAAGAGAGAGAACGCCGTCACCACACCACTTTTGGATACTTGGCACCCTTTTCCGCCACTGGTATCACTCAGGAGTCAGCCTTCTTTTAAAATCTTCTTTAAAAACTCTAATGGAAGGATAACTTTGTTCCTGAACAGAAACTGGAACACTGCTCAGTTTCATGAGACTCCCAAATAAAATATTAACGTCAAGTCAAGTTTTGGCCTCTCCAATCTTTGGTTTCTACTAATTCTCAGAGCAGCTTCTTCTTTTTTTTTTCAAAGAGAAAGTCCAATAAACCAGCAACTCATCCGTTCTTCAGAACGGATCTTCTTTTGATCTCTCGGCTTACATTCCTGGTTCTGACTTCATTTAAGAGTATTTTGTGCTTTTTATAGAAACCGACAGTTTAAAAGCTAATCTGGTTAGTTTTTTATAATGTCTTGCTCTCGGCTTTAAAACCATAAAGCTTGTAAGTCCACTGTGTTTAATTTGACTTCAGAGGGAGATCTTCTTTGGATTTATTTTGGGGGAATGGCGGGGAGGCTGGGACGCTGGGGGAAGGCAAATGTGGGGAGGGGAGAGTGCTGGCTGTATGATGTGACTTTTGATCTTTTGTTTCCTTGTCTTTGTAAATAATTTTTTAATGACCCAACTTCTGATCTGCAATTTTCTAACTCCTAAAATAATAAAAACAAAAGTTGTATGGGTCTTATTGTAACATTTGAAAGGAATAAATGGTGACCCCCTTTACGGATTAGACTTGGGTTCTTCTTATCAAGGGAATGCTCACGGTTTATGCCACTCAGCGTAGCTTCCTGACAGCTGGATGGCGGGAGAAGGAAGGAAGGAATTTGGGGGACTGAAGTCCCAAATGGCTTACAATGAGATGGTGGGAAAGAAGGTCACTATTGCACAGCCTTCCAGATGTCCTGGGTTGCAGTTCCCAGCAGCCTTAGCCAGGAGAGCTACATCCTATCCCCGCTCTAGACTTGCCACTGTGGCGAGTGGAATTCCGTACCCATTCTTGGCTTTTGTTTGCTGATGTGGAGCCCTGGACAGTAAATTCATAAGCTGGGTCTAGATGCAAAACCTCCCATCTGCTCAGGAAGGGCCAGGGGATTGGGCTGTAGGCTGGGGCAGGAGTGCAGATGGGGTGTTCGACATGCAAAGCAGCTGGGGGGGACCATGCTGATTGCAGAAAAGGAGTGTGGCACAGTGAGCTTTGTTGGCGCAAGCTGCTCACAACCTACTCAGGTAGTCATGCTATGTTTTGAGCTTGCATTGAACCCTAATAATGCTGTCAGTATGTGCAGATGTGGTTCTTTCCTGCCACCCCACCCCGTTGCATTGATAGATTAGGAAAACAAGTCATGCCTTCTAACCAACTTGCCATAGTGAGGAGCTTGGAACCCAGAATCCAAGTAACCAAGAAAAGAATCAGCCCTTTTTCCTCCCTCCCTCCCTGTCTATTCACAAGCAAGGTGAGCAGCAATGCTCTGTGCTGCTCTAGCCCCACCTTAAGAAACAACTGCAAATACACGTATACATGTTTGCAAATCCTGGCCACTCCTTGGGTCACATCAGTCCTGATAAAATAGTCCCCACATTTGCCTTTGAGTTGGAGTCATGAGATGGAAGGCAATTTTTTTTCCTTTTTGGTTTGATGGGCGTGTGCTTTGGTTCCTGTTTGCACAGATGTGCGCTCTGGGGAACAGCCCCAGTCTTGAGTGGAGAAAAGGAAGGCTACACCTCTGGAAGAGGAATGTCCATCTGTGAGAGGCTTGTTCCACAAGCAAGCATCTCCCATGTTGTGTTGCCTGTGGGTGGCAGCCATTTTAAGTCCTCCAAGATAAGCAGACGTAGAGATGCCCTTGAATGGCTGTGATGTTCAGGAAATGGAGATGTTACTCTGATTTAAGATGGAGGCTTAAATGGGAAGGTGCTTCCCAACAAGACTATTAAGGTGGGAATCCTGTTTTCTGAAAATAGAAAATTGTATTGAAACTGGATTCCCAAGAACAGAGGTTGCAGTGCAGGGAATGGAGAGATTACAAAACCAGAGCATGCCAGGAAATTTGGCACGTGGATTTGAAAAGCCTCACAACTGTTAAAATGGAGTTGGGATTTTATTTATATTTTACACTACTGAAATCTGACTTTCTCAGGCCGTTCAGAGGTGTGTACTTGTTTTGGAAGGAGAAAGTAAGACTATTTAGGTGCTTTTAGTAAGTTGGTTGCGTTAGATTAAATGTGTCAGGTTCTCATGTGTTCTCACCATGAGAAGTCACGATTCCACCGTCAGTCTGCTTCATCACACAGTGCATATGTCTTTCCCTGGGGACAGTTTCCTTTCTTTTATGCAGGGTTGTGGAGTTGGTACACCAGACTTCTGACTCCTCCATTTCTACTAGTTGGATTCCTTCATAAATGGCAAATGTGAATTAATTAGGATCAAATTTACTCTAGTAAACAGTAGTGCAAGGCGTCTTGACTCATCACCTCATGACTCACCAGGCTACTTAGATTTGATGCAACGTAAAATACGTTTGATTAAAATTTCTGAACAAGACTTTTCCCATGGAAGTAAATATGCAACAAAACAGGTATTTAATATTACAAGTTTTTATTTTGAAATCAGAGTTGGTATGATTCTGCCAAAGTGCCACCAATTCTAAGTCCATAGCCCTGCTTTTTGCCCCAGGGCTGGGGACCCTGTGGTCCTCTAGAGACTGATTACACGGTGAGATTTGTACCATTTGCTCAGGCTGGCAGGGGATGATGGGAGAGGTAGTCTGCCCACTACATCTGGAGAGCTGCAGGTTCCTCAGCTGTGCCATCGTCTATTCTCCCTGAAAGCATAATTGATATCTTCCTCCACCCCCAACTTGAGTCTGTGGTAGTTTAGGGAAAGAGAAATGGGCCGCCTTCACTGCCTAACCTCCCAAGGATGGAGAAAGGATACGTGGATCAGAACATGATCTGGCAGAAATACTGTGGTGACGATGTATCTGAAGTAATTACAGGTGTACTTTTCAGAGAGAGTGAAAAGGTTGGATGGGCAAGCAAGGCCATGTTTCTGAGCCATGCTCTTGCCTAAATATTTTGATGAGAGCTTGCATCCCATTCAAAGTACAAGTCATGCCCTCGTTCACATAATTACCTTTGCTTTTATGATATTTTTTTAAATAATGTAGTTTGTTCTTGCAGCCAAAATGTTCACACATTGTCCATTTTGATTTTCTGGCCAGAGACTGGGGCTGTACTTTCAGTGTGTCCCGAAAACCGGTGTGGCTGTTGGTTCAGAACAGGCTAAACCTGCATTCCAGCATGTCTTCCTGAAGACAAATTTTAAGGCCTCATGAGTGTATCTACACTACAGAGGTGCAGCAATTTAATACTACTTTAAGTGTCATGATTCCGTCTTGCGGAGTCTTTTGGCAGACAAAGAACCTGAAATGCCTCATTAAACTACAAATCCCAGAATTCCACAGAACAGAGTCATGATGTTTAAAGTGGGATTGAACTATTATAAAGGTGCAGTATAGACCCTCTCTATGTATGATGCTTCTGGTATTTGCAACCACTGTTGAAGGTTGGTCACTCACATTTGCTGTTTACTTCTGAAAAACCATTTCTGCAGTTAAGTGATTGCGTGGGTGGCTTTCTTAAGTCTAGTCTGGCCGCAGTTACCTGCCAGGGAACAGCAGCCATATCCTTGGTTTCCTGGTATTGAGAGAATAGGTAAATATTTGTTCACGCAGAACAATCTGCCAGGGAGCAAGACTGAACAAATGATGGCAAAAGGTGATCTCTTGTGGTTCCAACTTACACTGGAAGTTAGGGAGGGGGTACAGCACTGGGGTTGGAGCTGAATATTAAGAAAACTAGCATAATAATCATGGATAATTTACATAACCTAAAAGTAGGTAACAAAGGCACTGAAGTAGTTCCAAGATTTCCTGTACCTTGGCTCATTCATTAATCAGAATGGAGACTGAAGTCCAGAAATCAGAAGAAAGCTAGGACTTGGAAGGACAGCCATGATGGAACTAGGTAAGATTTGCAAGAGTAAAGATAACATCATTGAAAACCAAAGTAGAAATATTTCTGGTTTCTATGAAAGGTTCTGAAAGGCGGACAATGAAGAAAGTTGACAGGAAGAAAACCGACTCATTTGAAACATGCGGGAGGAGACTTCTACACATTCCATGGACTACCAAAAAGACAAATAGATGGGTCCAAGGGCAAATAAAGCCTGAACTCTCCCTAAAGTCCAAATAACTAATTGAGGCTGTCATATTCTGGACTCACCATGAGACGTGACTCATTGGAAAAGATAATGCCCAGTAAAACAAGGCAGCTTGAAAAGGGAGAATGCATTACAAGTAGAGAGACTCCATCAGGGAAGGGACAAACGCTGCCCGGAGTTGCAAGACCTGAGCAGGGATCCTGAAGGTCTCAGAGGACTGCCAGAAGTCAAAATCAACTGGACAGCAATTAAGAGCAGTAGCACTGGAGGAGGGATTTCAAACCCCCAGTACTTCCAGCACAGATTATCTCCTCCCTTGAACCCTTCTAGATTACCCAAGAAAGAATGAACCACATTTACTGCGCTTTCTCTTGTTCTTCAAGGCATGCAAAGGGAAGCGCAGTGGCAGCAGCTACAGAAAAAGCCCATCCTTTCCATCCGTTGTAGGCGAGATCTGCATATAACAGTGGACTTGCTGTTCATCTCCTTTTCAACAGGTTGTTGGGCCCCCTTTGGAAAACACTTGTGAAACTAGAAGCAGATTTTTTGGGCGTGGGGGGGTGTAGTCTTTGTGGCTGCTTGGGGCAGAAGGATGCCCCCTGCCTGCAGCATTTTCCCATCCTTGGTCTACAGGTTTCTAGCAGAAAAGCACCAGTGTATAAACCTTTCTTTAAACTCAAAAGGGCAGGAAGCGGGTAGATAATCCAAGCATGGAAGAGAAAAGGGACAATGTTCCACGGATGACATTCTAACACAGGAAAAAATAAGCAGGTCCCAATTTTGGTGCTTATCAGAGTGTATTTTAAATAACTGCTATTTTTCTCTTTATGTTAAGCTGATCAACGGACAAGGGCAGAACAACCCTAGCAGTAGCAAGGAGAAAAAAAAAAGCCATTTTTTTTAAAGAAAATTGAAACTTCTACATTCAACAAGGTAAGTAAGAAACAGGAGAACCTGCACGGCTTGTAGGACAGGGGCTAGGGCTGAGAAGACCCTACCTTGCACTGGTCCCTCTGTGCCTTAGGGAAAACATTTTGCCAAATGCCTTTTGTTAGGAAGGCTAGGCCATGTAGGAAGAGATGCCACTGGTCCAAACTAGGCTGAGTCAGAAGCTGCACCTTGAATTTGAGTCCAGAAACTGAACAGGAGCTTTTAAGAAGCTTAAGATTGCTAGCCACGTTGCATGCATCCAGATCTTGTATTAACATGCCCTGTGAGCTGCCTTAGATCTCCTTGTGAGACAAAGGCACAATATTAAATACTCATTTCTCCCCCTCTGAGCAGCTCCCTGGAACAGGACGTGATCCCAAGCAAACGCTATCCTTGTTCTACATCATCCACCACAAAACTTCCACCTCTCACAAGCACCACATCTGTTCGTTTCTCAGAGTATGCAAGATGTAAAACAAGGTACCATCCCAAACAGAGAAACAGAGCAATTTTATTACAAAGATTTTTCTTTCCTTTCCAAAAAACGAAAATAAAAGTTATCTTTGTTTTTTAAAAAAAACACAATATATATATCTTCCCTGTCCCACCCCCCACCCCTCCAAAACACACAAATACAATGATCTTTTGTTTCACCAATACAAGTATCAAAGAGCAGGAAGAGCTGCATGGAACTTGCATCTGAGAGACTAAAAACAGCTAAACCAGAGACTTAAAAAAATAAAACCCTTTCACCCTCCCTCCCACCCACCCAGCAAGTGACATGGCTATTGTAGCAGCATTGCTGGCTCTAGCCCTGATGTTCCACCACCTAACCCAGTCGAAAAACTCCATCCTGCTTGTTTGTGCTGATGAAATGCTTACCCGGACCCTTTTCTGAAATGCCAAGTAGTTTGGCACAACGGAGAAGAGGCCCTTTTTGAAAAGGTGAAATGCCATTTCTTCGGGTTTGATTTATCCCACGTGGCCCTCACGGGGTTTTGAGCCAGCTCGCAAGAGAAAGGACACAGGGCCAGGATAAAGGGGACACCTGCCCACGCAGCATCCTGACACACTGATACTGGATGGACTCACTTTAGCTCCTGCTTCCCTCGCAGCCCCGAGAGAAAAATGTCTGTTCTTTCCCAGAAATTAGAGGGAAGTAGTTCGGGGAGACTTCATGTTTATGAACAGTCCTGTCCCCACTTCTTCCTCTGTCCAGGTCTCTTCTGTACCACACAATTACAGCCCATCAACCCCACTCTCTGCTACTTCCTATAAAATCCTGGGGTTTGTAGGTTAGGGAAGCACTAGAGCTCTCTGGCTGAAAAGTTCAAATCTCTCACAAAAACATCCCAGGATTTCACAGGATGCAGCTGTGTCAGCTTAAAAGGGGCACCAAACTGTCATAACTGTAGTTTGAAAGAGATCCCAGAGTGTCCTCTCACTTAAAAGGCCTCTTCTAGGCCCACCACCTGGATGTTGGTTGGCCCTGTTATTCATCAACTGTATTTTCGGAGGCCAACAAGCCACAACTCACACGTACTGTGAACAGGGTGAAATCTTTCCTGGGTTTGACTATCTGGAACTTGCAAGTTCCAACTCTTCTCCTATAAAACCCCCCGTCCCCGAAACTTTCCCCAAAGTTTTATGGCTGTATCCATATCTCAAAAAGGCTGCTTAAGGAAAAAGAAGACGACAACCGCCCCCCTGGAGTATACAGTTTCCCAGGGGAGACACTGTCCTTTGAAAAAAAGAGGAAGAGAAAGGGAAATATTTAAAAAAAAATAAAATAAAAAATGCACAAACACGTCCCCAAAGAGGCAGCAGCAGAGAAAAGGGACACTTCTCAAACACGCCGCGGGACTTTGGCCTGAGCAGAACTGTCCTCCCAGCTCACCCAAGAGAAGGGCAACCAGGAATTCCATCTGGACCTCTAGTCCCCAATATATTTATATAGAAATATCTACAGAAAAAGTATAAAATACAAATCTTGTGAAACGGGAGGGTACTAGGGAGATCAAAGTGAGAAAGGGGGTGCGGTATGTGTGTGTGAAGGGTTACCCAGCTGCCAGCTTCTTAGGTCGATTTCATTTCCTCTTTTACGCTGTTGGGAGAGAGGGGGAGAGAGAGAGGAGGAGAGAGAGAGGGAGGGTGGCATGTTAATAGGGGTTTTTTCCCAGGCTTAAGCAAGAAACCTAGCTGAACTTTCCAAAAGGACAGAGGGGAATTCTAAATTTTGGAGTCATATCCTCAACAGAGTCCCCATGCAGCTCTCTTCTTTACGGGGCCTTTGCAGGAGAACTTCCCGGAAGCCTCGCCCCCTCTTGCTCTGCTGCTTTTAAAAACAAAAGCTCCCACTGTTTCATAGATCCTCAGTCTCTCTCTCTCTTTTGGCTGCCAGCCTTCCCCTGAGAGACGAATAGGCAGGAGTGCCACAGCTGCCACCTGGAAGGCAGAAGCAGGCAGCTGGTGGCAAAAAGTTTTGGGAGTTTTCAGATTTCCAGATAAGAGAGGCTCAACCTGTGTTTAAGATTTCCAGATAAGAGAGGCTCAACCTGTGTTTAAGATTTCCAGATAAGAGAGGCTCAACCTGTGTTTAGCCAATCAGCAGTGGATCTCTTCCACCCTCAAGGTTTTTTTTCTCTACATTTCCCACCCTTTTGGAGAGGATCAGTGGTGGTCTCATTGATCCTGGCAATGGGAACCTAGCCCTCCCTTTTGTAGACCAAAGAGATGTGCTAAGGAAAAACATCTCTCACCCTTTGGGCTCCACTGTATCTTCTTTTGCTTTATCTTCTTCTTTTACCTCTGGAAGAGATCACACAACAGTTCGTTCCCGTTAAGAGATTTAGCTACAGGACGGTCATCTCGAGAGACTCTGTCTTTTAACATGCTCACAGTCTCTTATCCATTCTACTTCTTGTTCTTTCTAAGTAAGTCATGTGTAGATTTTCACAAGATGCCAATTTAAAAAAAAACACTAGAAATCATCCTTTTTTGCAATATCATGGAGATAAAACTGTCAAATTACAAAACTGTCATCATGAAGCCTCACTGTGTTGTTGCCCTGAAAACAAGAAATGGAACGGGCAACAGATTGGTACTTGGAGGCAGGTGTTACTTATGAAATCCATGTCCAGTTATATTGTCAAATTTGGTTCTCTTGGTGACAGTACAATGGCAGGAGACATGGCATGTACATACCCTTACTTTGTATAACTGGGAATACTGGCACCCCTCTCCCTCAAGTACCCCACCAAAGGTCAGATTCTGAACAGTAGCAGGCTGCTCTCAAAAAGAGGTTGTATGAATGCCACCACTTGTTCTTTGCCGTAGTTAATTTCTAAAATGTGACAAGCCAAGACCTTGAAGACACTTCCCCAAATCTGTAAGAATACAGGGACAAAAATGCTAGCTGACAAAAACTCAGGAGACAACTACACTTTGCACATGCTCAGAGTGCTTAATGCCACTTGACACATTCTCAGATCTAGTCTGGTGTCTGATTCTGGGCCCAGGAACATGACCCGAGGGCAGCAGGTCCAGAAACATTATGAACAGCATTTTAAAAAAGCCCCTTCTTAAAGACCTCCAAACAGACGCTGGATGCCCACATCTCTCAAGGCTGCAGATTCTTGCCTTGGTAGAGGGTTAAAATAGGTGGTCCCTGAGACCCCTTTCAACTCTGTAATTCTACAAGAGGAGAGAAGGAATGGGCCAGATCAGGTCCTGAAAGGAATCCACACAAGAAGGCTAAATTTAGCTTTTAACTTTTCCCTCCCACTCTCTCTCCCTCTCCAAGCATATTCAAGGGTTTGGGACTGGCAGAATTAAGTATCAGGACCCTGCAAAATAAGAAGTGCGTAAGTTGTAATTTTGAGAGTCAACAAAGTATAGTAGTTTTGAGCACTGGACTACAACCTTGGAGGACCAGGGTTTGATTTTCCAGCTAGCCACGAAAACCCACTGGATGACCTGGAGCATGTCACAGACTCAGAAAAGCCCATGGCAGGTTTGCCATAAATAAAGAAATGACTTGAGGGCACACAACAAGTTGTAATATGTTCTGGGTTTCTTCCCACCTTTTTTCTCTTCCTCCTTCTCCTCTTCTTCAGTCTTTGGCCGCTTTGCCTTCTTGAAATTGGCGACATTTTTGCGTCCACCTTCTCCTTCATCCTCAGAGTCAGAGAATTCCTCGTCACAAGCTATCCTCTTATCTGATGAGCGGACTGAAGAGAAGACAAAGAGAAGAGGGGCATCAGCAAGCGCTAGGCTTTGGGAATGGGAAAGAAAATAGTGTTCAAAACCGTATGAGAAAATCCACGCCACATTCTACAGTAGCTAGGAGAGCAGGATTTTACACAACCATACTTCCACTTGGGAACAGACAGAGCTGATGAGTTCTCCATGCTAAAAATAATTGAAATTTTGCTCTAAGTGGAAAAAACTGGATTCTGACGCTTTCACAGAACAATGCAAACTAACCTGTATTGCATAATTATTGTTTTGCATAATTTTTTTAGCCCTCCTCCTCCTCCTCACCAACAGCACACAGATGTAAGCGCGGATACAGATACACTTTAAATCCTAAACTTCATCTGGGGGTCCCTTTTCCCTCCCCTCCTCTTCAACCAAGTTTTAGAGAGCACTCCGACAAGAGTCAAGACAGTTTCCTACCTTCCTCTCAGCAGCTGAACCTCAGCTTTATGAGTAGAGGGGGCTGACCTTGGAAACCCAGGCCATTTTACTCTTCAAAGGCCACGATGCACTCCACAACCACTTGCCAAACATTGGCTTTTGGGTCTCAACACAGGACTTTTAAATACAACACACTCTAGATAGTGGGGAGGGTTGATTTAACAAGACTTGAAGCTTTTGTGTTTATTGTTGTTGCATTTTTTTTAAAGAATCACAGCTGTGTGCCACAGATCTAGATCCTGCCCAGATTTCTTGGGCCGTCTAAGCTGCCTTTTGAACTGAGACCTCTTTACTCAGTAGACAACGCTATCCTGCCTCCTCAGTGTCTACCAGTTGCCCCTTTAACTACCTTGACCCACTTACAGGCAGAGGGCAGTTAGGAAAGAGCACAAACGCAGACACTTCCAACCCTACAGTGCATCTGGGGAGGTGAAAAGAAAATCTTTAATCTGTAATTCTCACTAGAGGCAGCTGGTTTGCCTGGGCAAAGCTGGGAATTGGGCAGCCCTTCAGACTTTGCTGGACTGCGACTCCCAGCAGCCCTAGCCAGCATCTCAATGGTAAGGAATGCTGGATGTTGCTGTCCAAAAACATCTGGAGAGCTGCAGGATTCCCACTCCTTGCCTAAGCTAAGACCACATTCTAAGCAGGGAATCCAACAAGTGGAAGGAGGTTGACTTGTCTTATGCTTCTCCCACAGCGCAGCATCTAGTCAGAGAGATGAGAGACTAGCACTGGCCACACAGGTTGCCAGGCTCTGCCTCCTGCTACAATCCAATGAGGGAGGTACACCAATTTAGCACAAAACCCCAGTGCTCACTGGAAATCCGCTTGTCAGGATCTTCCTCATCTTCATCCCCGCTGTCTTCTGGCACGGCATCCTCCGGGATGGGCTGCATCTGAACTCCGGGAGCGTGGGGGAGCATCCTCAGGTTCTCAAAGAGACGCTGCCTAAGGTGAAGAAGTCACAGAGGCGTCACCCCCAGAGAACCCAAAGGTGCAGCAACGGACAGGCAGAGGGACAGAGAGCAAAAGGGTCCGACCTCACTCAAGACTGGCAGGACTTACTTAATCTTCTCCAGATACTCGTTGGTGTTTTGGTTAGTCATGTTGGAGGGGCTGATGTGCAGTTTGAAGTCCGGGCCAAAATATTCAAAGTAATCATTGTAAGGAAGCTCTGTAAAAGAATTTAAAAAGCAGAGTAGGACAGAGAAGATTTATGTATTTATTTGTTGAATTATATACCCCCTGGCTTTCTCCCACCAAGTGATCCCAAGGTTGGCCAAAATGTACATGACAGAAGTTATAAAAGAATTAAGTAACAACACTATCAAGAAAAGATAGTTAAAACCAGTTTCAAAATACCTAGCTAAAAAGACACAGGACAAAAACATGTCACTATTAACACTATCAACACTATTCCACCAAATAATTTAAAAATTAATCAAATGGCTAAGTTAGAAGGAATTAACGTGCCTGCAGAAAGAAAGCTGGGAGGGAGCTAATCTGACCTCCCACGGGAAGGAGTGCCTTGTCCTGGGAGCAGCCACTGAGAAGGCTTTCTCCCATGTCCTCTTCTAAGGAATGTGTGATAGCTATGGGCCCAAAAGCCCTTGGCCTGCTTCTACACTAAGGCAAGTCCAGTTTAAATCAGCATCAAATAAGCACTACTTTACCATTAGGGATCTCCGTGTTCAGCGCCACGGCAGTCTCATACGTCCAGCACCTGGCCACGTTGCGGATCGTGTAGCCACCTCCTCCAAGCATCAGCATAGGCAAGTTAAAGCTTTTGATAAATTCCACACACTTGGCATGGCCTGGGGTGCAAAAAATGAAAGGAAGGAGCATCAGATGTTGGGGAGAGGGGCAAACTGGTTGAAGTGGGGAAGACTGGAGGGATTGGTCTCAAAAGCACAGAGTGCTCCAAGAAAATCGTCTTGGAGAGCTACTTTGGAAGCATCACTGAAATAGAGGGTTGGTTTCTGGATTTTGTCTGGTTCCACACAGGACAACAAAGCACAACTCTTAAGACTGCCCCCACTGGTATGAGACCCCAAACTGGCACACAGTGAAAGACTGAGGGGCACCTCATTGGATCATGCAGGGCAGCCTTCAAGGCACAAAACAATTTGGGCAGCAGCCCCCACGACACACACACACACACCTGACCCACCCACTAGAAAACTCTCTTACCTTTAATGGTCAGATTGAAACAGCCCAACCTGTCCCCCGATAAAGAGTCAGAGCCACACTGCAACGCCACTGCACTCGGCTGGAATGTCTCCATCACTTTTGACATCACCTGATCAGGGCAAAACAAACACCTGAGCCACGTCGCACTGCAACAAGCAAAAAGCGATCCAGAGGAGGCTGGCATTGGGATCCCCTTTCAGCACCAGATTATCCAAAACCTGTGCCAAGGTGGACTCATTCCCAAGCAGGGAGAGTGTAGCCTTGAGACATCACACTGTGATCCATGTGAAATCAAGGTTACTTCCATCCAAACCTTTGGAGAAAGGGCTGGTTTTGTTGTCTGCAGTGGTGACACATTTGCTCCAACCATCCCTCTACAGCTCAGCAAAACTGCAGAGATTATTCCCCACCCATTGCCAGCTCCCAAGGCCCTTCCACACTACACGATTATAGCACTATGATCCCACTTCAGGGGTCATGTCCCCATCTAATGGAAAACTAGAATCTGTAGTTAAGAAACGCTTACTTAGAATTGTCAGCCACAGGGCTCTATTACTCTAAATTCCCCTTCCTAAAGTAAAGTGGAATCATAGCGCTGTGACTGTGTAGTATGAAAGGATGCCAGGTTAGGCAGGGAGGAGTGAGGCTGCAGTCCTGCTGGTGCCCTACACCAGCAGAGGTGGTGGTCAAAGGGAGAAAGAAGGGTTTGGAGAAAGCTATTTGGAGTTGATATAGCCTGTCTGCCTTCCTTCCCCACCACTGCCTCACCCCAGAAAAAATGCAATGGTGACCCCAGGGCACCAACAGAATTCCAGCCTAAGGGTACTCTTGCAACACTGGCTAGAAAGTGATGGACCACTCATCAGAGAAAACATAACGATCCCCAAGGAGCAGCAGCTTTGGGGTATGTTTAGCCTGGAATACGTTTGGCCTGGAAAAGAAAAGGTTAAGAATAGCCACGTTTTAAATATTTAAAAGGATGTTATATTAAAGATTGAGGAAGCTTGCTTTCTGCTGCTCCAGAGACCAGGAGACAGAGCAACTATTCAAACTACAAAAAAGAGATTCCACCTCAATATTAGGAGGAACTTCCTGATGGGTAAGAGCAGTTCAACAGTGAAACATGCTGCCTCGGAGTGTGGTGGAGTCTCCTGTTTTGGAAGTTTTTAAACAGAGGCTGGATGGCCATCTGTCAGGAGTGCTCTGATTGCATCTTCCTGCATGACAGAATGGGGTTGGACTGGATGACACTTGGGTTCTCTTCTAATTGTAGGATTCTGCGCAACAGAGGCACCCTCACAACAACTGCATGAGCCACTCTGGTTGGAAGAAGATGGACAAGGAGAAGCCAGTGAGACCCAAGGGAAAGGTGAACTTACTGGCTTGAAGATGGCTTCATAGGACTCGTCATCGATCCCATCCCTGAGAGGGTAGTTGACAGCGTAGTACTTCCCCTTGCCTGCACCAATGTCCTAGAGGGAAAAAGAAGAGGTGGCGCAGTGAACTTACAGCCAGGGCCACCCTGAGAGGCTGGCAAAGTCAGGGATTTGCTAAGGGCCCCAATATCAGCAAAGATCTCATGGCCCTCACAACACCACTGCTGTTCTCACTCTGCGTTAAGCATAGAGGACAGTCCACCAACACACCAGCATCACAACACTGCTTTGTGCCAGATGAAGGTGTTAAAAATAAGGTCAGCACTCCTAACATGTTACATTTCTTCAAGTCAGGGCTGTGTCAGTTTCCCCGCACGTCTCATGTCAATGCGGAAAAGTTTCCATTTTGCCATAATGACTTACTGTTCCATAAATGAGGTAAGAAGAGATATTTTTGATAATTTTTTTAGTGTGTCCACCTTCCTGCAAAAACCTGACAAGAGGCCTAATTTTTTTTCTTAAAACAGAAGCTGACCTGGCACATGCTGTTCCTCCACCTGGCTGATAGTACTCCAGCAAACTTCCTAGAGGTGCAAATGGGCTTGTAAACAAGCTACATTAGCCACATCTTTGGCCATGTGCCTTGCTTCCAATGCAATTTACAGGATCATGTTTAGCTTTGAAGAGAAATTAGATGCATCCCACACAGCTTGCCTTTTAGTTTAAGTGAATAAGCTCTTAGGCTTTGCAGCCAATGTAGTAGATTTAACAGCAGGGGTGGAGAGTACACCATTGCTTTGTTTAATAACAGCCCCCAAACACATTACAGTATCTGTTCTGCAGAAGTGACAGGTTAATAAGAAAAAAGCAACTCTTGACCAAACAATTTAATCAACAACAAAGGACACTCTGCTATTGTGTTTCCAAGTCCAGCTTTGCCCTGCATGTTCCAGCCTGAGGGGCTTATTCAGAAGGCCTTGTCTATAAACTCCTGGGGTCAAAACTGGCAGGCAATCTCATCTAGACATGTCCCTCCCCAGCATAGCCCACTAATCAAGCAGCTCAGAAGAGGCTGCAGAAAAAAGTGCTCTCTGCACAAAGGCCTAAAAGGAGTCGGTTTCCCTGGAAGGGCAAGAGCCACTGAAAGAGGAACCCTTAAGCAACTGGGCTTTTCCAGCTCAGGCCTCCATTCTCACCCGGAGATCCCCTGTTCCTGGGAAGTATTCGCCGTATTTATGAAAAGACGCCGTCATGACACGGTCCGTGGTGTAGAAGGCCTCCTCCACACCATCGCCATGGTGGATGTCAATGTCGACATACAATACTCTCTGGTGGTACCTGGGATGGCAAAAAGGACATCAGCCAGAATCTTGTTTTCATCCTGTTTACCAGTGACCCCTAGCACTGAACTCATGGCTGTCACATGCTAGGCTGTTGTTTTCCTTGAGGGATCCTTGTCACAACCCACAAATCCTGGTTAGTCACTCAGACTCTACCAAGAAAGAGGGAAGGAGGGTCACATTAGTACTTTGTATTACTTTATTTTGCTCTATTCATAATCAGTGCAACTTGACCCAGAAAGAGAACGGGGAGGGGCACTTAAATAGCTTTTATATTTTTCATATGAAACACAGAACAGCCATGAAAATTGGAAGGTGGAGCATTAATGAGTTGCAACATGGGCTGCCTCAGACAGTTCTTGAAATGACGGGCAATGTTGTTTTAAACGAGTTGTCAGGGAGTGAGCAGTGGGAATTGATATGGCTGTACACCTAACTCAACACAAATGCTATATGAGGCTGCTTCAGGTCTCTGTCACTACAGACTTGCAGGGTGAGGGAAGGCACCCTAGATTATCTTAGAGAGAGAAAAAATCCACTGCATATAGAAAATAAGCATGATAGGGAGGACAATGGACTAGCATAAGGTGAGTAACTTTGGAGAGGGAGGGAACCAATTTTCCCCCGCGACCCCTGCCTCTATCCCTGCAGGCCACAATGCCATGCCTAGCGCAAGTGGAAGTAACTTTGCATCACTTCCCCAGAACTCTTGCCGCTGCTTGATTTTCACGGCCTGACATGTTGATGAGCAACTTCACACTGATCTTCAGCTGATTTTTGTTGTGTTGGGGGGGCATTAAGATATGTGGGCGACAGGGGGAAACTGGTGTGTTTTGTTACACTTCTGAGCCATGGGAAGGGGCAAAAATCACTCCCAAAAATAAAAAAATAAAGAGGGATCTAGGAATCTGCATATAGCCTTGGGCCACACTTTATGCACTCTTGGACTAATAGTTCAGGAAATATTTTTGAATGCAATAGTAAAACCAAGCAGTTATTTTTAAGGCAAGAACCATTTTAAACAGCCTCTTCTGCCAGAAATGGATATCTGATTTCAGAAGTCTTGACATTTAACATACTTGAGCAGCTCCAAGATGGCCAAGACAATGTCATTGACGTAACAGAAGCCGGACGCCTCTGACTTCTTGGCGTGATGCAAGCCTCCCGCCCAGTTCACTGCAATGTCTGTCTGTTGCTTGTTCAGTTTCACTGCACTGGCTGCAGAGAGAATATCAGACCAGTGAGACAAAGCAGAGAACCCTGAATATACCAAGGCACTTGGTGGAGGAACCCAGGACATTGCTTTGGAAACCCCAAATTCTAGAACTGTAGGATTCCTATGAACAGACTTGACATCCAAATTCCTAGCGTCCAAAATTGTTCCAGTCGTGGCTTCCCAGTACTTGCACTATCATGGTATTTCAACCTTTTAGCACAAAATTATCTGCATTCTCAAGCACAGCCTGGCACAAGAAACCAAACTGCTGCTATTGCAACCTTTAAAACTGCAAAATGAAGTGTGAACAAAACTACCTACCTACACAACTACATCCTGTGCCTATAGAAAATCTGTTTTGTGACCACAAATGTATAGATATTACACATAGCTATGTACCCGGGTCACTGGAAAGTTTTCAGTGGACTGTCCAAGCAAGTTTATGCTAAAAATGTCTTTCTTCCAGTGACTCTCAAGGTCTACTTACATCTTTATATGCCTTTCTAAAAATACCAGTGTTATATTTCCTGGCTTGAAAAAGACAAAGAATTGAACCATTCCAACTCTCCCCTGTTAGAGAAGCAGTACAATTATTTACAGATTGTATCACCCTTAATAAGACTATTCAAAAGAGTCTACTCATTGATATATACGCAAAGGCATTCCCTGTGATTAATCCAAAGTGTCAAGTGTAAGAAAAAAAAGGACCAAGATGCCAAAATGCATGAACCTGAATTCAATTGTTACTCCCAAATGCAGTAGATCCAAAAAATCAGCAGGAACTTTAAGTGTAAATTCTACTTTAACTGGGAGTAACACTGGTTGCAGGCTGCAAATCTGTACTCGTTCCCCTGAGAGTTAAGTGCCACTGAATTCAGAGTGCCTTATTTCTGAGTAGACATGCACAGCACTGCACTGTTCAGTGAAATTAGTCCTCCTCACAAAAAGAGATATTTTTAACATCTCAAGCTGCAATTCATTCCCCCTTTATTACTTACCAACTGAGCCTCCTGTAGAAAGCTGACAAAACTCAAACAAGCCATCAAAGACAGGGCAATCCTCTCCAACGTTGACTTGGAAAAGAAAGCAAAAAGGAAAGATTTACAAGACAAACCTTAATTGAAAGGCATTAGCAGCCTCAGCAGAACAAAGAGGTAGAGCTGTCGGACCTCAAAATGGGCTTTGGTCCAAGGCAGTTAGGGTATGAAAGCAATCTGATGGGGGAGTGAGGATGGCAAAGGAGGGGAAATCTGATGGAACCACACAGGAGTCTGAATTGCACAGAGGAAGAACAAAATCTTCCCCTCAAACGAGTCCAGGTAATCTAGACACATTCAGCACAAGCAGAAAGCAGATGCACTGAAATAGGGCGCCTGCATTTTTTAAAAAAATCTTTCATCTTATGGGTTAATCAATACAAGGCTTGACATTTGATCAATCTGTCCCTTGGCACAAAACACATTTGGGAAGCTTGGAAAGGGCACAAAACACATTTAGTCCTCCCCAACCTGCCACCTTCAAACTCACCTGGTGAGGAAAGTGGAAGGGAGAGTAAGCTCGGCATTAGAGAGGGTGGGAATGAACACTTGCAGGAGACACACAGGAACAAATGCAGGAGCTCAAAGAAATAACAGTGAGCAATTCTACTGGGCTGTAGAACATCCAAAGTGCTTCCAATGTGCTGGCTCAGTTTAGAGGCAGAGCTTAGGAAAATTAACTTTTTGGGGGAGTATGGTTCCCAGTGAGTATGGCTACACTGGCTGAAGGCTCCTGGGAGCTACAGTCCAAAAAAACAACATTTCCAAATCTTGGCATAGACACAACAAACTACAATTTATTATTATTATTATCAGAACTATCTGTGTTGTGCCATGTTTAAGCTCTCCTTTCAACGTCTCTCTCTGCCCTTATTCACAAATAGTACAGAAGAGCAACTTTTGAATCAAGTTGGGTGCAAATCCTGCTTTGCCCCCAAACCTAAGCAAAAGTTTCTTTTTTTATCTCCTCATGTGAAAAACAAGAGATAAAGAGGAGCAGGAAGCTCTTGTGGTCGAGGTGGCTCAGTGCTCATAATAACAGGCTATGGTTTGTCGTTATGTCTCAATGCAGCCACTGTCTTCCTATCATAGGAAAATAGTTTTTAAATAAGCTTGGCACAAGAGTCAACACACAGTGTGCTGCCAAAAGATTTCGCTACTGCACTGCAAGGATCATCTGTCCAACTGTGAAGCTTTCTGTAACAATCATTCCTTGACTATAATTTTTACTGTAATAAAAACAAGATTAATGTGGGAAGGCTTCACTTTTTACCAAGAACGGATCCTCTATACATGCACGCACATGCTTCTGTTGTTCCAGCCAACATCAGAACTTACATCGTTGCATCTGCTTGCTGTATTCGGACATATTGTCCGGGCGAATTGAGCGTAGAAATTTGATGTAGTCATCACTGTGGTATTTGGTCATTTCTTCAGCACTAGCTTTGTAGGGTCGCTGGAACGACAATTTAAAAAAACAAAAATAAAACTTGATAATGTTACCAATTTTGTACACAGTTTAGGATCTATCCAGCCTATTTTCCAGTGAGTTTTATGGTTGTGAGCCTCAGCAACACAGAAAAGGAAAGGCCGTGGGAGGCCCTAGATTCCACTCTTTTCATCTAATGTAAACAAGAGGAAGGTGTTAAAAGCACTGTATAAGAGAACCTGAGTTAAGGTCAAGTAGCTTACTAGATCCAGATATTATGAGGCCAATGATCAGACCAGGTTTTTAATCTTTTGTTACTGATCTGTTTTAAAATAAGTGTTTTGAAATTGTTGACAGAGAGTAAACCCAACTGTAGTCCCAACAATAGTGGAGCCATTGAAATCAAATGGGTTTACATACATAGTGCCTAAGAAGTCTCATTTATTTCAAGGGTCTGCTCTAACTGGGACTGAATTCAGATTAAAGGCACTAAAGGTATGCCTGCAAACAGCCACAAGAATTATGGTTATCTTACTGCAAGGAGACAACTGAGATGACTATACTGAATGAGAATATATTTCCTTCCTTTTTTTTTGTTTACTTTCAATATGTGAATGTGCCATAAATCACTTGTTCTACTATTTACTGGCACACCGATAACTGAGAAAATGTGGACTCATGATCTGTATGGGTTTATCTCCAATTTTTTTAAAAAAGAAATATACAATTAACATTTGCATGCTTCCTATAGAATTTATTTTTGGAACACCCCAAGGCTACTGAGGACAAAGACAGGGCAAAGGGGGATGACAATAAGCAAACTTTACCATACAGTGCAGGCGTGGGAATTATCTGGTCCTGCTAGTGTTTGCAGACTGCAACTCTCAGCGGCCCAGCTAGCAGAGCTATAGTGAGGCATGCTGGGAGTTGCAGTTTAACCACATCTGGAAGGCTCTACAATTCCCAGCCCAATATGAGGTGGCTCAGGGACCTCTGGGGCCCTTTTTGGATGAAAAGTGCCCCAAAAGTGGGAGAGATGGCATATGGAAAGATCAAGGGCCACAAAACCAGCTTGTCAGGGTTTGTGTAGGCTCGGAACCATGCTTCCACCCCTCACTGAAAAAGCCTGTTTTGGTTCTGATAACTAAGACAGGGGATTTTGTGCAGAACAGAGAGAAAGCTAACCTGTTCTGTATACAATACAGTAGCTCACTAAATCGCTTACCATATTGTGAATAATTTTTTCTTGTCCTTTTCCCACTATGACGGAGAAAGCACCAGGGGTGCCAAAATCAAAATCACGAGGAATTGTATGAATACAATAATGTACTCAAAACATACAGCATATACTGTACCAAAATCAAAGCATATATACAACAGATTTTCAAATAATATCCACTTCAACCGAAAGGTTCTTGTCCCAAGTATAAAGATATTTACAGCAACCAGTTCAGAGGGCAAATCTTTATCTCACTAATACATAAACACTAATACATGAAGTGAAGGCTAGTTTGGTCAAAATAGGTATTATCTGGAAATCCTTTGTATTGTATATAGGCTTTGATTATATTGTTTTATACATCGTATATGTTTTGAATGCATTATTCTAATCATACAATTCCACTTGTGTTTGGTTTTGGAATCTCCAGTGCCTCCTCTGTTGTGATTAACCACATCAATATCTGTCTTTTTTGTTTTTGTTGTTTCTCCTTATTATATCTTCCAAAAATGTATTTTAAAACTTACATAGATCTCCATTTTTCTGTAAAGGCCATAATTCAGAAGGAGATTATGAGTCATTCGGATCCTGTGTGGTTTCATGGGGTGACCCTGGCCATAATAATAATTTCCAATGTCACCTGAGACAGAAGAAGAGGGTTGGTGAGAAAGAAAAGCCAAGACATACATTATACCACGGACATCTTAAATACTGCAAAAGGTAATAAGGACCAAACAAGAGCAAAATGTTCAAGCTCAGAGGCAGAATCCTTGGAATGAATGCAAAAGGTTTCAGGTTCCTTTTCTGGCATTTTTAGTTAAAAGGGTTTCAAATATAGGTATGAAAAAGGTATTTCTCTTGGAGAGCTGCTGACCATCAACAGAATTGCACCACACTGAGAATAAGAATCATGGTGCCTCCCAGGAAATGAGTAGCAAAGCATATTTTAAGAAGGATTAATCAATTTCACAGAGGCTGGATCTCTCTGCCACAATATTCAGAAGCAATATACCTTAGATGACACGATTAACAACTGGGGAGAGGAAGGTCATCATTCTGATTATTCCACATAAAACCTGGAAAATTACTTTTTGCATTACAACTTCCAGAACCCCTCATCTGCTTTGCTATGTTGGCTCAGAGCTTCTGGGAACTGTAGTCCAAATAAGTAACCTTTCCAACCTCAGTTTCCAGAAGCATTTGCTTGGCATGGGCACTAGAAATAGGGTGCTGGACTTTAAGCCCCATCCAATCCAATCAAGTGACAACCACCAAGTTTGCATCATCCAGAGGAGATGCCCATCAAGGAAAATGTGCCATGGAAAAGTCCAGGGGGGTTTCTCAAGTGGGAGCCATACCAGGATGAGGCCAAATACACCCCTCGCCAAGCTCCCAGGAAAGCACCCTGGTGAAACATGCATGTACACATCCCACATCCAATAAGCACACAATGCACTCCCGCCACAGTTGAAAGCCATCCTCCTTGCTAGAGATCTGGGAGTCTGCCCTGGCTGCTCTGAGGAGGAATCCAAAGCCGATGTGGCCCCCAGGGAAGGAACTGTCCCTTACGCTTGAAAGCAGCTTATAAAACCATCATGCCATCAGGACTGGACAGCTAGTGAAACCCACAGCACCTGCTCCTTTTACCACAAGCATTCTCCTTTCCCCAAAACCAGCCTTCTTGTTCTCCTTCCCAGCCCTGCTACTTCCCTGTTGTCCTCAGCCAACACCTTCTGAAGGCTTCGCTTCCTACCCAAGCCATTCTAACTGCTCTTTTCTGCCCAAGGCCTTTTGCTGCTGGTGGTGCAGCAAGAAACACTGCCACACTTTCCATCAAGCCAAAGCTGGCCAAGCCATTTTAACACCCAGACAGAAAATCCCACACTTCCCTCTCCTTACCAGTTGGAGATGGAATTTAAAAACAAACTTCTTATACTTTCAGGGCCCTCTGGAGCATCTGCTTGAAGTGGCTGCTTCACTCTGCTGAACACGAGGCGGGAGTGGCGGGAATGCTGTCCTATGGGGGGAATGCTGTCCTATAGGGGGAATGCAGCCCCAGACCCCCCAAGGCCTCCAGCCCTTCCTCTAAAACCCCTGGACCTGTCTACTGATTTTTTGTTTTGTTTTTAAGAAATCACCCCATCACTCATTTTGAAGTTGGATACAACATCAAGTCCTATCCTAAAACAAGGATAGAAAAGCGTGTCCCCCCGCCCCATTTTATCTGGCTGCCAAGCATCCCCCCAGGTCACACAACAAAACCTAGATCCCTCCAAAAAGTCAAGCTCACCCCCAAAAAGCTGATTTGGGAGGGAAATGTGTTATCACATAGATGTGTAAGGGGTTAAAATGGACCTCTGACTATCTCTGCTTCAAATTCAACACTCCTGCTGTCGCTGTCCCCTCCACGCTGCAAAACTTCTTCCATTGTGTGCTGATTTTTTTCTTCTCTTGATAAGTTTCCCAGCCTCTTCACTTGACTTTCTTATCTCTTCCCACCCAACCCAGGCTTGTGAAGAGTCCCTCTCATAGTCTCCCAGGGAAAGAAGGAACCATCTCGAAGCAAATGGGAATAGAAGTTCTCTGGTCAATTGGGAAACAAATGTGGGCCTTTTTTGGCCTTATTTCACGGTATGAAACACTTTGGCAACACAAGTAACCACAGGAATGAAGACTAACAAAAATGCTTGTGGACTAGCAACTTTACAAGTCCAATGAGCACCAACATGGCTTCATTCTAGTCACAAGTTACAATATGGCTTTCTGCCAGAGTCTTTGCGGCCTAATGTAGCCGCCCAGTCCTTACAGGTTTCAAACTGAATTGTTTTATACTGTCGAATTGTGTAATATGCTTTTAGATGGTTTAAGACAGTAAGGAAGAACTTAAGCTTTAAACTGTTTTACGTCATCTTAAGAAGATTCTATTGCATGTCACCCTGTGCTTTTGTGATATAGGGCAGGACATAAATGTATGCTTAATATATAACAAATATAAAAGTTTCCAGGGCTTCTTTGCAAAAAGTCTCTTACACAGACTGAAGTCTACCTGGCTTGCCATTCAGCCTCTCCCAGTTCTGCTGGTGGTTTCTCCTTCCGTTTAGCCCCTGACTCCTAGTCTCCCTTCCAACAGCATCTTCCTCTTGGAGCTTTCCACCCACCACCAAAATCCTTCTTAACTCCATATACCATCATAATTGCTGCAACTGTAGAAATTTTTCCTTACTGTCCTTCACTATCCTCAAGTCACCCTCACTATTCCCTGCAGCACAAGAGTTTGCACTACCCATTTGTTCCTCCTACCGCCCCAAAGCCCTCTTGACTGTTTCTTCCTCCCCGCCTCACCCTCCGCCCACGCACCAGACAAAAGCCACAGCCTTGGTTCACCATCTTTTCTGGGGCCTTTCTTCAGAAGCCATAAGCCAGAGGTCTAAATCTTACTACAGCCAAAAAAACCCCACTACTTCACCAGCTGAGCCGGACTTCAGCTTCGCCATTTCCAGTTTGGGGTGTAGTTTCTCAACACTGGCCTACTTTGCAAGAATGCTGTGAAAATTATTAAGATCAAATCAAGCAAGGGTTCCAAAGCTTTTAAAAGAAATTAACTAATAAGTACAGTACTTGGAAGGTGTGCTCCACCACAGCTAGGTATCCTTTGCCTCTTGAGCCCATTCCTTCTAGATATTAATTGATAAACTACATTTATCTCCTGCCTCTAGTCCAGTGAGGCCAAGACACAGCTCCCTTTCTCCCATCATTTGATCCTCAGAATACTGATTGATTTGTACCCCAAATTTCTCCCAGGATGGGATCCAAGTGAAGTAGGACATTCTGAGAGGCAGAAAGAGAAAGAGAGCAACCCAAGGTCTCCCAGACCTGGAAGCCCCAAACCCCAGCCCAAAGCTCTAACCACTACACCAGGCTGACCCTGAGGGCCCCTTCCAGAGCTTCTATCAATTATCATGACCTCCCCACCAATTCATCAATGACCACGACCCCCACCCATCCATCAACGTCAATATCACCACCACCACCACTCCCTCCATCCCAATCACAGGCCCCTCCCTGCATCCCACCCCCTCCTTCTTCTTCACAGGCAGAGGGGTTCAATGGTCCCAAATCCGCTCCACCCCAAAATTCCCTTTTAGGCCATGAAGTTCACTTGTGGGAGGGTACTGATGGGTGGCACCTTCAGCTCAGTCACCCTGCTCCACTCAAACAGTGTCCTACCTCACAGGGATGTTGTTGGGAGGGTTGGAAACCAAGGCCGTTCCTGCACTAGGCTGTTATAGCGCGATTGTTCCACTTTCAACATCGTATGGAATTCTGGGGTTCCTGGCCAGGCCCCTCCCTAAACTGCAAAGCCCAGGATTGCATAGGACATTGAAAGTGGAATAATCGCGCTATAACAGCCTAGTGCGGAAATGGTCCACGATCCTCCCTCACTTGACCGCCGAATCCCGCCTCAAATTCTAACTCTCCCCTTTCTCGCCTTTCCTCTTCCTCCCACATCACCATCATCACCATCATCCTCATCATCACCCCCCTCCAGCATCACTCATGTCAAGCCCCCGAGCCTTCATCCCCCTCTCCCCGCAGCCATCCTCCTCCTCTGCACTCCTCCCCCTCCCTCCCTCCCTCTTCCCACTCATCCTCGCCCCCTCCCCAGCCTTCCTCCCTAGCCCCTCCTCTTCCTCCCTAAGCCCCGCCTCCGGAGCGACCACCTCGCCCGGGACCCCCCTCCCGTCCCCCCTCACCATCGTAGTAGTAGCAGACTTTCCGCTTGGTCCCCTGAGTCAGCGCCATTTTCCGCCGCCGCTGCTTCTCCCTCCTCAGCCCGGACCCGAGCCCCGCCACGCAACCGAGCCCGCCGAAAAGGAGGGAAGTAGCCTCCAGCGCCATCCCCGCCCCCTTCCAATCTTTCCAGCCAATCACAAGTAGAGATGTTTCGAACGCGACCAATGAGAAACTCCGGGAGGCGGGCGGTTTCGAGACAACAAGTTAGATCGAGCAGCGAGGAGTTGCTTGGACTGTACTATTTCTCCTCACAGGAGGGGGGAATAAGACCGGAGTGTACCATTTTCGCTAAAGAGGGAAAGGAGGGGGTAACCGTACATTAGTTTGCTCCCCTTCCAATGAAATGGGAGCTCCCAGTGCCCCCACAAAGAGTATGAAATTTCAAGCTGGAATATGCCATAATTCCCTGGGAGGGGGAGAATTGGTATTAATAAGTGGTTCGCAGACCGGGGGGGGGAAATGTTCTTTCTTGGACTACAACACCCAACATCCGCCACCCAGCATAATATGCTGCGGGATACTGGGAGTTGAAGTCCGAAAATAACTTTTCCAAGCGCTACTTCTAGGAATTCAGAGTCAAATGTATTCCCCATCACCACGACAAAAGTTTCTTTTCTGGGATCCAGTTTACTAACCCTGGGCTGCTGGCTAATTCAGGTGTAGCAGAGATGCATCTGAAACAGCTTGCGGGAAACAGCAAAGCCCATCTATTTCTCTCAGGCCTTTCGGTGTAATTGCATCTGGCTTTTAACTTGGCCCGGTCTGTGATATTTTTATGCTGCCTCCCCCCATCAATTCCACTGTTTTCAGCAACACTGTGCATGGAAAATAAACCTTGCACTGGGAACTTTATGGAAGAGGGGTTCTGCTCATGAGGTGTGCGTTCAGGCCAGCTGCAGCTGGTTTTCTTGGCAAGACTCTTTCAGCGGGGGTTCCTCCTTGCCTTCTTCATGGTCATTTCCGCACTAGCCTGTCCTAGTGCTATTATTCTGCTTTCAACCTCCTATGGAATCCTGGGGTTTGCAGTTTAGGGAGGGCCCTTTGGGGTGACCTTTGAGCTCCCCCACCAAACTGCAAACCCCAGGATTCCATAGGATGTTCAAAGTGGAACAATAGCACTAGAACAAGCTAGTGTGGAAATGGCCTCGGATGGTGAGAGTGAGCCCTGTGAACCCTGGTCTGCCCAGGGTCCTAGTCCAAGTCCCAAAACTTCCCTGGCTTTTAAGATCTCTTCAGAAGTGGGGTTGCCATTGCCTTCCCCAGAGGCTGAGAGAGTGTGACTTGCCCCAGCTTACCTAGCGGGTTTCCGTGTCTGAGCAGCAGTTCGAACCCAGCTCTCCAGAGTCACAGTCCAGCCCTCCAATCGCTATATCGTGCCAATGCATGGGAGTTCTTTAAAAGGGAGGTCCTGAAGGCACAGGCTAAAACTGTGCCATTCAGGAGGAAAAACGGAAGGCACCTGAACAAACCGGAAGGGTTGACTAAAGAGCTCTCAGCTGAGCTCAGTGTTAAGAAAAACATGTACAGGAAATGGAAGAAGGGGGAAATCACCAAAGAAGATTATAAGCAAGTAGCCAGGAGATGTAGGGAGAAGGTCAGAAAGGCTAAAGCACAGAACGAACTTAGGCTGGCCAGAGACATTAAAAACAATAAAAAGGGCTTTTTTAAATACGTCCGCAGCAAAAGGAAAAAGAAGGAGACGATAGGGTCACTGCGCAAGGAAGATGGTGAATTAATAACAGGAGGAAGAAAAAGGCAGAACTCCTCAACACCTTCTTCGCCTCAGTTTTTTCCCAAAAGGATAAAAACACGCAACCTGGCGGTTGGGGAGCAGGTGAGGAAGTGGGGGAAATGCAGCACAGAATAGATAGAGAGGTAGTACAGGAATACCTGGCCACACTGGATGAATTCAAGTCTCCAGGGCCAGATGAATTGCATCCTAGGGTTTTAAAAGAACTAGCAGAGGTCATTGCGGAACCTCTTGCTATAATCTTTGAAAACTCTTGGCGGACAGGAGAAGTTCCGGCAGACTGGAGGAGGGCAAATGTTGTCCCCATCTTCAAGAAGGGAAAAAAGAGGACCCAAATAATTATCGCCAGTCAGCCTGACATCAGTACCTGGAAAGATCCTGGAGCGGATCATCAAACAGTCAGTTTCTAATCACTTAGAAAACAATGCCGTAATTACGAAAAGTCAACATGGATTTCTCAAAAATAGGTCATACCAGACTAATCTTATCTCTTTTTATGACAGAGTTACTTGCTTGATAGATGAAGGGAATGCTGTGGACATAGTATATCTTGATTTCAGTAAGGCCTTTGACAAAGTTCCCCATGACATTCTTGCAAAGAAGCTAGTAAGATGTGGGCTGGACAGGGCTACTGTCAGGTGGATTTGTAACTGGTTGACTGACCGTACCCAAAGGGTGGTCTCCAATGGCAGATTCTCATCCTGGAGAGAAGTGACCAGCGGGGTGCCACAGGGTTCTGTCCTGGGTCCGGTGCTGTTCAATATCTTCATTAATGACTTGGATGAAGGAATAGAGGGCACGCTGATCAAATTTGCAGATGACACCAAATTGGGAGGGGTTGCTAATACGCCTGATGACAGGATCAAAATTCAAAAGGACCTGGACAGATTGGAGAGCTGGGCCAAGGCTAACAAAATGAATTTCAACAGAGAGAAATGTAAGGTCCTACACTTGGGCAGAAAAAATGATATGCAGAAATATAGGATGAGGGACACGTGGCTGGCTAACAGTACGTGTGAAAGGGATCTAGGAGTCTTCATAGACCACAAGCTGAACATGAGTCAGCAGTGAGATGCGGCAGCCAAGAAGGCCAACGCAATTCTTGGTTGCATCAATAGGAGTATGGTGTCTAGATCGAGGGAGGTATTGGTACCACTTTATTCTGCATTGGTTAGACCTCATCTTGAATACTGTGTCCAGTTCTGGGCACCCCAGTTCAAGAAGGATATGGATAAGCTGGAGCAGGTCCAGAGGAGGGCAACCAAAATGGTGAGGGGCCTGGAAGCCATGCCCTATGAGGACAGACTTAGAGAGCTGGGTATGTTTAGTCTGCAGAAGAGAAGGTTGAGAGGGAACATGATAGCCATGTTTAAATATTTGAAGGGATGTCATGTCGAGGAGGGAGTGGGCTTGTTTTCTCCTGCTCTTGAGACCAGGACAAGGAGCAATGGATGCAAGCTGCAGGAGGGGAGATTCCGCCTGAACCTCAGGAGGAATTTCCTGCAGTGGAATGTGCTGCCACGGAGTGTGATGGAGTCTCCTTCGTTGGAGGTTTTTAAGCGGAGGCTGGATGGCCACTTGTCGGGAATGCTTTGAGGGTTTTCCTGCATGGCAGGGGGTTGGACTGGATGGCCCTTGTGGTCTCTTCCAACTCTACATTTCTATGATTCTATGATTCTATGATTATGTAAATCTTTAAATCAGTCAATTGAAATATCTAGTACAGCAAACACTGCAGTTATACAGCTATGGCTCAGTCTCTCTCCACCTGAAAAATAAGAAAATATTAACAGAAAAGGAAACTGAAGGAGTCAGGATAGATTGCAGGCTTGGAACACATTTGTAGGCATATGTTCATCTTTCTGCAGAGTGGCTCCTTCCCCAACTTTCTATTTCAGCATTATTATTTTTATTAAAGCTCATACATTCAATAAAACATTTAGATAAATTAAGTACACATCTGAATACCTGTTACATTACAACACTGTAAAATTAAACATCAAAATTGTTTAGCAGCTCTTTAATACTGAGCCAACAAACATAATCCCCCTTTTACCAAATTGACTTCCTTCTCTAAAATTTTTGGGTACATCTCTATTTCTTCTGGTGCTTCAAGTTCTTGTCTTATGTTTCAGACGTATGTCTTCAGTGCTATTTTTATTTATTCTTCCATTATATATCCATATTTCAATGTATTCCCAGTTTCCTTACCCAACTTTCCCCTGTAGCCGTTTCTCTCCTCCCTGCCCAACCATTCTGTTTCCCGTCCTCACTTCCCCTGGCCCCCATATGAATTCTGATTTTTCACACCTCACCCCTAAACTCTGGAGGAAGGAGAAAGGTAGACGAGCAACCAAAGCAGTCAGTGGCACAAACGTTTTTAATCAAATTCAGCACAAAGATTTCAGAACGAAAGACCCGCCCTCTTGCACAGGAATGGAGCCTGTTTGCAGAACAGGGGTGCTTGGAGTCAGTCATGTCTCCTTTCGATTGCAAGGGGAGAACATGCTGCATGGAAAAACCATGGAGAAGCATGGATAGAACATGGGCAGAGTACTTTTTCACTCTTAGGTATTATCATTTTCAGTTGTGAATATCAGTTATACAGCATCATTTACACACCAGCAGAGATGGCAAAAGCATTTTTGTGGTCCCAGTCCCCCCAAAGTTTACCAACCCCCTCATTTGCATGAGTTTAAAGCCATTTTTGTCCCCAAACCATGCAGAAATCCCCAAAAGACATGAAAATACTCCCACTGCAGCCCAAGAAGCACTCCTAAACCTCATATACCCCCAAATACCTCCATTTTCCTTTGCAAATCCTCTCAAAATGGCTGCAGGAAGTCACTCCCTGCCACCATTTTGAGAAGGACTGGAGATAAAAATGGAAATATTTGGGTTTGCATGTGACTCATGGGGTGCTCTGGCACCATATCAGTTACCCACCCCACGATTTTCAGAGTCACCTGAGGGAGAGAGGAAAAAGATGGAGGTGTCTTAGTTTGTGCTCCATCAAACTCAGTCTAAAAAATAATCAAATTTCCGATTGTTGGGTAGATGCTCCTAGCACAGGTGATGTCTTCTTGGCACATTGGATCTCTTTTTCTATTTCTTGTGGCTTAGCCCCAGGAATGTGTAAAGACATCTAGACAATAATAACGTCTCCTAAATAGCTGCAGCCTTCCCATATCTCCCCCACTGGGACTAAAAGGACAGGATTCCAGTCTCAGAAGATCAGTCTCCCACAAAGTGTGGATAAATCAGTTCCTTCCTCCATCTTTTTGGAGATGTGTGTCAGGAGAGACCAAAACACTGGGAGATTGCCTCGTATAGTTCATGAGCAATTTTCGTCCAGTGTCATCCTCCTCAGACCTGCTGCTCGTATTGTCCTTCAGTGGCAGTGAAAAAGTCCTCCAAGACCCCTTTCAGGAACTCAAAGGTTGGCCGCTGCTCAGGGCTGTCCTTCCAGCATTTCAGCATCAGTTCGTAGAGCTCTGGGGGACAGTTTTCCGGAGCCGGCATCCGATAGCCCCGCTCCAGGTTTTGGATGACTTCTGGGTTGCTCATCCCTAGAGCCACAACACAAAGCAGGGTTAGGAAAAGGCTTGGGAAAGGTGGATCCAAATATATAGACTGGAGAGCAGAGCCAAAACTAGCAAAATCAACAGGGTTAAATGAAAGGTGATACATTAAGGCAGGAAAAATCAAAGGCACAAAGTATACACAAAAATAGGGTAGATGATACTTGGTTTGAAAGCAGTACATATGGAGTGGATCTAGGGCAGTGGTTCTCAACCTGTGGGCCCCAGATGTTTGTGGACTTCAGCTCCCAGAAGCCCCAGCCACTATGGTCAATGCTCAGGGCTTCTGGGAGCTGAAGTCCAAAAACATCTGGGACCCACAGGTTGAGAACCACTGATCTAGGGTCTTAGAAGACTGCAGACTAAACACGGATCAGTAGTGTGCCACAATAGCCAAATCCCCCAATGCAAGTCAACAGGAGCGCAGTATCCAGACTGAGGGAGGTCTCTGGCCATTTCTGCATGAGACTGTTATAGCGCTTTGATTCCACTTTCAACATCCTATGGAATCCTGGGGTTTGTAGTTTCGGGAGAGGCCGGCTGCAAACCCCAGGATTCCATAGGATGCTGAAAGTGGAATCAAAGTGCTATAACAGTCTCGTGCGGTAATGGCCACAGTCCCACTCTATTCTGTTTCGGTCAGACCTCACCTGGAGGAGTCCTGTGTCCGGTTCTGGGCACCACAGCTCAAGAAGGGTATTATCAAGCTGGAACGTGTCCCGATTTGTACTGCCCTTAGACCAGTGGTTCTCAACCTGTGGGTCCCCAGATGTTCGTGGACTTCAGCTCCCAGAAGCCCCAGCCACTATGGTCAATGCTCAGGGCTTCTGGGAGCTGAAGTCCACAAACATCTGGGGACCCACAGGTTGAGAACCACTGCCTTAGACAGACGTCTAAGCCACATCGCTTTCCCACCCTGCTCTTCTGGATTGGTAAATATCGCCCATTCCCTGGAATCTTGCTATCAACCTTTCCTCCCTTTTCTTCAGTTAGCTGCTACGCAAATGTCTGTGACTGTCTGAATCTTGTGTGTGTGCATGATTAAATTCCCCTCAATATACACATTTTAATCTACTTTTGACCCTGTGGTTGGTTCTTCCAGCAAGTTTCCCCGTAAACGTTGGTGGAAAGATCTCGCTAGGTTACCCCACCTCTTGCACACCTCCTAGTTTGAATTAATTAATTCCTCTTCTTTTCGCTGAGTCGAAAAGGACCTCAAGGTCCCCTGCCTTTGAGAGTAAAAAGTCACCTGTTGATTTATGGCAACCCCATGAATTTCATAGGGTTTTCTTAAGGAAGCAATTCTCCTGCAGAATTCAACCTAACTGCAGGATTGCTTTGCTTTGGAAGGCTTCTTGAGAAGCTGATGGTGGTTTACTCCTGCTTGGTGACTGTTCTAATATTTTTTTAAATGTTTTATTAAATATTGAAGCAAAACACAGACAAACAAAAAAGAAAAAAAGCCAATAAAAATAATACACAATACCGAAACCTTACATACAGCCAAAACAAGAAACAAGACAATACAACAACCGTTTATTGCTAAACTAACAAGAATTAACAAACAAATAATTAAAAAGAAAGTTGGTTCCGCCCTTATTGCGAACAGCTCCCACTATAATCATTGTACTTAACATGCCTTTAAAAGTACCACTACCGTCTAAGCTATTTATTGTCGCTCATAATATATTCTATCTTAAACAATAAAAGTATATCATATTACAAACACAAGCATTATAACAAAACGTTATTAAAATAATATTATTAAGTCTCGCATAAATACCCAGAGATCTAGTTAAATAAATCTACCAACAAAAAATACAATTAAAAATAAATCATAACACTTATCCTCTAAATTGTGATTGTTCTAGTTTTTCAAATTGATGAATAGAAAGGTTTGAAATTGCAGCCATTTCCGGACTACACTCTTATAGCGCGATTATTCCACTTTCAACATCCTATGGAACCCTCTCGAAACTGCAAACCCCAGGATTCCATAGGATGTTGAAAGTGGAATAATCGCACTATAAGAGTGTAGTGCGGAAATAAAGCGGGGCCTTAGAGGACCCCATTTGCTTTTCAGGCCTTGAGTTCTGACTGCTGACGCCTTCCGCAAGGGACATTCATCAAGAGGAGAATGACTGTGTCCTGCTGCTGAAAAATTCTCACCTGGATAAGGGATCCGGCCGTAGGTAATGATCTCCATCAGCAAGATTCCAAAGGACCAGACATCCGATTTGATGGTGAACGTCCCATAATTAATAGCCTCTGGAGCGGTCCACTTAATGGGGAACTTGGCACCTGAAGGGGGCAAGAAAAGTAAGAGTCTATCCTTGGTCACTGCCCAAAATGTGTTGAGAGACTTTTTAATTCCCTCTCTCTCTCTCTCAGGCCATTTCCGCACTATAGTGCTATTATTCCACTTCCAACATCCTGTGGAATTCTGGGGTTTGTAGTTTCCTAAGAATTCTAAATGGCTGAGAAGTCTCAGTGCCCCTCCCTGAACTGCAAACCCCAGGATTCCATACGAAGTTGAAAGTGGAATAATAGCACTGTAACAGTGTAGTGCGGAAACGGCTCGACTTTCTGATCCTGCAGAGTTGCCTTCCTGTTCTCACTGCAATGGCCACAAGAAGGAGCTCTGCCTCCACCAGATTACAGTAACATTTTTTTTTCCAATTTTCAAAGCTTTATTTTCTCTCTTAGACTATAAATAAGTGTTTTCACTATGGAAAAGAAAGTTTAGTGCAGTACACTTTCATGACTGCGGATGACTTTTTTTTCCCCTGAAGATTTCAAAAAGGACAAAAGCTTAGAAAAAAAAATTGAATGCTGGAATACAGTTCTTTATAAAGTCTCTTGTGAAAATTAAAAAGGAAAAACCACAAACTGATTTATTGCTTTTCTTTTGAACAAGCCTTTTAAAATGACCTGAGAGGGGAAGCCATGATTTGGCATAGGCTTGCAAACTTTCGCAGTCTGAGCAAAAAATCCCAGTTTGTCTTGTTGGAAGAAAGTTTTGGAGCAACCCAGGCCCAAAATAGATAAATGCCTTTGGGAAGAAGCACACTCAGAGGAGCTGGACCCAATTCAGGCCTTCTCTGGCAGGAGATACAGATGAAAAAGGGGACTTTGGTGCACACAGGCTTATGTCACAGAAACACTTCTAATTTACTATGTCCTGGGAGGATGTTTACTTTAACCCCCACATGGGCACTCTGCCTCCGGACTGGCAATGGCAGTGGTGTCTTCCATACCATCGGGGCGGTGAATCTGCTCTGGATTTTAGCCTGAACTTTGTAGGAATAACCTGAACAACCCCATTTTCCATCCTGGATCTCTTTTCTTGGGGGGCGGGCACATGGACTGCCAAAACATTGAGTAAAAAAACCCAGAGGTAACCATAAGTCCTCTCTTGGCTTTCCAAACTAGGCTGGTTTCTTATATCACACAGTGCAAAAACCTGTTTAAAAGATGCACGGCTCCATTTGGAGACGCCTAGGTGAGGCAATTCACATTCAAGGGGAGTTTTGAAAGGGGGCAAGGGCCTAAAAAAAAAATGTGGGGCCACACCTGCCCCTTGAGCTAGAGTTCTGCCTCCCACCCTCCCAGGCTCTGTGCTCTCCCGCTTCTAAAAGGAACAAGCACGGAACAGGAGCAATTCCAGAACTAAAATAACTGTCCTGGCAAGTCCCAAAGGACGTAAGTTCAGGACAGTCTCCTGCTTGGGTCAGTCCCAAAAGCTGCCATGACGGCGCCACAAGCATCTACCGTGGAGGGAGGAAGGAGACTGTTCTAAGAAAGAGAACAACTTCCTCCACATCTATCAGAATCCGCAGCATGCAAAGTCTCTTGTTATCGCTGCAGCTGCGGCTCTTAACCACAGGTCCCCCCGACAGACACACACACGTGTGTGCGCAGAGCGTTCTCTCACACGTCTTTCTTCCCACACACACGCAAAGCAGCCCCTGTGGGCTCTGGCTTCCTCAAGAGGCGGGCGTTTGCATCAAGCTGAAGGCGAAAGCAGAGTAGCTGGGACTACCTGATGCTTAGGCGGGAGATGGGAAAGAAAGGTGCTTCTCAAGCTTGCCTCACTCTCCATGCTGCAAGGTAACTTGATTTTGGCCATTTCCGCACTAGACTGTTATAGCGCTATGATTCCACGTTCAACATCCTATGGAATCCTGGGGTTTGCAGTTTTGGGAGGGGGCAGCCGGCCCTCACAAAACTACAAACCCCAGGATTCCATAGGATGTTGCAAGTGGAATAATAGCGCTGTAACAGTCTAGTGCGGAAACGGTCCTTGTTTTGTGCAAGGTTGTCTAAAGCAGCTGTCTCCTCTCCCGCAACGACAACTTGCTGACAGATGTATATCTAGGGTAGGACAAATAGGACATGAGCCGGGGGGATGCAAAAAAGCCGTGCCAGAAGATTTAGCAGCAGAGGAAGAGAAAGAGGAGGAACAGTGGGCAGCTGGGGCAGCTCTCAATCCGGAGGGCACGTGCCCTACTTGCCCAGTCCTAGATACTGCGGACAAGGCCTGGGTGGAGAAGAAAGAGTGCTGTTAGGGGCCTCCCTGGCCCCTAACAGATCCCTTGTGCCAGTCTATTGAGGGGTTTTGTCTTTTTAACCAATCAAATCCAAGCACTACATAAAACTCTGTTTGCTTAGGGACCAAAAATCATAATTGTCCATCTCCCACACACACAGGCACTGGTTTGGTGCAGCATTGTAATGCCCCCCCCATGGGTATCCCATCCATTTGAGTGAACTTAATGGTCTTTTTTAGAGGCTCAAAACCTAACGACAGTTCTGGGGCAACATGAGGGATTAATTGACTCTGGGTGCTGTAAAGAGCCATGGGGTAAGAAGACGGGGCATCACTCCAACGCTTGCCCTAGGCGCTGTTTACGCTAGATACACCACTGCCTGCCGCGCCACCCAGGGCCCCTTCCTCATCATCCTAGATCCCACAGGGAGGCCAGCACCATCTGCCACGTTCTAGCCGGGCTGGGAAGAGGACCCACCTTCCTGGGCCGTGTACTCATCATCCTCGATCAGCCGGGCCAGGCCAAAGTCAGCAATCTTGCAGCACAGCGTCTCCGATACCAGGATGTTGGCAGCTCGCAGGTCCCGGTGAATGTAATTCTTCTTCTCAAGGAAGGCCATCCCTTCTGCTATCTTTGGGGAACAAGAGGGTGGCCCTGTCAGAAGTTCCTTTGTTGCTGCTTCATTCCACTTTCCCTTCCCTCCCAGGAGTTCAGGACTGCAGGGTACCCGTGGCGTTCAGTGGGCAAAATTAAGTCCTTGCACTGAAAATAAGATTTCTGCCCCCCAATGAAATTTTCCTTCAGCCCCAAACTTCTAGCATTGCAGGGAGTAACACGTTGAAAACCATTCATGTCTATAGAGATAAAATAATAAGAGGATTATTAGTGACAAAGTTAATCTAGATTTCGCATAATGTTCTAATAGTTAAGTACAAGCATTTACAAAAAATTGTATGCAACAAGGGCGGAATTTTTTTTTAGTAGGGGTTTCTTTTTTTGTATTTGTGATAGATGTTTATAGCTTTTTAAGGTATTTTTTGCTTTTTATTTGCAACATATTATAATTATGTGTTTATAATTTTATGTATTGCCTTGTAATTTTGTTGCTTCTTTTTTCTTTCTTTCTTTTTTTAAACCATTCATGTCTAGAAGTCTTGGGTTAGTTGTGTTCCCATTCCCTCGGTATCTTTGCTTGCTCCTTTCCTTTGGAGGCCTAAACTGTATTTCTAAATATTCAGCTGAAGCTTGAAGTTACAACAGTACTAGAAATTTAGGGATGGAAGGAGAATTTCATTGTGTGGGGGTGGAATTCTTATTGGGGACAGGCAATAAGCCCTCATTTTGCCCCCCCCCCACACACACACAAGCCAAGCTTGGAAATGCAACATCTTTTGGGCTACCTTTGTCAGAATTCCTCAACCTACCTGGCCAGTGATCATGCTGACTGAAGGATTCTGGGAACTACAGTCCAAAAAAAATAATAATAATAATAACCCCAGTTCTCTAAGCTCAGAATCACCACGCAGTTGACGACCATATATACATGTGTGTATGTACATATGTGTGCATGTATATAGTGCACACAAACACACACATTCATAAGATACAGGAACAATTTACATTGTGGCTATAACCCCCATCATCCTTGACCAGTGGCTATGCTGGCTGATGGATGGTGTAGTCAGAAACTTTTAGACAGACCTGCATTGGGGAGAGCTATGTCTAATTCCTTTGAACCGAAACAAACACAGCACTGCCATCCTCCCAAGGTGCCTACAGCAGAGAAGTCACGATTGTTTGACCAGATTACATTGGTAACAGAGAGGTGTTTCTAGTTCTTCCATTGCAGAGAGAGGCCCTGGAGAAGCTACAATTCCCCCACACCCTCGGAAGATGATTTTATTTTTGAGACATGCAATCCCTCTGGGTCTCCGAGGAGAACCTTTTTTCCCCAAAAGTGCTCCTCCTTGGCCTTCCTTCCTCCCAACTCGCTCCCCCGTTTTTCCTCATCCTCTTGTTCGCACCTGGGCTGACATGTCCAGCAGTTTATAGATGGTCAGCCTGCTGCCTTCAGGGCCTTTGAGAAAATCCACCAAGTTGCCTATGGGTAGGAAAGGAAACCACATATCAAAACATGTGAAGTAAGCATGGGCATGTCCGCAGTGTCCCTGAGCCTATGCTGAGTTCCTCTACTAAAACAGCAGATAAGTATCAGCAAGAGATTCATTCCATTTGAGGGACCACAACTCTAGAAGTGCAGCTAACAATAATATCAACAGTAGCAATGATAACGGCTGAGAGCCTACATCATGCTCTGCGCTTCATAACTGCACAAATCTGTAGCTGTGCTGCAGAAACACGACAAAACTCTGTGAGTGAATTGTGAAAGTGTGCATCTGGACAAGAGGACTCTGGTGTGCGCATCAGGCAGTTCTATTGCACATCGGCACCCCTGTTGTGCTCCAACGCCTCCCAGCCTGAGTCTACCCAGCAGGTCCTGTTGCACATGAGTCGCTCCACCGGCTACCATTGCGCAAAGGACTCCCATCCATAGCAACACCACAGCAGCCCCTCGGTGAAGACGGATGTTCTCACACCACTGGATTCCATTTCCCACACTTAACAAAGGCCCCTGCTGAATTCTAGACATAAAACATGATAATAATAAGTCTGGTGGTACTGTGATATTTCTGGCCAAGATTTATACAGGAGCTGAAGCTGGTGCCAAGAGAGCCTACGATCTCTGAAAGGCCGGAAACCACTCCCAGACCCCCTGTCTATTTCTGTCTCCTGGCAGGCTGCTCTCATTGTGGCGATGTGTCGCAACCACCTTCCACTTCCTTCTCGTTCTCCACTGCCCTGTGCCAAACTCAGCAAGCCGGGGGTCCTGACCTCCATTAGGCAGAGCAAAGGGTGATGCAGAGGAATTTCCAAAATAACTCTGCCGGCTTAGGGGAGGCGGAAGGAGAGGAGAGAATGGACAGCCAAGGGCAGGATGGAAGACTATGCTCTCTGTAGTCAAGTAGAAGAAAGACGTGCAGCCACTGGGCGCACTTTCTTCACCAACCGTGAACTAATTTCTCTCCCTCTCCAAACTTTTCCTGCTCTCGATACTGTCTGAAGGACAGTGTCTTCTCATATGACCATGCCCAAGCTCTAATAATTTTTGGAGAGAGCCTTCTCTGGGCCCTTCCACCTTCCCGAGCACATGTAGCGGGAATGTGAAAGAGGACCTTCTTTGTGGCTGCTCCTAGACTCAGGAAATCCTGTCTCAGGGAAGCAAGACCAGCTCCTTCCTTACTCATCTTTTGTCAGGTTCACCTTCAGGACACCATAAGTTGGAAGTGACTTCAAAGGTGCGCAACAACAAGAGCAATGACGAGCTTTCTATATTCCCACAGTCTTTGAGGAACTGATCTTTTTTAAAACAATAAAAGGGTATTTCTTAAGGTGCTATAATGCTTTTATTTTTGGTTTTTACACCAATGTTTTAAACAGTTTTAATTCTATAGACAGTTTAACACGGCTTTAATCCTAACCTTTCGTATGTGTTCTTCCTTGCATTTCTCCTTACCTCACAAGCCACCCCGAGTCCCAGTTTTTGGGAAAAGGCAGGGAATAAATAAAGTGCTCAACAGATATCCCCAAAAAAGACAACACCTGGCATCCTGTTGGCGAATTATAATGGCACATCAGACTTAAGTCACATACCCCCGACATTTCATGGATGAAAAGAAGAGAATGTGTGGTACAACAACATCTCCATGTGAGATCAAGATGGCAGGGGTTATCAAGGAAGAAGAACACACAAGATAGTAGAGGCTGCAGCGGTTTGTTTTTGCCTAGGCTGAGTGGGAAGGGCAAAACTTCACCCCCTTCTCTCCCCACTAATTTATTGTGGTGCAAACTACTTTTTTTTTTTATCTTGAGCTCATTTGCAGCAATTGAAGTAGCTTGAGGAAAAAGAGGAAAGTGGGAAGAAGAGAGAGAAACTGGGGCATTTTAAAATCAGATGAAAAAATGAGACAACAGAGGAGTAATTGGAACTGTCAAATGGGGACAGTTGGAAGATATGATGCCATGGTAGCACACTTTTCCCCCTCATTCCAGAGGTCAGAATTCTATTCCAAAAACCACTGGCCAAAATCGTCTTCAAACCCACTTTGTGAGCAGCACAGCACCCTCTCCAACACATCAATTTCTGTGTTCTCAAACAGTGGGGTGATGAGCAGAGATTATTAGCTATATTAGCTATTTTCCTTTAGGTAGATGAGCTGCAAAGACATCATGCGCAGGGATCTCATGAGGAAAACAGCTGGATGCATTGTCAGTGGTGGAGAACCTGTTGCCAGACTTAGCACTTCAGACAGATCTATTAAAGTTCAGGCTAATGCCCAGAATGGGTTTGCCAGCCCACTGACGAGGGAGCCACCAGTTGCCACCCCACCCCGGATCCAAACGGAGGTCTGCTAGAATGCAAAATGCAGGAAATGCTGCCTGAGCGCATCACCTTTTTCCATGAATTCCGTGATTATGTACATGGGTCTCTGAGTCACCACCGCATACAGCCTCACCAGCCGCGGGTGCCGCAGTTTCTTCATCAGGTTGGCTTCAGCAAGAAAAGCTTCCGGCGACATGCTGCCTTGCTTGAGACTCTTGATAGCCACCTTTGTATGGCCATTGTACATACCTTCAAACAAAGGGAGCAAAGAATTTAGGCTGGGGCCCACTGCAGTTGGGAGGAAAATGATGCACTTCAAGAAAGATATTAAAAAGTTGGAATGCATCCAGAGGAGGGCAACCAAAATGGAAACCAAGAAGCCCTAGGAGGAACAGCTTAGGGAGCTGGGGATGTTTAGCCTGGAGAAGGTTAAGAGGTGACATGATACCAATACTTAAATGTTTGAAGGGATGTCCTATGGAGGATGGAGGAAGCCTGTTTCCTGCTACTCCAGAGACTAGGACATGGAGCAATGGATTCAAACTACAGGAGAAGAGATTCCACCTGAACCTCAGGAAGAACTGTGGTCAGAGCTGTTTGGCAGTGGAATATGCTGCCTTAGAATGTGGTGGAGTCTCCTTCTTGGGAGGTTTTTACACAGAGGTTGGATGGGCCATCTGTTGAGAATGCTTTGACTGTGTTTTCCTGTATGGCAGAATGGGGTTGAACCGGACAGACCTTGGGGTCTCTTCCAATTCTAGGATTCTGTGATGTTTTCTAGTCAAGAAACCTCAATCAGAAAGATTAATCAAACAGTGAGAGTTTTCTCCCAGTATTCAAATATCCTGAAGTGTGCTGGATAGTTTTTGCTCAAAAAATTTTTGACCAACAACCCACAAGTCATTCTGCACAGCAAAATCCTCTAGAACGCTTCAGGCTGCTCAGATACAGGGGAAATACTGCACTGAAATACTCCACTGAGGGAAGAAAACTACAGTAATTGCATACAGTAATTGTGCAAACTATTTCTGCACTTTAAACCTGGTTTGCAGCAACTGAAGTAAGCTGAGAACAAATGGAGAAAGTGGGAGAAGGAGAAAAAAACCTGGGAGTTGAAAAGAGGGATGAAAGAGGATTAATTGGAACTGTCCTGGCAAATCAGGAGAGTTGGAAGGTATGTAATTATTCATCTTTGCATGTGAAAACAAAACAGTCAAGGATTTATATCCCTGCCAACCAATCCCCCGTGGGTCAGAACCAGAGTGATGCCCGATCCTCTTGCTGCTCCTCTTGGCACGGTTGGTTGCTCTCTTCTAAGGGCTAGAAACATACATGCTTTTTGGCTGGCCCTCAAATCGGATCAAATTCACAGCAGAGCAGAACATCCCAAGATCCCTGACGAGGTGATCCACTCACCCTTCCAAACTTCTCCAAATTGTCCTGCTCCCAGCTTCTCCTCCAACTTGATGTTCTCCCGCGGCACTTCCCACTCGTCTTGCCACCAGGGCTTCTGCGGCTTCTGGGTCTGGCAGGGTTTGCCAAGCCGGGTGCAAAGGCCATCCGTGTTGCCTGCAAAGAAGGCAGCATGAAGATGGAAGAAACAGACGAGGCACAGAGTCATGGCAGAAGACGGGGCTGCAGTGCCCACGCACCCTGCAGTTTTTCATGGATGAAAACTGGGACACACGGGACCGAGCAAGATCAGATTGTATTCAAAAGGGTGCAGCCAGCGAACAAGAGGGCAAAGGGTGTTAATGCAGAAAAACATACAAAACTACTGTTTTAAGTAGAGAAACCTTGGAATGCAGGTAGTGAGTTTATCCTGCTGTTTTAAATTAGTTCTGCACGTTGAATGCAGTTTGCAGTGATTGAAGTAAGCTGAAGATGTAGAGAGAAAGTGGAAGGGCGGGAAGGAAACTGGGACATTTTAAAAGCAGCTGAGAAAGTGGGACAGTAGAGAACTATCCAGGGTTGTCCCTGCCAAATCTGGAGAGCTGGAGCTTATGCATCACCATGGGGTCTCACAAATTGGGAAGAAAAGTACGGTCTTCACATTGAACAAGGGCTTCACTTGGCTCCCCTGTTCAATGTCCAGGTGGGCCCCTGTTTGTATCTCCTGAAATTTTGTCCCTCTTTTTGAAAAAAGGAAAGAAAGAAAGGAGGAGAAAGAAGGTAACATATTATTCCAATGTGTTTTAGGATTAAAAGAAACCCAGTTGACGATGAGGCTAAAATATCGCAACTGCAGCCAGGCAGTGCCAGAACTCCTTAGATGTGGAGTGTGGGGGTCTGTATTAGCCTGGGATCCTGATTTCCCCCTCCTGTAAGAGCAAGCCAGGGGGCAGGGTGATATCATGGGAGGATTGGGTGCACCCATAGGTGAGCAAATTCCAGAAGAGTGTTGTAGCAAAATACACAATAAAAATGCAAAGGCCTAAATCCAGTTACAAACTAAAGTAGTCTCATTGAATCAATTCCTGAACAAGTCATTCACTGATGAATATCCATTGATCCAACGGGTCTACTCTAGTTGGGACGAATGATCGGATTAATCCTAGAGAGTCCTGGCTCTCTAGGAGACTGGTTTCCGTGGACTATAGGCCACTCAGTTGGACACAGGAAGGGGGCACAATCTCTCCCCATTGCCAGATAGGAGGCACGTGTCCTCAGACAACCTCTTTCAGCCTTACGCATATAATGCTCCACCAGGCTGTGCAAGCTGTCAAAAGTGATGCGCGGGGAGATGTAGAAGCCGCCGTTGTCCATGTTGC
This sequence comes from Iguana delicatissima, assembly GCA_948472985.1. Classification (NCBI taxonomy): domain Eukaryota; kingdom Metazoa; phylum Chordata; class Lepidosauria; order Squamata; family Iguanidae; genus Iguana; species Iguana delicatissima. Next base: position 245,192 of record CAOKZL010001008.1, on the reverse strand, counting down.
GGATCTTGTAGTGCTTCACAACTTCCCCCTTGTCCTGGTCAAAGTCTCGAACAGAGAGGCTGAAGGAGCCTGGGGAGATCCAAGAGAAAACCGTCAGTGTGGCTGGCTGGTTTCTTTTCTCTCCTGCTCCCCAGAGACTCATGGATGTTTAGAAGAAGCAAGTTCAGGACGCCTGATTTAACACATGCTCATGATCAGAGGTCTGGAAGCCAAACTTTATGAGGAATGACTGATACTTATCATCATTAGTATAATAATATTTAATAGATGGAGAAAGAGAGATACAGCATCTATATTTTTATCTGTATCTGTATCTATGCCCATAAGTATCTTAGCAGACTTAGCATTTTAACGAGCACAGCAACCGGGAGGGCCTCCTCTATTAAATATCACCTGCCAGTCATGCACTCTTATTGATGTGATCATACACAGCAACACAGGATGTCCTCTGCAGTGTGTGGGGAGAACAACCACAGACCTGTGTACACAATTCAGGAACCACAACTCTGCATTTCTGACCGGGGCCCCTTTCATACTACACAAATATACAGAGGCATATCTAGGGTGGGGAAAATAGGGCATGCGCCCTGGGCACCGATGCCAGCGGGGCACAAACAAGCTGTGCACGTAGTGGGGTGGGGGTAAGAAGGTAGGGATGCAACTTTCATGCTTGCCTTGGGTGCTGTTTACACTAGATACGCCATTGCAAATATAGCGTGATAATGCCACTTTAACTGCTACGGGTACATCCTATGGAATTCCGGGGTTTGTAGTTTGCTGAGATACTGGAGCTCTCTGGCTGAGAACACTAAATCTCCCACCCTAAACTGCCAGTCCCAGGACTCCATAGGATGGACCCACGGAGGCAAAGTGGAATCATAGTGCTATATATGTGTAGTGTGAAAGCGCCTCAGGAGGCTGGAGCAACCAGGGGCCAGGCGTTTCAGCTTGAAACACCACAGCCTCTCTGGCTTTTTATTAATGTTAGTCAGTCATTTATTTATTGCAATCCGTAGATCCAGGACTTGAGGATAAAATAGAACATGTACAAAACATTTGAAGGGAAAATCAAAACAATAAGAGAATCATAATTGATTGTTGCCTAACACAGAGTGAGCTCTAATTCCAGCCACGTCTGTGAGGAATTTGGCAACAGCCAGGGGCACTTTTGGGGACTTGTCTTGAGCAGGATCCTGATATAAAATTGATCTGAACTTCCAGGAAATTAATTCAACAATGGGGTAATTAAACAGTGGTGGAGCTGATTATAATATCTACAAGCCAAAAGAATATGCTTCATTGACTCAACTCCCAAATTATCACAAGGGCATCATCTTTCCAATCTACCTCTCTGTCTCTCTGATTTTTTCCCTGTTTGGCACTGAGGTGCCATATCCTTCAGGCATTTTGGACAAAAGGGAGAATTTCTGGATTCATGGACTAAAGACCCTAATGCCCCATGGCCTCAACCATGGATGATACATACCATCATCCACAGAGAATGCTGAAAACAGAGTGACCCAAATAGCCCTTTTGGATGGAGCTCCGTTTCATCTTTAGCAACTGAAGAAGTTGGAAGCTGGATTGCTTTGCTCATTTTATAGTTTGTGGTTCTGTTTGTTAATCTCAGCAATACAAATATCTGTATCTATGGCACAGATGTTACATATTCATCTGCACAACAGCGCTGCCTCCCCGCAGTCTGTTGGCAATGGTCGGTTACCTTTGCTGGATTCGCTTTCCCGGATGAGGAAGGCGCCGTGTGTGTTACCCGCGGTCAGGAGTTGTCGTTCGGCGTCCTTCCTGCTAAGTGCTTTGAAAAACCAGCTGCAAGAAACAACACAGGCATTTGAGAAGTTTTGGTCACACATTATGGTGTTGGTGGGGGCAGCAGCCACAGATCCTTTGGTTTAAAACCAAACAATGCAAGAATGCTACTTCTGACAATCAGAAGCACACAGTGTTTTAAAAGATGCATTTCGTTTTTACTTTAAACGTTCAATGTGCCACGTCTCCTATAAGAAATATTTCCAAGGGAGCTTGCAAGTAAGACACAAACAAATGAAAAGAACTAATAGAAATATACTCAAAGATAGAATATGAATCTGCCTTCAAACTACAAAAACTCAAAAGAAAGTACAATGACTCGTATGACAGAAATGAACAACCTCCACAAAACTACATTAGAATTGTTCAAATATGTTTTGTGGAAAGAAGGAATTTAATTCAAGGTAAGGGCCTAAATACACCCATCTGATCTTGAATGCTAAGCAGAGTTAGCTCTGGTTAGTACTTGGATGGGAGACAGCCAACAAATATCAGGTGCTATAGGCTATAGACCAGGGAAGGAAGTGGCAAAACCAACACAGTCCCTTGTGAATCTACAAAAATATCACAGCCCCACAGGTCATGCTTGTTAAGGGAAGCTAAGCCCCTGGGTCTTGGGATGGAGGCTAAATACCTCTCCCTAAACTGCAAACCCCAGGATTCCGTAGGAGGTTGAAAGTGGAATAATAGCACTAGGACAGTATAGTGTGGAAATGCCCTTACAGTATGGCGACCCCATGAATTTCCTAGGGTTTTCTGAGGCAAGAAATACTCTGCGGTGGTTTTGCCTGTTCTTTCCTCTGAAATATAGCCCACAGCCCCTGGTATTCCTTGGCAAGCTCCCACCCAAGTGTTAACCAGGGCTGATCCTGCTTAGCTTCCAAGACACCATCTAGTACCTTTAGGATGGCATTCTAGTAAAGATACAAGTTACAGTGTTACAATATTCATGAACCATTACAGCTAAATGAAGTCCATATAACAAATATTATTAATGTGTTTGCGATGTAACCCTAACGTTATTCATTTATTTCCTTTTTATTTAAAAAAAAAAAAAAATTTGATGCCCACTGGCAGAGAAGGAGTCTCTTTTCTACTCACGGCTCTTGTTCTAGACTGTTCATCTTTGCGACAAAGTTGCTTGGGATGAAGCCCACTTGCCCGGTCGTGAGCGACTGAGCTTTCCACCACTCCCCGGACCTATTGGGGAACAACGAGACGTCTTTATTTCCCATCCCACAATGGTCCAAGAAAGGGGACACAACCGTTTGGTCAAAGAAAATGGATTCCCTGGGCCCTTTGGGCTGTGGCAAGGACTGATCTTACACCACTGGAAAGAAAAATACTACCCATGATCAGATGAAAGGAGGGTCTCAGCATTTAAACACAACGTCAACACAGCATGGACAATTGTTGGGATATTAGAGTCTGAATTAGGGTTGCCAAGTGTCTCTTATGATGTCAGGATGCATAGCTTTTGTCATATGTTGATCTGCTGGATGTATAATGACACAGTCTACGGCAGTCAGTGTAGTAAAAAGTAAAATATATCCATTCCAATCATTCATCAGATGGAAACCCACAATGCAACTCACAGTGATATTAGGTGTGACACACACCACTTCCTGTGAGGAAACAGACTACTTACTCTTCCAGAACCCGTAGCTGTTCCCCTTTCCGGAGCACCAGGTCTCCTTCGTGCGTCGAGTCATAATTGTGCAATACAACCACCAGTTTATCTGAGAAAGAAAGAAAGAAAGAAAGAAAGAAAGAAAGAAAGAAAGAAAGAAAGAAAGACAGACAGACAGACAGACAGACAGACAGACAGACAGACAGACATAAGCATGTTTCAAAGAGACAAAAGAGGTTGCTGGATTAGAGGAGATACCATTTTGAAATCAGGTTCCTTACTAAAGTGCATGACCTGAAGTTTATTTGGAAAACAGATTTCCAAGTGCCTTTCCGATTCTATGATTTGACATATTTATTGCTGGTACCAGACAAAGGAAACCCATTGAATCAGCTGCTGAACAGAGTAGGTCAATACAAACCCCGTGGATTCAATGGGTTTATTAGATTGAAGCCTATATAAGATGCCCGTTTGCAGACCCAAGAATTCAAGGTGCCCAACAGCTGCAAACTCAAAGGAGGAGGGAGGATTTTTGCGTTTACCTTGAAGGGGTGAACTGGGAGGAGGCAGCTCATCTGGAGGCAGGAGGGGGCTGTTGAACCCTGTGCCATTTAAAGGCAGCCTCTGCAAAAGAAACAGAGATAATATCAAAGATCCTTTCGATGCAAGGTCGTCATGCCCAGGTTTTCCACCAGCCCTGACATCTTGCCAGGGTTCTGCTTCATATCATTTCATTTCATTTCAATTATGCTCTCTCTCTCTTTTTATACAGGATCCAAGGAAGCTTTCAACATCCTAGGGAATCCTGGGATTTGCAGTTCAGGGAGGGGCATCTAGAATTCTCAACCAGGGAGCTCTTTGGCCTCAGTAAACTACAAACCCCAGAATTCACAGGAGGTTGAAAGTGGAATAATAGCACTATAACAGCCTAGTGCGGAAATGGACTCGGTCATCCTGCTGAATACAAAACAGTTGGAGATCCATAACTCAAGGCTACAGATCGTGAACTGCAAGAATGCCGGTCGTTGTGAGATCTAAATGCGAGGAAGCTTTAGCACAGCAGGGTCTCTTACCTGGCCCTTGGTGGCCGGATCGATGGGATAGTGACAGATGTCACAGATCTCAATATTTTCATCCCAGTCGTCGTAGTCCAAACTGCAACAGCAACCCATAATCTCTGCAGCGGCTCCAGAAGAGAGGTGAGATGGGAGGCCAGGGGAACTGAGGTCCAGCTCCCTTCGCAGCCTTCAGCAAAGGCAGGATACCTGGAGGAAAAGCCAGAAGGGAGGACGCTGTCCAACAGGTGTGCTTCTATGGCCATTTCCGCACTACCCTGTTATCATGCTATTATTCCATTTTCAACCTCCTGGGGAATTCTGGGGTTTGAAGTTGACTGAGGCCAAAGAGCTTTCCGGCTAAGAAGTCTAAAGCCCCCCACCCCAAAACTGCAAACCCCAGGGTTCCATAGGATGTTGAAAGTAGAATAATAGCACTATACCTGCGTAGTGCGGAAGCAGCCTATCTCTCAGAACAAAGGAAAGCAATTCTGTATTAAACGCCTACAGGGATGTCGCTACTGAGAGGAGGAGCAAAATAAAGGCATTGCACCTGCAAATAAACACAAACTAAAATTTTTAATATGAACTAAAATAGAAACACAGTACTAAAACAGCAATCAAAAACACTGAATGCTAACTCACTAGAATGAAACTAACTAAACACCAAACTACTAAAATACGAAAGGGCTCCCCTCCCAAAGAAAACTGCAAAGGAAACTGCAGTGTGAGAGAGAAAATGAGGAAAGACAGAAAAAAATATTATTCTACAAATACAGATCCCGCTAAACAGTCTTAGTAGAGTTACTAGTAACCATATTGTAATGATTGTATCATTAGATTTTTTTATTGCTCAAAAAGTTCATAAACAGTTTCCAGCCTTTGAATAAATCTTCAACTGGCTTATTCTTTAAAACCCACATTAGTTTGGACATTTGGGAAAACTCAGCAAGCTTAACAATCTTTTCTTCCTTCAACAGTGCTTCGGTTTGTTTCCATGTCTAAGCCTTGCAGTTGTTATCATATAACAAAGAACTCGCCTGCATTTACAGGCCAATCCCTTATTCATGATACCAGCAAAAACATTTCTGGTGACATTACAAAATCCGCTTTTAAATTTTTTTTGAATGAAACAATTTTTGAATGAACCAAATCTTAGGCAAACCCCAGGATTCCATAAAATGCTGAAAGTGGAATAATAGTACTATAACAGTCTAGTGTGGAAATGGCTTTAGACAAATAACTTTTTGGCTTCTTACAAGTCCACCACATATAGAAAAAGGACCTCCCCCTTGCCTTGAAATAGATGGGTCAAAATTCTTATTTGGGATCCAGTGTCCTCATTTTGCTTCCCCCCAATAGTATCATCACTGAAGTTCCGAAGCACCAAATGTCTGACACAGCCATGGTGGTGGTGATAGCTATAGAAAATCTAAAATCCAAAATAGAAGCCACAGTCTTTTGGATGCCCAATTTCTTCTCTGCTAAAAATAAAAAAATCATGGTTGCTCATGACAGTCACTTGCTGTTGACTGACAACTAAAATCAGTCTTTTGTTTTGTAGCAGACAGCAGAAATTATCACCATAATTCAAAGTTAAACACCCCATGCTGAGAGAGAAGCCAATTATGTGACAAATTAGGAGGTTTTCTAGAGCCTCTTCTTGTCTGTCTGATGATGCAGTGAATGTGCTTTGGTCAAAATAAGTATGTTGGTTTTGCTGTTGACCTTGGATACCACAACATTCTTCAGTCTTAAATAACCTATATTGGAAACCATTTTTGAGCAGAAGTTCTGTTAAGGCTACCTACGCTAAAAGCCAATTTCCACATTTCCAGTTTGCCTCGAGAAACAATCTCTTTCAATTAATTATACAGCTTATTTAAGGTCATGTCTTAATTTTCTTGCTGTCCTGAAAATCCCCTTTTCAGGGAGAAAGTTGAGCAAATTGTACAGTTCATATAGTTGCAAAGAAGCTAGTAAAATGCGGGCTGGACAGGGCTACTGTTAGGTGGATTTGTAATTGGTTGACTGACCGAACCCAAAGGGTGCCCACCCACGGTTGCTTTTCATCCTGGAGAGAAGTGACTAGCGGGGTGCCACAGGGTTCTGTCCTGGGCCCAGGGCTCCTATTCAACATCTTCATCAATGACTTGGATGAAGGAGTGGAGGGCATGCTGATCAAATTGGGAGGGGCTGCTAACACACCAGAGGATAGGATCAAATTTCAATATGACCTTGACAGATTGGAGAGCTGGGCCAAAGCTAACAAAATGAGTTTCAACAGAGAGAAATGTAGGGTCCTGCACTTGAGCAGAAAAAATGAAAGGCACAAATACAGGATGGGGGACACATGGTTGGATAGCAGTACGTGCGAAAGGGATCTAGGAGTCTTGGTAGATCACAAGCTGAACATGAGTCAGCAGTGTGATGCGGCAGCCAAGAAAGCCAACGCGATTCTTGGTTGCATCAATAGGAGCATGGTGTCCAGATCAAGGGAGGTAATGGTACCATTCTATTCTGCATTGGTTCGGCTTCATTTGGAATACTGTGTCCAGTTCTGGGCACCTCAATTCAAGAAGGATGTCGACAAGCTGGAATGTGTCCAGAGGAGGGCGACCAAAATGGTGAAGGGTCTGGAAGCCATGAAGCCCTGTGAGGAACAGCTTAGGGAGCTGGGTCTGTTTAGTCTGCAGAAGAGAAGGTTAAGAGGGGACACGATAGCCATGTTTAAATATTTGAAGGGATGTCATGTCGAGGAGGGAGCGGGCTTGTCTTCCGCTGCTTCAGAGACCAGGACAAGGAGCAATGGATTCAAGCTGCAGGAAAGGAGATTCCACTTGAACCTCAGGAAGAACTTCCTGACGGTCAGCACTGTCCGGCAGTGGAATCTGCTGCCTCCATGGAGTGTGGTGGAGTCTCCTCCTTCTTTGGAGGTTTTTAAGCAGAGGCTGGATGGCCATCTGTCGGGAGTGCTTTGATGGGTGTTCCTCCATAGCAGGGGGTTTGACTTGATGGCCCCTGGGGTCTCTTCCAACTCTAGGATTCTATGATATCACATATGCAGCTGGAAAAGGGAGGTCTCCTATAGGAGCTAAACCTAGAGTAGTTTTTTTGTTATTTTAATTTTGGTAAATTGAACAGACAGTACATTTTCTCTCTCTCTCTCTCCATGTATGCATGTTTTCTGATTTGTGCAAAAAACAAGATGGCTTCTCAAATCCAGTCTACCTGTTTCTTGAGAATCTGTGCATTTATGGGTTATGTGATAATTTATGTTATCTTTAGAAATGTGACAACACAAACCATAGACTCCAACTGTCCCTGCTTCCCTGACCCTCTTCCATCCCACTTTTTCAGCTGCTTTCAAATCGTCTCAATTACTTTCTCCTCCTTCTCCTTTCCCCCTTATACTTCAGCTTGCTTCAGTTGCTGTACACCGAGTCCAAAATATAAAAGTAGTTGTACTCCTTTAACTCTGCAGTGAGGAGAATAGAGGAGGGGGCAGAATCTTGCCTTTTCCTCTGGGTTCAGGCCAAAGCAAACTGCTGTAGCCTCTCCCTGCTTCATAAATTGCTTTTGCCACCACACTCTGATGTTGTTTGGCTACGTGTGTCCAACTTTTCATCTATGAAATGATGGAGGGTTTGCCTAAACCTAACCTTTCCATATCGTTGCAGCCTCCAAAACTGTGCCTGCTGAAATGTGAAGAATTTTTATTGGAACAAGGCTAACAAAACTCTGCTTTGGTCACCTTTTAATCACCACACTTGAAAGCTGTGAATTTTGGAATGACTAATTATGCTGGAAAACCTGAGCGTCACCAACAACAGCAACTCTGATCTGTGGGCTCAATCTCTCTTTCTTTTTCACACATGCATACATGCAATTTCCAAATCTCAAAAAAATGAAAAATGAAATAAATGGGGGGGGACAGCAACTATTGCATAATGCTCCTAAATATTTTAATCTGGAAATAATTTCCTAGGAAAGGAAAGGGACAAGTTCATTACCTTTACAATTGGAGTCTTGTTAGATCAATAAACAGGAAATTGGGTGTTGGGAGATCTATAATGCAGTGTTTCAGAAACAGTTTACGAACATCTGTTGAATTGCAGCATAGGTAAAACTGATCACATTTTATCCAGTTAATTTGGGGACTATTGTGAGGTAATGCGGTGACCAAGAGGAAACCCTCAGTCTCGTCTTGGTCTTTCTCCAGCCACACACTCATTTGGTTTGACACCCTAAACCAGTGGTTCTCAACCTGTGGGTCCCCAGATGTTTTTGGACTTCAGCTCCCAGAAGCCCCAGCCATTATGGTCAATGCTCAGGGCTTCTGGGAGCTGAAGCCCAAAAACATCTGGGGACCCACAGGTTGAGAACCACTGCCTAAACCATCCAGCAGTTTGTAGCTGAAAACTAGGTTCCATGTGGCCAAGCAACATCAGTCAAGATGGCCAAACCGAGGAAGAACGGACAAGCTCGGGGAGGCTGCTGCAGTTTGCTTTTGCCTGAGACTACTGGGAAGGGCAAAATCACGCCATGCCTCCTCTCCTCCCCATTGGAACAAAGGAGTGCAAACTACTTTGAATTTGGTTTGCAGCAAACAGAGTAACCCAAGGACAAAGTGGAGAAGACAAAAACTAGGACATTTTTAAAGCAGTTGAAAAAGTGAGAATGACACAGAATAAATTGAGATGGTCCTTGCCAAATTGCTGTGAGTTATGTAGTGACGTCATTTATTTTTATCGATGTATGGCAGGCACACACTTCTTAATATTTGTTCATTGCTTAATGAACACATTGAAACACATGAACGCATATGTGACACCTACATGTATGTTTGGAACAGTGGGAAGGGAAGCCTGGAGTTTTCAAGGCCTCTGTCTCTCCTTTTCAGGGTAATTGTTTTTCAACATACAGCCTACTATTCGAGGTTCCAGTTCAAGTCTCACCAAGAATTGGAAGCCAAAACACACAAAAACTTGTAACCTGATAACAAAGATAGACAATGCTGTTGTTCTATCAATTGCTACAGGGAAGATACAAACCCAATTCAGCAAAATGAGTTTCAACAAAAGCTTCAACGGTGGCATTGCATTCTGTATCGCTTCGCCAAAACTTTGCGCAGTTGCATTGGGTTTCTGTCTTTACTGTAGCAGTCTTAAGATGAAATCGGTGTATCCCGTTTCTTCATGGCAAACATATCCGTACTGATAGCGATACAAGTTCTCGTTTGTTGTTTGTCGCAGAGGAGTTAATAAAATAATATAGTAATAATAAATATAACCTAACTCAAGACAAGAAGAGCCCTGGAACGATAAAGCCATCTTATCAAACCAGTTGAAAGAGGAGGAAATAATGTTAATGGAAAAAAGTGTCAGCAACAGAAGATTGGATTGTTTAAGGCTGATAAGATATCCAAAATGGCACGATGAATTTGAGTTTTAAAGGACAAGACTGGAAACCATTTTTGGTCTTTCTGAGCAATAAGAAATCAAAGGATGTAATAACAGTTTTCAGATACGCTTATTAGTAGTTTGTTTAGGTGGATCTGCAATGGTGCCATGACATTTTTCAATGTTTAATTATTTTCTGTTTCTCATTACAACTTGGTTGAGGGTGTCAAGGCCTTTTTGTCTTTTAGTATATTAGTTTTGGTAACTTGGTGTTCTGTTAAATTACTGTTTAGTGGGGTTTTTTTAGTTTATTCTTTTAGTGGAGTGCTTTGATTTTAGTTTCTGTTCACATTAAAAATGTTAGTCAAAGTTTAGGTTATTTTTGTGTAAAAAATTGACAAATAAATGTATTTTAAAAAGAGCAGGAAATAATGCCGCATTGTTCTTTTAAACTGTAGGCCACTTTCAGCCCCAATTTTGAAAGAAAAGTAGGAAATGAATTATTATTATTATCATTATTATTGTTATTATTCGGCCAAACACTTGTAACAATAATAAAAACATTGCACCAAATTAATTTAAATAGCAGGAAATAAGCATGAGTTGGTAGCTTTACCTTGCGATGAAAGAATGAGATGTTTTACTTAGAAGGAGAAATGAAAAATAGTTGGCGGATCCCGGAGACAGAATGCAGCTAATGGCACAAGGAGGGGCGACCCACACCTAAAGGAGAAACAAGCTCCACCTCATTCATGTTCCAAATTTCACTGTTATTTATCTTCCGTCACTTACCTCTTAGTAAGGTGGACGGAAGCCCAGTTCTCCTTGGATCTTACAACTGGGAAGGGAAGGGAATTGCTTCCTCATCACACTGTAGGGTTAATATTGTTTTGTCTAGAATTCGGGCAGGACCTTCCACACCAGGAGACTACAAACACGCACTTGCCCCTTTCTCTCTTTCTTTCTCTCTGGTTCTTGCCACCTCCGTTGCTGATTTCCTGCCCTCTGAGGTCTTCGCACAACAAGCAGCTCACGAAACTTATTCTCAGCACTTGCTTGACCACAAAAAGTTCCAAAACCACTCAGACAACTCAAAAGGTTTCCTGCCAACTTCAAACCCAGCCCTGTTGTTAGGTAGTTTTGTGTCTGGATTATGTTGTCACTGTGGCCTCGCATGGATTGCATGGCCTTGCTCTGGATGTTTCTAGCACACCTGCCATGGCCTATTTTCTTTGGCCCCATGATAACCCTTGCCACGGAGGAGACGGTTCCAGTTCATTCACCCAGTAGTGTTCTCAGGGCATGATGCCCTTGTGAGAGTCTCTACAGACCCCCAAGCCAGGCCGAGGACTTGGATGATGCCTTCCTGGGACAGACAACAAAACAGTCAGAAAGGAGAGTGTAGCAGCAATGGGGGGCTTCAGCTATCCTGATATTTGTTGGAAGTCAAACTCTTCCAAGAGATTTCTCACTTGCCTTGCAGACAATTTCATGGTCAAGTGGAAGAAAGAACAGGAGGAAAAGCTGTTTTAGATCTGACCCTAACCAACAATGATGGCCTGGTTAATGGGGTGGCGGGATCCTTAGGTGGAAGCAACCATGTTCTCCTCAAGCTTATTATGCAGCAGGAAGGAGATATTAACGGCACAATTTCAAACAATTCCAGTGAGGAGGAAAAATGGGAAGTGCCTAAAGAATCTGGGATGGGTGTTCAACTAAGGAAAAAGATTCATGCCCAACAGACCTTCACATCTATTCTATGTTTAGTGCTACAAAACAATACAGACTGTGTATTCAATATGAATCATTGACTATGTAGATTTAATGGAAATTGACCCAGATAGATAGATAGATAGATAGATAGATAGATAGATAGATAGATAGATAGATATTTGCGCGCGCGCGACACACACACACACACACACACACACACACACACTTTACTTATTTATTTCCTGACTCCATTGGTTTGTTGCTTATCAGTTTGGGGGGACAGATCCTATATTTCCATTTTCCTTCTCTCGTTGGACTCATACAGTCTTAGGCCATTTCTGCACTAGCCTGTTATAGTGCAATTATTCCACCTCACATCCTTGGACCTGGGGTTTGCGGTTTCGGGAGGGGCCACTTGGCCCCTCCTGAAACTGCAAACCCCAGGATTTCAGAGGATGTTGAAAGTGGAATCATCGCGCTATAACGGACTAGTGTGGAAATGGCCTTAGAGAAGGAAGCAGCCCCAATGGCCATCTAGTCCAGCCACCTGCCATGTGGGAAGACACAACTGGAGCACCCCTGAAAGATACCTATCCAACCTGTGTTCAAAGACCTCCAAAGAAAAGAGTCCCAGTCTCTGGAGCAGCAGACAACAAGCTTACTCCATTTTCTACATGACGTCCCTTCAGATGTACAACAGAATTGTGTAATTGAGAACACCGTCCTTGATAAATGGACATTCAGGAACAGTTCAGGAGACGGGCACACTGGTAACAGGAGCAAGAGCATGCATTCCAAACAGACATTATTCCCAACCGGACAGACAATAGGAAGGGCAAACAAACAAAGGGTGTGATAAACATGATCTGCACGGGTGGAGGTGTTCTGAGCTGGATCTAGTTGCAGGCCTCTCAAAGGCTTTGTTTGACACTGGAAATTGAGACACATCACCGCTATAAAGTAAACTTTATTGGTGCTACATCAATGTTGCAGATGGTCTACACAGGAAAGGAAAGCACCCCCAGCCATTGAGCCAATGGGTTCCAGCATCCCCTCACAGTTGGTGGGAGAACTGGGTACCTGAGCAATGAATTTCACCCTGGTCATCCTGGGGCCAGCATCCCCAATCCCCATGGCTGGACAGGGGGTCCCCTGAGCTGGGATGCACACACAAAACCCCAGGCAAAAAAAGAAGATAGATCCCCAGGTTATATAGGGCAGAACCAAAGAAAGAAAACTGAACTGGACCAGCGAGACTCCTCTCCCATCCCGGCGGAGGAGAGAACTGTAGAAGCTAACAGGAAAGTTTATTCCCTTGGTGGCAGCTCTATCCTTGAACTAAAGTGAAGCTTTCTAGCAGGACCTACTGTCCACAAAATAACGCTCTTTATACCACTGGGCCGATGTTACCCGTTGACTACCATACTGATAAGGATTCTGGACACATCTCCTCACGTCCACTGCAGAAGGATAGAGAGAATAAATGTTTGAAGGGTGCCTGACCCACAAGAGGGGCTGACGGCTGTCGTGGCAGTGGGGTAGCAAATCCAAAAGATATTCAAAAAGGTCCACAGGGTATTCAAGGTATTGCAGGCTGTCTGTAGAATACGTACAGGGCCAGTACTACTATACAAAACACCAGCGGTGGATGAGTGTGCAGACAATGGGGGGAACACATGCTGTGCACCGCTCCAAGGTCCTTTATGGCGTCACTTTTGGTCCCCAAACCCTGGCAGTTTCCCTCCCTGGCACAAACGTTATTTGCTGTGCAAAAAGAACATTGATAGTGTTGTTTTTGTAGCCTCTAAATGCAGCAATGCCATTAACAATGAGTAATATACAATATCATCACTTTCAATGTATTGCTTCTAATGTATTGCATGTACGCAGCAATGTGCTACCTAGGGCAACTCTGAGGGACAGGGCTTTCTCTCTGCCCATGCGGGAACCTTGCTGTCTAACCTATGACCAAAGACATGGATCAGGTTGCGCTGCAGAAGCATGTACCCCACTGGCAAGAGAAACACAGAGCTATAGATCTACGTCCCTTGCTAAAGCATGAGGACTTGAGTTGGAAGCACAGAACGGGACGGCGGCTCCTCAGCACAGAGAGAAACGTCGGGAGTTGATGTTCATGCGGGTGACGCCAATGTGCTTGAGAGGCGTGGACAAGAGGAATGCCATCTTGGGTGGGATGTTACACAGCAGGTCGGAGTCCTCTTCGCAGCCCTCCAGGCCGAAGGTGGCATCGTCCAGCATCTCCTTGTGTTGGTGGCAGGCCTGCTCCACCTTCAGCCGGTGGATCTGAGCGCGCAGAGACATCAGCTGCCGGGCCAGCTGGTGGTCCAAGGCCTGCATCTCCCGCTGAGCAGAGGAGGACAAGGAAGAACAGTCACAGGTGAGAGACAGCATTTCCTGGACCCGCTGGCCTCAATCCAGCTGCTACACCCCACTTGAACAGACCTATTGAATCAGCAGGGTTTGCATAAGCGTTGTGTTACCATCCAGCAAAAGCAGACACAAAAAGCTGAAAAGATTTAGTGAGTGTGCTCTGACTGGGACTAGCCATATGGGACACTTCTGCTGCATCTGATGGGAACATCTTGGTGGCTGAAACTCCCTTCCTAGAGAAGACAGATTGGTGCCCTCCTTTCTGTACTTTTGCCAGCAGCTAAAGACCTTTTGGCTTTAACAAGCTGACATCTCAGGGAGAAAGGATCTTTCATAAGATGCTGCACTGCTTCTATTTGTTGTTTTCTGTTTCATGGTCATACTTTTAACTGCCTTTAATTTGTGTTGATAATTATATTTTTACTTTTGCGTGACAAGATTGTCTTTTTTGGCTGTCCCTGTTTTAACTTTCGGCAGCCATCTTAAATCCTGGACTGGGGAAAGGGTGAGATGTTGGGATGATGTTGCTGTCGGGTATTAGGCCATGTTTCCCCTATCACTGAATTTGTTGCATGCCTTCAAGTCAGCTCAGACTCATAGTGACCCTGGAAAGATTTATTCAAAGGAAGTTTGCCCATATCTTCTTCTGAGGCTGGGAGAGTGTGACTTGCCCAAGGCCACCAACTGGGTTTCTGTGGCTGAATAGGGATTTGAACCTTGGCCTCCAGGACTCATCCTGGACTCAAACCACCACTCCACACCGGCCCCTACTTTCAAGTCGACTAGGACTTATGGGGACCCTCCCCCTTAGGATTTTCTTGGCCAAGATTTCTTCATAAAATATTTGCCCCACTTTCTTCTGAGGCTCAGAGAGTGTGACTTGCCCAAGGCCAACAACTGGGCTTCCAAGGTTGAGTGGGAATTCACACCCTGGTCTCCTGGAGTCCCACTCCAGCACTCAAACCATAGACTTTGCCAATGCTCTCTGGTTATGATCCTACACTGATATTTTTCAACTTTTTACAGATTAACAAATAAATATGTTGATAAAAAATCTAATCTGAAATCTTGTTGGGGACTTGAATCTTTGTTAGTGGGCTTACATCTGTTGGAATTGGAACTGGGCTGTTCCACAACATCTGTACCCAGTAGAGGGCTGCTGTCATGTCACTATGGCCATTTCCACACTAGACTATTATAGCGCTATTATTCCACTTTCAACATCCTATGGAATCCTGTGGTTTGCCGTTTAGGGAGGGGCCTCAAGGAGCGTGGAAATGGTATATGTAGGACCATTGGCATAGAAACGAAGGCACAGCAGCACCAATCTGCACTGGGACTGATGTGCAGGAGGACACCCACTAGAAAGGGCCAATGATGCGCACTAGTAGAGTCTGATGCACACTGGGACCCTCTTGCCAGTGTCATAGAATCATAGAGCTGGAAGGGACCGCAATGGCCATTGAGTCCAACCCCCTTCTGCCATGCAAGAAAACACACTCAAAACACCCCCAGAAAACGCTCTTCCAGCCTCTGTTTAAACACCTCCAAAGAAGGAGGAGACTTCACCATACTCCACTGAGGCAGCATATTCCACTGTCGAATGGCTCTTACTGTCAGGAAGTTATGGAGGATGGAGCAAGCCTGTTTTCTGCTGTTCCAGAGACTAGGATGCAGAGTAATGGCTTCAAAGTTCAGGAGAAGAATTTCCACCTAAACATCAGGAAGAACTTCCTGACAGTAAGAGCTGGTTGAGAGTGGAATATGCTGCCTCAGTGGAGTGTGGTGGAGTCACCTTCTTTGGCGGTCTCTTCCAACTCTACAATTCCTCTGGACACATCCCAGCTTGAAAGGTCATCTCTTCCCCTCCTTCCTCACCCTACAAAGAAGCATGCAACACCCCCCAATACCTCCTGTTGTCACGTTCAAAGAAGTGAGAAGCTACTCACCAGCTCTGTCCGGAGCCACTCAAAGGCCTCTCCGATGGTGGAAAACCCACAGATGCTCTGCAGTGCCCCTGGAGCCTGGTGGTCTTCCTTGACAAAGCTCATCACCACCTCCTCACCTTGCTTCTCCTGTAGGGTCCTGAGAGCTCCATCTTTGAGGCCATTCCTCCAGGAGGGACTTTGCACATGGGCCTTCCACTCCAGGTAGGAAGGACGTCGCGTCTGCAGCTTCAGCTTTGCCGTCAAGGCCTTGACGCTGTCCAGGTTCTCTTCTTCTGAGTTGGACTCCTCTTCCCCAGTTCCTTGAACCTCACCAGAGCCATGGGGAGGTTGACAAGCGAACCAATCTTTCCAACAAGCGACAAACTGACACGCTCTTTCTCTGTATCAGATGGATCTGTGCATTATATATGTGTGTGTGTGTGTATGCGTGCGTAGATGAGAGCTACTTATTTTGAGAACAATAAAGTCCTGGGACTTTTTTTTTCTAATGCACGAACTTTAATCATCCAGAGGTTAACAACCTAGGCTCTTTTTAGTTAAAAAAAAAAAAAGTTATTGTCTCCAGCTGGGTGGAGACACCCTGTTCTTTGAAAGGAAGTTTCAGCGAGGACATAAAAGATGACAAGCGTGTAAACTTTACACTGTTAAGCAATTTATCCCGCAGGCACTCCTTCCTTTCCTGCTTCTATTATCAGCAAAGAAAAAAAATATTAGGAAGAGGTCCACCGTCCAGGTCTCCAAAGGAGGGGAGAACCAAAGGTCACAACACCAGTGCCTTCCTATCGGTCATGCCGTAGTCATATGCTCCAGGATGAGACTTGGGATCAAAGATACAGTGCTTAGCTGCTAACCAACTTGCCTTGTGTTTTATGAACCATAAGATGGAAGTGTGCAAGCACTTTGCCGTTTTTTTAACCACAGCACAAAAATGGCAGCACAGAGAAGCAGAAGCACCACCTGCTGCTGCTTACTGGTAGGAAATATGGGCATTTAATGCACTTCAGTGCAGTAGAGTGTATTCCAATAAACTCTAACACACTCCAAATTACACGTGTCATAGTTGTACATAACATATGAAGCAGCAAATCATCAGTCACAGTCTGAATCCGGATGGTTAGTCCCACTAGAGGAGATCCACTAACTCAGTATGTGAGAATTTGTGCAAGTTGAATTGACACAATGGGTCTACTTTAGTAGGCACTTTAACAAAAGGATTCAGGCTATCGCTAGCAATAATTTGCACTACCATGGGAATGTAGGAAGTTGCCTTAAAGTGAGTCACCCCAAATGCAACAAAATGGTGTGATCTTTCAAACTCTACATTTCTTCTGACCTCTGCTTGCTGTCCAACATCTTCTTAGCACAGCATAAATGTCTCTGTGCAGAGATATGCTATGCCAGCACTACACAGTGCCCATGCAACACCTTGCAACATATGCCAGTGACCAGCTGCTGTTCTGCAAGATGCAACTGTAATGCACAATGCACAACTGTTAGCTACAATACGCAGCATTGCGCTGTCAGCAGAATATATCTGTTGCCACCTGCTGGGGAGGCTCTAGTTGGAGATCTAGCATTAAGCAGGAGGTTGGATTCAGTTGCCCACGAGGTCCCTTCCAAATCTAGGATTCGGCAAGATAGCTCTGCTTGTTCCAGCTTGTACACTTTAGATCTGTCCAAGGGTGTCACTGGTTCTTTTAGCCTTCTGATAACCAGAGAGGTGTGAGTACATGGAGGGGAACACCACTAAAATCCCAAAACCCAGTAGGCACAGTCTGTAGGACTTTCCACCCTCAGCCCGGGTGCTCACAGTCCCCTTATCTTCAGCGGCTGGGTCAGGTCACTCCTAAACTCCTGGCTTATTTGCTGCTGCTAAACAGCTGTCCTGTATTTAAGGTGGAACAGAAAGCCCAAGCCCCTTGCACGGACAAAGAAACGGACACTGCCAACGAGGATTGCAAACGCAGCAGCAAGCATGCCTAAATCGATGAGAGAGAATGGCCAGTGCAGTGCGTTGGAGCCTTTAATCCCTTCTCCAACATTCCTCCTCTCTTTCTTTCTTTAACATCCCACCTTTCTCCCGAGCTGGCAACCAAGGTGGCTCATGGCACAGATTAAAACAGTACAGCTAAAAGATACGACAGTGATCACAACAAAAAGTTAAGAAACAGTTTAAAAAACTATTCCATACCCTCCAACTTGGCAGGGACAGTCCCAGTTCATCTCTAGGTGTTCCCCGTTTTCAGTTACTTTTAAAATGTCCCAGCTCCTCTCTCCCCCTCCTCACGCTTTGACCTCAGCTTATGTTGGTTGCTCCAAACTGAGTTCAAAGTGTTCTCAATTAACTCAGCAGGGCTGTAGTAGCAAACTCCCAATTAATGATTAGTCAATAACACCTGGATCATAACAAAAAGGTTCTTTTTATTTCATTTGCGCAAGCAAAGAGTAGCCGTGCTCCGGCACCCAAGACAAACCACTCCAAAGAAATGGCTGCACACCGGCAGCTATATACACTGCTGAGCATGGCTGCAGGAGCAAAAAAAAGTTAGTTAATTGGCTAATCCAAATACATATGTATATAGGAACTATATACTCAAATACTCTTCTCATGCTAAACCCAGCTTGAGAGGGCATTATTGTTTATTCTAGCCCTGGGAAGTGTGCCATCCTCTTTGGAATGCAGGCAGACATTGATAAACGTCACTTTTTGAAATGAGAACAATGGGAGTCTGTAGAAGCCGACTGGAAATAGAATTGAAGGTGTAAGAAACCATCTGTGTCTGGTCATCTTGAAACGTAGTTAGCCTAAACCCGATCACTGGGAGGAGTGCAGCTATCCACGAACTTCAGTTACCTACGGCTTAATTATGCTCCATTGGAATATTAATGGGATCTGGTATTATAAATTGGGACCATCTATATGGATATGCACAGTGCTTGAATGCTGACATAATAATATATTCATGAAATCCTGGGGTTTGCAGTTTAGGGAGGGGCCTTTGCAGCTGCAAACCCCAGGATTTCATAGGATGTTGAAAGCTGAATAATAGCACTATAACAGCCTAGTGTGGAAATGATCCTAGTCTTCTTCTGATTTCTGAATGCAGTCTCCATTCTGATTAATGCTTGAACCAAGGTAGGAAAATCCTGAACCATTTCTATGCCTTCATCACCTTCTTTACAGTTATGTAAATCACCTGCGGTCATTATTTTTGTTTTCTTAATGTTCAGCAGTAACCCTGCCTTTGCACTTTCTGCCGTGACTTTCCTCAGCAGCCGTTCCATGTTTTTGCTGTTTTCCGCCAGTAGGATGGTGTTATCTACATATCTTAAAATGTTGATGTTCCTTCGTCCAGTTTTCGTGCCTCCTTCTTCGGAGTCTAATCCTGCCTTACATACGATACGTTCAGCACAAAAGTTAAACAGATAGGGTGATAAAATGCAGCCTTGCCTGACCCCCTTGCCAATTGGAAACCATCCTGTTTCTCTCTGTATTCTGTCCTATCAGTAGCCTCTTATGCCGAGTACAGATCATGCTCCAGGACAATAAAATGTGTGGCACACCCATTTCCTTAGAAGTGAGCCATAGTTTTCAATGAGCTACATAATCAAAGGCTTTGCTAGAATCTATGAAGCGCAGGCTGATTTTCTTTGGAAATTCCTTTTAGCCAAAAGGACTGCGTACGTGATCCCTTAAAAGACCTTTCTGTATCAACCAGTTAGTAGCAAAAAAAGCATGTCTTTGTGTGGCGGTGGAAGGAGAGCAGAGAGGGGGCCGGCCGGGCCGGCTATGAGAGGGAATTCCACGGGCTGGGGGCCACCTCGGAGAAGGCCCCGTCTTCTGTTCCTTCACCAAGCATGCCCAGGAGGGTGGTGGGACTGGCGGAAAGCCCTCTCTAAGGGCCTTAAAACTCAGGCAGGCTCAGAAAATATAACTGACATGCCACAAACATGTTAAGCTATAGAACAGTTTAAAACACAGTTTACGCTCTGTACATGTGTAAACTAAGTAAAAGCACTAATTTTCCCCAAAGAGTCTGATTTTAAAAATAGGTGGTTTAATGTGGCACAGAATCTACCATCTGTTCAGCTCTGGCCATTGCCGCATTACACTGTCACAGTGCTATTATTCCACTTTCAACTTCCTCTGGAATCCTGGGGTTTGTAGTTCAGGGATGGGCATTTAGAACTCTTAGCCAGAGACCTCTTTGGCCTCAGTAAACTACAAACCCCAGAATTCCACAGGAGGTTGAAAGTGGAATAATAACACTATAGCAGTATAGGGCGGAAATGGCCTCTAATCCAAACAATGTATGATTCTAAATACCATAAAACGGATGGAGATTTTTTGCTATGGAAGCCCCTGACAGGCAAGACTCAGTAGAAAGGCAAATTGCTTGCTCCAAATGAACAGAACTCGGGAAAAGTTGCTTTTTTGGACTGCAGCTCCCAGCAGACTCTTCCTCATCATGTTCTTGTCATTCCCTCTCACTTCACTTCTAATCTTCAAGACTCCCTAACCTTCCAGTTTCCAAAGGGAATATGCAACAATATGATAGCAAAACAAAACAGAAAAATATTGTGGCTCTGCAGAGACCAAAAAAGGGACACTATAGTCATAAGTGTTACAGGTTAATTACAAATATACAGGTTCAGCTTCCTTAATCCGGAAATCCAAAGTGCTGCAAAATGGGTGGCGGAGTTGGTGGCAGCTTTCATTTCTGGTGGTTCAATGTATGCAAACTTTTGTTTCATATACAAAATTATAAAAAAAAATACTGTATAAAATTACCTTCAGGCTATGTGCATAAGGTGTGCATGAACCATAAACGAGTTTCATGCTTAGACTTGGATCCCATTTTCAAGATATCTCATTATGGCCATTTCCGCACTAGATTGTTATAGGGCTATTATTCCACTTCCAACATCCTATGGAATCCTGGGGTTTGCAGGCCTCTAAGGCCCCTCCCTAAACTGCAGACCCCAGGATTCCATAGGGTGTTGAAAGTGGAATAATAGCACTACAACAGCCTAGTGCGGAAATGGCCTATGTATATGCAAATAGTCCAAAATCCAAACAGTTCAGTATTTAAAACACTTCTGGTTCCAAGCATTTTGGATAAGGGATGCTCAGCCCATACATACACACAGGAGAGACTACAACCGGTTACAGCAATAGTAACTGATGGCTCCCACATTAGTGTTATGAATCCACTCTGGCTTTTAGTCCAAACTTTAAAGCAGGAGTGCCCAAAATGTGGTTGACCGCCCGCACTGCGAACTCCAAGGCCTGACCGGGAGACTTTTTTTGTTCCAAAATGCCCCCTAGTGGGTTGAGAGGGCATTTTCCTCACATTCCTCACCAGCACCATTTTAAACCAAGCTCTTGAAGGGGAAAAAAACAGGAAGAGTATCAGGCAAAGGGGACTTAATACCCATCACTTACAAAAGGCCTGCCCTCCGCCTGAAAGGGCCCAGAAGGGTCTTAAAACATGGTGAAAATGCTCTCCAACCACCTGAGACGTTCGGGGTGACTTTCATTTTTGCAGGAAGTACAGCAACAACCTCCTTGCTTTACTTGTTTTATTTAGATTTTCTGTTAAACTTTTCCTTTTGTCTTCACAAGCATTCCAGAGCTTAGAAGTAATTCATTCCAATAATGAGTGTTTAAAAAGTGCTTTCAATTCATTCCAGCCTTAAGGGTAACTTCTCATGAGGCTTTCATTACAAGATTTGTTCAGAGAGGGTTTGCCTTCGCCTTCCTCTGAGGCTGTGAAAGTGTGACTTGCCTTTAGGCTACCTGGTGGGTTTTCCATGGCCATGGAGACGTTCAATCCCTGATCTCACTGAATCACATGAGTCCAGCACTTGCAAATAATTCCTTGTTTGCTATACTTGGAATCTGGATTACATTAGGATTTCAACTCGACGTGGGATAAGCTCACTTCGTTGGCCGCATAGCTATGTCTTTCTCTCCTGGGCACGATGTCTGGGGACAATGGGAGTTTTAGTCCACACATCTGGTAGGTGCCACGTTAAGGAGGAGAGGGTCCCAGGAGTCTGGGAGCAGCAGCAGCACCATCTTCCTATTCGTACCTCCCGAAGGGAACTGGTTTCACTTCACAGTGCCTCGGAAACATAATTTTCAATTGGTTTCCCCACCAACCCCAGTGGAAGAGTTAAGTCTCTAGTCCACTTTGTTTTTCCCTCTGGTTAATTCCAACGGGAATTAACACAGATGATCACCTTTGATTGGGAAAAGGAAAAAAAGTTTCTGCACAACTATCTGGCTATTATCAACAGGCTGCAAAATTCTTCCTCTGCTCCTGGGTTGGTTTTTCCGATTGTATTCAGGGCTCCTTTTCTTTGCCATCTGTACAGAGGTGGAAAGGCCGTTTAAGAAGAAAAAACTCAAAACAGTCTGTGGTTTATCTGAAAATTCTTCACTGTTCTCTCAAAGGCTCTGACAGTGAGGGGAAAAAATTAATCAAAAACAAAACCATTTTTTTTTAAATTGCAGCCAGACTACCTTAAGCTCAACATCCTCTCTCTCTCTCCCTCTCTCTTTCTCTCCGTTTTATTTTTTCTCTCTGGCTTCTCAGCCTCTCCCACACTGCCATGTGTGCACAGTTCCTCTTGTTCTCTTGCACAATCTCAAGATCCAGAAGGCTGTGTTAAACCACCCAGAAATGCTCACAGACAACAGAGCTGCCCGGAGGCTTCCCAACAGCGGCGCCCCGCTTTAGCACCGCTGCTGGGCAGTTCCTTCTGCACATGCTCAGAGGCAGGATTTTGAGTTCATTTTCCTCTTCACTAGGCACCGGATCCCTGATCCCCTGCCAAGTAAGATCCCTCTTGGCTGATCCCGGTGGTGGCAAACACAGCACCTGTCAGGTAAGTGACACGGGCCTCATGCATAAGGGAGCTTTATAGAAGTGGTTTGGCTTTTTTTCACCCAGTGCAGAAGGTCCCTGGTTCAATTCCTGACGTTTCCAGTAAAATATTGCCCGAGGACAGGGCTGGGAACAGCAGCTTGCCCCAGATGTTGGAGAGAGACTGCTAGCCAGATGAAGTAGGAGTGGGGTTGCCGGATCTCTTGGGCCAAGCCGTCACTCTCCAGTTTTCCTGGGTCATCTCCCAGAGGGAGACAAGGATGCAGATCCTCCAGTTTTGGAGAGCTCAGCTCCAGGCAAGAGGAAAGGGTTAGGTGCAAATCTCCATCTCAGCTAGCTTGCCACACTTTGCCTGGCTTAATTGATTTGTTGCTGCAGTTTGCAAAGACTTGCAGAAGGGTTTACTTTGTTAGCATCCTCTCTCTCTCTCCTGGTTGCTGTGGATCCAGGTTCACCTTCCGCTCTCCTTTGTGTCCACCTTTTGGCCAGAAGCAAGAAGGTTAGATTAAAAGTTCCTTATCCCCATCACCAAGCTGGTGATCAATGGCAGGTGGTAACTTAATGCATAACCTTTAATGATATGTCTAGGAACCGTCTCCACGGCCATTTCCACCCGAGACTGTTACAGTGCTATTATTCCACTTTCAACATCCTATGGAATCCTGGGGTTAGCCATTTAGAGAGGGGCCTCAAACCCCAGGATTCCATAGGATGTTGAAAGTGGAATAATAGCACTGTAACAGGCTAGTGCGGAAATGGCCCAGGTCTCAGGTCTCAATTCTGAAAACTCAGGGCCTGGGAAGATCCCAAATGTGCAACCCTCGGTAGGCGGCTGAATCATCCAGTGGGCAGAGGCCAGCTCCCTCCTAAGTTCAGATAGATCAGGGATGGGAAACTGGTGGCCCTCTAGATTTACAATCCAATTTGATTTCTATCCTGCCTTTCTCCCAAAGTGGAACCCAAAGAGGCTTATGGCGTAAATTAAAACAATGCCTGGTCCGAGATTTAAAACCGTGTTACTCAATCCAATTAAAATATTTAAAATAGTTTTTAAAAATGAAAAACACGTTATCTATTAAAAGAGTACACATCCGTTGCACGTCCTTCTACCCCAATCGGTTAAAGCCTGAAGGCTTCATTAAAGAAAGTCTTTGATTGCCAATGAAAATAGAACAGAGAGGGGGCAGTTGAGCAGACACCAAGAAGGTCCAGTCCTGCGAACTCACCGGGTGAGCCTGGGGCCATTTCCGCACTAGACTGTTGTAGTGCTGTTATTCCACTTTCAACATCGTATGGAATCCTGGGGTTTGCAGTTTTGAGAGCGGCCGGCCGGCCCCTCCGAAACTGCAAACCCCAGGATTCCATAGGATGTTGCAAGTAAGTGGAATCATAGCGCTATAACAGTCTAGTGCGGAAATGGCCTGGGAGGGGATTGGGACCAAGAAAAAGCCTTCTCTCAAGCATCGTGATTGTCACTGGATTTCAACTCCCAGCAGCCATAGCCAACATAACTATTGGCGAGGAATGCTGGAAGCTGCAGTCCAACAGCGTCTGGAAAGCCATGTGATTCCCCCACAACACAAATCGAGCTGATAGTAAAGAGTGTCTTTCATGGGTCTCACTTTACAAGCAGCAACACTGGCCTACCTTATAGGGTTGTCACTGAGCTAAATAAAGACCTGTCTCTTCCAGCAGGCCTACCCAGTCTATTTTTAATTATGATGTATTTTAATTATGATCTATTTAATTGGTTTTGTTGTTTTTAGAGTATTTCGACTTATGGTGCATTTTAATTGTATTTTAATTTATGTTGTACCCTGCCTCAAGCCTTGGGGAAAGGCGGATAAGAAGTAAAAATTTAAATAATAATGATAATGATGATAACGATGACGATGCCAGCCTGGTAACCTCAGTGGCCCAGGTGGCTAAACACGGCCACTGGCTTTGCAGGTGTTAGAACAGCGATCTTTATCTCCGTTCTGTGTAGGTTTGCAGCTGGCTGTGGTCAGGTTCCAGGCCAAGGAGTAAAAGGAAACGAGACTGTTTTCCCGCAGCACACAAACACACTTTCTTGAGTGGCACATGATCCCCGACCACACAAGGAAACTTCTGCTTTTGCTGCCTGCTTGGGGCTGTGGGATCTACACAAGTCAGCTGTAGTGGTTTGATACCCCTTTAAGTGCCATGGCTCCTGTCTACAGAACCTCGGGATTCATAGTATGGTGACGAACTTTGAGGGCTTTAGTACACTAATAACAGCATCAGAGCTCTCTAGCAGAGAATTCTAAGTACTTCCGAAACAACACATCCCAGGATTCCCTAGGATGGAGACACAAATGTTAAAGTGGTACCAGACGGTCATAATTCTGTAGTGTAGACGGCTGAGAGTTGACCAAGAAACTTTGTGTAATGTAAGTCTTCAGCACCTGATGGGTTGTGTTTACTTTGGTAAGTCAGTCACAGAGCTTGGAAAAGTTACCACTGGAGGCTGCAACTCCCAGAACCAGCAAGGTGAGTGGATACTGGGAGTTGCAGTCAAAAAGTTGCCCATGCTCTTCGTGTGTGTGTGTGTTTAATCCAGCTTCAATTCACCCATTTTTTTAGGCTCTTTTATTGCTACTGTTTTTATGAATGCTTGCTTTTCTAACTTCTTTCATGGTATCTTTGCTAATTATTATGAGTCGTCGTTTGTATATTCCTTTCCCATTTGCTTTGGGGAGTTGTACTAAACACAACCCTTTCCCAGCCTCTGAAAAAGCTGAACAAGGCTTGTAAGCTGAGTGAAAGAGGAAAAGAGCTGCTCCAACATGCATCTCACTTCCTTTTTCTTGGCTGTGATACAGTTTCCTGGATGTTTTTTCTCCGCTTCGTTTTGTTTTGTTTTGTTTGAGGATGGCTACAACCTCAGTATAAATATTCTTTGAGTCTTCCTGCTTTGAACCAATTTGTTGCACTTAGTATCAGGCAAAGGGGACTTAATACCCTAAAGGCACCAAATCCTGTCTGATCTTGGAAGCTAAGCAGCATCAGGTCTGATTAGTCCTTGGATGGGAGACCACCAAGAAATAAATGCCAGGTGCTGCAGGCTCTGTTTCAGAGGCAGGAGCTGGCAAAATCAGGATTCCTCATCTAAGAAAACCTCAGGAAATTCATGGCATCACCATAAGTCCACAGGCAACTTAAAGATAGGGACACATATTTGTGTGCACGCACACACACACATCAATTAGGCAAGATGCAAGAACTGAGCCGAGTTGAACTCATTTCCCTTGCGGTCTGGGGGACTCCACCCAATCTGTCTTGTCCAAATTCCATATTAGACCTTGCAGTGTTATTAGAGAGAAATGGTCAACGTGGTGTGGATTGTATTGTGGATTGTACGGTGTGGGTGTATTGCTGTATTTGTAAAACACACCAGGCAGGTAGCCAGCTGTTCCTTTCCTTTCCCTGTGATTTTGCAGCCGGCTGAGCAATTGGGAACAAAATGGCTTGTCTGAGCAATTTTACCATGGGGGTGAGGGCATGAATGGACCCCTGTTACGACATTGGCCCTTCCCGTTCCCCATGCAGGACTCCTGTGCTCTTTACAGGCAGAAATTCAGCAAGCCAGACTTTCCCCATCAGTTTTTGTCTATGGCAGGCGAATAGTCAACACTTGAAGGTAAACTTCACCTGTTGAATATCCGCCTCTCACATCCTTCTCTATCAGGATCCAAACGAGAAGCCCAAAGCCCTCTCCAATAATCCTAACCTTCTCTGGGGCTTCCTTTTCTTTCTCTTTTACATCTTTGGCTTGGCTCTGTGCTGTTACGGTGCATTCTCTGTAAAAAGCTTCCATCTTGCTGCCTGCCAGAGAGTGAAAGGTGATGCACAAAATGGAGGCTGTTGCAATTTCAATTAGATTAGACAGTCTGTATCAGGCAATTGGTGCGGGGGCAGGATTACAGTGTAGACAGGGCTCAATTTTGTGCCCTGGAACCCTTGAGGATGCCAAACAGAATGTCCAAAATGCTGGCAAAAAAAACACATTAAAAAGGTAGCAAAACTAAACCTTGGAGGTGAGATGGAACTTTGGATGCTCAAGTTTTCAACCCTTTGCACACTTTGCTTGGAGTAAGTCCCTTGCCTATGTCACGATTCTTCCAGCTTGCAATGTGGATTTTGGCCAGTATCAGCCCACCTTACAGAGTTGTTGTAAGGGGGTGAGATAATATACTTGAACAGCTTCTGACATTCAAAAAATATTATGGTTATACAGTTCTATTATATTGATCCCAGCCGGCCTGCATTTACCTCTTGGGTTATATTCAAGATTAAATTACCAGAAGAGCGTAGTCTCTGGCAGTAGATATAGCAGCACAGCATAGTGGTTGGAGTGGTGGACAAGGATCTTGGAATCCAGGGTTTGATTCTCAGCTCAGCCATGGAAATCCACTGGCTGACACTGGGCACATCACATACTCTCAGCCCCCCAAAAATCCTGTGATAACTTATCCTTACCGTCACCATAAGTTGGAAACGATTTAAAGGCATACCAAAACAGCAAACTATAGCAACATATTCATCAGAGGTCAATGGAAAAATTGTCTGGTTTGATTAGAGAAAGGTCATTAGTGACATTCCTCAAAGACTGAAAAACCTTTATAGACTTTTTTTCAAAAAGAAAAAGGGAAAGGAAAAGAAAATGAATCATGGACTTTTGATGATTAAAAAGACAGGCTATCTAAAGATGGGAATATATTGAAATTTTTGTGAGAGAGTTATAAATAACTATATGCATATTTATATATAAAACTACTGAAAGGAAGATTGGAGTCACATTTTTCTTTTCTCTCTCTTTTTCCCTTTCTTTTCTATTTTTTGTTCTTCACTTTTTAATTTCTACCTTATTATATCTCAGTTTTCTCTCCCTTTTTAAATTTCTCTGATTTTAAATGTATTTTTTAAAAGTTTCTTTTTTAAAAAAAATACACAAGTCAGAAAGTCATCCGGCCACCATATTTTTTAAGCACATGGATTTATGTCTGCTATGCATACCTGTGAATTACCGTACTTACAACATGGGTGTTCAAAATGTGGATCATGGGCCTTATGTAGCACTCCAAGTTCTTTTTGGGCACAGCTGGTTGGGCTCTCTGGATGCCACATGCTTTTAATTAAAAATGGCAGACTATTTTTAATATTCCTGATAGGACTCCAAGAGTACAAGCTTGGGTTTAAAGGAGGTGTAAAGACCCCATGAAAACTCCCCTATTTTTATTTAAAAAATGAATTGAGCCAATTCCAGTCAAAGTCAGTTTCAATTTTTTCAGGGTTCGGACTCAGCAGCGGGATCTGGGCCATTGTGCCTGATCCAAACACAGCAAGAGGATGCCCTGAATGCTTCCCGCTGTCCCAGTAATAGCTCTCTCCGTGTCCTTTTGTGGCTACAGGTTCCACTGGAAGAGGATTTCTCCTCTCCGGTCCGCTCTCTGGGGCCCCTACCAGCCATCCGCCCCCCACCGTGGCTAGGTCTGGCCTCTTCCTACCATGGAGTTTGCTGAATTGATCAAGACGACCAAAGTAGACAATGTGGTCCTCTCGTGCCCAGGCCTCCAGCCGGTCACGGGGACCCTCTGCATCACCAGCCATCACCTGCTGTTATCGTCCCAGACAGAGGGAAGCGGGGACCAGAACCAGATGGAGCTGTGGCTTCTCATCCGCAATGTGGATGCCATCGAGAAAAGGTGAATGGATTCTCCTCTTTTCCCCCATCCTGGTGCGCTAGCATCACTTTCCAGATCTCAGGGTGTCAGGGCGCTTTGCTTCCCTGCCATGGTGTTGCAGGGGATCCTACAGAAGAGAGTCTAGTTTCAGGTGTGCTGATTTGCATTTCATATAGCCTGCTTATATATAAGAACCCACCTACAATCTACCTAGTGTATTGTCCCTGTATGTGTTACGACATTATAATGTATCCAAATGCATAACAAATAATGTCACCAAGGGAATGGTAAGGCGCTGAAGAGCAAAAGAGGAGAAATGGGTGTATTGAGAAGACACAAGCATTGTTATGGGAACCAATGGAAAATGTAAAACCCTTACATTTCACCTTGATCTGGGAAATAGATTTCTGTCTTAATTTCCAAACAGGAAGACGAGTATGGTTGGTACTTAATGCATAATGCTTAATGACATCGCTAGACCCATCTCTCGGTCTCACATTTTGGACTGGAAACTTCAGAGCTTGGTCCAGTCCTGAACTGGCAATCCCGCCGTCAGCCATCACCTTTGCATCAGAGCTTGGAAAACTTTGGTTAATTGGATTCCCCAGCTCCTTTTCCTGGGCAAAGAATACCTTCTTTGTCTCCATCGTATTGCCATTGCTGAAGGTTGTGTTCCAAGTGCAAAGGTAGTTTGCATCTCAGCACAGGTGGGAGAGAAGAGGAGGCAATGAAATCTCGCCCTTCCCAGTTGGCTCACGCAAAAGCAAACTTCTGCAGGCTCTCATGGCTTGTCTAGTCTTCCTTATTAATAACTTTGTCCATCCTGACCATGTTGAAGTATATAGGTTCGGCTAATTCTGTCATCCTTTTTGTGCCCAATGTTTTTTAAAAAAATACCTGGCAGGGAGGGTCTGAAAGTGGGGTCATTCCTGGGAGACTTTAGGGGTCCTCCTGTTCCCCATCCTGTGCTAACCTCTCTCCTTTCCTCCCTGTGACTCCAGCGTTCAGAATCTAAGCTGGTATCATCCAAGCTCCCCCCGGACTAACAGCTCTCCTCGAGAGACCAGGTTTGCCTTTTAACTCCTTTTTCGACCTGCAAGGCATGGCAGCTTCACAGCTTACCCTTCTTTGCCCCCCCCAAAAAAGTTTGCCACAGCTTCCTTAAAAAAGTAGCACCAGGTCGAGGACAAGGCAATTTCACACACACCCCATGTGCAGAAAGCCCTCATTGCTCCCGAACCTTCTCTGCTATTCTCTCCGTCCCTGGGGCTGCTCGGACAGGGAGAAATCTCTGCAGCAGCCTAACTTCCATTTTATTCCAAGCTTGAAAAAAGGTTGGGGGTGGACTACAGCTCCCAGAATACCCCAGCCAGTATGGCCGGTGGCTGCGCTGCCCAGAGGCTTCTGGGAGCTGTGATGCAGCAAAGGATTTTAAGAGAAACAAATTTGGTAGTGAGGTTGGAGGAAAATGCAATGCAAAAATTACAGTGATGATTATGTCAAAATGTCTGTTTAAAAAAACCCCAGTAATTACAGTGACCATTCACTGTTGATAAATATCCTGCCATTATATTAATTAATAGTTGTCATGTGTAGTTGTCACGTGACCAGAGCTGGTCGTCACTGTAAGTCCTTTTCATCTCTATTCAAAAGGATGTAATTGGATATTAAACTCATTATGGGCAATTTTTGTTCTTTGAAACTTTGTGCATGTTCAACAGTACAAATTTAGGGTGGGGGGGTGAGGATCCCACAGTTTTCCTGATGTTGGACTATGATTCCCATAAGCCTCAGTCAACAGAAGAAGAATGCTGGGAGTTACAGTCCAAGAATGTCTGAAGAGCTGCACGATTCCCACAAGCGATAGAAGGAATATTTGAAAGTATTGAAATAATAGATGAAAAAAAGGGTTTTATGAACGTCAAGGCACTCTAACAAGAAGAATGCTAGGCAGATAAGAATCTTTGCAGTCAGGACTTATTCTGCATGGAAAATACAATGTGGGTTTTTTGCACAAAAACTGCATTTTCTATGCAAGTTTCTATGAAGAGAACAGTTTTCTCCACACAAAATACCATTTTCTGTATATAAAAATGCTGTTTTCTGCACACAACTCCTATGCATGAGTTTTTCACAGAATAAATCCCAGACTACGAATTGTCTTTTAAAACTCTGCAGCTTTCAAGGACTTTCTCTCAGCAAGGAGAAAAACTGCAAAATTATTCAAGCTTGCCCGCTAGAACAAAATTCACAAAGGTTTGCCACACCAGTTCTGCCCCTGATTTAAGCCATGATTTCCTGACCCTCTAAAACACAAAACTCTTTGGGAAACTGGGCAGAGTTTTGAATCATCCCATGCTGTTCACTGCCTCCACCTTTGTCACAGAATTTGGCTTGCAAAATTCAGTGTGTGTGTGTGAGCAGCCAACGCGTAAGGAAAGAAGTCCTGGCTTCTTGTTTTTCTCCCCCTCCCCACCCCATCTTCATTTCTTCTCTTGCCATTGCCTCTGACAGGCTTGGAAACGCTCCTGGCACCATCACTCTCAAATGCAAAGACCTGAAGATTCTACATTTGGAAATCCCAGGGATGGAGGATTGTCTCAATGTTGCCAGTTCCATTGAGGTGAACAAAGACCCTCACATACCCTGCCTCACTTCCTCAGAACCCAAACCATACAAGATCAGCAAAGATAAAATGCCCTCTGAACATGTGCAGAGTGCTGGTCATCGCCACAGCCCAGTCCCCACACTTCTTGGGAAAAGGAAGTGGAGAGCGATGTCCCTTCCATCCAGCGCCTAGAAACTTCCCCCCTTTTTTTGGACTACGGCTCCCAGAATTCCCCAACTCAGCCCCAAAAGCCATAGGCTGGCTGGTCATTTGAAGCTAGGTCTCGAATATTTTCAGTACTATAGCACTATATTTCAATTTAACTGGCATGACTGCATTCTGCAGAGTCCTGGGATCTGCACTTTGTTGTTGTCGTGAAATGCCAAACTACAGACCCCAGAATTTCACAGGATGGAACTGTGGCATTCAAAGTGGAATAACAGTGCTGTAATTGTGCAGTGTGAATGAGCCCCTGGAACTGAATATGGACGTTTTAATTCCCCTATACAACCCAATGTAGAATCTAGGCTAATGTGTGTTTTGGGGCCTGTTGATTTTAGGACATCTTGAATGCCACTGCTGGTTGGAAAGAGAGTTGGGGTTTAGGTGGGCAGTGCCGCCTTTTCCCCAAACAAGAGGACCCTCTGTCCTTCCAGGGAGCTAAGAAGCCCCCTCACCATGATCTGGGCAAGACCTTGGCTGATCTTGAGGGCCAACAATGTTGTCCTTGCTTTCCACAGGCCCTCTCCTCTGTGGAATCGGTGATGATGATGTACCCCTTCTTCTACAGACCCCAAAGCATGAAGCTGGAAAACGGGTGGCAGCCCCACACCCTTGAGAAGTACTACCAGCAAATAGCTTCAGATGTGAGTAGCGAGGGCTGTAGTTTGGGCAGAGAAGGATGGAGGCATCTCTCTCTCCATCTCTCTCTCTCTGTGTGTGTGTGTGTGTGTGTGTGTGTGTGTGTGTGTGTGTGTTAAGCAGCAAGGAACGCTTCTCCTCTATTCCTGATCTAAGAGCATCTTTCGTCTAGTCAGTAAACATTTGCAGCTGCTTCTGAGACCTGCAAGTCTAATTTTTCAGGCTGGCCAGGCAAGAGAGTGCAGGGCTAGCAAGAGGCAGTTTACAGTCAGTACAGCTTGCCTCTTCAGCACAGGAAGAAGCATCATCCAGAAACACTCCAAAGGTTCAAGGAATCCAGCAGACAACCGGTCAGACAGTCCAGGGTCTGCAAATCCAAACAGGGAATCCAGAGAATGCAAAGGAAGCACCAACAAGTTGTTTCTAGCATTGAGCTACTGCTCTATACCTTCCTTAAAAGGCTGGAGCCAGCTGAGTCCCATCCCAGCCTTATTAGCTCCTGGTGTGCTTGCTTCTGCGTCTTCTCCTTCCAGGTTGCTGTTCACCTGGGGATGCCAAGTCCTGGCCTGTGGCACTCAAACAGCGGAAGTGACCGAGGAGACTTTTGCCTCGTGGAAATTTCCCCACCGCCTTCAGTACCTGACCCAACAATTCCCACACCATCATACCCCATGTCTTGGCTTTCACCTGATCCATTCCCTTCTGTGAAAGCTGCAAGAAAAAGAGGCTGATGTTGACCCATTTCCCAGACAGGCACCTGGAGGCTCAGCTACATCAATGTGGATTTTGAGGCCTGCCCTTCTTACCCGCCGCTTGTCATGGTGCCCAGCTCAGTGGATGACGCAGCCCTTAGGAAGAGTGCCCGCTTCCGCCAAGGGAGGCGGTTTCCTGTCCTCAGCTATTACCACAAAAAGAACAGGACTGTGAGTATCAGCCCCATTCACGTTGCCTGCATGTCTTGCCTGCGTCCTTTCTTTCCATGGGTAACACATCCAAGACTTCCCTGTAAGCTCTTGTGTGTTTCAATAACCACGTGTACCCGTGACAGATCTTCCATGTCTTCTTCAGCCACCATGTGTGGTGGCTGCCATGTCAGTGGGGTGGTGAATGCGCTCCAGG
The DNA here is from genome assembly GCA_948472985.1 of Iguana delicatissima. Taxonomy (NCBI): domain Eukaryota; kingdom Metazoa; phylum Chordata; class Lepidosauria; order Squamata; family Iguanidae; genus Iguana; species Iguana delicatissima. The sequence goes on along the minus strand of CAOKZL010001008.1, from coordinate 212,039 downwards.
TTTTAGCCTGAACTTTAAAAGATATATCCAAGGCACCAAACCTCTCCCATCCTGCACAAAAGGTTAAACAGCCCAGACAGTTCCTTTAATGTCCAGTGTTAAATCCCATATTTCAATGCTTTGGGCATTTGTGGGGTGAAGAAAGGCATCTCCTGCCCAGCGGTGTCTGGTGGTTTCATGTCAGTGAGATAATGAATCCACTCTGGTTTTTAATATGAACTTTAAGGGGACTATCTAAAGTGGTCTTGGGAGCTCATCCTCTTGATTAACCTTTAAAATTCAGACTGTAGTGGATTCAATTCCCCCCCATCCCACATGGGGCCACCAGGGACCACTAGGTCAGTAACTGAGCAAAGGAGGGTTTATGAAGAAAGCATCCAAATTTGATAGACACCCAGAGTGGATTAAACACTTGTCCCAAGAAGCTTCAGCACCTTGGACGGCTTCTCCAAAGTTCAGACTAGAGCCAGAGAGGATTCACAAGCGTGCCATGGGTTTTATTTGAAGCAGGTGCCCAAGTGCTCTCCTTTGCCGAGGGTTCACTGACCTCTTCCCCCGTACTTTTTATCCTTTTGCTTTGGCAGGTGATGCTCCGCAGCAGCCAGCCCTTGGTGGGGCCCCACCGGAAGCGCTGCCGGGAGGACGAGTGGCTGCTGAGCGCTGTGCTGGCGGAGGGACGCCGCGGCTTCGTCCTGGACACCCGCTCCGCCCAGGCGGCCAAGCAGGCTCAGGTGATGGGGGGCGGCATGGAGCACCGGAGCGCCTATCCCGGCTGGAAGAGGCTCCACCGCCCCCTGGAGAGGTCAGCCGTGCCGTGATGCCCCCGGCCATTATTTGTGTTGGCCCACTCCCTTCCTTTTTGGGGGAAAACGAAAAAGGATCCTCCTGAGTCTAAAATAGAGTGCGGGATGGGATTCTCTCTCTCACTGGCCATTTCTACACTAGACTGTTATAGTGCTGTTATTCCACTTTCAACATCCTATGGAATCCTGGGGTTTGCAGTTTAGGGAGGGGCCCTTGAGGCCCCCCTAGGATCCATAGCATATTGAAAGTGGAACAATAGCACTATAACAGTCTAGTGAGGAAATGGCCACTGTCTCACACACACTCACATATGTATTTATAGACACAGACTCACAAGTTCTCATATACATGCTTTCACACAAACACTCATCTCTCTCTCTCACACACACACAGACTCTCTCCCGCAACACTCCAATGTGCTCTCTCATGCACACCTACGCAGTCATAGACACATACATTTTGTTGTTGTTGTTGTGTGCCTTCAAGGCATTTCCGACTTAAGATGACCATCTCACAGGGTTTTCTTCACAAGATTTGTTCAGAAGAAATTTGTCTCCTAAACCAAGGTTCTGCCCTCCTCTCTTCCCCCTGCTGACTTGAGTGCAAACTACTTTTCCACTTTGAATTCAGTTTGCAGCAATTGAAGTAAACCAAGGATAAAGGGGCAAAGTGGGAGCAGGAGAGAGAGAAACCAGGACATTTTAAAAGCAGCTGAAAAAGTGGGATGACAAAGGATTAATCTGCGGTGTTCCTGTCAAGTTGGGATAACTGGAGGGCATGCCACTTTCAGTAACAGTATTCTAGAGGGCATGGTGTATAATTCTGGTGTGGGAGAAGCCACCAATCCTAAAAAGCTCCAAGAGCAGCCAAAATAAAGCAAAATTGCAACCCCCACATCGAAATGTTTTACATCAAAAAAGGGATTTTAGGGATGCCAGGGATTGGATGTGGCCTCCTGAGATCCCAAGGTAGGCATGTGTGGCCCTGTAGTAGGAGAAGTTTCTGTGCATTACTGTCCCCATCACAATCTTTCTCTCTGCCTCCCACCCTGACAGAGGTCGCCCCCTACAAGAAAGCTTCATCAAAGTGGTTGAGGCCTGCAGCGACCCCTCCCCAAACATGGACCGCTGGCTGAGCAAGCTGGAAGCTTCCAAATGGCTCTCCCACGTCAAGGAGGCGCTGAGCACCGCCTGCCTCGCGGCTCAGTGCATGGAAAGGTACCGCTTGAGCTGCAGCCCTCGTCCACACCACGCAAGCTATTTCTGCACTAGCCTGTTATAGTGCTATTATTCCACTTTCAACATTCTATGGAATCCTGGGGTTTGCAGTTTAGGGAGGAGCCCTTAAGGAAGGGGAATGAATTAATCCTGAGAAGGTCTTGAGAGTTAACGGGGAATTGTGTGGCTTGTTTGCAGAGAAGAAGCCTGCGTCCTGGTGCATGGAAGCGAGGGGACCGACACCACCTTGCTGGTGACAGCTCTCGCCCGGGTCATTCTGGACCCCGACTGCAGGACAATGGTGGGATTCCAAGAGCTGCTGGAGCAGGAATGGATACAGGTACCTCCTCCAGAAAAAGCCGAGAGCAGGAGAGATGCTGCCATAGAAATTATAGAGGGGAGTCTTTAATCCCTGGCATCTCAGATCACAAGTGATTACCCTCAAGGTGACCCTGGGTGTCTGGTAGGGATGCTAAGAATACCCACCGTTACTCATTTCCAAAGGGAGGGTTTTCCCACACCCAAGAAACTGTCAAGAAGAATAACACAGCAGAAAGACTTTTGCAGTTTTCTTCTGGTATTCGTATATCCCATTGGGTTCTGGGGGATTATTCTGCACAGAAATATACCTTGATTTTCCTGTACAGAAAAGCATAGGTTTTGCTTAGGAAGTATGTTTCCCTGGAACACATTGTGATGTGTGAACATAAGAAGAATTCCTCCTTCTCATTGTCATTTTTTATTCTTCTTTATTATTACTGTGGTGGTTGTATTATTATTCCACCATTTCCCCAGCCCAGGACTAAAGGAAGTTTATAAAAATTAAAAACAGATACAGAAGAAAACAATCACATGATACAAGTTAAAAATATATGCTGGCATTCTGTGGAGAAGTCACCCCACTGTAAACTGACTTACAATCCCATAGCGAATTGTGCCGTTGCATGACATTCCTCTTCTCTGGGGTGGAGATGTAGCGGGACCATAGTAGACATGGAGGCAGCAACGGCCCCGATTTGCACAACACACCCCACTGTGCAATGGGGCAATTTGTGTAGTGCATTGTTACAGTCTGCTAGCATGGCCATACATTGCCACTTACAAGATTCAGGAAGTTGCGCTCCAAAAAGGTAACTTTTCTACTCATTGGTTATGTGTGTTCCAACTGGTGGGGCCAGAAAAATTAAATCTTCTTGCCTCCCCCATCGCCCCTTGCTTTCTGCAGGCTGGGCACCCCTTCTGCCTCCGCTGTGCCCACTCGGCCTATTCTCACGCCCGCCTCAAACAAGAATCGCCCACCTTCCTGCTTTTCCTGGACTGCGTCTGGCAGCTGGGGCGGCAGTTCCCCTTGTCGCTGGAATTCAACGAGCACCTCCTGCTGGCCCTGTTTGAACACAGCTACGCCTCGCCCTATGGGACTTTCTTGTGCAACAACGAGAAAGAAAGGTGAGACAGAACCAGGAAGAAAAGCAGATAAGACGAGGAGCAAAGAGGGAGGGAGACAGAGCCTGGATCCGGGGAGGGTGATATGAATTGAAACAGCTGTCATCTTATGAAGTCAGTTACGATGTCATAAGTTAAGCTTAGGACACCGTAAGAATTTTGCATTCTCCCCTGCAATCACGGTACTATTGCCACAATTGCAAAATACCCTGAAACCCTCCTTAAAAGCCATCTGGAGCCGTGGTGGTCTGTTCTGCAGGTGAGTGGGGTGCTGCAGGAAGACACATCCGCCCCGCTATTTGCTGGCAGGAGGGGCTGGTTGTTAACACCCTGCAGCCCCCCACTTGCTGCACGCAGCTGCAACACAAGACCTCTGTCACTCCAGACAGCTGAGTGGCTTTTAAGGTGGGCTTTGGGGGATAGATGGCAAGTTAAAGCATAGTTCCAACATTGTGGCTACATGCTTGATGCAGGATATTGGCCAGGACATATCTGTGATGCAGCATTCTAGTGGTCTGATACCACTTTCATTGCCATGTTGGATTCCTGATACTTGCAGTTTTGTGAGAGGTAGTAAGAGGTCTCTAGGGCAGCCCCCTGAACTGCAGCATTTGGGAAGTCATCAAGCTACAAATGCCAAGATTCCATGGGACACGGCCATGGCTGTTGAAGTGGTATCAACTCCTGACTACCTCCTGACTTATGGTCTCCCTAACGCAATGGCCACAGGGACGGGCACAAGGATCCACAATTACCATTCAATTCATGTGAAAAGAAACCTAAAATGTAGGGTAGGTGTGGGTGCTTGGGCAGCTCAGAGACCACAAGAAAAGATTGGGGCTTACATGTGTCCCACAGGCCACACTTCCCACACCCTTGTCTTAGAAGTAAACTTATGCGCACTCTAAGCTTACACAACACTCTGTGTCACTCATCCACTGCTCCCAACTGTCATAAATCGCATCATCCCCAAGAGGTGAAGCTGAAGTTATGACTCATACTGTGCTGGGTGAGGAGGACCATCTTCCATGGAAGGACCAACCCAGGAATTGCTGCCAAACTCAGTTTTACGAGAGAGTTTTACAAAACAGTATCACAGTGGCTGCACCAGGAACCCAGACTTCTGTGTCTCCTGGCTACAAGGTCACAAACTGCACACTGTCCATGTGGCTGTTTCCACCAGCAGGAGCAGCTAAAGCACCCAGAGATCTTCAGCAAACTGCAGGCAGATTCAAAGGGTGTTGCTGCCGTACACTTTCAAGTCATTGTTGGCCTACGGCAACCCCAAGGCGAACCTATCATCGAGTTTTCTTGGCAGTTTTGTTCAGAAGGGGTTTGCCTTTGCTTTCCTCAGAGGCTGAGAGAGCATGTCTCCTCCAAGGTCACCCAGTGGGTCTCTATGGCTGAGCAGGGATTAAATCCTGGTCTCCTAGTCCAGCACTCAAAACCACTACATCACATTGGCTCTGCTGCTTCAGAGTGTGTAGCATCGAATATTAAAATAACAACTCTCTGATACGTAGAATAGTCTCACTTTTTATTTGGAGAGACTTATTTTCTTGGTGATCAGCTCCACCTGATGACAGACTTAAAATGGCGCTGGCTCCTTCTGCAGGAAGCTCTGTGGTGTGAAGGCAAAGACTCATTCTCTCTGGCGCTGGCTGAACAATGAAAGGCAGAAGTACCTGAACCCCCTGTATGCCCACAACTCCTTGGTCATCTGGCCCTCCGTGGAGCCTCAAAGCATCCTCCTCTGGCAAGGTAGGACTCCAGTTCATGCGCTGCCCTTTGTTTTTTTGTGTGCCATCGCCCAAATTAGTCATGTTGACCTCCTTTGGACTTAAATATGCCTCCATTTAATTCCTCCCAGCCAATTAATTCCTGTTTCATGCAGCATTCAGTACTCACAGATCACAGGAAGTCTCACTGTGTAATCGAAGCCCCCAGTCCGCAATGGGACTTACAGCAACTCGAAAGCAAACCAGTCGCGAGGTTTTCCAGGGCTGAGAGTGTGTGATGTGCCCAGGCTCACCCAATGGGTTTCCATGTCCAAGCAGTGAATTGAATCCTAGTCTCCAGGTTCACAATCCAACACTTCAAACCACTATCCCACGCTCGCTTTCCAGAGGGTTACATATCCTGTACTAATTGCCTAGCTGTGCAGGTGCTGGAATTTATAGTGCATTTCCCTGACGTACATATAAGGATGCACCACAGAAATACAATTTGTTAAGAAACATTGTTAGCTATTTCTTTCAGAACGAGGCTTCAGTTAATTTTCTAGTTGACCACAGGAAGAGATATGTCTCTAACAGCTGTCTTTCCTGCAGGTTTATTCCTCCGCTGGGTGCGTTCATCCCACTATGTAGATGAAGCATGGACAGAAATCCAAAAAATAGCAGGAAACAGCAAAGTCCCCACAGCACAATTGTGTAGGACAGCATCAACACAGACTGAAGCACAAACCCTTTCAGAAGCAGAAACCAAAGCATGGACCATCTAAAGATCACTTATGAACTGGAGAGCCCCAACCAGCCATGACCCAGACTTTGGGAACAGGGAACTACCAAGGGGAGCAAAAGGCCAGGCTTGGTGTTGGTTGCAAACTGGGAATTCAGCCGTGCTCTTCTGTATATGTATATGGGTGTGTGTGTGTGTGTGTGCGCGCGCGCGCACAAGAGAGAGATAAAGAGAAAGCCCAAAGTGTTACATACACTTATCTCTAAACTGTTGCAATTAAAACGAGAGGACTTGTGTGGCTTTTTAAGTAGTCCAGTTGCCCAGATGTTGCCATCCGGAGAACCAAACTGTACAGGGTTTTTCCTGCCAAGAATGTTAGCTTTAAAACTCAAAAAGGAAAGTTGGAACGTACTGTACTCTTGAAAGTACTGCTGAAAAACAAACTTCACAGTTAAATACAATTTTCCCTTTATAAATTCGAAACCTCAGAAATGTTAAGTGATATGATCTGAATTGATCATATCAGCAGTCCCACAAGGCTAGTGCTTCCTCCTCTGCATCAGCCCGCAGAAACTCACTGACATCTCAGGGAGGAAGACATCTTTCCAAAGCCCTCTCACCCAAGACCTGAGATGCCTGGGGTTGAACCTAGCTCCCCACGTCCACCTACATGTTCTGCCTCTGAGCTTCCGTGCCTCCCCCGCCACAAGGGTCCCTGAGTTCAATGACACAGCAACTCTTGGGTGATCTGTGCCCTGTGGTTTTATAGACAAATGATTTTCCTGCATCAAGGCAGGCCAAACAATAAAGCTGAGGCACTCCTAAACTACACACATTAAGAAAATCAGCATAAGAACACTCAACAGTAATGATGGAATGTAGCTAATAAATCAGGCACACTTTTGTTCTGGTTGGAGATATGATAGAGAATTTATTACTTCCTTCTTACTTTTATAAATAGGACAAATTGGGCAGGGAGTTGCCGTTCAAGAGCCAAGTTAAGAAGATGAATGTCTTAAAGTTGCATGTGACCAAAAGGGCAGCCACAGGGGACCCTCCTGTGCCTCCCTCCATTAAGCCTCACTCCAGGAAACAGGCAGAAGCTCAGGTCCTGCTGGGGCTGCAAAGATCCCAAAGGCAACAATAGAAAGGGGAAGAGGAGGAGCTCGTTCAAGCTTCAAACTCAAACTCAAAGTACTGGGGGTCAAAATAGTGAATGCGGACATAGCCATCTTCGCCACCACTGCTATAGCTGGAAAAGAAAATCAGAGAAAAAGTGTTGAACCTTATGGGATTCCAGGGGAATGACACATGATGAAACTAAGGAGAGAGTTAACAGAACTGAGAGACTCACCTCTTTCCATCAGGGTGGAAGGCAACGCTGTTAATGGGTCCGAAGTGCCCCTTGACTCTTCCAAATTCCTCCTCAATGCCCAAATGGAAGAACCTAAACCACACAGGGAGGAAGGGAAAGGAAGATGAATGGAGCACAGATGAAGCTCTTCAGTTGTCACTCGCACAGCTAGTAATAGCTCCTCGCCTTTCAAAAGGATAGCTGGGTTCCTGGGAATTCAGCAGAGCTGCTAACATCACCCCCTTAAAGAAACAGGAGAAGACCCCATTGGCTCACCTGGCCTCAAACTTGCCAATCCGGGTGGAAGTGGTTGTCACATCCATGGCTTCCTGTCCACCACCCAAGACCACCTGAGGAAAAGACACAAAAGGATACACTTCACTCACATTCCTCTGCTGAGGCAGCTACCAGAGTCCAAGACCCAAAGATCTCTGCAGGTGCCTGTTGCACTGTGTCAGCTAGAAGAAAACAGCTGGACATAGCCCCACTCATTCCTCTGCTCTCCAGCAACAGAGAAACCTCTGTGTTGCCAAGGTGGGGGCTGCTCTGCCTACGTGGGGAGTCTTGGAGAGGTAGCATTAAGAGATGTAACTACCTAACTCCTATACACGACTCTCCCAATAAATAACCATGGCCAAGTTAGGACATAAATATTCTCTTTATGACTTCCAGGAAACACAGAAAGCTGCTTTCTATTTAGCCAGGTACTAGATCCATTTAGGCCAGTATCACAAACTCTGACATGGCAACAATACCATCCATGCTTTCAGGCCAAATTATTTCCTCCATTTAACTTCTACACCCCTGCAATTCCTTCCAGGTATGACCTGGCTTAGACAAATCAGGTGTGACCTTGCTTAGCTTCTGAAATCTGAAAAGATCCAGTGTACTTCAGGGTGGTTATACTACATTTCTAGGAAGCTGCCTTCCACTGAAGTTATTCCTCTATCTGGTCCAACATCACCAACTTTGATGCAGCAATGGCCTTCAGGCAAGATTCTTTCCTAAATTTGCCTGGGCATCCCTTGCTGTTCCCCTTGATCATCTCCCATGCAAGTACCAACCAGACCCAACTCTTCTTATAAAATCAGATTAGGTGTGTTCTGGGTAGTGGCATGGTATTAGCAAAGGGGACATCTTTCCCAAACCACTGGGAGACAAGGCAAGCCTAGCCAAGAGGGGTGCAGGTTAATGGGGATAGCCCCACCTGACCCACTAACATACGTGATCAAAGATGGGGGAGAGGGCTGCTGAGTTCACAGGCCGCTCTGTCCGGAACGTCTTCAAGTGATCAAGGTTCGTGGAGTCGAAGAGCTGTGGGGAGGAAGATGTGGATTCTCAGCACAAGCACGAACCACAGTCCTTAAACTACAGCCTGCCCCGCTCTTTCCCTGTGGGACAAGCCATCATCAGGCTCAACCATACCAGTGCCAGGGGCACTGGGATGGTTTCTTAGCTGCCTGGCCCTTGCAAGCCAGGAGTGCCATAGAGCAGTAAGCACATAGAGCAGTGAGCAAGGTGCCTCCCACTTTACAGCACATGGCATGTTTTATTGTCATCCTGCCCTTTAGGGCTTTGCCCCCAAAGGTGGCATAAATATATCTCAAATAAAATAATCTACACCAGTTGCTTGAAATATATCTCAAATAAAATAATCTACACCAGTTGCTTGAAAGCAACAGTGATTTTTGGCTGCTGTCTGGAGCACAGCAGTGATAAAGCCAGCAAGACAGTATACTCAGGGGTTGCTGGACATTCTCTTCCCTCAGCACAGAAATATTCAGAAATGTCTGTTAAATACTGAGAACAAAAATGGAACAAAAAACAACAGTCCTCCAGTGGGATTTCTGCATGGGGATTTTAGAAGGTCCCTCACACTGCTCACCTGGTGCTCCCCAGAGACCCAACATCACCTGTGTTCATCCCCACTGAAACTCAAACTTCTTTGCCCCGCTGATCCAGGGATCCCGCAATCTACACGCGCAAAGGCAAGGTGTTTGTGCAAAAAGGATCTCCGGCCACATCAAAGCATTCTTTCCACTGTGGGCTAAAACATGAGCCAGGAATACAGGAAGACTTCTGTGGGGCCAAAACCCTTAAGCCTCTGCAGTTTCCCGTTGGGTATTACTGGCCTTTGGGCACCCACCTCAGAGACAAATCTGACTTTTTTCAAACAACAAAGCCATTGGGTGCCATTACTACTGGATGAGGGAAGGGAAAGAAGACCTGTCCTCCTAACAAGCAGCTGGGAGTGGCGGGACCTACCTTGGCCGTGTTGTCCTTGGAGGCCGTGATGAACATGGTCATGTCGCGGGAGGTCTGGATGTCGTTGATCTGCTTGGTGTGCTCCCTGATGTTCATGAGAACCTCCCCTGACTGGGAGAGAAAAGAGGAGTGAAGGAGATGGGATGGGAGAGGGAAATGTAGCCCCTTAATTGCCAAGCATAACAGGAACCATAAAGAAGGCAAGTGGAGGCAGTTGTTTGGTTTTTCAGCGTGATATCACAACCACCTCTTCTATCCACACTAACCTTTGCACTGAACTGGTTCAGCTCCCCATTCTCGTGCCCCGCAATGATGAATTCCCCAAGAGGTCCCCACACAGCGCTGGTGATTTTGGATTCATTGCAAGCAATCTTCATGTACGGCTTGTTGTCCTCTGTGGATGAAGGAAAACAAAGAAGCAAAACTAAGTGACGCTGACTGTGGACCGAGGCAGCAACCCATCTTAATCCAAGTTCCTTCGCCCACAGGCCTCACCGATCTGGCTGGAGTCACGGAGATCAAATAAGCTGACAGAACACTGGTAACCCATCTGCTTATCAGTGGAAAACATGATGATGTTCCCTCCAAAGTCAAAGCCACAAGTTCGCACAGCAGAGCTGGTCTTCACCAGAGCGAGTTGTTTCCCTAGGCAAAGGACATGATGCACAAAATCAGTATGTGGGAATGTCTGGAACAGCTGTGAGGCTGAGAGAGTGTGACTTGCACAAGGTCACCCACGGCTGTCTGGGGTTTGAACCCTGTTCCGCAGAGACCTAGTTCAATGCTCAGGCCAAACAGGGCACATCCCTTATAATAAGGGAGCCCTGCAAAACCTACAAGGGATAGGATTTTCTGAGCTCAAATAGGTGACATCCTTTAAAATAGGAGAGAAGCCTAGGTATGGCTTTTCTTCCACAGGTGCTCCAAATTCTGCATTTTCTGGGTTGCTCACTCCTCTCACTTGCCCCAGCACTCACAATGTTCCTTCCGTTTCCCCATCCACCTCCCCAAAGATTCATTTCTCAGTTCTACCTGTCTCGCAGTCCCAGAGCCGACAGGAGTTGTCCGCAGAGCCGGTTAGCACGTGCCTTGTGTCCCCTGAAAGAGCAGTCAAGGAACAGACAACGCATCCATGACATGGCATCAACGGTATCTGAACCTTCTGCTGCCGGGACAGGACCTACATATCTTTCACAGGAATGCGGGCCTAGTTCGGCATGGAAGCAACTTTTAACTCATGCACATTCTTAAAAAAAATGTTCTGTGAGATTATCCTCTTTCTAGCTACCTGCTTCTTTGTGTTTCCCATTGTATCTCAATTCACACACGTCTGTTTCTCATTCGCTAATTTTTCTGTCCACCTGACACAAAGTGCCACGGCCCTCCTGGTCTCTTTTTATGTTGCACAGTTACCCTATCAGGATCCATAAACAGAGAAAGTTGGTCCAAAGCAAGATCTGCGTTAAAATGAGGCTCCAAAACGGTTTACAGAAATATTCTCTCTACCTGCCAAGCCTCTTGGACATTAAAAGCATCTCAGTCTTATTACTGAAAAAGAAAACTGTGTTCTAATAAGCTGACTTCCAAAACCAAAGGATACAGTCCGCATCCACACACCAGACAGCTCCAGTGTGCCCATTGTATGTGCCAAGTCTCTCACCATTGACAGAGTACCACACGTTAACGATCTGGCAAAAGAAGAATTGGTAAGTCAGGCCACATTATTGAAACACATCCAGAAGGCGAACAGAACATCATAAAGAACTATCCCTCTGGCGAATTTGGGGTAATTTACTGATTACCTAATACAGGTATACCTCAGTTAACAAAGCCTATGATACTGAAGCTCCTTTTACAAAGGTTTTTTATGTCCAGCCAGCCCCCATTTTAATTCCTTATCCTTCGTCTACATGGAGGGTTTTTAGCATCATCTGAACTGGGAGGATGGTGAAAGAGGACTGGAGAAATATATATTTTTGGTGTCAGGTTGCAGCAGTATGTCTTCAGTAAAGAAGGCAATAAAGCTTAAGCTGGGAAAGAATGGGACTCTGTTCTAGCTGACCCTACAACATGCCTGCCTACAACAGGCAAAGTAAATGGCAGCTGCCTCCTGAATACCTTACTGAGCTGGCATGGCCAGTAAAGCAGAGAAATATGGAGAAAGGAGACAGGCCTGCTTCCTCAGCCCAGCCCCCCATAATTTTAACAAAGCATACCTAGATCTAGAAGTCTGGTCACCAAAACTGAAATTAGAAGGGAAGTGGGAGCTGATGAAAATGTCATTCTTGGAAGCATCATGGAGCTTTCCAGGGGTCTTTAGAAGGTTTTATCAAGACCTACCTGACCTGGTTGTTTCATTTCACAAATATGCATATTGCTAGTTTTGAATCAAAAGTTTGCTGAAACAGGTTGAACTCTTCTTTTTGTGGGGTAGGAACCTATCTCTATTCCTTCCATGTAATTTCTGCCTCTACTAACAGATTTTCTATTACAGAAGTAAGAGCCAGGAACATACTGTCTTCTTTAAGGAGGTACACCTGTACATTAAGACTAAGATGGATCAATCAGAATTTCTTGGTGTATCACACTGGAAATAATAAAAACAAGTAAGGCCCCACCGAGCTTTTTTAATGAAGTGAAACCAATAGAAGAACGGTTTATTTAGTTAACCATTTAGTTAACTGCAATGGGACATGATTCATGTACGTACTGCAAGAGAGGAGGGCCCACTGTATATAGAAGAGGGAAAAGTCCAAGGAAATCATACCGGATCTTTGGCTACTGTAAATAGCAGGTCTCCTTCTCTGTTATATTTGATCTGGGTGATTGACCTCTCGTGGCCTTGCAAGAGGATAGGCTTCTGTGGAAGGAAAAAAATAGAGTTTTTAGAAAATCACGTGGTCTTTCGCTGCTGCGTTGTAGAGCATTTTGGTCATTCATACATCAACAACATAGCCTGTATTCCTATGTGACAGATTGTGACTTTTACACGTCCTTTGCCCTGTCGTAAGAAAGTGTTTTCCACTGGTAATAAAATTATGACTGACCCCTAGTTGTATGGACTGTACTCCTACTTGCTCTGGACTCAAAGGTGAAACTGAGCAAGCAACCATCCAGCTTAATTTGGAGTCATGTATGCCCTTCTTTTCTTTTCAGAACGCTTTACCTTTCCAGGGCTTCAACCTTCCCCACCTTTGCCTGTGATTAATCCCCCACATACACACCCCGGGTAGAAACACAAACTAAGAGGAGAGGAAAGTTACTCTGGACTACAACTCCTAGATCCCCCAGAATCCTGGTGGATTCTGGGAGCTGTAGTCCAGAGTTGTACATCCAGAGATGTAATCTTAAAAAAAGGAGTTTTCCCAAGCTCTTTGAGCGATATTGCCTTGTAAAGCTTTCTTTTTCCCTTCTGAGCGTTTGCATTCTCTGGATCTGGCGCAAGAGGCGGCTGCTCTGCGGGCTGTTTTTTTAATGTTTGTAAAGCTTTGGGCTTCCTGTAAAAGACATCGACAGACGCGTAAACACATCCCTGAGTACACATGCAGAACAAATACACTGGCAGGGACAGATACACAGACTAAGTACAGCAATTAAACTCAGTAATTAATAATCTGGAGGAAGAAAGACTCACCATGGCTGCTGTGAAAGATCGAGAGGAACAGACGCACGAGCTTAAAAGACCGAGGACCCACTTCCGGGATAGACCGGAAGGAAGCCCAGGAGAGGTGTTTATAGAGGTAGTGGAACAAAAGAGCAAGAACTTCCGGTATCGTTTCAGCCCCTGATGCGGGGAAGGGAAGAGGGAAGTTTGGAAAAATTTCAGACAGCAACTCCCATCATCCTGCGGGTTTTCTGGAGATGATGGGAGTTACTGTCCGAAGGTAACTGATGAGATCCAAAGGCACCCGCAAGGCCAGGATTGCTTTGTCTCAACCCTCTCCTTCCACTGCGGTGGAGCACCGGAAGTTTTAAACGCATGCAAGAATCCGAGGCCCTTGAGGAGGCGGAGGAAGGCCATAAATTACGCAGGTCCTTTGTACGTCATGCTCCCGAACCAGAGACACACAGACTAGAGAGAAAGAGGCCCCGCATCATAGAGCGGTAGGGATAGAGCGCCGCCCGATGTTCAGCTGAGGTTCGTCTAATGGCGGCTTTGCTTGGCAATACCGGAAGTCCGGCCCATGCGTCGTCTTTTTTATTGGCTGGTCGGTCGCCATGGCGTCGCTAGGTGAGAGAAGGGCTTCCGGTGGCCCAGTATTGGGGGCCAGGGTGGTCACAGGTGGGACGTTTTGGGGTGCAATGGCCGGAGGTTTACCTGGGGGTAAGGCTTATGGGGCACAGAGGGCCTTGCACTTGAGTAAACGTCCCTGAGGAGAGCTTCTTTCACAGGCTCGTCGGTTATAATGTTAATACTGCGAGCTGTGAGGGGCACCTGGAACAGTTCCTTCTGTGGGCTATAAAAAGTAACTTTTCCGACCTTGTCTCTGTTTCCACCCCAGAGTGGCGGGCTCAGCCGCCTCCATCCCCAAACAGAGTCTCAAGGTGGTGAAAATTGGAGGAGGAATGTTGAAAGAACAGCAACTCCCATAATCCCCCATAATCTGCCTCCTCGCCCCAAAAGTTTTGAGGAGGGGGTGGAAATTGAACTGTGGCGGGGCGGAGGAGGGAGTCCCGGGGGGGGGAGAGAAAAGAGGGCAGGTATGCAACCTCAGAAGACTGGGTGCGACAAAGAAGACAGCTGGTCTGTCCAGAGCGCTACTGGGCAACTTCCCCAGGTGATGTTGGCCTGCAAGTCCCATCATCCCCAGGAAGCATAGCCCATGGGAAGACTGGTAGGAATTGTTAGCCACCGACGTTAAGAGGCCTGCCACTTGCACACCTCAACTCGCTGTGGTAGCTCCCCAGGGTTTACACACGTGGGGCCTCTCCGCACGGCACTGTTCTGGTGCTATTATTCCACTTCCAACCTCCTGCAGAATCCTGGGGTTTGTGGTTTCCTGGGGCCAAAGAGCTCTCTGGCTGAGAAGTCTGAATGCCCCTCCCTCAACTGCAAACCCCAGGATTCCATAGGATGGTTAAAGTGGACTAATTGCACTAGAACAGGGTAGTGTGGAGAGGCCCATGGTCTCTTCCAGCCACACTTGAGACGTTCTGTAGGGAGACTGGGTGGCACCACTGCAGCAAGCCTGAGACACTCTGTGACTTGGTTACAAAAAGACACAGTGGTCGCGCAATTATTTGTACAAGTGAATGAGTCATCACATATTTTCAAACACAAATTTCTTCAACTGAACCTATTTATTCTATTTCCAGACACTTGGTACACAGTTAGAAAATGCAGAATGTGCTTGTAGGAACAAAGCGTTTTGATGTTAACTGTGACTTTTTGCAAGACATAATTATGGATCCATTTCTGCACATTATCTTCCAAATTTCAGGTGTAAGTAAAACCCACATGAGTTCAGTGGAGCATATTTATAAGGGGATGTGAAAGCCCTATATGAATCAGGTCAGAGTCCTCACTTTGCCTAGAAGTATGTGTTGAAAAGGGGTGTTTAACCCTTGGCCAGAACTGATTGGTATCTTATGCTTACATAAATTCTAACAGAAGTGGAGTTACAGATTTGGTGACTTTACACAAACAGATGCATGTGCTGCTCATTGATTTTTGGCTGTGTATTCAATTTCGCATTTTGCTGTGTGTTAAGTTGTGCAGTATTGCCATTCACTATGATCAGCATCTAATTCCACATGCAAAAACTTAGGCTATGCAACCTAAGCAACCCCTCAGTGTAGGATCTTGGGCTTTGCCTTTCACAGCTTCTCAGGTACTGTTTTGAAAAATGCTTTAGAATTGCACTGTGGTGATTTCAGGGTTCTGTTGTTACAGGTGAACTATCTGCTTTACTCTTGGTAGCAGTTCTTTGGGGAGGAACCAATCCATTTTTGAAAGGGGAACTGAGGGCTTGGAGCAAGTGAAGAGAGAGAGTCAGACCCTACAGCTGCTGGCAGAAATGAAATTCCTTTGTCTCAATTACAAGGTATTTTGACAGTTTTCCCCACTATGAAAGTTACTATTACAATAATTCCTTGCAACTCCTGGCATTTAATTCCTTCGATACAGAAAGGTACACTCATCAAGTCTTCAAGCAGTGCTTGATTTTGTGTTAACATTCCTGTCCATTTAACTTTTTTTAGTTTCTTTTCCCATGAGAGTCTTCCTCCTCTTCCAGGATAGTACTGTCTTCTGTATCTAGGTCTGTACGACATTTGTCTTCTGTATCTAAGTGGCATACAGATTATACTTTGAAAAAGTCAGGGTTAGTACTACCCCTGACTTCTGAGGCCATGTTTTCTGAGATAAATTATTTTATCAATTCTTTTTAATAATTGTTCTTTTGGTTCTTCATTGTTTGTGAAACAGTAATTATGTGTTGGATGTTTTATGGATGTTATTATTATCATTCTACTGTTGAATTGTCTGTATCCTCCTTTCATTTCTCTTATAAGGATATCTATCTAATAATTTTAGCAGTGATGTAAATTCCATTTGTTTTTCTCTGAAATTGTCTATGATACAAAATTCTTGCAGATTATATCCATCCCACCCTTTTGTGGGATGTGAGGCTGCCAAGTAGTGAGACAACCTCACTCGCTTGACTTGTCCTTCAGCATGCTGTGTGCAGTATCTCAGAACCGATGAAACCAGTAATCAGGGGTCCAAAGCACAGCCCTTTTACTACTTCTGAAAGTGCTCCCATGAGGCAAAAGACAGTGAATATCTTACAGGACAGCATAATCAGTTATAAACTTAGTTACTGTATTTATAAAATCATTAAATACATGATAATAGTCAACTAATATATAATCCATATCAATATAAAAAAATATTAGATATGCTGCATACAGCACAGTTGGCTTCTGCAGTTGTCTGCCGTTATGGCGTCAGTGAGTCAACAGTAAGGTAGATTAAGAAAAAAGGAAGGGAAATTCATGCAGCTACACTAGTGTGTGTGAAGACAGCCCCGTCTACAGTGCATTGTGATGGATGGAATACTATCAGCTGGAGAATATTTCCTAAAAGTCTTTTCCGAATCTTATAGCACCAGTCTAGTACAATGAACATAGAAGTCTGGCTACACTGTTGTCTTTTTTCTTCTTGCAGTACATGGTGCCATTTGTTCTCAACCAGTGTGGCTCATTGGTCTACTATCTTGCTTTAGCATCCACAGGTTGGTCCATGTAATTACTGCTTCTAAAGAGTACAGCTGGGATTTGGGGAGGTGGTGCAGAGACTTTTGAGTATTCATGAGTCACAGCCCGTTCAGAAAATCCACTACAGATTAGTTAAGGAATTTAATTTCTACAACCATACGGGCAGAGTTCAAACTATACAGGTAGGCTTTAGTGGACTTCTAAGGAAAATAATATTCTAGTTGAAATGTTTTACATCCATCAAAGTAAACTGGTGCAGTATTAGGCCCTAGGAGATTAATCTGGAAGTATTTTCACTATTTGGGGTAGATTGCTGCCTTGGAGAGAATCCTAAGTGATTTTTGTTTAGTTTGCCCAACTGAACACCCAACTACATCATCTTTCCCTCCTTCTCTTCCAGACCTTACGTTGGCTGTGCCTCTTTGCAACTCCTTGGCTCTGATCTTCACCTTAGCAACCGGGAAGGTTCTTGGAGAAGACATTGGTGGGGCAAGTAGGTCTCTCAGCACCTGATCAGGTGGAAACTCCTCTGTTCCTTTTGAGGACAGTGTAAATATGCTCCAGCATGGTTACCCTGGAATTGTGCTGTGGGCAGCAAGGCCTTGGAACCTGCCAGCTGTGCTGTGGTTGAGTTGTTCCCCACCAACTAAGTCAAAGGGGAGAGAGGGTTGTGTGCTTAAGGAAGACTGGGTGCACCAGGGGACTGCATTTGTGCAGGTATTATTATACTAATGTAATGCCCCAACAGGACTCTGTTCTCTGTCGTCTCCAGCAGCATCTCTATTTGCATTATACCTCTTCAGAAAGGACAAGCGGAATGTGCTTGCCAAAGAACTCCACAAGTCCATTTCTTCCTTGCGTAAATCTTTGTTGGCATGGATGGCAACAACAAGCACTCTCCAGGTTTATTTCCCACAGTATGTATCTGTGTATTTTCTTCTTCCAGGGGCTGCACTGGGAATCCTGCTGACTGTCTTAGGAGTTGCTCTCTGCATCGCTGGGTCTGGACACGAGAAGCCATGAGAAGCCACTCAGAAGAGAAGAGGAGTGGCTGTGACAGGCATCCAAGCCTTTCTCCATTTTTTTCCCCACCACCACCCACCTCTGTGGCCACTGAGTGACTCTTTCAAAGCCCAGAGAACAGGATGATTTTACAAATTTATTTCAAGAACTTCCATGTGAGAGCACTGGACAAAACCAAGAGGAAAGGGTATCTTAAAGCTAGCTGGGTCTCTGATTTTAGTACGGTCATTTTTCAGATGCAGCAGCTTTTCTCCAACCCAGGTGGAAGTGGGACTTCTGGATCACATCCTGCCCAGCATCACCAGCAGAACGCTGAATAGGCTGAACCCTCTGCACCTTGTCAGTGGTCTCAACCTGTTTGATACACAAAGCATTGGGAGAGAAAAACACACAGAGTCTGTTTTGGCTCCCAAAACATTGGAATAAGCATTGAGAAAGTTTCAGAGGAAAGCTGAGCTGAGACTGCTGAAAAAGTAGAGAAGAAGAAGAAGCTGTTTCTTCTAAGAAGAAGATCTGCTCACACACACACTCAATTTGTGTTCAGATCCCATCTTTTTAAAGATGCCATGCATAGATTGCTTCTTTCATAGATGCTGCATGCAGTATAAATACTTCGCTAACTGCAAAGGTTTATTACCTTTCTGCGTGACAAGCTGTTCGTTTTGGGCATTACTTCCTCTTGTACAATCTCTGCAGCTCTCTGGTAGTGGGAACAGGGAGAAATTTGTAAGGAAAATTGCAAATTGAAAAAGCAATTAACCTCATTGCTAGAGGTTAACAGAAAAAGAGATCTCCTTGAAATGCTAACATACTTACTGGGAGTGAGTCCTATCACACAAGCTTGTACCATTCATCAGAGAGCCACAATGGTGTAGTGGTTTGAATACCAGACTAGGACTCTGGGAGATCAGGTGTCAGAGGGCAACCAAGTTCAGCTCCTCTGCCATGCCCGTCGTGCTTAGCTGTGCTGTGGCCATATTACTTGATTGCCTTGGCACTTGGGTAATGGAAGAGGGAGCCTGGCTGGAGCACGGGAACCAAAGTCATTCCGACAGACTGGCACAGTTTGGGTTTGCGTGGGAGTTGAATGCTAACAGAAGAGCGTTGAGGGGGGTATTCTTAAAATCAAAATTTGTATCACCGCCTCAGTTCTGGCAAAAGCATTGTCTGTGTGCTGAACCTAATCTCTAATAAAACCTTCCTGGAGCCATCCATGAAGTCCGGTTATTGAGTTAGAATAAGACAGGACATTATACCAGGGTTCAAGTCCCCACTCAGCTATGGAAACACTGACTGGGTGATCCTGGACAAGTCACACTTTCTCAGCCTCAGGGGAAGGCAATGACAAACCACCTCTGAACAAATCTTGCCAAGATGAAAGGTTTGCCTTAGGGTCACTGTAAGTCAGAAAGGGCTTGAAAGCACACAACAACTGTTCATTAACCACAAAGCCAGACAGTTTTCTTTGCCCTAGAATGCTAGCTGTAAACTGATACTTACAACATCTACCAGTGACCAATTTAAATCAGTCTAAAATCTCCATTTTAAGACTGGGTCTAAACTGCACACGTTGTTTCTAGGAAATGATTTCTGTCAAAAGCCAAACCAGAACTTCCAAGCATATTCTGAAAGCGAACTCTCAGCCAAAGTACCCTATTTGCTGGCGTATAAGACTCACTTTTCCCCCCAAAAAATACTGTTTGAAAATGGGGTGAGTCTTACACACCGGCAAATAGTATTTACTGACACGGGGTGCGTCTTATACACTGGTGCATCTTAGATGCTGGAAAATACAGTATCTTTGAAGAGTCCCACTGGAATTCTTATGATTAGTGTTGCTATATATGCTATTAAGACAAAAGATTTTCACTGGGGAGAAACCCTCATACCTGGTCTAAAGGCAATTCCACCTGCGTGTCTTCATCTTCCCCTACTTCTCGGGCATGTGCTGTCTCCTCCCTTGCACCTTTCATTTTATAGACACTTCCTTCTTCTAGAGGAAAAATACATAAAACATGGAGTGACCACTCCCGTGCATTCCAGAGAATAATGGCTAGACACAATAGAGAGGGAACCACTGAGGTTTCAACCCTGCCCAAATGTGTAAGCCTCTAACCTGGAGGTCTTTACATTTGGGAAGCGTGGAGAAACATGAGAAAACTGGAATCACTGTCTTTAAAACAAAGCACATTACTCTCTTTCGCCAAAAAGGGGTACTTTCTGATCACCAAGTCACATTTCAGAAAGCTGCTAAGTCACCAGACCAATACCTTATGTTCTGCAGTGCAGCTATGCTTTACTTCTGAGAAGTCTCCCCATGTTTTTGTGCCTTCATACCTTCTTCTGGACTCTGGTGTGAGTTCTGGCTGATTCTTTCGGCCTGGGCTGGCTTGGCATGAAAGACAGACAACTTGCTATCCTTGTGGGGGTATTTCCTGGGTTGTTTGTACACCACTGCCATGGAAGTGTTTGGGCTTTTCTCTGTCTGCACAACCCCTGTGGACTGCACCCTTCGAAGGTTCACCAGGAAGTCCTGCTCAAAAACATAAGAGCCAAGTCAGACATTCATTTGGATCCCTCTACCAGAGCCAGGGAAACCTGTAGGCCTGTCATGCCAAGAACTCTCTTCAGCCCCAGCCAATACTGCCAGAGGTCAAGGAAAAGGGTATTTGTAGTCCAACAAACATTTGAAAGGCCATATATTTCCCATCCTTTCCCCTGCAGGGAAAAGTATGCTCAAAAAATGACAGCGCAGCTCGGCTCTGGCAACATAAATGATCCACAACGCTCTAATCCAGTGATTTGCAGGCTTTCTTGCCAGGGGCCAAAAGGTTTTCTTCCTAATGTGCCAGGGATCAGTTCCCTGTTTGCACCCTTTAGTCACAATGGCCCCGGGACCAGCACCAATCCATGGGCCAATATTCTGAGTAGCACTATTCCAAGGCAAGCGTGGACAGACAGTGGATCAAGACTACATTGATCTGCAGTAGATTTCCACGGTTTTTGACTCTGACCTATCAACTGCACAGCGTTTATGTCAGTGGCAGCTGGTGATTTCATGTCAGCAGGGAGTTAGTCTGAGATTAAAGGGGACGGATGCTATCTTGCAGGTTGAGTTCAGTACCTTGGATAGTTCCTTCAGAGTTCAGACTGAAAGTCCAATGAGGACTTACTGCCCCACTGACGTGGATACAACCAGCCACCATGGGTTTATGCCCCATTCTGTGGCAGGAAAAGCCCACAGAAAGATATTCCAGAATGGTAAAAGCCAGGCAAATCCTTTGCGGTCAGGCTGCCAGTTGAAGAAACCACAACACAAACTGAAAATGTGACTCCCATTGATCCGACAACAGCAAGCAAAATCAATTTTGCAATAAGGTCCTCCAGTGCTCCTTAATCACCTTTCTTCCCTTCAATATTCTTCACTAGCAAAATGTGGTTTGTACCTTTGCTGCTGACCACTTTGAAAGCATTATGTTGCCCGCCTCACCTGGAGAGTTTTCCAATCCTCTGGAAGAAGACTGGTGAGATCTGCAGGAGGAAGGAGGCTGGATCGAGAGGACATACACCACCATATCCTGGCCGTATTGTTAATGGATGCTCCATTATCTAAAACATTTATTTATTCCCTGAGAGAACAGTTTTAATGTCAGCCCTGGGTTTTGCAGCCAGAACGGGCTACTCTCTTTACCTGCTGTGGTGATTCAAGGAAGGCTGAGTCACTGGACCCATCTCGGGAAGGCAGGTGAAGATTGCCAAACTGGGAATAAAAAGATAACACTGAGGGACAATCAAGCAACGTCACATCTGTATGAAGACCTATACAATTTGGGGTGACAATCCCGAGTGGGAGTTAGGCACAACCAAACCCCACCAAAAAGAATGGAGAAACCAGAGCACATCCCAGTGAAATTCAGGAATAGCTGCACTTCCTTTGCACACTTTAGCCAGAAGCGTCTTGCTTCTTCACGCTAGCCACTCCATTTTTCCCAGGACAGTCCAATCCTGATACTTTGTACCTGTGGATCTAAGCAGTGTAGGACTTTATAGGTCAAAACCAGCATTGAGGGAAGGAAACTGCCACATCTGTGAATGGTTTCAACCCAATCTGGCCAGTTGTGGGGTGGGGGGAATAACTGATAGGGTTCTTTTAAATGGGCCTGAGGACTTCGGGGGAGGATTTAGTGGGTGCAGTTTGGGGCCCCAAGGACCAAACATGGCTCACGGGCTGCACTTTGTCTTCCCCTGCTTTACATCAATGTAGTTATATCAACATAACACACCAGACTTCTCTTTTCTTCCTATATGGCCTAAATATCTGTTCAGGACATAAGCAACTGGGCAATTTAAAATGGCCAACAATGGTATACCTTACAATATAACAGTTATTTAGCACCCAGTAAAGCCATCGTTTTAAATTACTGCTCATGCTCTTGTAATAACCTAGTGCCCCCTCCAAAAAAAAAAAAAGAAAGAAAAAAAGGGGAAAGTCAGAAGGAATGTCCACTCACCCTTTGATTTTGGGTCCACCTTCCGTTATTGGGGGGTTCCTGTAAGCACAGAAACAGCGAATTTACAGCAGCTCACAGACGGACACAGTTTCACTGAGAAAGGGGATCTGGACAGGTAAGATAAATGCTGTCCCCCTTTATTTTACTTACTAAAATAGTTCTGTTGCAGCCTGTTTCACAAGATTGCAGGATGGTGTACAAGTAAACTCTGTTTTAAGTCGTTCATAACCATTTAAAACAATAAAAATAATTTAAACGGAGTCAAAGCATACTCCTCGCTCGTAAAACATGACTGAGTCAGCATGGTTTGAGCGCTGAACTAGGACTCTGGAAGCCTAGGGTCTGAATTCCCACTCAGCCATGGAAACCCACTGGGTGACTAATTAAAACAGGTCTAAAACTTTCAGACAGTTTGAAAGCACATGCATGCGCATTTTGGAATAAATCAATTCGGCTTCAGAGGCCATGGTTTTACTTAGCAGTAAGATGAATCCAGTATCGGCACCAGCCTGGCCTCCAAGGGGAGGGCATTTTGTAACCAGGGGGACCCAACCAAGAAAGCTCTGCTCTCATGTCCCCCCACAGTGTATTAACCCAATGCTAGGACACAAGAGTTAAATCCCCAGACCTCAGGCAAGCGCATACAGGGAGAGGTAGTCCTTCAAGCCTTGAGGTCTCAAGTCATTTTTATCCCCAGCACATTCAGTTCAGAACAGAAGTGCATTACCTCTCTTTGGCTGTTTCTCCCCTGTCCCTGCACACACTATTCCATGCAATTATATTTTGCAAAAGAAGGACTAACCAAGTTTAAGTGCCAGGAACTCGACCTCAAGGGAGACCTTGACGCATGTGCAATTAGGAAACTGTCCAAAGCAACGTTGAGAGCCAGCGTGATGTTTGAGCATTGGACTATGACACTGGAGACCAGAGTTCAATTCCCCATTCAGCCATGGAAACCCACTGGGTGACCTTGCAAGTGTCACACACTCTCAGCCCCCAGAAAGCCTCATTATAGGGTCACCATAAGTTGGAAATGACTGGAAGGTTCACAACAACCACCAAGCAATGTTTCCCAGGCAGCCTAGAGTGACCTACCGGAATGACCGATGCACAATCTTTGGGGGCACCAAGAGTTCAAAGTAGGGGAGGTTTTTGTACTTCTCCAGACCCACGGCCACATAGTAGTCTCCACTCACCAGCTCCTCGCTGCTGGAGATGATATCGCCATTCAACTTGTAGAGCCTGGTGGGCAGAAGACGATAACAGCCTAGTGAAGGAATGGCCATAGATTATAGATATAGATATATACTCTGTTAAATCTATTCAGGATTGGGTACCTCGGTAAATGTCAAGGGACCATTATCCAGAGTTCCATCACCTGAATGGCAAACTCAGCAGCAAGCACACAGCTCATGGGCTTCCTGCCTTCCCCACCGGAGTGAGATGCACTGTCATTCTGCTTAAACCATACCAAATTTCTAATTGTGCACCTGTGTGCTTAAATCGGCATATGCAGTTGTACCCAAACGGTTGCCCTCTTTTGTCCTTCGTGTGAGCGATCTGTAAGCGGCAGCCCTATACTCGCCGGGGACTCACTTTTTCACAGCGCCGGTGGACAAGCTGGCCTTTTCAGACACGCAGCTCAGGATGCTGCTCCATTCCTGCAGGGTGGTCCTGGTGAGGATGAGGCGGAAGGGGGGCTCAGCAGGTCCCCGTTGCGGAAAACACTTTAAGGGAGGAAGAAGCAAAGGACAGGCTGGGTTGGGTGGCGTTTGCAGGTTTGTGGGTGCCAGTTCCACAGAGCAGAGGATATAGAGCTACTCTGTGAGTTTCATTGATTGATTCTCCACTCATTTCCCAAACTAAGCAGTTTTATGCCACCTGCTAGCTTTTGAGATCTATCCCATCTGAGACAGGAGGGAGATACTTCCCACCAGACCACAGTTCTTGGGACCACAATTCAAGAAGAATATTGACAAGCTGGAACATGTCCAGAGGAGGGCAACCTTAATGGCAAAAGCCCTGGAAACTACGCCCATGAGAAGCAGCTTAAGGAACTGGTATGCTTAGCCTGGAAAATAGAAGGTAAAGGGGCAGCATGATAGCCATATTTAAATATTTGAAGGGATGCCAGATGGAGGATCGGGCAATCTTGTTTTCTGCTGCTCCAGAGACGAGGAAGCTGTGGAGCAATGGCTTCACACCCTGCCTTGCAGGGTTGCTCTGAGGTGGTCTGAGGTAGCATTGTCCCAATACGATGAAACAGTAAGTAAGTCCCACTCACTATATGATGCAGGGCAAGTTTGTGCGTCTCCTCCATTGCCCTGGAACTGAAGTCCTCTGGGAAATACTTGGGTAGTTCTTAAGGCCAGAAAACACCAGAATTATTATGGTTAGTAATTCATTTTGGTGCTCTACGAGTAAACTTCATAATCAACAGCAATACCAAGAAGGCAGGACTCTGCCCCAAAGAGCTTACAAATTAAATTCTGACACTGACAGACCATGTAGGGAAAGAAAGTGGAAGGGATAGCTAAGGCGTGATTGTGAGGAGGTTCAGAAGACAGATTCAGCTCATTCTTGTGCTGTGCAAAATATGTCTGTCCAGACTTTGGACTACCCAGTACCTACAGTACCTGGCCGTGAAAGCACTCTTGTGGAACGTTGATAGCTATATTGCCAAAATGTGGATATTTGATTCCCACCCCGCCCCAATCTTTGTAGCTGTCTTGAATGCATCATGGATGGATTTGGGCATGCCCATACATAGACTTGAAACTAGTCCATTAAAGCCAGGTCAAATGAGCTGATCTCCATCTCCCCAAACCCAAAGCTACAGCACAGGCTCCACATGGGAGAGATGCTCCTGGCAGCTCTATTCACTGCCCCCCCCCTTCCCTAGATGTTCTGCTTAGACAAAATGTTGTGTTGTGTCATCAACAAAGAAACTTTTTCCTCAATGGCTTGCTATAAGGCCAGGTGTCTAAGAGACCTCATTGCTCAGGCTACTAACTGACAAACACAGCAAGGCTCAAAAAGGGGGTGGAACGAAGCCAAAGGGCCCCTCCCACCCATTCAGCAGGAAGGCTTGGAGATCTGCCACCATAGCGATCAACCCTCTAGAGATTATTGACCTTGAGAATTTAGATCTCCATCTTCAGTAGGTGGCTCACTGCAAACTCACCTGGGTTGCATTTCAACCTAAGGGTACACCCAAACTGACTAAAAGATCAGAAAGTCCCACATTTCATTCCTATTCTTTCCAAATTTACTTTGGAGATCCATATACATTTTTTTTATCCTAGCACTTTTTCTTCAGCTCCAGGTACGATCACAGACTTTTTATGTCAGCTCCCCAGGTATTTTAACCCACTACGAAATCAGAAGGAAGAGAAACAACATCAAGGACTTCTCCATCAGTCTGGATGCACCCTCATGACTCCAAAGCCACAGCGGCAGAGAGCTGAAGCAGAAGTGTGGAGACAGAATCAAGTAGGAGCCTCAAAACTAATTTATTTCAGCATGAGTTCTCATGGACTTCAATCCACTTCTTCAGGTGGAGCACAACACTGAAGCGACTGACAAATGGGTAAATGCAG
This sequence comes from Iguana delicatissima, assembly GCA_948472985.1. Lineage (NCBI taxonomy): Eukaryota > Metazoa > Chordata > Lepidosauria > Squamata > Iguanidae > Iguana > Iguana delicatissima. Next base: position 186,145 of record CAOKZL010001008.1, on the reverse strand, counting down.
AGGCTAAAGCAGTTAAAGATGCTTTTCAGATTTTCTCAACGCATTCCCTTTTCATAGATTGCACCAGGTGATGGCTTTTTCTAGACAATAAGCTTACAGGCAAAGGTTGGCTTTTTTGAATCAGTCATAGCACAATACCTGCTTTATATAGCTAACAAATACTGTTTAATTTTTGTTGTCTGAGATGCTTGAAACTCTGCTCACAGATTAAAGCAAAATCACTCTTCCCCTTCTCCCCTCAAAAGACTCACCTGCACTCCATCTGTTTTCAGGTTTCTGTTCAGTTGCTTCATTTCAGGATTTAGATAACTGCCAAGGTAGTGAGGGAGGGAAAAGTAATAAACAAGGTGAGCAAGTCAATCAGGTAAACAGGAATAGAGTTGGACTCAAATCCCAGCTCAATATGTTCTTAACTTCACAGCAATCCTGTAATTCAGTACAGTAAGTCCCATTTTCCAGACAGAGGAACTGAGGCTTCAAGAAATGCCTTTAAAGAGCACAACTGAATCTACGGAAGAGATAGAACTTGAACACGGGCTTTGGAGACCCAGATTCTTTCTTTGCAGGCTCTTTCCAGGAAAAGACAGAATGATTCCACCATACTTGGAAGGCCAACAGAAAACTCCCTGATCACATAATTTGAATCCACTGATATGTGTACTAGTCTCTGGAACAGCATAAAACAAGGAGAACATTAAAAGCAATGATAACAGCTGGTGGCTTCATGTCAGTGGGCTGGTGGGTTCAGTCCAGGTTTTATTCTGAACTTTGAAGGTACTATCCAAGTTGTAGAAACCTAATCTCTAAAAAAGGTTCACACAACTCCTTTAAAGCTGGGTACTTTCTTTCAGATTCAAATTAAAACCCAGTGTGGATTTATCCTTCCACTTGGGAGTGTCTGAAATATCAGTCCCAGCTACATAAACACAGAGCTGAGATTGGGCCATTTTAAAATCTTCTTAACAGCAGATCTCTGTTCCTCTGGCTCAGTGTTGAACATCAAACCCATTCCTCTTCAAAGCTGAACTAGTTACCGAGTTACAGGAATAGCAGTTGTATTTTGTACAGGCAGTTGCATAAGATGAAAAGTCACAAAATGATGTCACCTAATTTTACGCATCTACCTGCTTAAAACACCTGGTGCTGCTGCTGATAGATGCACATGCACACACTTCCAAGAGGTGAACTATTTACTGGGAGTAATGGCTGTGATGTGGCCTTAAGAGTTGACATCACCAATCCGGTGTCGTCATAATACAAGTTGGCAGCTACACACTCCTAGCACTTTCACCCCCATTTTAACTTCCTGGCATTTGAAGGAAGCAATAGCGTCGCTCTGCCCTGCCTCGGTCAGACCTCACCTGGATTCCTGTGGCCAGTTCTGGGCACCCCAGCTCAAGAAGGATATTAAATGTGTCCAAAGGAGGATGACTGGGCTGGTCAAAGGCCTGAAAACCACCAAGCCCTACGTGGAGTGGTTTAGGGAGCTGGAAATGTTTAGATGGGAGAAGATTCAGAACTGAGGTGAGCCATCTTCAAATATCTGAAGGACGGTCATGTGGAAGACGGAACAACCTTGATTTCTGCTGCTCCAGAGGCTGAGACAGAGCTTTCCAAACTGTGCATCATGACACGTGGATCAGCTGCAGTATGTAGGTGTGTTGCACAAATGTAACAAGAAACCTCTATGTGAAATAAGCAATACCAACTTGCATGCATTTTTACACAGCAAAGGTGCCAATTAGTATACTGCACTAGTGCATTCCCCTTCTGTCATACTCATGTACACACATCAGGTTGAGGATCATACAGGTACTGCATATATGCAGTATGCATCATCGGGTTGAACCAGTGGAAGTGAATGTGGAAAGTTATGCGCAGCTGCTCAACAAAAAGCTGCCTAGTCTACACTATCTGTAGGTGTGTCCCTCTACATTCTGTTATTACAATTTGTGTATGTGTCTGTATCTCTTATAAGGGGTTAGTTTAGCCTCCAGTTTGCTAGTAAAACTGAATTACTGTGTCACAAAATGATGCATGTCTAAAAAGTGTGTCACCAACATGAAAACTTTGGAAAGCTCTGGACTAAGATATGAATCAGTGCCTCCAATTGCAAGAGAAAAGATTCCACCTAAAGTTCTTGACTGTTCAGGAGTGGAATAAATTGCCTCAAAGGATGGTGGATTCTCTGAAGGTCTTTGTTTAAATACGACAGCTGGTTAGCCATCGCTGGAGGATGCTTTAGGGTTGTATTCCTAAATGGTATGGAACTGGGATTTAGACGGTCCCCTCCAGCTGTATGGCTGTGTGGTTTGGTGAGGGACTTAATACTTCTTCTGCCAGAGAGAGTGCTAGTCCCTTCTCCTGAACTACAATCCAAATACCTCAAGTGCCTGCCTAAACCTCAAACTGAAAGAAAGTGGCGGAGATGGGATGGAGCCACAATTGGGATGAACACAGCAAGATTGCAACTGAGGGATGTTCACTGCGCGAGGTGGGGCCCTCCAGGGTCTACTCACTTGAGCCTCTTGAACCTCTCAAAGCCCCCGGCGACATACTGGCCTCCGTTCAGCAGGTCCTCCAGGCCGGTGACCCGATGCCCCTGCCGGGGGGTGTAGATGCTCCGAACAGCCACGGGGGCCTGGATGGTGCTGGTCACCTCATTCAAAAAGGCCTCAAAGGTCAGGAACCGGCGCTGGCTGACCACAAACTTCCGGCCCTGGAAGAAGGGATCTCCATTGCGAAAGACCACCACTTTCTTGGCCGGAGGGGGCAATGGCACAGTTTCTGAGCTCATCTCTCTCTGTCTGCAGGGATCTGGCCAAGGCAGGAGGGAGAGGACGACAGGGAGCTTCAGCAGCTGAACCACAAAGCCTTCGTGGCCAAGTTTGACAACCTGTGTTCCTAGAGCAACGTTTGCTGTTTCCATAGCTGCCAAGGAGGAAGAAAGTGTTTCCTCAGCTTGGCAAGGAGGCCAAACCTGCAACAGAGTCTCTGTGCACTTGACCCACAGGAATCTCCACACCTGTGTGTCTCTGGCAACAGTCCAAACCCTAGTGGTCTTTCTTTAAGCCAGGGAACATTCCACTCCTGAGCGTCGCCAGTTCCCAGCCCAGCAACATGGGAAACACTTCAGCATAAGCAGAATTCCCCTCCTTATGCAATGCAGGATTTTACTAGCAATTCATACAGGCAACTCGCTTGCTGAGAAGTTCTAAGATTGCCACTAGCAGGGAGAAGCTGAAAATGTAAGTTGTAGACTCTGGATCTTCTTTGTGAGGCTTCTTTGCTCATGTCATGAGCTGGGCCTCTGCCACAAGGCAGATGGGCTTTGGAATCCTTGTTAGCATCTTGGCCAAACGTTAACAGCTGTCCAGTGGCACGAAAGAATTCATTTGTATTAGGACCTTGTGGGACACTTTTTTTGCATTTGCTTTGCAGTTTAGGATGAGGAAAAGCTATGAAAGCTATGAACAGCAGTGTGCTCTTGGGAAGGCCTGTAAGTATAGCCAAGAGCAGAACAAAACACCTGGTCAAGTTTCATTTTTACATTGTCACAGCAAAAACTCTTTCACTCTCCCTATCGCCAGTGGTGGACACTCTTGGGGTGATGTGATACTTCACATTCTCCTCTCCCTGCTCATGCCCAAGACTGCCCATGCTGATCACCGGCTCCTAAGCTTTTGCAGCTTCAGCTTAAAGGCAGGAATAGTCAACTGTTTCACAGCTTGGGCCCACCTAAAGCATGCAGTTTAGAAGCCACTTAATCCCCCCTACCCAAAATGTTTGCACGATGGGGGTGCTGTTGCTGCAACCCCCATGATGGAGGGGTTAAAACTGATGAATAGATAATATATCAAAAAGTGTAAATTCCATTAATGTTAAGGAAACAAGCATCTACAATTACCACTTATATTACCTCCATTTTAGGAAGACAACAGCCTTTTATTAGAACAACAACAACAACAACAAAACCAGACAACACATTTGGCATTTTGATACCCTGACACAGTTTGTAATTTACTGGGGACTCCATAGTCCAGTTACTGAGCCAACAAATAATGGCTGGCAGCAGTGGTAAAGACTTATGGAACACTGAGATCATGGGGTGGAGATAAATAGACAAAGCAACACAGAACAAAAATTCCATCTATCAAAAGACCAGCAGAGAACATCTGGATTCCACCCAAGAAGTCACATTTCGAAGCTCTGGAGCAGAACTGCAAGATTTTGAACAACTGGAGTAAAAAATGCTCCACTGACAACTGAGGTTTACACAAAGGCAGGGAGAGAGACTTTGTCCTATTCAATCATCCCCAGGCAGCCAAGAGCAACGACAGACACTTGGCTGCAATGCCTATATAAGCCAGTTCTTGGAAAGGCTGCAAAGAACATTGTGTGTGTGTGTGTGTGTGCGTGCGCGCGCACGCATGTGTGTAAAGAAAATATTCACAAGCTCAGCCTTAGAATAGGAATCTGGGGTCTTCCATGCAAATGCTGTTCTTCTTAGCTGCTGTTGTGAAAAATACACCCTCAATATGCAACATCTTTTGACAGCGAGAATTTGACAAAGACCTTCATGGGTTTTTTGTATAAATCTCAAAGCTCCCTCCATGGGAAAAAGCCCACTGCTTCTTCACCTGCCATCCAACAGCTTGCAAAAAGATGTGCTTCCAGTTTTCTGTATGTGATGGGATCAATAGCTGTGCCTTCAGACCAGCAGTCACTCCGAGCTTCCCAGCCTCTGTTTCAGGAGCAAATACTATTGTAGAGAGGGGGAGAACAAGGAACCAGATAAAGACAATCCAGTCAGTACATCGTTTGGGCAACATCCAGCATGCTCTGGTTCCAAAAGAAATACTAAAATCATACTGAGCACTAGCAAATAATTTAACCCAGCAGACCACAATCTATATAAATACCCTCTTCCCTTGTAGTATTATTTTTGTGTGCCTTCGATTTATGGTAACACTAAAGTGAACCTATCATGGGGGTTTTCTGGGGCCGAGAATGTGTGATGCACCCAAGTTCACCCAGTGGGCTTCCATGGCCAAATGAGGAATCGAACTCTGATCTCCACGATTGCAGTCCAACACTCAGACCGCTCTACAACACTGGACTTGCCAAATGGAACTCTTACTAGTTGAACCCAGTTTAAAAGAGGGGCACAGGTGGGTCAAGAGGAGATGAATAAATGCCTCCAATAAATGAAAAAGCAGAAACACAAACTAGAAGAATACTCAAGTATTCATTTCCTAGTCACAGCCAAGATTTCCTGACCTAAAGGAAATCCTGTTGTTCCTGGTATTTGATTGTCACAAAATGTAAAAAAACTGAGTACTTCTATGTAGATCAGTCCTCTGGAAAAACTTCAGGGAGGTCGAAAACAGGGAGAATACAAGACAGACATGCTCATTTTCTCCCACACTGGGCAAAAACTACAGTAATTATCCATCCTTGCATGTGAAAATGGGACGGTCAAGAATTTACGTCTCTGCCCCAAACCCACCAAATATCTTTCCTCAAGGGTAAAAGACTGATGGATTCCATCTTGTATGCATATCACCAAACCAAAGAAAAAGATATCAGCTTACAAAAGGAGAAACCAAGTTCAGAGGTCAAAGTTCTTCTGCAGACCACTGGCATTTTGGTCCCCGGATAATTACAGCCTCCCCTACAACTCCCCCAAAGTAGAGCAGCCAGCAGAGGGCTCCTGGGACTGGCTCTTACATTCTTACGGCTGACGATTGCTTGCTGCAGCCACAACAGCTCCATGGCCAGGTGCTTCCGGTAGTGCTGGAGGTCAGGCAGAGCTTTGGGTATCTCTTGTCTTTTTTGGAAGTGAAGCTCTGTACAGAAAGACACCAAGAAAGTCAAGAAGTCATCCCGTGTCAACCTGACCTCTCTCTTCCCACCTGTTACCTCCTTCCTCCTTGGACAAAATTAAGATTGGACGCTTCTTGGGGCAGGAATTCACTTTTTTGCTAATTCTATAAAGAACAACAAAGATCAAGACAGACTTGTGTTCAGGCAGCATTACTCTGGGTTATCCTGACAGCTATAGTTTTTACACACTTGAGCAAGGAGGTATCCAGTACCCCATCCAACAACCAGTTCCCCATTCAACCACAGTGCAAGGGGCTGGAACTGCTCTTTCCGCTACTGATCCAGAACAACCATTGAAAGGGGCCGGGGACAGCCACCAAAATGTTGCTACTGTATTAAGTATGCCAGTGGGCTTTGAACAGAATCTGAGTCTGGGTATAGGACCCTCTAGATGTTACTGACTCCAAATCTCATCATTCCACACCAGCAGCTATGCTGGCTAGGGCAAACGGAAGCTATAATACTACAACATCTGGAGGGCAACACATGTTCTCCATTCCAGGAGGGAGATGGTGATACATCACAGCTGACAGAAGAAACAAGAGACACATCTCAAGATGCTCAAAAGTTTAGAATGTGGAAATTTGGGCTCGTCAGAAGACAGCCATCTTCGCACCATCCTGAGATGCATCTCTTGTTTCTTCTGTGGATTTCATTGGATATTCCTCAGGGGTTTTTTTTTCTTTTGGTAAATCATGACTGCACAGCAACAAACAGTAGACTTTCAAAGTGGAAGGCGGTTCAGTGTTCCAAATTATCTTACCCTGGCTCAGCCGAGGAGATTCCATCCCCAGGATAGTGCTGCTCCATTCAGAGGATACATTGCTGGGTTCTTTGCCATCATCGTCCTCTGCTAGCACACTGCAGGAATTCCCAGCAGGCTCACTTTCAAGATACTTTGGATTCTGCCTCAAGTCATCTTCCTCAGCCAGCGCTGCCACCTCAACTGGAATCTGTTTTGGAAGCTGCATCTTACAAGCACACTCTTTTTCAGGTAGTAACTCCTCTTGACAACAAAGCTTCTCCTCATGTTCCTGTGATTTGCTCCTCTCAGATTTGGTTTCTTGTCTGCTTAATGCCTTCCTCTTTATTGATTTCTGGACAGACTACATTTAAAATATACAAAGAAGAGGAGAATCTAATGCAAGGAGACAGAAACTTTATTATGCATGAATGCCATTCTCTCTACCCAGAAAATGCCACACTGTACAATGAAAGTATCCATGTTTGAGGCTGCCAGGGCCCCCTTTTCAAAATTTTATGGGATGTGGGAGCAGCTTTGCCATGTTTTCAGACCCTCTGTCTTACCATTTCATGTCCAAGGGAAGCATTTCTAGTTAGAAAAACCAGAAGTTAACCAAAAGTCCACTTCATCTGAAGCAAAATAACCAGAGGGTCTCCAAATCCTTTTTTCCCTTCCGTGCAGGAAATGAAATCTGTCAGCCTCACATGTTCATACAGCTGCCTTGCCTCTTTACAGAAAATAAACCAAACTGCCTTCCATCAAAGAGAGAGGCACCAAAAGGATTGATCACTCCATCTCTCATCCTCCAGCTAACCAATTTCTCCACACTGGCCATGGAGAAAACCCAGTGGACTAGAAACAAAGTGAAACCCTCCAACTCACCTGGCATAAAATATTTCTTGCTGCCAGATGACTACAAGGCTGCTATAGTAGTATCCCTATTTTTAATGAATCCAGCTGCCCCTTCCCTCATTGGTGAACAATTCACAGGTACACTGCATTGCCCACTTTCGGCAAGAGCAGGCTGAATCATGCCTCGGCCCAGAAGCAGACAAAAGGCCTTTGCCTCCATCTGAACTGCCAGTGCCCTGGCCTCAGTGGGAGAGAGGATGGCGGAGGCACAGCTCCATCATGTCTAAGCCCAGAAACAGACGAAAAGCTCCACCTCCACCTCCAGTCCAAGTGCCTCAGAGGGAAGAAAAAGAGGCCGTATCTGCTGGACTTAATGCCCTTCCACACGGCCGTTCCCTTGTCCTTTTGTGTCACCAGATTGCAAGCCCAAGGAAAGGGAGCTGTTTTATTGCTCTTTTACTTGTAAAGCCCCATGGCAAGTGATGGTGCTATACAAATAAATGATGGGAATAATAATAATAATAATAATATACTAACCTTGGAGAGAAACAGAGGCTTTGGTATAGCACAGTTCTCCCACTGCAGCCAGTCCAGGCTCCCTTCAATCTCCTCCACAACCTTCTCATACTCCCCCTTTAAGCACTGGAATCTCTTCCTGACAAGGTAACCTCGGACACAGGCCTAGGAAAAAAAGGGAATCTGGACATCACACACCATCACAGGTTTGGGGAAATAAAAAGCCAACAGACCACCCTTTGAGCCGCAGGCCATCCCACCATGACTGGGGCTTGCACAGACTGCAAACCCCAGGATTCCACAGGAGGTTGAAAGTGGAATAATCGCGCTATAAGCGTCTCGTGCGGAAACGGCCGCAAGGGGGTGGCCAGAAACCCACAGGCGAGACTGGAAGGCGCGTGTAGACGCCCACCTGCAACGCTACCACCCTCTTCAGGAGTACCCGCAGCTCCTGCTGCTGCTGCTGCTCCGCCTCCTCCCGCCCCATCCTTGCCAGTCTTCCCTCTCCGACATCGGCGGGTCCCGCTCCTGTTGCCCAGGAAACCGGCGCCTCTCGGCGACGTCACCGCCGAGCGACGGCCGGCCAGGCTTCCTTCCCTCCTTCCTGCAGTTCCCAAGCGTGGCCGATAGGTGGCGATGCGCGCCCGCTTGCCTTTCCGCGCAGGCGGCGAGAGGGATTCCGGGCGGAGCCGCGCGTTCCCCGCCCCCCCAAAATCCCCATCACCATCATCATCATCACCATCACCATCACCATCACCACCATCATCATGCAAATATAACCGGGCTCGGGTGGGAGCGTTGAGCCTGGCTTGGGACAGCATGGCAGAGGGGGAGAAAGAGGCGCGTCGCCTTCCTCCTTCCTTCCCCGCCCCGCCCCTCCCCGCCCCGCCCTCCTTTTCATGCTGCGGGAGGCCCAGGGCGCTCGCACACGACGCAACTATTGCGCCATGATTCCGCCTCAACTACCGCGGCTGCTCCCTGTGGAATCCCGGGGTTTGTAGTGTTGAGAGGGATTGGAGCTCTGTGGCTGAGAATCCAAATATCCCTCCCTAAACTCAGCATTCCGTAGGTAGTAGGACAAGGCGATGGCAGCCGAAGCGGAATCGTAGTGCGATAGCCGCCTAGTGTGGAAAGGCCCTAAGCGGGCTACTTCTTCGCAGAGCCACCTAGCCCGAGCTTCTGGCCTCGCCACCTCTGGTTCGAAAGCCCCGCGGAGAGGGAGCCCCGAGCCTTCGCGGCAAATCTTCAGCTGCGGAGCAGCCTTCCAGGGGCTCTTCTTCGGGGCTCTTCCTCCGGGGCTGAACCGGCAGGACCTCTGCAGAGGTTTCCGTGGTCCTGCAGGGTTTGAATCCTGCTCCCAGAGCCCTGGCCTGTCTTCTGCTCAAAGCAGAGCTAGGAAAACTTCCTTTGACTGGAATACAGGGCTTGGCCTGTCTTCTTCAAGGTCAAAAGGAGGAATCTCAGGGTGAGAGTGTCATCTTGAAAACTGTGTGTGCGTGTGCGTGTGTGCGCATGCGCTTTCCTTATTACTTAAACTTGGTGTTCCGCTTTTTAAAAATCTAAATGGCATACTTTGTTCAGCTGTGGTTGTATCCTGCTTAATGACATCACCGGGGTCCGCCCCTTGTGACATAACTAACACCTGCTTCCCGTGACATCATGGGAGGGTATCCCCCAGTCTCAGATTTGGGCCCTGCAGTGCCAGGGTCTGGGAGCACCCTGAGCTGGCAACCCTCTGTTCTTAAAATTCATCACTTGCAATGGTGTTAAAAACTGAATTGGAGAAAAATGTGCTTTCTTTAACCCTGTTTAGTGCAGAGCTTGGGGAAAAAACATCATTTCCAACAAGATAAATATTTTCCCCATTTGTTAGACACGGTATTTATGCTTTGAATGACCGGCTGCGAGCAACTGTGGCTGATGCTTAATTGTGCTGAATTTAAGATGAATACTGAAGAGCGCGTAACGGAATCCACAATAGAAAACGGGAGAGAAGTGTCCAAGTGCTCGGTAGATGGTCTTTATTTATTATTGGAAATAAGCCCCAGTGGGTTTCAGCCTGTGTAATTGTTTCAGTGGCCTCCTTCAGGGCCAATTTATGCAACTAGCAGCAGACATTTCTGCAACTGAAAAATCTCTTTCCATTTGCTGGACCGATAAACAAATGAAGACATCACCAAGGGCCACCCCAAGACCTTCAAGTCTTGAGCCTGAAATTTCCAGGCAGTGCTATTCCTGTCCTGGCAACCTTGCCCAATACAGAGAGGGCCCAAGCTATGCAGGTACCTGAATACGTCCCGATGGGTCTAAACAATTTCTGGACCAGAAGAATCCTGGCCCCAGAGTACATGGACGCCGCAATTGGAGGAGAGGTTTCAAGCCCCCTCTCCCCTGACCTGACACCTCCTTCCCCAGACTGACTTCTCTGCTGGTCGCCGTTGCTGGACGTTGGAGTCCAACAGCCCCAAAGGGCACCCGCTCTCTCCGTTTTGCTGTGGGTGGAGCTCGCCCTTCTTCTGTGAGAGCCCGGGGGGCAAAAAAAGAAGCCAAGAACAAAAGCAGGCGTTCCAGTTCTTGATCCTGGCAGGTAGAGTCAGATGCAAGTTAACACAGCAGCGGTTTTATTAGAGTGAAATGCTAACAGCTATTAAGAAAGAAAACATAATTCTCAAGGACTGTAATTTCACAGCTTCCTAGACTCCTTTAATCCTGTGCAGGCACGCAGCAAATCACCCAAAACTGTTACACTGAAATTTACTTCTCATTACTATTCATGTACATTTATATTGCTGGAAGCATCTGGAGGGCTTGAGCCCCGCCGCTGGTACACGGATGGTAACTGGTTGTTGTTTGTTGTTGTTTACCTTCAAGTCGTTTTCGACTTATGGCCACCCTATCATGGGTTTTCTTGGCAGGATTCGTTCAGAGGTTTGCTTTGGCCTTTTGCTGAGGCTGAGAATGTGTGACTTGCCCAGGGTCACGCAGTGAGTTTCCATGGCTGAGCAGAAATTCGGACCCTGCTCCCTGGAAACCACCACACCACGCTGGCTCCCTGTTTTGGTAACTGTTTAAAGTTACTCAAATACACAGAGGGAAATGTTTTGCTTTAAGAATATCAGCTAGCATTTTTGCTTAAATGTAACAGCCAACTCCCAAACACGATTCCTCAAAAGATGTTAAGGTTCATTGGCAGCTTGGATATCGGCAGGGTGGGGGATTCACTGGTTATTAGTCCAAGTTGAAGAGAATTATTCTAAGTGTTGAATATATTTGGGAGAAAGAATTCAGCACATTAGCTCACTTATAGTTTGGACTAAAATGCAGGGTGAATTCACCATCCCACTGACTTTGGAGCCACTTGCTAACGAATTAGCCTAAACTTCGAAGCAACTACGGATGGTGCTGAACACCCCAAGGGGGAGGGAGGGAGGATTCAGCACTTTGGATGGGTGCTCTAAAGTGTGGACTAAACCCCAGGGCAGATTCACGGTCCACACACTTTGGAGTCATTAGCCACCATGGGTTAATCTAAATTTTGAAGGAACTCTCCAGGTTGCTGAACATATCTGGCAGGAGAACTGGGTTTGGAATCTTGGATACCTTCTTTAAAGTTCAGACTAAACCCCAAGATGGACACAGGAACACCAACTGCCACCGGTTAGATTTCCCTGCAAGAAGCTGGCTTTGGAGAACCGTGAATGCAACTCTATCTTAAACTTTCTTGTCCTCAGTCCCTCTTCTCAGTGGGATCTGTTGTTCATGGGAGTGCATTAGAGTGCAATCTCAATCTTTGGCCCTCTTTATTTATTTAATTTTACATCCCACTTTTCTTCCAGATGAGACTCAAAGCAGCTTATGTCAGCTAACAGCTAAAACAATATGGAGTATAAAGTTTAAAAAAACACCATACATACAATTGGAGCTTTTCAAACAGAGGCTGGACGGCCATCTGCTGGGAGTGCTTTGATTATGTCTTCCCGCATGGCAGAATGGGGTTGGACTCAATGGCCCTTGTGGTCTTTTCCAACTCTGTGATTCTATGGTTTTCAAATTCATTTTTGCCTTTTTTTTCTAGAAGATTTTAAAATGCATGTTGCATACTTTTAAGAGGACACCTAATCGCATACCATCTCTTACCCAGGTCTTTTTTAGACAGGAAGGTCTTGCCTGCTAGTGAAAAGAGAGCAGAGAGGGCTCAAAGCGACCCTCCCTTGGGAGGGAGTTCCAAAGCCTTGGAGCAGCCACTGAGAAAGGTCTCTCTTGTCTCCCCACTAGCCAAGCAACTATTTTGAACTCTAATTCCCAGGTTTCAAAAGCAACGGCTATGCAAGCTAGAAATTCGGGGAATAGAAGTCTGAAAACAGCTGGAAGACCAAAGATTGAAAACTTGAGCACTACAACTTTCCAGCAAGCTACAAATCTCAAGATGCCACAGAAACTGCACTGCCTGCATACTTTCTTTTTTGGCACAGTCCAGCACGGTCCAGCCAAACCTCCCGGCATCTCTTGCATCATTTCACAAAGTGTGGCTGCACCATTCTTGGTTTACCCACCATCCTGAGTTGCAGCGACTTGAGTCTTTGGGGGTTCCTTTCTGCTCTAGCCTCTGCGTTTTAATTCTCTCTCCAGTTAGCTGGTCCCAGCGTTGGCTCCTTCTTCATGTTGTCATCATCGTTGGTCCTTTTCTCCCCTGCCGTCAGTCTGAATGCGGTCCCCATTCCCAAATTCCTGCCACCCTATCTCAAGGTTGTGTTTTTCCAGTCTTTATTCCCAGATGGTTCAGCAGCATCTTCCAGGTGAGGGTTGTCTTTTGCTCAGCCTCTTTCCTTTCCAGGTCTCCTCCCGCAGGAAGAAAAGGTCAGAGGAGAGCTGAGGATCCAGTAGATTCCCCTTTCTAAACAGTGGATGCATCTTCCAAGTCAGGATTTTCTGCCAAGTGGAGTTTCTGTCTGAGGTGTCATCTCATTAAGGAAAAATAAGAGGCAGGCAGGCCACCCCATCAACAGCCTTTATTTAGACCTGGGAAATAAGGCATTGCAATTGATATAATTAATCAATTACAAAACGGGGGACGACAGGGCTCCTATACATCTGTGGTCCCTAACAGGTAACTTTTCCAAGCTTTGCATGTGAGAAGGAGAAAGGAGCAAATAACACAGAGCCTGCTAGGCAGCTTTTACATTTCCAAAATTTGTTCTGCTCTCACCCACCCAACGTGCGCCTCCACCCACCAAAGAGACGCAGACTCTCCTTACTCTCCGGGAGACCACCTTGTCCAAAGTCCCACTGCTGATTTCTGCCTTCCCCTCAGCCACGACACTGATCCCTCATCTCTGCTCAAAGAATTATGAGAAACTGGGCACCACAACAAGGATACATGGAGTTGCTGAGTTCCTCCAGCTGCAAAAGCAAAGAGAATAAATGGTGAGCAACAAAGGTGAGCAACAGCTGAAGATCACAGAGGGGAGATGGATCTACGCTAAAGCAGCTACGGGCTTTGTCGGACGAAGCAGATAAGTTGCGGGTACAGCAGGGTAAGAACGTCTCTGGCCGGGACTTAGAGTTGGAAGAGACCCCAAGGGCCCCCCTCTGGACCCATTCCAGCTTGTCAATATCCTCCTTGAATTGTGTTGCCCAGAACTGGACACATTACATGTCAAAATGTCAAACGGGAGAGAGGGAGAGGATGCATCACCCTGCCCGAAAAGGGGGAGCAGAGTCCCTCACTCACGTTTGTCAGCAGCTGATCCAGGTTTCTGTCAGCCACCGTTTTCTTCTGGTCCTCAGCGAGTTCCTCCACGTAAACATCCAGGCTGAAGTGCAACCGGGCCAGCTTCTCCTGCATCTCACGCACATGCTCCAGTTGCTCAAAAGAACATTCCTTTCCTGCATGAGCCCCGGCAGAGGACAGACTGGCATTAATCCCATGCTTTAATTATTTTATTGTCTCAAAGGGTTGGTTTGCCTTGCCTGTTGTAGGTAGGCACAACCAGGTCTGTCTGGATTAGCTAGAATGTGTCCCTGCTCTTTCCCAGTTCAAACTTTATTGCATTGTTTACTGCAGACATGCTGCTCTAACTTGGCACAAAAAATCTGTGTTTCTCCTACCCGCCTTCGCCATCATCTCGGTGATGGTGATGCTAAAAAACATCCAGCTAGGCAGAGAACAAGAAGAAAAAGCAAGTGCTTGGCAAGAATAAAGACTTTGCAAAAAGAGATTGCTTTCTCAGAGATTTTGTTAACCAAATTACACTTACGTAAAAGTTTTAATATATCATTTAAATAAATAAATGTCTCCCTGACACTCAGTGTACAAACACCATCTTGCAATTCCACTTACCAAAGGCCTGAAGTTTCCCTGAATGGAAATCGTTCAGGAGGTTCAAGAGGCCCCCCTCCATCTCATAGACATCAGAGACATCTGTTAGGAAGGAGTGCTGGAGGGGGGTGCCCACCGTGGCCCCCGCGTTCCCCCGGGCTGTGGGGCCCGAGGCTTTTCTTTATTTGGCCTGCGTCAGACAAAGCACAGAAGAAGACAAGGTGAAGTCCAGGGCGCGAGTGGGCAGGAAGTCTGCCTGCCTGCCTCTCTTGGAGCACAAAGGGAGGTTTCCAGCATCATTTCCTTTCTTTTCCTTTCCTGAGGAATGAGCAACTTTGCCAACTGGACTTACCCAGCAAAACCTGCTTCCTGGCCCCACCTGAATGGCCAGCTGGGAATGTGGGGAATGGAAAATATTATTTTGATTATTTAATGTCTTGTTACATATTTCTGCATGCTCCACTTTTTCCCCAGTCCTGGGATGCAAGGTGGCTTACAATAATTAAAACCATTTTGGGCCAGAATGTTGTTGAGGTTGGAGTGGGACGTTTTCATCTAATGCAGAACATCTGCTTTCTGTTCAAGGTTGTGGAAATGGGATTGCGTCTCCAGATGCACATCATACCCTCCAATATTTCGGAGGTGAAAACTGGGACACATGTGCCCAAGCAAGAATCATTGTTATCTTTTTAGCAGTCCAGGGTATCTGCAGAACTCTCCTCCAGCACCACATTTCAAACGAGCTGATTCTCTTTCAGCATTCTTTACTGTTCAGCTTTCACAACCATGCTAGAAGTCGGAAATATGGATGATCCTGACTTACAGCCTCCCCAAAGCACAATTTTCAGGATTCCTCATCAGACGGTCATAGAAATTGAAGTGGGATCATAGTGGTATAATTGTGTAGTGTGAAAGGCAGCGTCATGCCAAAGACAGGCAACTGTGGTGGGTTTAGAGACCAATTTTCTCCCACTGGCATGGTCTGAGATCTGTATTGACTCTCAGAGATTTCCAAAAAAGAACAAAATGCAACCAGAAGTAGCAAGAATTTGTTTGTGGTTTTGAAGAACATACTTTTTTAAAAAAAAATGTACTAGGGAGGTAGAGCTGCAAACTGTTTAAAAGGTGAGGTTTCCAGGAGAGGCAGCTCACCCTTTCTGGGGCGGGTTGGGGGGGTCAGAGAAAGGGAAATTGGGGAGTCTAGGTCAGTGGCAGCAGGAGACTAGTTTAAAAATGAACTCTGCAAAAGACCCAACTGCTTTTGAGTATGTACAGAGTATCCCTCCCTGAAGAGTCCATTGGAAGAGCAAGAATCAACTGTGGTACTAAACTGCTTCCCTCTCCCCTCCCTTCCACTCTTTTGTGCTGGCAGGCGGCCAGCCTACCCCAAAGGGTCTGGGTTCAGATCCCTCCCCCAAGAGGCAATCATGGAGGCCCTGCCCTTGCCGTGAGCTGACCTCTTAAACTTGGCCCTTTGCTTGGGAGACGGCAGGTGAGGCATCCCCAGGGAGAAAGAGGTGCTCTTGCTCGCAGGGACGGGGAGTTTGCGCAGGGCGCTGGCAGGCACCGGCTGGGCCTTGGGGCTCTTCTTTTTCTTCTTTTCCTCCATCTCTCTCGCCCAAGCCACCAGGCGGGACGAGAAGGGCCTCGGGGCTGCTGGGAGGGAGAGCAGGCTGAGTGATACCTGGAAGAAGCGAGGATGAAGTTCTTTCAATACAATCCAGCCCACTGCCATGGCAACAGGACCCCCGGAACTCCAGGCAGGGGGACCCATGGAGTGGGCTGTGCCGAGGGATCAATCCATGCCCTTCTGGTAGCCACATTTGGTGGGGATGGCAGCAGTTTCCGTGTGTATGTATTTGTGTGTGCCCCCCCCAGTCCCTCCCAATCTTCCTGTCTGGGCGAAGGGATTCCTTCTCTGACAAATAACATCTTCCGAAGTCAAAGCATCCATGACCCTCTGCCGTGCTTTTAAGGAAAAGAAAATTGTCAGGGCCCCCCCGTCCCCTGCCCTGTCCCCTACAACATGCCAAATAGCTAATTTAAGAGCTTTGCCTCATCCTGACCTTTTCTTGTTTTCAACCTGGCACCAAATAAATCCGGGACTCTCGATCCAGAGAGTGCGCAAAAATCATTTTCTCCTTCTTTTCCTTCCTGCTCCTCCGAATTTTCCCCTTACGCCTCCATGATTTTTTTTTTTAAGGCAAATATTTTGCTCTCGCAAGTGGCCCTGGCAATTTTGTTTTCCCCGCCTCTGGACAATGGTGTCAAGGAAATCACCCGTTCCGAGGAGAATAAAATGGATTGCCTTGCCCGATTGTGCGTTGCAGGCACTGCGATGTCGGTGAAATAAAAAACCCATTTTATTTCATTTTCCCGAAGGACTCCATCACTATCGTCGAATTCTTTTGGCGGGGGGACGCAGGACACTCTGCCCACCCTTGGAAAAGGTGAAGAACGGCTCCCATGATCCCCAAGAAGAAAGAAAGGACGGAAAACGGGGGAGAGGTCGTTATTCGACCGAGGCAACGCGTTGAGGAGTCCCGTTCCGTCTCGGGGGGGGGTCTTCAGGCTGGTAAAGGGGGGAATCGTTGGAAGCGACCCCCGTCCCTTCCAAGCCGACCCCCAGTTCGCTTCCTCTCCCCTCCCCGCATCGCTGGAGGCCGGCGTTCCAATTTGGAGCGTTGGCGAGGCGGGCGTTCCGATCCGGATGGAACGCCGGCGTCCCTGGAGTTCCGAATCCGAGCGTCCGCCTCGCCGACGCTCCCTCCCGCCACAGCCGGGAAGAAACGAGGGGGTGGGAGAGGAGGGGGAACTGACCTCCCTGCAGGGCGTCGGGGGCGTCGGGGGCAGGATCCGTCTCTGTCCGCTGCGGCCGAGGGTGGCGGGGCTGCCTCCCTCCCTCCCTCCCCCGGGGAGGGGCTTTCCTCTCCCCCGCCTCTGTGGCAAAAGCGGAGGAACCAATCAGGGAAAGCCCTGGTCGGAGGAAGGGGGAAAGGGGGCTGTTTGGGCCGAGGGGGCTCCTCGGAGAGAGGCTTGGGGACCCGATCCCGAGTTCGCCCCCCCCATAGGAAGGCACCCGGTTTTAGCTTGGAAGAGCAAGGCATTCTTCTGCCCTCTTCAATTTTTTAAAGGGATTTTAGGGGTTTTTTAATTGGCCAGGGATGGAGAAGATGAGAAGAGAAATAAATGTTGTACTCCATGGGATTTCAGGAATCGAAATAGCTTGGGATGTTATGCGCCTTGGTTTGGTATTTCGGGAGCAAGGGGCTCTTTCGTTGCCCTGCCTCAGGCAGCAGTATATCCGCGGGCGACCTTGCCTCTGCTCCCCACTCAAGGGAGCACCTTGGAAAATCAAAAAAAGGGGGGAAAGTTGGGGGGGAGATGCACCTACTTATATTTCCCCAGGGCTGCTGTTTTCAGTAAAGGCTGGAGCGCGCAGAGGGGTAAGATGAGGCAAAGATAACCTCTGGGCATGTGCAGAGTGCACTCCCGCTGACAACAAAGCTGTCCTGTGCCCCCACCCATAAGCAGGTTAGCTCACTCCTTGCTCCTGGCATCCCAGTGTCCCCCCAAGCAGGAAAAGCCTACCTCTCTATGCCCCAGGTGGGGATCGTTTCAGCCCTCCAAGTGTGCATATACTACAACTCCCATCATCCCCAAAGGCAGAATAGCCAGTTCCCCCCTGACTTTAAATGCTCAGAAGCTTAAGGGTGCATCTCTGAAGCAGAAAAGGTAACAGGTGAGAAGGAAACCCTTTAAAATGTCACTTAAGGACAGAGATGATGCTTTGCTCCAGCACCAAGCTTTAGACCAGATACCATGGAGGCTGCTTTCTCCAAGGAAGGTTGTGTCGTTTTTTGGTGGGGGGAGATTGGAAATACCTAAATAAACACTGGCCTGAAGGAAAGATCTGTGGTCAACTGCCAAAGAGCTGCTGACTTTGAAAACAGCCATGGATACAAATGCTTCTTGGCTGAAATGCACCAGGCCATTTCTTGGAATAATTAGGAAAAAAGAAAACAAAAGGCATTCTGAGAGGCCTTCTCTTGTTCATGTCTTGTTTTGCAATAAGCTAAGCCCTGACTTTTCAGAGCAGAAATGTCTTCAATTGTCACTGGTTTTCTTCTAATAACTATTACACATTGACACAAACCTAGGAAAACACCTTGAAAAAGGCCATGATTATGAGGAATGATGAGGCGGAGGAGGAAATGGGAATCCTGTGACTGACAGCAGAGTCAAAGACAAGGAGAGGGAGCTGTGGAGACCAAGAAGCTGAGATTCAGTACCTCTGGAAAATGAAAACAACAGCCATCCCAGTGGTGCAAACTCCTCTGGGCACACTTCCAAACGGACTGAATGAAATGGTCACAGCAGCAGAATCATAGCACTGTAACAGTCTAGTGCAGAAATGGCCACAGACTTCCTCAGCTGCATGGCGTGATGCCCTTAGGAACAGACCTTTACAGCTAAGAATGAACAGGCTGCATGTGTGAATAGGAACAGAAATGCAAAACCATGCCCTGTGAGGAGCTAGGTATGTCTAGCCTGACAGAAAGAAGGTTCAGAGGTGACATGATAGCCATGTTTAAATCTTTGAAGAGATGTCATGTTGAAGATGGAGCAAACTTCTTTTCTTCTGCTCCCGGGACCAGGACACAGAGCAGTGGATTCAAACTACAGAAGAGATTCCACCTAAACATCAGGAAGAATTTCCTGACAGTAAGAGCAGCTCAACAGAGGAATATGCCATCTTGGAGTATGGTGGAATCACTTTATTTGGAGGTTTTTAAGCAGAGGCTGGATGGCCATTTGCTGGGGGTGCTCGGACTGTGTGTTCCTGCATGGCAGAATGGGGTTGGACTCGGTAGCCCCTGTGGTCTCTTGATGAGTACGGGTGATGAGGTGACAGGTTCAGTTGTGAGGATGGGTGTTGGAGGACAAAGGCAGGAGGACAGATGTTGCCCAAAGCCAAGGTGAGCCAGCCACTGTATGGATGGTGGAGGGAACTACTGGGACGCAGCGTGACGCTGGCTGGGAACCAGAAAGGAGGTTATCAGAAACTGGCCAAGGGCATTTCTATTGCTAGGCACTTCATTCCATGCATCTGATGAGGCAGAATTAAAGAAAGTCTACGATAGCTTACGATACCAACTTCTTTCTCTCAGTGAGTCCCAAAGGTGGTACAACAGAGCTGTCCAAACTTTCCATGTTGGTGACACTTTTTAGACATGCATCATTTTGCGACACAGGAATTCAGTAAGTAATTCAGTTAGTGGAGGCAGGCCCTGCACCTGGACCTGGCTCCTGCTGCCCTCACTGGGGTCTTCCTTGGCCCTGGGGGGCAGCAAAGGCAGCCCCTTCACCTGGCCCCGGCCCGCTGCAGTGGTGGGAGAGGCAGCCCATTTCCCTCGCCCAACACACCAACCACTGCAGCAGACACACTAACGTGTTGCAACAGTTTGGAAAGCTCTGTGCTGCAAGACCCTTCTGCATGCTCAACATAGGCCATTTCCGCAGTAGCCTGTTATGGCGCGATGATTCCACTTTCAACCTCCTATGGAATCCTGGGGTTTGCAGTTTCCGGAGGGGCCAGGTGGCCCCTCCGGAAACTGCAAACCCCAGGATTCCATAGGAGGTTGAAAGTGGAATCATAGTGCTATAAGTCTTGTGCGGAAATGGCCATAGCATTGAAAACCTAGGGCTGTTCATCACTACATTAGGAAATAGTTGTTGAACATTTGGGAGGAATATAAGACTAGAAACATTAGGCAGCTGCCCACCTGGGTCTCCCCTCAAGAGGCTTTCTCTGGTAGATGGACTGAATCTGAGAAATGGCTTCGATATGATGACATAATTGAGAAGTCAGATTCAAATAAGCTTCAGATTAAAACAAGAGGAAAATTAGAGCAAGAGGGAATAGTTTTAAATTGGTTCCCTTACAGGCAACTAACTGAAAGGTTTCAGATGGGTGTAAAGACATACGGTATAGAAAGAAAGGAAAAAACTGGATTAAATGGCTGTTTGAAAACCCTCCTCATCTATTAGCTCATATTAGCCAAGAACTTTTGCAGCAGGAGAAGCATGAAGAAACAGTTAAAGAGGCCATGGTCACGTGGGGACAGAATTTTGGACATACAATCCAGTTAGATTTCTGGGAAAAAAGTTGGGAAAAGACAAATAAATTTACGGTGGCCCAGAATTTGAAAGAGAACTATTACAAGGTGTTATATAGATGGTATCTAACTCCAGGTAAACTAAAAAAAGATTTATAACACAGGTACTGGACTTTGTCGGAAATGTCAGAAAGAGGTGGGCACTATGTACCATATGTGGTGGGCGTGTTCAAAGGGCAAGAAATACTGGACTGGAATACACAATAAAATTTGTGAAACACTGAAGGTACAGTTTGCTATGATGCCTGAAATGTACTTGTTGAATATGACAGATATAGTTGATGGAACTAATATCAAGAAATATTATATATAACTTCAGCACGCATTGAATATGCAAAGGTATGGAAATCACAGCAAATACCTACAATAGAACAATGGTGGGGAACTTTTATTGCAAATAAAACCGCTGATATGGTCTCTCAAAGATTAAAAGGGAAATTAGATGACGAAATTCAAAAAGAATGGCAAATTGTGGGTAGTTGCTGGGTGATGTGATAGAAGTCTGTAATTCATGATACTATGTGTTTAAAATATTGAGATGATTGCGGTTGTTATCATGAAGCTGTTAAATGGTGAATGTAATACAAGTTCTAACGTGTAATCTAGATGTAAAATGCAGTACAATGATAAAGCTTAGATATGGGATATTGAAAACGAAATCCAGATCAGATTGGAAGTATCAAGAATATGTCAGTAGAAATAACAATGAAAATTAATTGTTTTATTTGTGAATTTTTAATAAAATGATTATAAAAAAAAAACCTAAAAAAACCTAGGGCTGTTCAGCTTGGAAAAAAGCAAATAATGGAAGACTCAATGGAGGTGTATTGAGGCACGGTAAAGTGGTCTGAGTATTACATCATTCTAGGAGACCTGGGTTAAAATCCCAACTTGGCATGGAAACCAACTGGGTCTGACCTTGGGAAAGTCACACTCTCTCAGCCTCAGCAGGGCAATCTTTCCAAGAAAACCCCACCTTCAGGTTGCCGTAGGTCAGAAACGGCTTCCGGGCACACAACAAACAATAGGATCACGATAGCACCCTTATAAAAAGCAACACTGCTTGGAATGGCCACATTATTTGGTGATCTCCGATTCCTAGATCCTTAGATACCATCTGAATCTGTTAAACCAACAATAATGTTTTTATTTATTCATATCACTAATAGGGAGGTGACACTACTTGGAACAGGACGTAGTACCTGATGATATTTCACCAAATTCTAGATTCTTGGACAGAAAGAAAATTGTTCAAAGTCTTAAATTCCAGTTGGCAACATCTGGCAGACTGGGAAACTGAGAATAATAATTATTATTCTTATTATTACTACTTCTTCCACCACCATGATGGTGGAATCTGGGAATCCCAATTCCCGTGCCCGGCTCAACAGTCTTGCTCTCCACAACAGCAGTGACGAAGAAAGAAAACAGTAGACACCAAGCCTGTCATCAAGTTTATGTTCATTTCTATTGGATACAAAGATACATACAACAGATCTGATTATAGGCTATTTTATACCACAGCATTTAAAGAGAAAGAAGTCAGAAGAGCCAAGATAAAAGTCTGGCTACGAGGCGGTCACTTCAGCTTAGATCATCGGCATCGGGAGCAAAGCTGTGGTCTCCATTTACATTCACTTGCCTTTGGACAGTCCTGCCAGGAAAGCTCCCATAGAGGGGATCTGGGGGCCCTTAAACACTTCATTGCAAGGGGAAAGAAAAATGAACCCCACAAAAAAATTGGGGAGGGGATGATTGGTCAACTTGAGCAACAGGTTCCTCTGCATTAGTGATTATTAACCAAATGTCTTTCCTATACCCCAACCTTCTTTTAAGCACAAGGAGAGGTTGGGATAAGAATCTTAAAAGCTTCCAAATACTGTTCAACTGCAACTCCCATCAGCCTGTGCCTGCACAGCCAAGGCTGAGGAAAGCTGGAAGTTGCAGCCCAAGAATACTTACAGGGTCTCCTGATTCCCACTCCTGGGGGGTGGGCAGAGACTGATGGGCCTTCCATGAAACTAAACCCTTCCCTTGACAGTTTGCAAACCTCTCGGCTCCCACCAGGCAGAGGCGGAAAGCAAAGAGCGGGAAGCTCAGACAGACAACAGGTTCTGATAAGTTTGATCCCAGCAGGGAGAGCAGGTAGGTTTAAAAACCAACCAACAAACTACAAGGTTTGCAATTGGCTGTAAGACTGGCAAGTGACACAAATTAAGAGCATCAATGGGGCCTCCCAGGGGCAGAGAAAAGTCCAAAACTAACAAGAGGATGAATAAGGATTTAGGAACCATTCCTTGTCACGGCCCCTTCAGCTCCGGAGAAAAAAAGACCCCTCCAAAGTGCCACTTAAGGTTAAGGAAACAGAGCCCGGGCACTGCCAATGACTTCCAGGCAGTGGCTGAACTCGAGTTCGGTTCTACTTTTCCTGGGCTTACCGCTGAGTACAGTGTCCGGAATGAGAGGTGAGGATTCATCTCTCCAAACCTCCAAGATGGATTTAGTACTGAGGTCCCTCAGAGGGGGTCACACCGCCACATGATGCCCCTCAAAGGACTCAACACATGGCCCCCAACAGGCGCACGGGCGCCCATCATGTGCAAAAACACTTAAGGAAGTAAAACCTTTGGATCAAGTTGTTTTGAATACGTACACATATTGTGCGTGTGTGTGCATATAAGCATTGAGGCAACTGTGAAGTCGTAAGGCTATTGAGACATAAGATTCTGGAAGTAGCTAAGTCCTGGAGGGGACGTGCCCACAAACACACACACACACCTTCCTTCTGGTTGCAGAGGGAAGCATGCTCCCTATCTCTTCTTCCCATGAAACAACAACAGACATCCAATTTATTCTTCTCTTTTTGGAAAGAAGATGAAGAAACCCTGCTTTTTGAAAAAAACAACAAAACCCAACATCCTACAACATAATACTCTCCTGAGTCTCTTGCACTGGTTGTTAAATTAGGTCAAGTTGCCATTTTGTTTTAGGGGAAAAAAAACTTAGGAAGGAAAGAAGCAATTGCTCCAAGCTCCCTGTGGCGTCTCATCTTTGCACAGAATCCACAGTGAACTCCAGCCATTTAAATGGATGCCATTCGTGTGGAACGTTTAGGAAGGGGGTGTGGGGAAGTTTGCTGGGGCCCATTCCCCTGCCACCCCTTCCTTGAGGTCTTTCTATGAAACTGCCACACACACTAAGCCTGTTCACGCAACACACAGAGAGAAGTGGATCAACTGAGTTTGTAGATAATTATCTATATATAAAAAGTGGATGTCGCCCTGCAAACGACATCATGTTGTATAATAGAGATACGACTTTTTTTCTTTTAAAAAAAAGGAAGCAAAAAAGAAAGAGAGAAAGAGAGAGAGCAAGCGCCTTCGGTACTGTCAAAGAGCTTTGAACTGGAAAACCTTCACACACACTCTCCATCCCCACGCCACCTCCAATTTTTCAGGAGGGCTGCGCTTCCTCCCTCCTGAGCCCTGAGGCCCAGAACAGGAAATGGACCAGTCTCCACAGAGATTGCCAGCCACCCTCCCTTCGGCCTCCTTTACTCAGCCGAGTCAGCCGCTTCCTCGGCCACGTCCTGCGGTGGGGAGGTGCCTATGCTCGGTCCGCCGAGCCCCTCGCCAGGTCCTGTGAGGCACGCTGCCGCCGCCACCTGAACCAGGGTGGGGCACTCCCTGGCTGTGGCCGTACCCTGTGGGGTCAGCTCCTCCGAACCACCTTGGGAAGGGGGGTTGTTGGCCTGTTCCTGGGGGTCTGTGCTGACCGGGGGAGAGGTGAGAGCACAGAGGTCTTGCACCTTCTTGTTCAGGTCGTTGCGCTCTGTCTGGAGGGCCCGACACAGTTTCTCGAGGCGTTGGATCTTCACCTGGAGGCCCTCGAGTTCTTTGTCCCGGAGGGTTTTCTTAAAACAAGAGTCATAAAAGAGATTTGTTTTTAGGATTAATCTTCGCCTTGTTTCATCAAGGCAGATCATGGAAATTTCTGAATACATTTCCTATTGGCTTCAATCTTTGTACACGTGTTCCCATAGACTAAAAGAGGTCTGTTAGCATTTTTATAAAGTACTCACAACTGTGTCCATTCATCCGCATGATTTAGTGAGCATTATCTTTTCCCCCTCTGAAATCCATTGCAAGTTTTGGAAATGTACAGATTTCCAAGAGACAATGCATTCTGCTCTATTGGCAGTCTTGGGCAAGAGACACAATGCAAGTATTTCTCCACTGAAATATCAATTTGCTGGATTCTGTATCACACTCTTTTTCTCTCTGCCCCAGTAGCGTTTAGAATGAGTGAGCTTCATGACTTCAAAGCATAAAATACATTATCCAAGCTTTCAAAGCTCTGCTGTCTTCTTTATCAGAAAACCAGACAGGGAAGGAGTCACCAAAGTCCCTCCCCAACTTTGGCCATTATGAAGAGGGAAATAACTCCTAAGTTACCTGTTAGTAACCTGCAGCTTATGGTCCAACTCTGATATACAGGTAAAAGAGTGTTTTTTTTTCAAAGATAAACCTCTGAGTTTGCATTTAAGAAAAATACAAGCATCCCAATAAAAGAGGACTGGCTGTTAAAACTTAACAATTTTGCTGAAATGGGCAAAACACCAGCTTTGATCAGGGAAAAATCACTGGTGACATATTTGAAAGAGTGGGAACCCTTTTTTGCAGAAAAAAAGAAAATAATATGATATCTGTAGGTTATGAAAAAAAAGCAAAAGTGTTGGGGGTAGTGTGGGGTACCAGAGTGGTTGTGAGTGGAGGAGTAGGGATATTTTTGCACACTTTTACAAGTTTGGGGGCAAAACTTGAAACCATGACAATTTAAAGGAAAGTTGGGGGGATTGGGGGCTTTGGAGGACTGGTAGGGGGGCTTCAGGGGCCAAAAAATGGCCCATTCCTTCTCAAGAGAGGGGAGGGGTAGGAGCCACATTACCTCTTCTGCCATTTCCAGCAGTGCCTTGTTGCTGCTTTCCCAGCGGGAGCGATACATGGTGGTTTCCTTCTCCAGCTTCTTGATCTTTTTCGTCATCTGCAAACACAAACAAGGAAGGGAAAAAGGGGGGGGAAGGCATGGAAGTCAGCCAGCAACTGAGGCACTTTGAAGAGGATGTGACCCTGTCTTCCTCATGCAGAGCAAGTCAAGATTTTCACAGAATCATAGAATCATAGAAATGTAGAGTTGGAAGAGACCACAAGGGCCATCCAGTCCAACCCCCTGCCATGCAGGAAAACCCTCAAAGCCCTCCCGACAAGTGGCCATCCACTAACTATTGTAGTCTACAGCAGCAAAAAGAAAGCTTCTTGCAGCAGCTTAAAATTTTAGTTTTATTTCAAAAAAGTTTTTGTGGACTCCTGTCCATGGCATCAGATGCAACTCTGTCTCAAGTCCACAAAAATTAAGTAAAAAATAAACTTGCTCTTTAAGGTGCCACAAGTCTCTTGATTATTCTAGCTCCCTTGCCATACTGAGCCAGCCCATCAACTTATCTAGTGCAGCACTGTCAACTAGGTAACCCCCTGACTGCAGACATGGCCCTTCAGAGAAAGATTCAGAGACTCACTGAATGCCAGCATCAGCTCAAGAGGCCTTCCAATATCTCTCCACACATCAGCATGAAAAAGATAAGGGCTTAGAGCTCATGATCTCAAGTACCTCAATCTTGAGCAGAAAGCCCTGGGAATCCAACATACCTTCTCCATCTCTTGCTTGAAGGTGGTGAACACCTCGCTGCTCTTGGAAAGCGTGTTCTGAAACTCTTCAAACTTCTCAGTGTAGAGGGCCAGCTGAGGTGGGGAAGGAGAGAAGAAGGGGAAAAAAAGGTTGAGAAAGTTGCAGAGTAAGCTTTACAGCTCTTTCTTTGACATCCCACTGATCTGAAGGGGTTTGGGAAAAGTGGGAGAACATTTCTGTTGTGAATTTCAGACACTAAGGAAAGCTCTGCAGTCTCTCATCATCCACAATTCAGCAGGGAGGGGGTGCCTGGTATCCAGATGGGAAGTTAAACTATCATCTGAAGCCATTGTCAATGATTCTGCATCCCCTCCGCCTCAAATTAGGCTCTGCGAAGATCACTGCACTGTTAAAGTTGGGGGGAGGGCATTTTTGAAGTGCTTGAAGTCACATTTTGAGCAATGTTTATCTTTTGGGGAGGGATGTGTGTGAAAAATATACAACAATGCAAAATGGAATGCTTCCTTTCTAAAGTAACTGAACATATTAGTCAACTGAACTGTACTGCGAAACCAAAGTTTTCCTGCAAAGAAAAGGAAGTCCAAACTGAAACAGAAATTAATTGTTAGTCAACTGCAGTGTGTGTGTTTTTAGCTGCTTTTCAACTGCAATGCTATGTTCAGGTTTTGACCAGATTTTCCTGGAGTACTTGGGGCAGAAATGTGAAACGGAAAAACTCCCAATGCTATATTATTCTGTGGGAAATTTCCATACCAGATAGGCAGACACATGAACGCACACATATCCTTAGTCTATTATTTAGTGAAACAGAATAATCAGCTAGTTCTATTGACCCAGAGGGGTTTTTTTCCCGACTTGAAATGGAACTGAATGGGTAGAGAGTGAGTGAGTGAAGGTAAAGGTGCTACAGTTCTGTCTCAGCAAAAGAAAATTCAACTGGGGGTGTTGCAGCTGGTACAGCTCTCTTTGGGTATGCTTCCTAATAATAGTGATCTTTCAAGTATAATCATTTATGTTAAATATAGGAGAAGCATATGCTATTCTCTTACACTGTTGGAAATACAAAGATTCCAAGAAAATAATTTTTCATATAAAGCTTTGAAAGGGTTTGAGTATCTCACTTAAGCCAAGTGTCTTAAACCAGATAACATTATTGAGAGCACTGGGAAAAATGCAGGAAAATCCACATCACTGGCTTGGGAGGGGCAATGTATAAAAGCGAAGGGTTGGTGCCCACCTGCAGCCCCCCGGCCACCATCTGCCCACCCGTGCCTTAAATCACTGCTATCAAGAGCAGCTGAGCCTGCCAGCAGGCAGCTACAGGGCTTGTCACCTCCCTAGAAAGGGGAAATCCACTTAATTTTTATCCTTTAAGCTAGAAAAAAGTGCAGAGGGCAGGAAAAAAGCCCCAGCCCTGCTCACCTGCTGCTTGAGATGCGTCTCCTGTTGCTTCATCAACTCGCACATCCGCTGGGACTCCACTGCTTCTTTGAGCAGCTGTGCAAGAGAAGGAATGGCAGAGAGAGTAAGAGAATCATAGAGTTGGAAGAGACCACAAGGGCTATCAAGTCCACCCCTGTTCTGCCATGCAGGAAATGAAGCCACCAGACATGGGGACACAGACAGAACTCTGCTGGGAGCTGTGGAATCCTCCACACCAGGATATTCTCATGAAAATTTAAGAGACAAACAGGGTCAGAGCCAGCTTTCGCTACAGGACTCAGGAAAAAGCTAAATCCAGCATTAGTTCCTACCTAGACCAGTCCCATCAAAGGCAACAGGACTTAAAACAAGTCCCATTCATTGAAATGGACCTAACTGAGGATGAATGCTGGATGCAGCCCCCAAAGCTTATGGAACTGAGATGGGTAAAAGAGACCAAATAAGGTCCTCCCAGATCATTTAGTGGTCCCCAATCCCTCCCCGCCACTGATGCCAAAAGCTGCTGCTCCACCACCACAGTTTGAGAGCACAGAAACCTTCCCCTGCAAAAGTGGCACATTTCCTTTTAAATACAATGGGGGGAGCAAGGGGGAAGGAGAGTGTCTGCCTTTCGTTACAGCAGACTTGTGAATCCCAAAGCATTTGACCCCCTCCTTGGAACAGTGCCACTGGCCACCAGCCCCTTTCCAGGCACAATTCAAACAGCTGGTTATGACCCACAAAGCTCTTTCAGTTCCAGCCCAGACTCTCTGAAAGCCTGTTGTCTCCCTATAGGAGCCTGCTCTAAGCCTCAGAGCTTCCGGGGAAGTCAAGAACAATCCCACCACCGCCCTAAGCATGTTTGTTGGAAATGCAGGAGAGGGCTTTTTCTGTGGCTGCAGCTAAGCTCTGGGGTTCCCTTCCTGGGGAGGGTAGGTTGGCTGCTTCCTTCCTGTCCTTTCATTGTCAGGTGAAGACCTTTCTATTCTAGCACACATTTGCGAACTGATTAGTTTTATATAATACATTTTCTGTTTTAGGTACCATTTTCAATCTATGAATTTAGGTTAATGTTGGGTACAGTTTTAATTCTATAGATGATTTAACATTGTTTTAATCTTAAATCTGTGTGCGTTTTACCTATCTATGTGGTTTTACTGGGCTCCTTGGCAAAGCTGTTTTCAAAAAGGGAGACTCACAAAGTCCTTCTCTCGCTGGTGTCTCTCCTCGGCCTCCTTCAGCATCTCTTGGGCTTGCTGGAGTTTGGCATCCACCAGCTGCTGCTGCAGGTCCTTGTGCTTGAAGACCTTGTCAATGTGCTGCATGACAGAAATGCAAAAGGGCTGGTCACTCAAAGGGAGGCAATTCTACAAAATACAAGCACCAGGCTATTTCCAGAAGCAGTGTCCCAATGGAAAGTCCAGTGGACCTGGAAGTACCGTCTAACGCACTAGAGGAAAGTGGGAGTATACCCCAGGATCTGCGAGTGCTGGCGAGGCACCAAAGATATTAGGGGCCTTTCACACTACATAGCTATAGTGCTATGATTCCACTTCAACTGTTATGGCAACATCCTACAGAATCTTGAGGTTTGCAGTTTAGGGACAGACATTGAGAATTCTTGGCCAGAGAGCTTTCTAGCATCTCTCCAAACTGCGAATCTCAGGATGTAGCCATGACAGTGAAAGAGGAAAATGTCTGAAAAAGTGATCACTTCTACAAGCAAAGGCAGATCTGTGTCTTATTAATACTAGCCCCCCCAAATAACTATGTCTGCCATTGTGATTCTAAATAAACAATAATAATAAATCACACTCTGATATTCCTCCAAAGTTTCTATTTTCCTTCCATACGCTATGAAATGGATGCTCTGGAGTTCCAGGGACTTTTTCCCACTCCCCAGCCCCATGCCCATAGATGCATTCCTGCGCTCCTACTCCAAGCTACCTCACAGCTCCAGGCAGGTGGCTCACCTCCTCCCGCAGCTCGTACTGCTCAATGAGCTTCTTCAGTCTCTCAGCCAGCTCCATGTTCTCCTGCCGCAGCTTGGAGTTCCTCTCGTTGTGCTGCTCCATCTGCAACTGGATGTCGTTGAGCGTCACCTGGAAGTGAGACGTCACCTCCTTCCGCTTCTCTTCTTCCTCACGGGCTCGCTGGACACCCTCCTCCTAGACACGGACAGACAAAGAAGCTGGTAAGACAGCCCAAAGAGCGGGGGGGGGAGACTCCCGTGGTTTACAGGAGGTTCTCAATTTGATCCCTGGAAATTCCAGAGCCCCTTCGCACCAGACAATTACAGTGCTATGATTCCACTTTAATTGTGATGGTTCACTCCTGACAAATCCTGGAATATGTAGTTTAGAGAAGGGTACTCAATACTCAGCTAGAGAGCTCCAATATCTCCCCAACTACAAACTCCTGGATTACATACAAAGAAGCATGGCAATTAACATGAAATCATGGTACTATAGTTGTGTGGTATGGAAGGGTTTCAGGTAGCAAAAACACAGCCTGAAACCTGGAAGAATCATAGCAAGCTGGATCTGGGACATGAATCCCACCTGGATCATCTCCCCATCCTTGTTTTCTACTGGAATGAAAGACCTTCTGTCTTCTTGCTACACAGAAATCTGTGCGTTTTTAAAAAAACATGTTCTCCCTTATTTGCACCAGAGTTTTCTGAACTTAGGCAACTCCCCCCATCACTGATTAGTTTGTGTTTGTGTGTACTTTCTCCTCAATTGTCTATAATATTTATTTCTTGGAAATGCCTGTAAAGTGTGCAAATGTTTGAAGCATGGTCAACATTTTCTCGCAGCCAAGTCTCAGAAGGCTCAGAAAGGCCGGCTTTGCCAAGAGCGTTCAGCCCTGTGTTGGGGCAGGCAGTATCTGGCTAAGCGGACGAGGGAGGCAGGTCTGGCTTGCCTTAAGGGTGCGGTTGTGCCTCTGCAGCTCCCGGCACAGGCTCTCCAGCTTGCTCCGGGCCAAGATGGCCTTGCTGTGTTCGCTTCGCAGGTGATCCTTCTCCTGCACCAACTGGCTCTGCTTCTTTTGCAGAATCTTCATCTGCTTCTGAGAGTTTCTGTGCTCTTCCAGCTGGCAGGAAGCAAGAGGAAGAAAAGAGAGAACAGCCATGAGGAATGACCCACAACACAAGGGGCAGTGGGTCAAAAGAGTTTCTTAGCTAGTAAATACAAAAGAGGGAGGAAAGAAGGGACAAAAAGGAATCTAGGTCTCTTCTGATCTTGGAAGCTAAGCAGGGTCAGTTCTGGTTAGTACTTGGATGGGGAACCACCAACAAATGCCAGGAGGCTGTATTTCAGAGGAAGGCACTGGCAAAACCACCTCTGAGTATTCTTTGCCTAAGGAAAACCTAGGAAAAATTCATGGAGTGACAGGAGATTTGCGCGCGCACACACACACACACACACACACACACACACAGAAGGAATGCAGCAGCACAGTTAAAGTTGTTGGGAATAACTGTGAATCAAAACTGAGATTTGGCATGGGGTGTGTGTGCACAGCCCACAGGGGACGTTGGGCAGGGACTGGCCTCAGGCCCTATTTCAGTTGCCCACTTCCAACCTAATAAATGGACTTCAGAAGGAGGAAGCCAACAAATAAACAGCCATGTTCAGTTTGAATGCTGTTGGCCAAGGATCCCATGTAAGAACACAAAGGATTCCAGGAAATACGAGTTTAAAACCATCCTGCACTTGGGTTAGCAAAACATCTCGGGCTAACTGAGCCACAAAAACCGTAATCCACGAAAGTGATCGCTGGGCATGGGGAATAAAAATCATTCCAGAAGCATCTTACAAAGTTAATGTCCAAATGGGAAACAAACCACAGCTGTTTGGTTTGATAACTGGCCTTCCAGCTATGGACC
Organism: Iguana delicatissima; assembly: GCA_948472985.1. NCBI lineage: Eukaryota > Metazoa > Chordata > Lepidosauria > Squamata > Iguanidae > Iguana > Iguana delicatissima. Next base: position 154,628 of record CAOKZL010001008.1, on the reverse strand, counting down.
ACTTTATCTTTCTCACTCTGAAACAGTTGTGACTCATCCCAAATCATGAAGATTTAAACACAGAGACAAACACACACTCCCCTTGACTATCAGGTCCCCCCAGCAAATGAGAACAAGGCCAGCCTGCCCCCACCCCAGTGGTCCCTCCTGCTTTGCCGCCCCCACAAGCTTCCCTCTCGGCCTGGTCAGGAACTAACCAGCTCAGCGTACTTCTTGCAGAGGGCCGCCAGCTTCTCTTCCGACGTGCTCAGAGTGTTGAGGGTCTGCATCAGCAGCGTGATCTCCTTACCTGAAATGCAAACGAGAAAGCAGAGATGTTTCTGGTCGCAGTGGAATAATCAAGCCGTGGCAAGACAGAGACGGCTGGGGGACTATGAAAACTGTAGATCACGGAACCTTCTTGGGAGGGTTTTAAACAGAGGTTGGATGGCCATCTGTTGGGAATGCTCTGATGGTGCATTTACAGGAAAAGATTGCCACAAGTTGGAAAAAAAAATTCTGTTACCATAGGTTGTTGTGGGTTTTCTGATCCAGATCCTCTGAAGATGCCACCTACAGATGCAGGCAAAATGTCAGGAGAAAATACTAATAGAACACGACCTCAAAGCCCGGAAAACCCACAACAACCTATGGATTCCGGCCATGAAAGCCTTAGACTTTACATCAATTCTGTCACCACCATTTTTACAGATTACTGTGAAGCAGACAGACAGCTAGAGAAACCGGAAAAATACTAAAGCTTTTCAGTGGAAGATTTTCCTATGGTCGTACCTGCTTGCCCACACCCAATCTTCTAATCAGCAAGAAGAACTGGCTTTTTACTGACAAAAGTCTCAACAGCTATATGGGAGAAAGGCTAATTTCACACTGGAGTTCTGACAGTGTGGTTTCTTCATTGTCACCCTTCCTACCAAATGCTCTACAACCTAGACCAAGGTCACTTCCACACCACACAACCTTAGAATTTGGATACCAGTTTAACTGCATGGCTCATCCTAATGGACCCCGGGATTTGCAGGTTCATTGAGAATTCTCTGCTAGTAAGTGCTAAATGCCACATGAAATTACAAATCCCACAATCCCCAAGCACTATCAAAGTATTATACAGATTGAGTATCCTTTATCAGAGATGCCTGGGACCAGAACTGTTTTGGATTTTTTTTTCAGATTTTGAAACACCTGTATTTGCATATATGTACATTACAAGATCTCTTGGAGATGGGACCCAAGTCTAAATACAAAATTCATTTAGGGTTCACATACACCTTATAGTTAATAATTTTGGACATGAAACAAAGTTTGTGCACACTGAACCACCAGAAAGCAAAGGTATCACTATGTCAGCCATGCACGCAGAAAATTTTGGATTTTGGAGTATTTTACATTTCCAGATAAGGGATGGTCCACCTGTAATGGCATAGTGCGAAACATTCCTAGAAAGAAGTGGAGCTGCCAGCAGTCAGAAAACCTGCACTACAAAAGAATTAACAGGCAGAGGCAGCAGAGACCTAGAAGGAGACTATGATACTGAAAAATTACCCATTGACTTACTAAAGATTAAGGCATAAAATGGTTTAAATGGAGAGAGACCAGGGCTGTTAGCCTGGAACTGCCTACCGAGTCCCTTTGCCTTCTTCTTCTCCTGAGTCCGTTTCTGATCACGCTCGCCGCCCTCATCACCGGCCCCTCGGGTACCCTCCTTCTCCCATTTATCTCAGGGCAGCTCTGCTCCGGCTCGCCGTTCCTTGGGGACTCGCTCCGGCACTTCTCTGCCTCATCCAACTCAACGGGCTCGCTCTGCCCGTTGTCCTCCCCTGGGCCATCCTGGTTGGTGTCCATGCAGTATGTGTTCAGAATGTCCTCCAGCTGCCTGCTCAGCTCCTCAGAGACGTCGCAGGTGACAGGCCGGTGTGGCTGGGAGACGGCCTCATCTGTCACAGGCACTGTAGAAGACACACAACAAGATTCAGCTGGATATGAGGAAGAACAAATTCTTTAGATTTTTCCTCAGCTGCACTACTTGTGCAATGCCTTGAAAAGTGCTTACGTTGGCATAGCTGAGTTTAGGTCAACATAAGAGACCAACAGATTCTTTGCAAGGGCACTCTTCCTAGTGAAGAGAGCTGCATATCACTTCCAGTATCAGAGGCAGGATGCCTCTGCATATCAGTTGCTGGAGAACACTAAAAAGAGGGAACAGCTGCACTTATGATTCAACAAGAGTTCCATAGGTACCCGTTTGGACGTAGTGAGAGCAGTATATTGAACCAGAGAGGACTTTGGCCTGTTCCAGCATAGCTTATTGCATCCTCTTGTTAAAACATCGTTTAACACTGCCATGGGAGAAGTTATGAGCCAAGAGGGAACATACGGAGCATGTAACATAGCAAAGAGAAGGGGGAAAGGAGGATAGAAAAATATGAAAAATGGAGATTATGAGAATAATGAAACACAAGCAAGAGACTCCACTATGGTCTAAGTCAGGAAGAGAAAATTTTGGAAAACCACTCCTAACCTACAGCAGATGGCAAAGTATAACTGCAAATAATATGAGTGTTGGGGTAGCATTGCCTGTGATCACACACACCCTCTTCTTTTTTGCTCTGTTTGTCGCTGACTGGGTTCTCCAAACTTCCATCGATCAAAGGTTTCAAACTGGACATGTCAGGCTGCGAAGGGCATTCGCTGCCTCCAGCGGTCACCACAGTAGCTTCTGCTAAGTCACCATCCTCCAGGCCTGGGCAACTGCTCGTTTTGGAAGGGCTGGCAGGCAGGAGGGCAACCTGACTTTCCCCCTCTTGGTTCTTCATTGTACTTCACCTTCAAAGCCACTTTCAGCAGTTCCTAGTGGAAGAAAAACCCAATTCACCATTTTTGCTTTAAGGAAGGGGACAGTTGGCACTCTCATTCTGAACTTTCATCACCCAGATGAGGAAAAGGGAAAAGGATAAGCATTCTGCGGGCCCAGAAACAATCTGCCTTTATAGTTACACTTGTGGCAACGCTAATACTCATTTTCTTTCACCTTGGGAGTTTTTCAAGTTTTGTTCTCACAGCTTTGAAGCCAGGTGTGATCTATCCAGGCTACATACTTTCCAAATAATGCTATGGCTTTAAGGACAAGGGTCTTAGCTATGGTTGCCAGAAAGAAGCAGCATGGTGAAGGTTTGAACACTGGATGATAACTCTGGAGACCAGGGCTTGATTCTCCACAGCCACAGAAAGCCTCATGATAGGTTCATCTCATGGGGGCCATAAGTGGGAAATGACTTGAAGGCACAAAACAACAATGGTCTGTCGGCGTGCTCCAGAGGCTCATAAAATAAAGCTCCCCGTTATAAATACACACTGGCTACAATCCAATATCCCTTTAGCATGGGGTAAATATCTACACCAGCACTACACAATCCCCATAAAGACTAACAGTGTTGCCCACTGCATGTCAGTGACTGGATACTGTTGAACAATGTGCAAATGCAATGCACAATCACAATGTGCAATGAACAGCCACAACACACAATGTTGCTGTATCATCATTATTAACTTTACTTATATCTCACTTTTCCCAAGATTCGGATTCAAGGAACCTCATTCATTAAAAAGATTTCAATTAAAAACATACAAAAAGACAACATTAAACAGAATTAAACTATGAACCACGTTAAAACCATACTTCCTAAAAAGAACTTAAAAGTTAAACAATACTTTTCTGAAACAACACAATACTTACTGCACTTTGTTAAAAGCCTTCAGTTCTAAATGCGTGTCTCAATTTTAAAAAAAGTCTTCACCTGCCAACAAAAGACAGAAAGGAAGGGCCTTAGGGAGGGAGTTCCAGAGTCTAGGGGCAGCCACCAAGATGGTCCTGCCTCATGTTCCCACCAGGCATGCCTATGTCTGGGACTGAGAGAAGGGCCTCTCTTGTAGATGTCAGGATCCAAGTAGGCTCATATTGGGAGATCCAGTCTGTCAGATAGCCTGGATCTAAGCTGTATACCCAAATCTACTTCTACCACTGTCATTGCCTTTTTCTCCTGTGCCAGAAAAATCGGCCAGATCCCCACATATATTCCAGATGCCACACCAGTGCCAGCAGCCTCCAAAAATATTTTCTAAACCCCTTAGCAAATTTCTTCTCCAGGTGGGAGAAAGATGATGTGAAATTGCTCTCTTGACACCTCTACCTCGCTAGGCTACTTGCAGGTACTGGAAGCCGCCGCCTTTCTACACCCTGTTATCTGAAAACTTGCTCCTTCGATGCTTCCAATTTAAGGAAAAGTTCCATTAATTTGACACGGGGTCTGCTCTTTTGTCCGTTCTTCTTGCGTACGGAAGCTTGCTTGGGACTGCTTGCCTGTGTGCACGGTCCCAAATCTTGCCTACGGAAAGAGTGGATCCCTTGGTTAAATTAATGGAATTGTCTACACTGCAAGTACCAAAACAGCAGGCTTCTGTCAGTTCTTCTTGCTTACGAAGGCTTGCTTTGGACTGCGCACACTCAACTTGCAAAGCAAGCTTGGAGAAGAGAAAGGCACCAAGCCAGCTGAGAGACTTTACAAGCAGCACATGGACAGCCCCAAGTGAGCCTCTGTAAGTCTTTTGTGCACCCTATAACACACAAGTTCTGCTTTTCAACCATTTCCACTTTCTGACAGTGCTGTGATCCCCCACCTGTCAGCTAAACGGAGGGAGCCTGTATCAGTCTCCATATCCAAATCTCGTTCCCAGAAATGTACATGACACATCCAGGAACTGAAGCCTCCTGGGACTTATTTCCTTCCATCTTTCCAGCCGCATCTCACCCACAAAACTACACTCAACCCCCCGCCCCAGCCCCAGCCTCCACTTCTTTTCCCCATCTGTATTTGTCTGCTTCACTGACCCTGCCCCAAGAAACCCCCATCCCTCCCATGTCAGTACCCCAACCCCACTCTCCTTATTCCGCACTGAAGTGCAACCTGCGCACCCGCGCACACTCACACACCCAGTAAAAAGAGAAGCCCTCCCCAGCTCCTTAACCCCAAACTCACCCCCCGGGTCGATTTTGCTATTCCTACCACCAGCCTGTTTTTTAAAACTCACCCCTTAGGTACATTTCCGCCCCGGTGGCTTCCCACTAGGCAGCACTCCGCAGGGCCCAAGCCTCTCCTCCTCCCGCCTCGCCCTCCCCGGGGCAACAGCCCGGCGGAGGCGGTCAAGCTGGGAGACCCCGAGCGACCCGAGACCACCCACCGCGCTTGCATGCCCCCGCCGAGCCTCGAACCCGGGTCTCCGGAGCCCCGGCCCCGCCCCCCAGGAAAAGCGACGCGCCCCAGACCGGCTCTCGAAACACCCCGCTCCCGCGCCCCGGCCCGGCCCCCGCCCCGGCCCCGGCCCCGGCCCCGGCCCCGGCCCCGGCGCGTGCGCGCATCCCCAAGCATTCGGACAGCCTGCTTCTCGAACTCCCCGGGCCCGGACCGAGGAGCTTCGCGAAGGGACTCCCCCCTCCCCGCCCCCGGCGCCCCGCCTCCCCCTTTTTCAGCTCCCCGCTCGGTCTGCGTTTTGGGGGTCCCCTTACAGACCCCCCAAAACTTCTTGCCTTCCCTTCCCCACAGAACCAGCCTCGGTTTTCCCCTCCAGCGCTCCCGCTTCCGCCCCCGAAGCCTTCCTGCCCCTCCCTTCCGCCCCCGCGCCCTGCTGACGTGACGTCACCCCCGCCGCTCTGACGTCACGCCCGGGCGCTATGACGCGAGGGCTCACCCAAGCGCCGGCGGTGGCGAGACGGGGCGGCGCGGCTCTTCCTTTTCTCCCGCCCTTTCTTCCCCGCCGCCTTCTTCTTGCCCAGCGGGCGCCAGTCCTCCCTCCGCGGCGGCCCGGCCGCCTTTTCTTCCTCTTCTTCCCGCGGCGGCTCCGAGCAGCTCCGAAAGGCTCCGCGGCGTTGCGAGGAAGCGGCTCCGGCCCGGGTCTGGCTACCGCGCATGCGCCGCCCGCCGCGGCCAGCCAATCAACGGGACGGGCGGCGAAGGGCACGCTGGGAAAGGACGGCGAGGCGGCCGGCGAGGCGGGAGTCTGAGCGGGCGGAACTACGGCTCCCGGCATGCAACATTCCAGGAGGGGGTAAAGGAAGGCTTCGCTACACGGTGGCAGCATAGAAACTACACTTCCCAGCATCCCTTTGGACACGGGGCTAAAGCGGGCCAGCTCCTGTTTGGGTTGAACAAAGCGGAGGTATCGCCCTCTCTTCCCTGGGAGAACGGTGGGGAGGATCTTGGAAAAGTTACTTTTCCGTTGCCTATAGCCCCCACAATCCTTCTGAGAAATTCTGAAGATGGTCGCCTATACGGGGTAACCTCCCAAGCGTGGAAACACAGCAAACTGCGCACAGCTCTAGTGAATGAAGCAAATGCAGAATAAGCCTTTCCAGGATGCGGTGGGTGGGTTATGCTGTACAGCAACCCCGTAAAGTAGGCCAGCGTCGTGCCCCCTGCAGAAATCTTCTTGCTGGCCTCTAGACCAGCTGTGCCTTCTTCTGCTTGACAGGGGAAAGTGCAAGCACCCTACATTATTATTAAACAAATCAGGAAGGGAGGATAAAATTCCGCAGACCCTGGCCACGGGTGCAGTGCGTGCATCTGTCCGTCAGGGTTCTTGCTAGAGAAGAAACTCCTTTCATAGATAAAAGGAACGTCTTGTCTTCTACAGCAGGCTACGCTTCTGGAGCTGATTGCTTAAAATTCGTCAGACTTAAGGATTTTTTAAAAATCAAATTTCCTTTGAAGGAAAGGTGGGAAAAGATCTCTTTTTCCCTCTGTTTCTCTAACCTCTTCCTAAAGTCGTCCAAATGGGTGGTCATCTTTCAGCAGCAAATCCAACAGCTCACCTGTGTCCTATGATGCCTAAACTTTACCTGCAGCCAAAATGACTAAACTGAGACTGTCCTACTTTAGTCATGTCTTCAGAAGGTGCACAAGTACACGCTATCACCTAGATCATGCCAACACGTGTGGTGACACTCTTGAAGGACTCTAAATATTTAGCAAGACAGAACTTACCTTCAACAAAGTTGCATTGGTGGTTCTTCACCAGGGCTGTTCTTCTATATGCTTAATAACTATCTTTAGTTATATTTTCACCCACCTTATCTGGAATAGATGTTAATTACGGGCCGTGGTTCTCCAGATCTTCCCTGCCTCACCTATTGTCCTCATTCTTTTTTAGACTGTGAAAAAACATACAAAAGCTGGGAAATGGAGCTGGTAACCTTGAGGGGACAAACACCATGGGAACTTGGGGGCCAGATTTAATCCCAGGCCAAAAGCGCCCGGTCCCATCTGAACTCGGAAGCTAAGAAGGCTCAGCCCCGGGTAGTGCTTAGATGGGAGACTGTCAATGAATCCCAGGTCCCGGGGGGCTCTATTTCAGAGGAAGGAACTGGCAAAACTACCTGTGAGGATTCCTTGCTTAAGAAAACCCTAGGAAATCCATGGCATCGCCATAAGGTGATTCGAAGGGACATACACACACCGTAATTCCTGACCCATGGTCTAGGCCATGGCCATTTAGGTGATCTAGAACAAGTACTTCTTGAATTCTGTATTTATTCAGACAACTGAGTATCTTCCGAGATTTTCATTTTGACTGTATCAGCTCTCTTATACAAAGAACACAGACTCCAGAGACAATTACTGCAACAGCAGGAGTAGATCGCATATATCTCTCCAGGTATTGTTGGGACTGCAATCCCAGCATTCCTCACCACTGGCTCCTGGGAACTGCAATCCATCTAGAATGCTGCACACCCTCACCCAAGAATAGCAATGAGTCTCCCACAACTGAGTCACTGGACAAGCCCCATTCACTCACCGCCACCCCCACAAAAATTCTGATGATTAGCAACAACCATACTTTTTTTCAAAAACATATACAGCTGAGCTGAGGAAAATTAAATACTAACCATCATACTATGTCTGATGAAAATTCTGTGTTACTACAGTGGTCACATCTAGATGTCAACCAAAACTTAACAGCTGGTTGACAGGCAAGATTTACAAGAAGTTACGATCCTTCAAGCTGACTTTTTTAGTGACCCTATTCTTGGGTTTTCTTGGTAAGACTGATTCAGAGGATGTTCCTCATTGCCTTCATCCAGGGCTGAGAATGTGTGCTGCGTTTCCATGACCGAGTAGGGATTCAAACTCTAGTCTTTCAGGTCATTAACCCAGCACTCAAATTACTGCACCTTTACGTGACTTTAAGATTTAAAATACTGATTTCTATTTTAACAGTCTAGTTTACAGGGGGCTTGACCAGAAGCGTTTGTTCTTGACATGTTAAAATCAATTCTGGCTCTCCGGGGAGTTCTGAAATAAGGTTAGTACCATAGAGTGAGGCCTAGATTTCACATTCAGGAGTGTGGATTCTGAAGGCTGTGCTGAGACTGACACTTGGGAGTATATAAGCATACTACAATGTGGCACACAACACACCCCATGACCCTAATCCTGCCAAAATTAAAGCAGAGCACTGACTCTGCTGGAGCTTCTCAGCGAAGACACAGGTGCTGGAGCGGCATGTTCCATTACACCAAGTTGTTGTGTGCCTTCAAGCCATTTCCAACTTAGGGCAACCCTAAAGTGACCCTATCACAAGGTTTTCTTGGCAAGATTTGTTCAAGGGGGTTGGCCTTTGCCTTCCTCTAAGGCTGAGAGACTGTGCCTTGCTCGAGATCATCCAGTGGGTTTCCCTGGCTGAGTAGGGATTTGACCCTTGGGCTCTAGGGTCACAATCCAATGCTCAAACTGGCTTTCTGGTATCAAGTTAGTCACAGATAATTTTAGTCCTCCTTGCTTCCAGTGGATATTTGAAAGCTAGTATTGCAGTGAGCCATTTTTGATACTCATGCAAGTAACGTTTCCAGTCCTCATTCTACAGCTTGACAAACTGCTGCTCTGTTATGATCTAATATCCATGTGGCCCATTTTATGTTGCAACAGGAAAGGCATTTGGAACTAGAAGTAAAAAGGTACCCAAATTCAAATACTGCAATACTGTTTGACTCACCCCTAGAAGATTTAATCTGCAGAAAACTGAAAAGGTGGTGCTCAGTAATTAAACTTTTGAAGGACACCCTGGGCCTCAATGAAAAATTGCAACTGGGGTAGGTTTGTGGTTTGCAAGTAGTGTTTTCATACTAAACACTCATTGGACATTTTCTAGCAGAAGCATGCAGCGTAAATGGCTGCTCATCTTGAGATAAGGCTGTCAAGAATAAGCACTGTCCAGCTATGGAAATAACCGACCTTAGTTGTACTAACTGGTTTGCAATCCCAGCTGCAACAGGGAAAAACAGACCGTGGGTCAAGTTTGCTTTGAAGCAGCTCCTCCTCATCAGCCATGTGATAATAATTCCTGCCCAATACCACCGCCGTGGCAAACCCAGTCATTTCAAGTATGCATGCTATTCCAAAACATTTAATAGCGCAAAACACTGCCAGCCACACTGAGGGAAGGAAATCTTCACTCCAGTCACATTCGGATTGCAGTTACTGAATGCAGAGATGTAGTTTATTAAATTTCCTTGGCATTTCTTTTTGTTTGTTTTTTTTAAACAATGAAAAGCATCTGTCTATTACAAAATACAGCCCGAGGCTTCTGATCCAGCTCCACACACCTGCTTGAATATCTGTTCTTGAAGGCTTCAGGAACCCTGATTTCAAATTTTGGAGAGCAAGGAGAGAGGAGGTGTGCCTATCGTACATATTCATTAAGACAACCAAAGGAACCTTCCCCATCCCAAAGATAATCTTAAGAGTCTCCTGCTTTCTGTTTGAGTAGATAGCCGGCCTTGGCCAAGTGACTGCTACCTGGATAAAGAATTTCAACTAATCTGGGTGCTCATAGAGTAAGCAAAGAGGGGAATATGAGAGAACTATTTTTTTTTCATGGCCATGTTCCTACGCAGGGCCAGTAAAAGAGTATCTTACCGATATACCTTAGAAGAATTAGTTTTCTCCCCCTCTGGAGACCAAATTAGACAAATATCTACGTGTATATATAATATATAAAAAATACAGAGCTTTGACTTCTTCATTTTGAAGTAAAATGTATACGATAAGTTGTGAGCAGGAGGTAATTCTGAGAAACACAGGCCACCTGACCCTTTGGATCTGGGAGTGGACTCTGAACCACTGAAGGCAGCGATGCCTCTCTTCCCCAAAAATGTATCAGATCCACCCCCACCCTAGTCATCCAAAGGAAAGAAAAATTCAAAGTAAAACGACACAAATCAAAAAAGCTTCAATAAGTTTTGCGAGTTTTTCTTCAAGTAAAGATGCAAGATGGGTATTTTTTTTCTTCTTTTTTTCCCCACCAATTCCAGTCCATCAGTCAGTAGCAAATGTAAGTGTGAAGCCCACCTCAAGCAGGAGCTGTGCTTTGAATCTCTGTGTCTCATGTGCCTTCTACCCTCCCTCAAGCCTGGATCTTCAGGAGACAGCCAGGGACCGCTGCCCTACCTGAACTCCAAGGAGATCAACCACAGCAATAATAACAAAAGAATCCCCCCTATACACACACACGTGCGCACGCAAATGAAGGCTCATCTTCCTCAAGGCATGGTGGAACAGGCTTGTCCAATTTCTTTGCCCCTGCAGTCTGTGTAGGGGGAATATTTCTAATGGTGGAAGAGAACAAGAGGACAAAAGCAGCAGTGACTTTGCCCCCAAATCCCTTGAAAAGGTGCTGTTTGGCAAGAGGGGTTCCAAAAACCAAAACGTGGCCAAAGTGGTGCTTTTGGCAGATGATAAGAAGAGTCTTTAATAAAAATTATTATGTGCAAAACCAAAAAAAAAACTTTTAAATAGTTGAACCCAAACATCCAAGATTAGATTCCTTGGTTATGATTTATGTTATTTTTTTTTTTTTGCCTCCTTCCGCTGGGGGTAGGAAGCCATCTCTCAAGTACCCTAAGTGAAAAGTCATGTCTGATGAGAGAAAAAAACACACCACAAAAAAAGAATAAAACCTGGAGGAAAAACCACACATGAAAAGGTGTAACTGATCCACGCCCCCTCTTCGAACCATTCTGTCACCTGCTTCTCCTTCTTCTTTTCTCCCTGTGCAGCAGCCAAAGGGGAAAAGTAATTGTACTGTGTGTAAGAATGATCTCCTCTTCATGGGAGCGAAGCACAGCTGCTGCGTGTCGGTGAAGAAAAAGCTGTTTTCTCAACAGGTGGAGTGGGCACTGCCACCTTCTGCTTGACAGAGAAGAGAACAGGGCTGGGGGTACGAAGGCTCTCTGCAGTTAAACTTTCCAGCCACGCCATGGTGTTCTTCCCCTCTCTTCCTGTCCAGCCCACGCGTTATAGCTGGAAGCCTTCCATGGGGGCCTCTGGTTGCTGGAAGATGAACTGCTGCTGGTTCTCGTCTACCTGGGGCGCCAAAGTGGAGTCATCGTCCTCGATGCCAAAATAGTGCTCAATCAGATCAAAGGCCTTCTGGTAGATCTCTTGGTTTTCATGGCTCTGAAGAAACTCTATTTTATCCAAGCCTGAAAAAGAAAACATATTATGCCTACATACACCTCTATATAGGTTTGTTGAGGACATGAGGCAATTTTGGTAGCTTCTCCCAAGTTATGCTCCCTCCTACAGGATGCTTGGCTGCCCCTTTCCACCCTTTTCCACCTGCAGGCAAAGACCTTTGTGTTTACAGAAGCCTCTGGCTGTTAACTAGTTGTTGCAGAAGTTTGTTTGTTTTCTTACTGGGAGTGCTGTACTTTGCCTTTGTCGCTGTATAAATTGTTTTCACAGTATTTTGTTTTAACCTACACTGTAAAGGCTGTCTTGGATCCCATATTAGAAGAAAGGTTAAATAAATATCAAATTAAAAAAATACAAAAAATGGAAGGCACTTTACAGGAGTAGAGACTACCGCATGTTGTAAAAATACTATTTGAAATTCAACCTAGAGAAAAATGGGGGTAAGGAAACACCAATGAAGGAGATGCACTTGTTTGGCTCAGGTAGTACAGATGAGAATTATGCTGCCCTCCAGATGCTGGGGAACTGTAAGTCCCAGTAGCCTTAGGCAGCATAGACAATGGGAAGAAATCCTGGGAGGTGCAGAGTTAACAACATCAGAAGGGCTGTATCATCAACCTAGTCCTGGAAGACACAGAGCTATGCCAACCATGGGTTTTGAGGAAGGACTACAGCATGGAACAGATTAAGAAGTGACATGATAGCCATGTTAAATATTTGAAAGGATGGCATACGGAGGATGGAGCGCGCCTGTTTTCTGCTACTGCTCCAAAGTCCAGGACACTACAGATCAATGGCTTCCAACTTCAGGAAAAGAGATTTCATCTAAACATTTGGAAGAACCACTTGATGGTAAGATCAGTCATACTGGTGCAGTGACAGGGCTACAGAGGAGAAAGGGAAAAGAAGGAGGAGCCAGCTTTGAGGGGGTTGAGGGCAATACAGTTGGAAGTGCTGAAGTCATGGGTGGGGATGCACTGGGATACAAGCGAAGAATTACAACACTCGTTGGAAGCTGGTATCTCCCACTCACAGCTGCCCCTAAGAAAGAGACTCAAGGAGGCTGCCACTTCCCCTATCAGCTGATGGGACAACTCACCATATGCTTCCTCAATGAGACTGCAGTAGGGGTTGAGGCCAGTGCCGCTCTGCTTAGCTTCCTGCTCTCCCAGTCGCAAGATGTTCTCCAGGCCATTCAAGGCCACTTGAACGATCTTGGAGTCCATGACTGTCAGGAGGTCACAAAGTGGTTTGATGCAGCCCAGGTTTACCAGATACCTGAGGAAAGATATAAGCATATCTTGTTTTAGAACATATTGTTAGATACATTGTTTAGAACAATAACAGCTACAACCCAAACCGAGAACTTGGTATGTTACCTTGCTGGCATAACCAGAGAGGTGGTGGTGGGAACAGGAAGAAAAGATCTCTAGGCACAGCTGTGAAGGATGGAAGACGAACTCAGCTGTAACAGCCTATTTCTCCAGTGTCTGGTTTCTGAGAGTGCGCGTCCTTGGAGGCCAGGTTTTCCAGAAGAGATGGCTTGGACTGTTGCCTGTCTCATGGCATAGGTCACAATCAAAGCCATCTCTCTCAGAACACCTGGCTTTTGAGGAAAAACACACATCCCTGGAGGACAGGCACTGGACAAACAAGTTGCTCAGAGCCAGCAGTTTTAACCCTCCTCACAGCTGCTGTCTCCACAGGTAATGTGCCAATATCTGAGTAGAGTATACCAACTGCCTTCCCATCCCAATTATCAGAAGGAGCTGAGGTTAACTTTCCAGAGTTCAAAGTTTAATTGGTACAGGGAAAGTTGCTTTGGAACACACAACTTCTTCTCAGCTATCTATAGAGATAAGAAAAGACTGGTTACAGGTTTAACCACAGCACTCAGTCTGTGCTCAGAGGTAAAGCCAAAGCTATAGAGCACTTCTTGGAGAATTTCAAGATCTAGAGCCCAGCACCTCTCATTAAAAGTGTTGGTTAAGACGCTGAAGCTATCAGGGAAATTTTTTTTTACTGTTTCTATTTCAGGATGTGTAGATTTCATTCCATCTTCTACTGTTTGCCTTTTCTTCCCAAAACTCTCCAACAGGAAGCTGTATGCATTCCGAAACAGGAGGCTACACTAAAAGCCACCACATTTAGCTGTTATGCATTTATACATTCTTTTTTTTTAAAAAAAATCTCTTAATTCTAGCATCCAGTGCCACAGCCCAGGGCAATGAAACCCACGGGTGCGTTCCTTCTGCTGCTTTCCACTGAACACACACTGAAGTGCAGCTTGCACACAGTTGTTTTCCTTTTCAGCTGAGAGACTCTACACCACTCTCAAATTATTGCCTTCACTGACTCACATGTAGCCTCTTAAAATTAACAACCTAAAAGAGCAGGACTGGAGAGGGGCAAAAGCCTGGACCTACTTGATCTGCTCTGGAGTTCCTCCCGATGTCGCATTTGTGATTGCCCAGGCCGCTTCCTTCCTCGTGCGGAATTCAGCCTTCTGCAAAATCTCAATCAGCACAGGGAAAATATTGGCATCTATGACAGCCTGAAGAACAGGAGAAGAGCACAGCATTACCAAGAATATCAACTTGATTCTAGAATTTCCCACTTGCTGGGAAGAGAGAGATTTGGAATACAGGGCAGGAAGACAAAGCTGCTGTACACACTGGTTTCCCTCTGTTAAAAGGGCTGGTTGGCGAACAAGCACAGGATAGATTGGGATCTACCTGTGCAATCTGGGAGCAGACCAGCAAGGTCTTTGATATCTGCCAAGTTCATATCATAATCAGATCAACTGATGCATAACTAGCTGCCCTAAAGTCCTGGCAAGGAAAGCAATAAAGTTAAGTCACTGCTGTCATTGGTAATACATTAGCATTCAACAGAGAATAGGTCAGGGCCCTACCTCCAAACCATGCAAACAGTCCCCTTTCACACTCAGCCCTTTTGTAACACAGATTTGCAGCAGAAAATCTGAATCCCTATCTAATCACCTTGCACCCCTCTTTTCAACTTAAAGTCTCCCTCTCTCTTTCTTTCCTTCTTTCCGTCCTTCCTTCCATCCTTCCTTCTCCAAAACAAAGTTGTAAAAGATTTCGCCTAGACTCTGCCAGGCAGACAAGTTTCCGCCCCCTTCTAATTTAAGAAAAGTCCCCTGCTCTTCCTCCAGGCCACCACACTCCACCCATTTTGATTCTTTGAGACTGTTTCAGTCTGTTTAGCTGACACCCCAAAAGGCTTGCACTGTACAAAATGAAAGGGACTTCAGTGTTTATCACTCCACACTGTCTCCCTTGCATCTTCTCAGAGCCAGATCTTCCGGGGCCTAGGCCACGCAGTCTTCTTCCCTCACGGCCAGCATCTTCAGGCAAGGCATCTGCCTAGCAGAGACCACCATCAACTACTGCCTAGCCCTATGGATCTTACTTGCCATTCACACCCTCTGAGTCCCTCCTCCTTCAGAGAAGACGGGGGAGTGAGGAGAAGGTATGAGCTGCTCCTTCCGTTTGTGATGGCTCCTCTAAGTGAGGCCCCCTGAAGGAGGAGAATGAGCAACAACCACCACAGAGGAGAAAAGGCTCACATGGGGAGAATACTTCCTCTGGGGCTCCCAACAAAGGAAGCACTGGGACTCCTGTTCTAGCAAAATTCTGGTACAGAAAAGAGGGTCTACCAAGGGGGACAGTGCCCCTTTCGAGTAACCTTTTCCCACTGCATGATGGGAGTGATGCTGAAGGCAGATCCCTGAAAGAAGTCACTGCACCACAAGAATCAGGGGACAGGTCAATCTAGGAGTTCACACAGGATGCTACACAACAGAGCTCGCCCAGGGAAGGCTGCTTTTGGCCTCTGCCTTTCGAGCCGGGAACTGAGAAGCCGTACCTGTATCTGAGCCCTGTTCCCCGCTGTGACATTAGAGATAGTCCAACATGCCTCTTTCCGGATAGACTCTTTGGGGCTACTGAGCAAATGGAGAAGACATGGCAATGCCGAGCAGTTCAAGATCACCTGAAAAGAAAGAAAAGGACATGGATTCAGACTGGAGAGAGGCATCTCTGTGACTCTGAGAGATTCCCATTTGCCCCACAAAGTTTCCTCTTCCTCCCTTCAACATACTTGGGAGTTAAGTGGGAGAGGAAAGCTCCACTGTTTTTTCTGCTTACTGATAACAGCAGCTATTCCTAGGTCTGCTTTGCTTTTTATCTCTGGTCCTCCTCCTCCTCCTCCACCAGCCACTGCCAGCAAAGGACAGATCACAGCCTGATTTCTCAGCACCACAAAACTTCTCCTGATGCCCACACACACACACACTCAAGGAAGGAGATGGGCAAGAGAGAGGAAATATGGTGCCACCGTGCTGATCTCTTTTCTCTGACCTGATTTGGACCCTGGGTGCCTGCTCTTCCCACCATGCCTCAGCCTCCTCCCCACTCCCACAGTTTGTTACTTGCAGTTTTTCTACTTCTGCAGGAGTCCTGTGCCCCTAACCCTGGCAAATGTGGAGGGTCAACTGTGCTCCACAGCCCCTCCCAGCAGTGCTAATTGGTTGCAGGTTCTTAACGCTGAAAAACAGGCTGGGAGGTGGGAAGGGATTAATCACCTGGGTCTGTATATCATCCCCTGTCACTATGTTGCCGACAGCTCTCAAAGCTGGAGAAGCCACCTTGTAGTCGCTGTGCCTGCAGGAAGCAGAAGAGAAGACACGAGTCTGAGCCTAGAAACAGACGGGTCATTTCCAGTCCATGGGTTTTGCTCATTTTGCTCCCCTCCAAGTCAACCATGGGTCAGCACAACCTGCCCATGTGGATCCTCCCCACCCTATTCTGAAGTATGCTATGGGGCTACAATACAGTAATTTCTGGTAATTTCTGGCTTCACAAACAAGTTGACAGTCTACGATACGCCAACTAGACATGGTTGAGAGCATCCAGTTGAACTCCAGCACAGCACACCATCAAAGGCCCATCCAGTTAGTTTCTAAAAGCCTGATGGCATAAAAATGTTTTGACCTGTTGGCAGAAGGAGAGCAAGGAGAGGCCATTCCAGACGTTATTTGAGAAACTGAGTAAAACTCCACGAAATCATGCTAGTTCATTGAAGCTACAGTGCATGGGCTGGCTTCAGGCATGAACGAAGCTCTTTCCTGTGTTGCTGTTTATTGGTAGTACTTAATTTCTTTGTGACTGCCCTGGAAGAGCTCATGTATGAGCACAAATAGACTGCATTTTGTGGAAACTGAGCTGAGCGCCTTAATCCAGCCTAGGGCCAATGCCAAGATTCTTCACTTACATCAGCAGTTCCACCAGTCGCCGACACACGCCTGAATCTATTACAGCCTGGATTTTCTCATTGGGGCCGTCTGACAGATAGGAGAGGGCCCAGCACGCATCTGCCAGCAAGTCTGAGTCACTGCTGAAGAGCAAGCGTGACAAGACTGGCAAACAAGACGACACCTATGAAGAAGCACAGTTGCAAGAGACCATCAGAAAAGATCCTGAAGGAGGCAACAGTTGGCCACGGAGAGTAGTCTACAGAAGGCTAGGGCATGTACCCCAAAAATTAATATAAATAAATAAATATAAATAAATAAATAAATGGGATTTTCTTTTTAGCACCAGGCATTGTTCTGCTTACACATCAAATTGCACATGGCTGAGGCCTGGATATATTCTCCTAGAAGGACTATACTGTATGTTTACTTGTGTGCAAACTCTGCAAGAAGAAATGTGCATATGGGGAGCTAGAATTTCCCATTCGAGTGCATGAACTGGTTACTGAAAAATCCAAAGTGGAAGGGGGATATCTGAACTAATGACTGTAACTACTTCACACATCTCACCAATATTTCAATATTTATAAGTCTCTCATCCACATAGAGATACACACAGCAGTAACCCCTTATTTAGAAGTGTTGCATACATCAACCCTGCTCACTGGGGAGCACAGCAGCAGTCAATGATATGAAAACTGCAACTGGCACAGGCAGCAAGGTAACAGTGGTAAATGTCTAGCAAGAGGCTTCTGCTAAATAGTTATTCAATACACAGTAGTTTGCAGAAGGGTTACAGTCATTTACACATACACCGACAAGAAGCAACACTATCAGCGTGGCCCCCGGATGAATTAAGTGGTCCAATCCAAAATGCCATTATCTGAATTCCATGAAATATATTGGTCAGATTCAAAGGGGCTTCTCCACCCAAGCAAGAAGCAGCAAGCAACTGTATCTCACCTTCTCAAATTCAGGGGGAGGGTTCTTCCCTCTGCACAAGTTTGACAAAGCCCAGACAGCATTCCGTGTCATTGTCAATCTGGTGGATTTTGTGAGAAGCCTTGGAATATGTAAGACAAACAATACCTTCTCAATACAGTGACAATGCGCACTCATTTGGATTTAAGAGCCTTCCTTTTTCAGAAATACATTGATAACGACAACTTTAAGGTTTAAAACTTGGCAATGTTAAGTCTGTTCTATAGCACTGCAGCGTACAGAGTCGCACCCTGCAAAGGTTGTCTCTCACAGCTGAATAGAGAATCGATCCTGGAATAAGACTCCACCACAGTAAAAAGCTGATGGTGAGTAAGACTGCAGTAAAAGTTTGTTTGGAAGATTTACTGGTCACCCTATCTAGCTGATAAATCCTGAAGGGATGTATAATAAAAACATAAATTCATACAAATCAGGGTGAGCAACTGTGGTAGTCCAGGGGACCATATTAGCCTTAGCATTAGCATTTTTAGGCAGTTTTGGCCTGTTTGGGGATTAAAAAAATGCACAAAAATCAGCCTCCAAATTTTTCATAAAAAATTGGGGAGAGGGGCTGGGGGCTGGCTGGGTCTTCTGGGGGGAGTCCCGAGGGCTGCATGCTCCCTGTGGGCTTCACTTTGCCCACCCCTATTCTAAACCATGGTGTGTCTGCCATAATCAAGCGTGTCTCTCAAACACATATAGACAAATCTCCAGATTTCTTCCAGGTTACCTTAATGTCAAGGAAGACACTACCCGCTACCCAATCTGATACAGAGACTCCAAATTCGGTGATTAATTTAGATCTTCAGTGTGAAAGAAAAAACTTCTGGGTTCTCTTCGGACTACTTCATGCCTCCCACCACAGTTTTTCAGGTTTCATGCCACAGAATCAGTGGAAATAAAACTCATGGACACACAGACGTTGCCACAAACATGAGACAGAGCTGAATCACAGAGTTTCTCCCAACAGCAACTCACAACAACAAGGGAGGAAGGATGCCACAGTTGAGGACATAATCACGACAGGCAGAACTGTCTCCAGCGATGTTCCCCAACGCCCAAACAGCCTGGAAGCAGAAGAACAAGGACTTCAGCACTCCGACCTTGAACAGAGTGGAGAATAGGGAATGGGGGAGCAAAGGGCCAGTCTCTGGACCTCTCCAAGGCACAACTGACTTGCACCAACCATCTGCTGTCCATTACTGTTGCAACTAAACAGGCAATGAACCCTTTTCCATGCTTCCTACAGAAGCAGCAGGCAATTGCTTGAAACAGCTGCTGCCAAGCAGCTTTCTTGTTAATTCAATTTGGCCTCAAATGAACCCCCACCTTTATGATCTTGCTATCTTCACCTTGAGCCCTTGGCCGACAGTGCTTCAGGGCTTCCTTTGCTCTCCTGTTTCCTCTGAGCCTCACTGGATATAAAGCACAAATACCTCCCTACAGCAGTCCTGCTCTTTCCCTTGAACAGTCAGAATGCTTAAACGTTCTGTGACATCACAGCAACTCAGCCAATGGCCCGGTAGGAGGATGCTAATCATTTTAAAAACAGGGAACAACCATTCATAGACCAGACTTATTCATAGTCATTCATAGAATAGAATAAAGTGGCAGGCAGAATGTGACCATCCAGATGCTGGACTGTAATTCACATCATCCACCCAATTAAGCTCGTTGTAGATGATGGGATCTGCAGTCTCAACCATACCTGCAGGGCGCCAAGGTTGCCCACCTCTGATTATAAAGACTTGATGAAACAAAGGCTTAGGGAGTTTTGCATTTGCTGAACATATTTCAGGCCACTTCTCCTAGGTGTGAGATTCAAACTCACCCTGAAAATGCCTCACCTGCTCCTGGACATCTTCAAAATCGGCACTCAGCAACTCAATGAAGATTGGAACTGCCCCAGCCTCAATTACTATTTTGGTTTGTAGTGAGGTGCCCGAAGCAATGTTTGTTAATGCCCACGCAGCTTCAAACTGGAAAAGCAACAAGCAACCAATTAACAGACATCCTTGACTGAAGTATACAGAACAAAGAGATTCAAGAGTTCTGAGCCTCAACTACCATCAACTGACTCCCAACTGCAGGGTTGGATTTTTTGCTTTCAGAGAAAACATCCTACAGAAGACAACATTACACAAGTTGGGACGCTATATACGTCCTTCGCTGCCCTTATCTTAATGAAGGTTCAAGTATATTAGTAATTTTTATTATCACCACCACCACCACCACCACCACTGTGCGTTCTTCCTCAACCAGGAATCAAGGTGGCTTACAAATTAAAACAAGCATAACATACTTAAAAAATACAAAAGAACATCATTAAACTTGAACAGCACTATTAAGTAATCAGTTACCAGAGGGCTAGTCAAATTGGGGAATAGGGTGGAAAGAGACCAAATATGGACACTCGCCCACAAACTGGCTCTAATCCTTCTGGCACTAGGTGGCAACAGCTTCCTCCCAGTTGTATTTTATTCCACCCTTTGCAAAAGGGAGCAACAGCTGAATCCCCTTCCTGGTCACAACCCTTATTTCCCTGCCCGCCCCCCCCGGCCACTGTGCTGAGACCAGGGCTGCATGGCAGGCACAGCCACCGAACTGAAATTGAAGCTTTGCTGTTGTTGCTGCCAGCTGCAACAGCAGGACAACAGAGATAGAAGGCCTGCCCTGAAGTCAGCAAAATGGAACCCATTTTATCACTCAGACATACATAAAGAAAGTGGGAAACACAGGGAAGTACTGATATTTTTACTTTAGCCTGGTTAGAATGGCTTCAATCCATTTGATTAGTACCAGGACCAAAAAACTCTGCATAGTGTGTACACAACAGACTTTTTAATACTGTGTTTCAATCTAGAGTTAGATATTTCTTGATGCCAAGGAAAGACTACAGCTGTGACCACAATCCATGCAAGTAATCCCATTTAAAAGTAGAATGTCCTGCATAGTGTGTTAAAAATGTTAAAGTGGAAGAACTGGGCCAATCTGATTTCCACAGAAACAGGTGACAATCCTGCTTTTGCAGCAAGTACGCAAAGTCAAAAACACCCCTCCTCTTACCTGCAATGTGCTGTTTTCACTTTTCTTGAGAAATTCAACAAACCTGTCTACCACTCCCTGAGTGCTTATCACTTCATCTATTGGAGGATTGGGCTCTAAAAAAAAATTTAGTAACATTAAATAAGAACACATATGATTTTATTCATGACATGAAGTAGTGTGCCAAAAACCAACCTACAGCTTTAATGTAAGGATTCAGAACTGTCAATCATCATTTCCACCAGTATATAGGCTAAAAACTGGCTGTCTGATAGCTGAAATTCCTGGGGTTATATGAGGGCACAGCATCCTGCATCTGGGGCTAGACTATGTCTAGACAAACTATCACCTTTGCCAAAGTACTGGAGAGAAGGGGTTGGAAAGAAGGCGATCAAGGCCAAAACAGTGACATTTTCTAGAAAGTGACATACAAATTTTAAATGGCCATTTCCCCTTACAGCATGTAGCATTTAATCTTGCATTCATAAATGATACTCATCTTGGCATCAGTCACAGCGCTACCTTTGGCAGAGCTGTATGAAGCAGTCTGCGGGGTGCCATTCATAACATTGCTGGGCACTTTCACGAGATTATATAGACATATTAAAAATCTATCTGTCATTCCCACAATGGTTTATAGACCAAGTGAGTTGGGCAGCAACATGTGCTTTTCCCAGGTCCTTTTATATTCCACCTTTACATCTACAAGATTCAGATGTTTCTTGTGAGCTAGTTCAGCAATTCATTCAATCCTTACAAGAATCATGATGAGGTGCAATCCCAAACTGATTTTTCAAAAACACCAAACTGATTCTGTAACTTCTCCTTAAGGGCTTGTGGCGGCGGCATTTACCTTTTGAAAGTAGTTTCCTGAACCGCTGGGTGGTTACTAGCTGAAGATCAGGGTCTTCAGAGAACAACATCTCTACCATCTCTCTTGTGATCACACCCTCCTGAAAAATCCACATTCAAACATTAGCTTCTGGGGCCAGCCCACCAAAACAATTCCCAGATCTAATATACAGATTTATCCTTAAGAATCTTCTCTTCTTCAGGGAGAGGATATTGAACTAGAAATAAGAACAAAGCTGCTCTAGATCCTGGAAGATTTTTCCATTGAAAGAAAAATAAAGTATTCTTCTTTTCGCAGGAAACAGACAACAAAAGAGAACAAAGGACGTATAGGTGCCTCCTGCTTTCCGACAATCTGCTCTTTCGACCCTTTTCAGTTAAAAACAAAATCCGCATGTTCGATGTGTGGTCTGCTCTTTCAACCATATGTTGAATATATGAGTTCTGGTTGTAACTGAAAAGGGTCAAAAGAACAGATCATCAAAAAAATGACCATGACTCTCAACTGACTCAGTGCCATCTTTTTGTTCAGTCTGTATACAGACTGAACAAAAAGATGATGCTAGTCAATTCACAGTGCATCTCTCAGATATTGTGTGTAGTACATCTCTTATATAGCATATATTAATTGTTCCTTTTGTTAATTTTACTGTACTGTAGTTTTGCATATTTACAGGTAAGCTTTTGTTCATTTTATTGTACTTCCCCTGAACCGAAAAAGGGACTGGTTCTGCATTTTGACGATTTCTGCTTTTTGAAGAGTTCTGCTCCCTAACCTGTCGAATTAGTGGCAGACCCCTGTATTTCCAAAGCTTTCTGGCCCTTGTACCAATTCCGTTTTAAGGTACTTACCACAGCAAAAGATTTTTTTAAAAAAATGGAACAGAGCACACTAGAACATCTAAAACTACTTACCCCGCCTGTGGTAGAGCTGACAAAGGCATCTACTAGAGGACTGTCAAACATAGCAGCATCTTCATTAATTAGCTCCACATTTCGTCTTTTAAAGAGCTGAAACAGAATATGGATCAAGTCAGAGGGGAACGAAGCCCCCTGAAAATGCTGGCCACACACAGACATCTGCAGACCACTGACACCCCCTCCCACACATCAGAAGCCGCTCCTGCCACAGCTATGCTACTTGAAGTTCCTTCCAGCACAGCTCACATTTTCTCATTCTTATCTCTGCCCTGATCCTTACAGTCCTTCTTTTGTCCTTATGTGATTGTTCTAGCTTCCCTGCTTTAAAAGTTCACAGCACAACTGCACAACTGGAAAGAAGTTTGGATGCCTCTAGGGCTGTGTTTTACCCATCCCTGACCACAGCTTTGCCAAGCCTCACATCCATTCCCCCTAATTTCAAGATCAATACATTAATATGGGGCATATATATTTTGTGGAAGACACCACATACAACTACCACCAGGTCAGAACACAGCAATGATGGTGATAACCCCACATCTACGTAAAGGAGAAGGCACAACTTGCCCTTACACATGTAAGGCGGTAAAAAGCACGAGTGTGAAGCAGAACCAATCAAGCTAAGGCACACTGTTGGCCAATACAGAGGTGCGTGCACCACCCGCCAGCCATGTGCCAGAGCTACCTGCTGCTCCCGCTTCTGTTTCCGTAACTGGATTCCCTCCTCTTCTCTCCTCCGGCGCATCTCCTCCGGGTTCAGCGCCTTGTTTTTGTAACTCTTCATTCTGTAGTTGTTCTCTTTCGCTGGGCTCGCCATGGTTTCTATAGAGAAAGGCAAGAAGGAAATCAGATGCCAACTACTTAAATACTTTTGGACATCCAGAAGGAAAGGGGTACCATCCTCATGCACTGGCACTGTGTAAAAATGGCCCAGATACCACCAGGATAATCAGTTAGCTCATCCCAGATGGGGAACCAAGGGGTTAATCCGTCCCTCCTTCTGCTCTGGGAATCCTTCAAAACTCTACAGTTGTTTCTTTTATTAGAATCAAGCATTTCTATTGCTCTTATGCTCAGTGAAACCAACAGGAAAGCAATCACCACCACTATATTGAAATGTAACCTTAAAAGGTAAGTAAAATCAGGTTCCTGAAGTTACATTTTTGTGTCTCAATTGAGCCAAAAGAGGTCAGCAAACTCTTCCCTTTCCAGTAGTAAGTCAAGTCATTGAACTAGTTATAGCAATATATTTCTCTCCCCTTACCCATGTCTTGATATCCTGATCCATTTTATTACAGATGAGTTACAGGATTTCCTTTGATATTTTCACATAAAGCCATCTTGAGCTTTCCAGCGTAATTACAAAAAACAAAATACTTGCTGCAAAGTTTGTTTGTTTTTAGATACGGCACGCCACAAAGTATAAAGACTAAAGGCAAAACTGCTGTTCTAGGAATAGGGAAATAGAGGTAATTTACAAGTAATACTCAAAACCACTCTGAATTATCGATATCTCTACACTGAGCCATGACCAACTTCCACTAAGGCTTGCTTGCATGGGTACTAATGCTTTTTGTACCCACAACAGTAACTGTTTTCTGGTACAAAGTGGATATGTTTCTCTTAGCCAAGGAGTGAAAGGATGGGAAATTGTGGCTGTCACATCTCTCTGTGGCCAACAACACGCCCATCAGTAAGAAAAACCACACATCTCTTAAGAAACCTCACTTCTTACCAACATCAGAATGTCCTGTAATTCTAAACTACAATTCTAGGAACTGTCACTAATTCTCAGATGACACAGTTCTAATGACACAGTTCTATATCAATCTGACATTTGAATCAACTGCTAGAAAAACTTCAGTCTTAAACTGTAGGACTTCTCCTGAAATTGTTCCTTACATCCATTCTCCTGTGAGAGTGCATGCACAGGTCAACCAAAAGAAAGCTGAGGCCCCAACAAGACAGCTCATTGCAATGTGTGAGGATATTAGTTGTAAATGATAAGAATTTCAAGCAATTTAGTTTCTAGTAAGTTCTTATAATCTATGTCTGTTCAAAGCTCGGAGAGGCCTCCTAACCCTAAGTTCTGCTTCTGGCACAGAAACCTGGAAGGACTTCTCAGGCATCAGATGAGAAGGCTATCAAGACCTAAGCTGGTCAACCATTCCACGTTTGCTTCATTGCAGACCTTACAAAATATGCCAGATTTAAGAAAAACTTTGAGGAAAGCTGAACTGTAGCTGGGGGTGAGGGCTGGAATGGAACTTTCATAAGGTACAAATACATTTAGCACCTGTTTAATGAAGCGTGACTTCCAATCACACTTTGAACCAGTCTTTTGCCTATGGCTTTCCCCAGGCTGCCTTCCCGTCCCTGGCCACCATGTTGTAAGAACAGAGGCACGACAATGGGCACCCAATTCCCATAGCAACCACCATGTCATAAAAGAGGACTTGTGTGACTTCACTGCAAAGCCAGGCAGCCGAAGAGGCCAGTTAAAAGAATGAAAGAAAAACCAACCAGAGGGTGATCATAAAGCACCATGAGTCTACTCAACAATACCTGGCGAAGTTACAAAGCTGGACTGAAAAGCCAGAAGCAATCGAGCCCAGATGGCCTCCAATCTCCACACACACCCTCTTCACTGCTCCTCATCATCTCCCCTCCTGTAATTCCACACTCTCAGCTGCCTTGAGCTCTGCCTCTTTTCAACATTTCCTATTTCTACTTTGAGATGCCTCTCAGAAAACCTACAGAACAACATCTGGCCCTCTGGCCCTCCAGAACTCTTCCAAACTCAGCTTTTCTCTGGAGCCTTCACTCAAATTCCAGCATCCATACCAAACCACCCCCACATCTTAGGCCATACATTTACTCATCCCTCGTGACCCTTCCTTGTTTCCTCATCTATTAAATTACAGAGGGAAACCCACACTCTTAGGCCTAGAAGATGGGGTTATAGGCTTCCCTATCTAAATAAACCTTGATGTATATCAGTGGCCACAGCTGATTTGAGTGGGGTGTAGTCTGCACCAAAATTGACTGTCGAAGTGCAATAGCTGTAGGTCCAAAGCTCAGCCACAGAGCTCTGGTCTCCTTCTCTTGCCTTGCTTTGCAAATCACCTCCCTGCATTCTCTACCTTCCTGCTAATCTCTGCTGAGTAACTGCAGCAATTTTCATGCCTAAAACTGGGAGTCACACTGCTGAGTCAGAAGCAAAAGCAGACGGGGAAAGAAAGCCATTATCTAAATGGACTCGATAAATCCAGCAGTGTTTTGGTCCTAAACAGTGTCACACGAAAGGGAGGCCTTAGCAGTAGGGTTTGTGGGAAAATCTGGAGGCCCATACCCTCCAAAATTTACAGATGATAACTGGGTCACATGTATCCAAGCAAATGGAAGTGTGATCAAGAGGGCAGAAGTTATTCCTGAGGAAGGATGTACAAGCCAGGAGAGTCAACAGCAGCAGTTTGCTTTGGCCTGAGCCTGCTGGGAAGGGCAAGATTCTATCCTCTCTTCTCTCTTCCCTGCTGTTAACTAAGTGCAAATTACTTTTGCACTTTGAACTCCGTCTGTAGTAATTGAAATAAGCTGAGGATGCGAGAGGGAGTGGGAGGAGGAGAGAGAAACTGGAACTTTTTAAAAACAGCTAAAAGTTGGGGTTACAGAGGATTAATTGCAATAGTGGGAGGGTATGAAAGACATCAAGTGTGCATTCCTTGTGACCTAGAAAGTCACATTTTTTCTTAACGGCCACACAAGCTGCTATAGATTTTATCCATATCTATCAGATAGCTCAAACAGGTTTTCTGAACAATATAGTAAATAATTTAAAACATGGCCATAATGCAGCAATAACAACAACCAGTTAAGTCTTTCACAGCCTAGCTAAAAGACTCATGTCGGAACTCCTGAAGAACAACTGCCAGCTAGCATGTACAATACTAGCCTGGCTGGTCTGATGTTCTAAAGTGGTATAAGGTAGCTTCATATGTTGGTATGGATGGGATTGTGTTTCCAAGATACTGCAGGAATGTCATCCGAATTTGCCAGTTTAAGCAGTATCTATTTGTACATATATTGAAAAATATTGTATTTCCTGATTAAAAGCTTTATTGTGTGGCCTAAAGTGCACTATTCAAATTTGGACACTTGGTCAGATGGCCTAATTTTTTTTTCAACAGCCAGCTGAAAACTGAAGTGTCATTTCAGAAGAGGGCAAATGAGGCTGGCTTAAGGATGGCCCTGGCAAAGCACAAGACAAAGGGGCACGCTGCCAGACAGTTTTCCAAGGGACCAACCTGTTGCTTGCTACGGGAATTCAGGATGACTGCAAAAGACTGATCTGTACCAAGCCCGTTTTCTTGATGGCCATTTTGAGGATGACCAATATTCAATTCCAGGGGAAGGCGACATGGTGGCTTCTATATTATTTTCATACAAGTCCCACAAGACCCAAGTAGCACAGCTAATAGTCGGGGATTATGGGAGCAATAGTCCAAAACATCTGGACAGTGCCAAGCTACTCATGTCCTCAAGTGACTCACACAGATTTCCTTCCCAGAGATTTTTCTTTTACATCTCGTTATTCAGCCTGCCAAACAAGGATTGGGGGGCAAGATGTCTACTGACATCCCATATGGAAACAGAATGGTTCCTGGGCCCACTCTCAGCTGCTGACCTCCAACACCAAATGTCAACAGGCAAGTCTACCACAAGGTGAATATGCAATTAAGGCCATTTCCGCCCTACACTGTTATAGTGCTATTATTCCACTTTCAACATCCTTTGGAATTCTGAGGTTTGTAGTTTCCTGAGGCCAAAGAGCTCTCTGGCTGAGAATTCTAGAGGCCCCTCCCTAAACTGCAAACCCCAGGACTATACAGGATGTTGAAAGTGTAACAGCAGCACCAGAACAATGTAGGGTAGAAGTGGCCTAAGAGACATCACCTAAAAGCCCATGTTCAGCCAAAAATATGCCGTTGTTTACAACAACTTCAGAGATAACTCGTGTTCAGTAAGGAACAGAAGCCACCAGTTTTTTTCAACTCTTTGCCATAACATGAAGGGTGCGACACAAATTTAGACTGTGTCCAGAAGATGAACAAACATGAAAGACAGCTTGCAACACTGCCAGTGGGCAAAAAGGCGAGACCACCGTAGATGAACTGTGCCACCTATTTCTGCTTGGCACAGCTAAAGTCCAGCACACAGAAGTCCACACGACATACCCCCAGAGAGAAACCTACAGCTGAGGATGAGCTCCCCCTTACAATACACCATTAAATGCCTCCAGTCTATTTCCTCCGTGTCAAAAGGGTACATTAAATGAGGCAGAGTACATGCCATCCTGCGGCCCTCCAGAGTTGTTAGACTGCAACTCCTCACTACTGGCTATGCTGGAAGTTGCAATGGGGTGAAATCTGGGGGAGGGGGGCAAAGGATTTCCACCCCTGTCTAGAAGCTGGGCCCATACAGTGACCCTGCAAACTCTGCACTCATAGCTTTTGCTGCTGTTTGGACCAGCCTGTCTAAGTTCCAAACACTCGCTCACAAGAGATGAGGAATCTCAGAGCATTATCACGGAAAGGGCAATGAAATTCTCACTTGTAGATTCAGGGCCCTCAGAGAACCTCCCTGCTTCACACAGGTCTATATTTTCTGATATAGAGCACCACCACCATGGGGCTGGCTCATGAGTTAAATCAGACAAACCCGACTACAACACAGCGTAAGCACAGCTGCCTCTGGGTCTGGCTGCCAAGAGAAGCACGAGTGAGTGAGGCACTTGGCAAATGACACCATCCGCAGACCTCAGCAACTTAACTACGCAGGTTCTTCTGTGCAGACTGAGCAAGAAGCCCTTTTCGGAAGTCAGGGATTCAGCCGAGATATTCCGTGGAGGTCTTATTTTGTGCCAGGCATGCGGCAGTCACTAAAGAATGACTAAGTGCTAGCAGATTCTTTCCGCTTGCTCATTTCTTTGGACTGTGAAAAAAGGCAGTTTTGTCCAGACCCTTCTTCACTTGCATGCTGAAAGGGAACCAAGCAGCTTTCAGACCTTCTGTGGAAGGGAGGTGTCAGAAAGAGGCAATGGGTGGGGCCCTGCTCTCCTGCCAAACACTCAGCACGCACACAGAGGGAAGGTCTGACTCCCATATTCCCAAATCTTACGGCTGACAGCCCAAGGTACCTTGAGGGGTTGTGGCGAGCATAAAAGGGAAAGCAGGACAACCCTGGGCCCTCTGAAAGAGAACAAGGTCTTTTAAACACAACTTTAATTCATTAATAAAATATGCTGGTTCAGGCTAGCAAGCTATGAGTTTTGTTGCCAGCATCCAGCAGCAATGAGGAGAGAATTCGAAAATAGTCAAACAATGTGTTTCTGGAGTGTCAGCAAATCCTGACAAGGTGAACCCTGGACTGACACCAATCTTTATAGTTTAGGACTTACTCTGTGCAAAATTTGCACATGGTTGTTTTGCACAGAAAGCAGCATTACTTTCAGCACAGAAAGTAATGTTTTTGTGCAGAAATGGCTGCTTCCTGCACAGAAAATGCTGTTCACTACACAAAAACAACATGTGAATTTTGCACAGTCCCAAACTGTGAATAGTCTTCAAAAAACTGCACAGTTTTCAAGATTTCCTTGCAGCAAGAAGAACACTACCACAATTACTTGCTGCTTCCCTTGGGAAGAAAACTGGTGAAGAACTGCATCCCTAGCCCGCAGCCAGCTCTCTCTGAAGGGTTTACCCGAGATGCTCTCCCCTCTCCCCTGCTGAAAGTACAGCACAAAGACACACAGCAAGGGAGGGATGTTTCACTATAGCCCACAATTTAGTTAAAAGTGGGATGAGGATCCTAATAACAATGAACTGAGAAACAGTATTTCAAATCACACTTCTAACATCAACTACAAAAACTAAACCAAAAAGTGCACAAGCCAAACAGGCACATAAATCTCACACACATTAAACAGCAGTTAGTTGTGAACTGCTGGCCCTCAATCCTCCAGGACATTTCCTGGTACTTCAAACGTCAGTTGATTTTACACCAGTGGCAGGGCCACTAGTTTACTTTAAAAATAATTGTCCCAAGGGATCGCTCTGAAATTTTACAAGTAGCTCTCTCTAGCTCTTGGGTAAAGGCTGCCACAGTTACGGATCTGACTGACGACACCCCATTCCTAATCCTGCCTTCCTATTCCTCCAGCGCAGAAGGGGCAACTGCCATGAGGCGAAAACACTTTCTCCTAATGTTGATGCTGGAAAGAAGGGGCTGTGTGTCCTGGATTTCACTGGGCACACTGCCTGTCCAAGACAAAGATCTGCATGCTACTTGACTGACACTGTCTCTAAAGCGCTGGGCTTCCTCCCACTTTCTCCAGTTTAAAATGAGGTCTTGCCTCTTGCTTGACAGCTAAACAGAGAAAAATCCTTTCAAATAGGCTGAGCCTCCTTGTACAAGAGGCCAAAAGACCTGTTTGTGTGTTTTATCACCAAAGAGAAAACCACCACTAGGTGTGTAACCTAGGGGCCTGGACAAATGGGAAACTGGAGGGAAAAAACAAGGCACCCCTTTGACTATATGAACAGGCAATGGGAGAAACGAAACATTAAAATGTGGGCTCCAGATACAGCCACTGAAACATTTCAGTTGTTCTCTATCAGGAACTATTATTTTTCCCTTAAGGCTTGGCAAAACCACCTCTGAGTATTCCTTGGCTAAGAAAACCCTATGAAATTCATGGGATCGCCATAAGTCAACAAGTGCCTTGAAGGTCCGCACATGTGCGCTCACGCATGCACCCATAACATGATGCTGGTAATATTCGCTCTAGTCAGGAGAACATTTGCTCAACTATGTTCATATCACTACCCTCTGCCCAGAGTCTGTTTGGAACCCAAGAGCCAATACTTAACATCGAGGGGGCATCAAAGACACCCTCGGCATTTGATAAAAAGCCAATCTGCAACTCCTTCCTCCAGGAGACAGTTTAGCAGAGCAGGACACAATCTGGTTCAGGGACATGTGGTCAAAGAAGGTTAGTAAGTGCTGATGAAAAGGCCTGGGCTGAAAGCGAGTGCCCTGCCACCCAACCCCAGCAATTTCTCTGAAAGTTCTCAAGTATTCAGAGACACTGAAAAGTTCTCAGCAATGGCTGAAAGATCTTGATTACAATAGTTCATGCTGGGCTGTGTGTTCCCAGCATGACTTGTACAATTTGCAGTTACCAGTTGTCTGAGGACAGATTTTTAATCTACTGGTGCACCCCCAAATCAAAGAAGATTATGAAGTGTCACAGAACATGTACCAAAATGGACAACATTCACATGGAGAAAGCAAACTAGGATCTGCCCTGACCGTAAGATGAATTGCTAGAGCCAAGAGCTCTGAGCACAGTATGCTCTGTGCTGGCAAAAAAAACCCCCTCACCATCCCTTTATCCTGACAATTCTTTCAGCCAGCCTGGTGTGGTGGTCATGGCTGGCTGGCTGGCTGGCTCTCGCTCCAATCTAACCGGCTCACAAAAGAGCTTGCTGCACCCGAGCATCCCTGGAATGCATTACTTTGCTGACCAAGCCCGCTCCCGCATAAGAGAGGAAGGAAAAATGTTCGGAAACATACGATGTCACCCTCTTTCCAAAAGTGATTCTTTCACACTGGTTTCCCCCACACAAAGGAAAGAGCTGGATATTGCAGTCCAAGGTGGCCCCTTCACCCAAACAAGTAATAAAGGGGAATTGGGCCAGCCCACCATCTTGTCTGTTCACGCACCAGACAGTACGACCTGCAACGCAGCCAATATTACAGATGCCTCAGTGACAGCATCCAAATGCCTAAGCATTCAGGCTTCTTTTCCCAGCTCTCTGTGCCACACAATACGGGTGGAGTCCTGACAAGGAAACACAGATTCTGCCTCATCTGGTCGAACACCATCTGTGTTTTGACAACTGCATTACTATGGGGAAAAGTTACAGTCAGAGGAGTTTGATCCAAGGGGACGTGGTCCTAATGTGATTTGACTGGCACTTCCTGTTTCCCACTAGATGCAAACTGTTTGGGTGGCAACTGGCTCTTAACACACATAACCACTCCACAGAAATACTCCGGGGGAGAGCTCATTCCAACCTCTTCCACAGTTGACCCATCCAGATAAAGGCTACATGAAACTTGACTTAGCTTACAGTGAGCCCAAGAACTAAGTCTCATCATTCTATGATGGGAATTTTCAAGGAGCGCATTTGGTTCTAGCCTGCCAGAAGAGGCTGCTGTCTACAGCTGTGTATCCAGGTGTTCAGTGTTTATACTGGTGGATGGATGCCCTGCTACACCATTGGTGGTGGTACAAGTGTTGCACTAAGACTCTTGGAATCCCCACTCAACCATGGAAACCCGCTGGGTGACCTTAGGCACACTCTCTCAGCCTCAGACAAACCCCGCTGAACAAATCTTGCCAAGAAACCCCCATGATGAGGTTGCCATAATTTAGAAATGACCTGAAAGCACACAACTATGAACACATCACAAGTCGCACTTAACAAGAATATAACTGTTAAAAATGACCACCAGAGATCAGCAGGGTTTAGTCTGCTCTGTGTGTGGGAATCATGTAGCCTTCCAGATGTTACTGGACTGCAACTCCCAGCATTCCTCACCCCTGGCTCTGCTAGCTGGGAGCTGACACTGAACAATTCCTACCTCACTCCTGTCCCCTGCCTGGCCCAACTGCAGAGCTAGTGTGGTGAGAAAGTGTGCAAGTGCTATTCTCTCAGCCACACCTATCATGCTCTTTCACACAGCCAAATAGAGGTGATACTGATGTGTAAAAGGTATCCTAAATTAGTGTAGTGTGAGCCAGTGTGGTGTTGTGGTTAGAGCACTAGACTACACCTTGGAGAACAGGGTTCCAATCCCTGCTCGGCCAGGCAAACCCCTGTGTGACCTCATTGCCTCAAACGAAGGGAAAGGCAACCCCTTCCCAAATAAACCTTGTCAAGAAACCCCCATGACAGGTTCACCTCTGGGTTGCCATGAGTCACAAATGACTTGAAGTCACACAACAACAACATGCCGTGTTAGTGTCGCATCAACCACAAAAGCCTCTTGTGGCCACTACACATTTCATGTCAAATTACAAAAGCTATTCCACAATAAATGTTAGTTTTTAAGGTACTTCAAGAATGTTCAGGGCAGTTTAATGGCTTCATACACCCCAATTGGCCCAAACTTCACACTTCTAAATAGCAAGGAATCTGATCAGAACAGCAGGAAGGTGCTTTTTATTTACCCATGTCCATATTAGGACTCACGCAATCCAACTGCCACCCCAACCTAACAGAGGCCCCTTTAACTGCTATTTGCACATGCCCCGAAGTACAATCCCACAGGAAAAACAAGGCCAGCCTGCTCTTCTATAAGCCCTCGAAAGGATTAAGGTCTTGGCTAAATCACAGAGTAAACCTAGGACTGAAAATTCCACACTTGCACAATGCCAAAGAAACTCCTGAGGAAAGAATTTCGAGGCCACCAGGAGAGAAGACAGCTACTTTCTCCCTACTGGCAATCATGCTCAGAGGCTGAATAGGACTATACGTGTCCCTCAATATCTGTAGCTCACTTGAGTAGAACTGGGGTGGGAAATGGGATGGTCTTCCAGATGTTGGTGTACCGCAAATCCTAGTAGCACTAGACAGCATGGTCAACGGTGAGGAATGCTGGGAACTGCAGTCCAACAACATCTAGAGCACTATGCCAACTTCTACACCTTGTGTAGAAGCCCTGGGGAAAGTGATTACAGTCAGCCCTCCACATTCACTAGAGTTAGAGGCACAGAACCCCCACAAAAGTGGGAAAATCACAAAAATCAAAATGTGTGTATTGCACACATTTGCCCCATGAAATTTGAGCTATGGCTGTGCAGAAATCTTTTAGACAGTGTGCCCTACATGATGGCTGGACAAATTTCTAGCGTCAGGGAAGCTCCATCGCCACCATGATTCTTCCAGGCACATTTCAACTGCCACCAAGTTTCCTCTTAAAATTAGCTCTCTGCGGTACAAAAGAATGCCACAGAGCTTCCCTTTACCAATGAGTCCTGTAGGACTCAGCATTTCCTTCAGTCATAGACAGTGTGGTAGTTCCACTGCCAATTTTCAGTGGTGCATTCTTTTCAGATTTGGTGGTGGCAGCAAAGAGGGCCACCAAAAAAGGCAAAGGCCACCAAAAAACTGCCCTGGCAAGTCACATGCAACCTGCACTGCCCACCACTGCTTTAAATTAAGTCAAAGCTTGTATTAGAACTTAACAGACATCTAACAATTTATTTTTGATGGACTTCAGAGAGGCAAAGTTGCTACCTCTCAAGATTTTTGCAGATTGTGAATAGTCACTTCTAAGGTCCTGTCAGAGAAGCTGTCCAATGGAACAGCTGGAATAGTGTTATTTCATACATACATACATACATATATATATATTTTAAAAAGGTCCTCAATATGACAAAGACAACTAACAGTGGAAGAAATGTATTGTTTGGGTGAAGTGAGAACAGGAGTGTCAGTAAATTCTGCAGGATGATTATTTATGGAAGCAGGGAAACAAACTTCTATCACCACCACCCTCATCAAATCATCAGGTCACAACCTTCATCATTTGTTCTAAAATCTAATGTATGAATGAAGGCAAGAGAAAGAGACAAAAAGTACATGCTTGCAAATGAAACAGAGTTAATAGTGTAATTTTAATATCACTATAGTGGCCACCAAGAAACCAACAAACAACAAAGCAATCCTGCAGTCCAAAAGCAGCAGTCTAGCTCTACAGGGCTACAGGTTCAGTGACTGAGTGTATCCACTTTGCAAGCAGAAGATCCTAGTTGCTCGATTGTCAAAATCTAAGTTAAAGATTTCAAAGTCTGGAAACAATCTCTGATTGGGGCAGGACTGAGCAAAAGTGTGACCTGTGGGATGCATGTAGTCCCCCAACTTTTCATTAAGCCCTCCCACAATATCCTCAAAGCCCTTAGACATCCCCCATTCAATTTCTCACGTGAGAAATTGCTAAAAGTCACCTGTGGATTCATTAACCTAGCACAATACTTCCCCAATGAAAAATACCTCAAAACTGACCAAACAACTAAGCCAAAATGTGAAGTAACAAAAACAAGGCAAACCAAAACTGATGCAGGCCATGGACGGATGGGAGGGTACAAGGGCCCCAGCTCTGGACTAGTTCCCCAACTTGCATTAAGCTCTGTTGTGCCACTACAAGGTTCAAAGATTTGCAAGACAACTCCTAATAGTTTTGCTACAAGTCCACAAATCCTATAATGCAAATTAAAAGCAAGATGTATCAGCTCCTGCGGCCTCTGAACACAACCAGCATGGTACAAGAACCACAAAACCAACCATCTTTTGCTTTTCCAGATAATTATTCTGCAGCGTTAACCTCTAAAGTAAGTTCCATTAGCTGTCTGAATACACTCAAGAGGCAACCTGTACACCCAAGAAAAGCCAAGTACATTATCAAGGGAGGAAACAAGAAATTGCAGCTAATTAAGTTCAAAGAATTATCCTGTGTCATTAAAACCACATCTATGCCCAGTATCCTTCATAAAAGTCCAGCAACCAGACCAACAGCCAATAAACACATCAATTCAGCCACAGAGAACAGGGGACTGTGCTACATCTCTCAGAACCAACTACATGCTTATGAACATCCATCTTCTACTACATTTGTCACCAGGTAGTCTAGAAGGCATAGAAGAGGAAACAAGACATGTCACTACAGCAGATTATGGCCCAGGAAACAATGGGAAAGAATATGGGTGGGTGAAGATAGGGCACATACGTAAAATCCAGATACAAGGAGGGGGAA
Organism: Iguana delicatissima; assembly: GCA_948472985.1. Classification (NCBI taxonomy): domain Eukaryota; kingdom Metazoa; phylum Chordata; class Lepidosauria; order Squamata; family Iguanidae; genus Iguana; species Iguana delicatissima. Next base: position 119,150 of record CAOKZL010001008.1, on the reverse strand, counting down.
CATACCGAGACCAACAAGGGGAAAACCACCTTCTTCTTTCCACAGGCAAGTCCGCACTCCACAGGCATCAAGTTTACATGTGAAAGGGGGGCATCTTGCCAGAAATAGGGGACTCTCTGTGCCTCCCATCCCTGGAAAGTAAAAACTTGGGAACAAAGAAAGCCTCCTGTCAGGTGTTCAGATCAGCTGTGCTCGGGTGAGGCAAGTGACCTGCATGTGCAGGCCTCAAAAGAAGCAGACAGGGAGGAGAGGCCAAAGTTCAAGAAAGTTAAAAAGCAGGAGAAGCCTTCTATTATTTAAGCTGCTTCAAGTCCCAGTTTGGGGAAACAGACAGAGTATTAACAAAATTAATGTAAACAGTTATGTAAGACTTCCACCTATAAACACTATTATTTTCGCTCTTAACAAAGAATATTCACACTTTGCCTCAATTACAGACAAGTACCTCTGATCTTGGAAACTAAGCAGGGTCAGCCCTGGTTAGAACTTGGAGGGGAGACCACTAAGGAATCTCAGCTGCTGTAGGTTATATTTCAGGGAAAAGAACAGCCCAAACCACCTCTGGGGATTCCTTGCCTAACGAAAACCCTATGAAATTCACAAGGGTCGCTGTAAGTCGACAGGCGACTTGAAGGTGCACACGCACGCACAGAGAACCTGTCCACTTATGGCAACTTCATGAATTTCACACGGTTTCCTTAGACAAGGAATCCTCAGAGGTGGTTTTGCCAGTTCCTTCTTCTGAAATATCACCTACAGCACCTGGTGTTCATTGGTGGTCTCTCGTCCACATCTAAATACCCCAAAGGCACCAGACCCCATTTGATCTTGGAAACTAAGCTGGGTTAGCTCTGGTTGGTACTTGGATGGGAGACCAACAATGAATACCAGGCACTATAGGCTATATTTGAGAGGAAGGAACTGGCACAACCACCCTTGAGGGTTCCTTGCCTAGGAAAAACCCCAGGAAATTCATGGGGTCACCGTAAGTTGACAGGCAACAAACACACACACAACGCCTGCCGACTTATGGCAACCTCATGAATTTCACAGGGTTTCCTTAGGCAAGGAATACTCCGAGGTGGTTTTGCCAGTTCACTCCTCTCAAATACGGCCTACAGCACCTGGGACTTGGTCTCTCATCTAGATCTAAATACCCCAAAGGCACCAGACCCCATTTGATCTTGGAAACTAAGCTGGGCCAGCGCTGGCTGGTACTTGGGTGGGAGACCAACAATGAATACCAGCGGCTGTAGGCTCTATTTGAGAGGAAGGAACTGGCAAAACCACCTCTAAGCAAACCCTATAAAATTCACGGGGGTCGCACACTCCAACGAGGCCTGCCGGGCGTGGGCAGAGGGGGCAGCAGCCCCACCCCGGGAGCCCCAGAGCCGGAGGCGAAGCTGTTTCGGAGGCCCAGAAGAGACCAGAAGCCCTGGGCAGCCAGAGGAGGCCGCTGTGCTCCCAGCCATTTTGACGGGGGAGGGAAGGGGCTGCTTGGCAAGGAAGGGGAGGGGGCGGGCGTGGGGGCCAAGCCTCCGGCTCATGGAGCCAGAAGGGAAGAGGGGCTCCGGGAGGGAAAAGAGGGCAGGGTCGCGGAGGGAGAGGGTCGCGAGGGTCCGCCGCGACCCCGCCGCCTTTTCCCCTCCCGGGACTCCCCTTCCTTTCTGGGTCCCCGGAGCGGCCCCGCCGTCTCAGAAGCGCCCCGCAGACGCGCTGAGGGAGGCCGGAGGGCGCCCCTCTCCCCGCGGAGGCCCCCCGCCGGAGGCAGGAAGGGGGACGACGACGCCGAGGCGGCCGGCGCCGGACGGGCGCGAGGGCGGAGGGCGGCCGCCGTCCTCCCCGCCGCCGGCCGCGCCTCAGCGGGGCCCCACGGAGCCCAGGAGGGGGGAGAAGGGCCGGGCCGGGCCGGGCCGGCGGCGGCGGCGGCGCCTCACCCATGTCTGCCTCGGTCGCGCGGGCGCTCCTGCGGCTGCCGCCTCCCTGGCTCGCTGCTTCCTCCGGCGACAATATGGCGGGCGGGGCCGGGCCAATGGGCCAAGCGGGGCAGCCGGGAAGGAGGAGGAGGAGGAAGGGGCGGGACTTTAACACGGAGGGAGAAAGAGCCCCGTGACGGGAGCCGGCGGGGGACAAACTAACGCCGCCGTCGGGCCGCGCCCACGCCCCTTTTTAAAGAGACAGGCGCCGGGTGTGGGAGTGTGGCAGCGGGGGAGGGAGCATAGGTTGCAGCATTGCAGTTGCGTGGCGTGGAGGGGTCCCGGGGGGGTCTGTGGCAGTGGCCCAGGAAGAGTTCCCCGTGGAAGAGGCACCCCTCGCTGTGAGCAGGGAGACAGCAACACTCTCCTGCTTCGGTTGCCCACCCAGAGAGTCGCCCTGCCCAGGGCTGGAGAACCTTGCTTATTATTTCTTTAAAATATGTTTTATTAAACCAAAGCAAAAAAAAAAGAAAAGGAAGCATTACAGCAAGCAAAGTAATATCAGTTTCTTCACCTATGAATGGGCAAACACCTCACACAAAAATTCGCTCAGAACTAAAATAGAAATAAAAAATGATCTTAATCTTCCTGGACTATATTTTCTATGTAATGCAAACTCCCACTGTGTAAATTAAAGTACTGAAATTAAGCTTCCTTTCTTTCCCTGTTGATAGGGATAGGCCCATCTTCTTAACTAAGTTCTTCTACCCTCAACAACACGTTGCTACGACTATTCCTGACCTTGACTGATTTATCTCCACTTATCCTTATGAATATTTAATTGATAGGCCAGACTTTAAATCCTTATGCCTTTAGAAATGTACGAGAAATATACGAGAGCTCTCAATTTTTCACCCCTTACTCCTCATTTAGAGGCAATATTTGCTAATCTCCCCATTATAGGGAATGCTTATTATTATTATCACTTGCTTATTATTATTAGCACTATTACAAATCCTTGATATTTGGCGCAAAATCAGCCCTGACTTACGGCGACCCTATGAATGAGGACCTGGAAGAGTTCCTTTAATTCACATCTCAGGTCTTGCAAAGTCAGAGCAGCATCAGGGAGCCAATCCGCCTGCAGTGCCATCTTCCTTTTTGCCTTTGCCAAGCACTGTCATCCTTTCCAGTGAGTCATGTTTGCTCAGGATACAGCCAAAGCTATATCAGTTTTAGTCATCTTGACTTCTAAGGAGAGTCTAGGCTTGATTAACTCTTGGACCCATTGGATTTGTCTTTTTGGCATGCACGGTATCCAGGAGAACTCTCCTCCAGCACCACATTTCAAATGAGTTGGTTCTCTTCCTTGTCAACTTCCCATCACTGCCCTGCTTTCACTGTCAGAAATTATTCCGGCATGGATGGTTCTGGCTTTGGTAGGCAACCCTGTATCATTACACCTCAGGATCCGATCTAGCTTTTTCGTAGCTGCCCTTCCAAATCTTAAATCTCCTTCTGATTTCTTGGCTACAATATTCATTTTAGCAGAACTACACATCCTGATAATTGCATCCATACCACCGACAGCCTCATCTTCTGTGAGTCAATGCAGGCCATTTCGGCACTGCACTCTTATAGCACGGTTATTCTACTTTCAACTTCCTCTGGAATCCTGGGGTTTGCAGTTTCGGGAGGGGCCGGCCAGCCCTTCCCAAAACTGCAAACCCCTGGATTCCAGAGGATGTTGCAAGTGGAATCATCACGCTATAACAGCCTCGTGCGGAAATGGCCACAGTCTCCTTTTAATGCAATCTAAATTCCCAGCCATTTTGCGCATCACTGGTGTCCAACTGTCAGATGAAAGCTTTGATAAAGGATGGAGGCAAGCTGCCCTAAAAGATCACAGAGGAGAAGTTTGTGTAGAATCCATCAGAAATGTACTGGATGAGATGCAGGCATTGTACATAAAAATCAGATAATTGAACTTCTCTGGGTTCTGTGGTATTTATTTCACTTGCAGTTCAGTTTTCTATATAGGAAATGGATATATAGCAAGAAAGAAAGAATGCAAGGAATTTGCTGGAAATAAAATAAACTCATTTGTGGGGATAAAATAAATAAATAAATTCCTGGCCATCACTGCCTCTTGTAACAGTGAGGTCCAGAATATAACTGGCTGTTGTGTGAAGAATTCCTTCCTTTCACCTCTTCCTAAATCTCCCACCATTCAATTTTTTACACAGACACAGGGTTCTAGTACTGTGAAAAAGATTTTCCCTCTCTGTATCCTCTTTCTTTACACAATGCATCATTTTATTCGTGTTTCCACTTGCTTGCATTTTCCTTGCAGCACCTGGATCAGTTTGGCTGCTCCTTCCTGCACCTTTCATTCACAATTCAATATCCTTTACCCCCAGGTTAAGTAACCAGAACTGTACACAGGATTTGGGGAATGGTTGCATCATGATTTTATATGTAACAGCAATACAATATTGCAAATTTTCCATTCCATTCTTTCCACAGTATTCCCTATACGGGCAAAGTATGGAACTCCTGCACAGTTAAATCAAGTTATCCACCAAGTTATCCACCATCAAACCAATTTCCTTTAAGTCCCTTGTTGGCTGGATGTATGTTGAATAAAAAAAATGAGAAATAAAATAAAATGTGCTTTGTGGTCTGTCGCTGCCAGCTTAGACACCATCAGTGATTATGTGTAGCCTGTATAATTAATTCTGAGGAATAATGGTTGAAATTTAAGGCCATTTATGTGGAGAGACATGGGTGCCTCAGCCTCGTTCTTGATTTTCCTTTCCAGCATCTTTCTTTGCTTTGTCAATTTCTGGGATGAATCACAAAGAGAAATCGAGTCAGGATTTAATCCCTAATGGGTTGTGGGGAAGGAGAAACTTGTGTCCATGGAGCCGTGCCTTATTTATGTGCCGCAGGCCTGAGCCCCGAGTTCAAATTAAGCCACGAACCTCCTCACGGACCAATGCGGGCTGCCTGCCACCCCTCCACAGTTCTGTTCTGCCAAGGGGAGAGGGAATGAAGGGGCGAGGAACGAATCAGACCTCCAGGAAGGACGGCCACAGAAACATTTTAAGGTGTCCTTTTATTAAAATGTGCGTCACTGTTTTGTGTGGCTTGCTTTGCGGCCGTCCAGCTGTCAGTGTGTTCCCTGGGACAGCTGCCACCGTGGCCTCAGCACCGGAGCCCGGCGTGGAGGAGCCTTCAGGTGGCTCGTGGACTGTGGCTCCCACCCATGGCAATGTAGACGTCAATGGGCACGTTGGGCAAGGTCAAGCAGTGGCACCCTGGACATCTTCGCAGCTGCCTGCCCGGAAAACGTGGCCGAGAGAGAGGGAGAGAGAAAAAGAGAAATAAATATTGAGAGAGAGAGAAAGGGTGGGGTAAAGGCTGGATTTAGTATAGGTTAAGCATATCTCATCTGGAAATCCAAAATACTCCAACATCCAATATCATCCAGATAGGTGGCTGAGAAAGTGACACCTTTGCCTTCTGATGGCGCAATACATACAGACTTTTAGAATAAGGGATGCTCAATCTACATTAGGAGGTGCAGATTCAGGCAGACGTTATTTATACATTTATTGAAGTTTTATTTAATTATCTTAATATCTACCCCTGCAGTCTCCTTGCACAAGCTCCAAGATGGCTCGCAAGCAGTTAAAAATACAGTGTACTACTTTAAAAAATTAATTGCACAAAAGTTTATAAAAAAACAAAAACAAAGAGTATTTGCCAGAATCCTATATAACCTCTTACATTTACACTATGTACTGTATGTATATCTAGCTACATAGCAGAGGCATTAAGAAATCCCTTGACTGAATTACTAACATGTATAGCAGGGCACCAGCAAGAGTGCCCAGTGTGCATGGGTATCCAATGCACACCAAGGCTGATGTGAGACACATGATGTTTGTCCTATTGCGCATTATTCCCCTTGCTGGCTCTGCTATGTACTAACATAACACTATTCCCCTATGGAACTGCGCAATTCTAATTCATGCAGACATAAGTCTGTTGCCAAGACGTAAGTTCCCAACATCATTTTGGCTTAAAAAAAAACAAGTTCAAATGATATAAAAAGCATTGAAATATTTCTATCAGCATTCCGTAAATGGAGTGCCACAGCCTGTTGCTGCAAAATTTACTGTTCCCACTAGGGAAACATGAAGCAGGACCCCAACAGCAGACCTAAATTCTCAGCTGAGAGAACATTCTACTAGGATGGGCAACTAAAAGGAATTAAGCTCTTCAAATGTGCTGGATGACAACTTCCATCATCCCCCACTGGCAAGGGGTGACGGCAGCCTGCAGTTGGTCTGAAGAGCCCTGGTTTGTCATAGGCAAACATATTAGGTGTTCCTCTGGCTACGCAACATTTTGTGGGGGGAAAATGTTTGAAAGTTTAGTCTCTTCCACTGTGATGAGGTGGTCAGCCCTGGAAGATCAGAGGGCTGTACCCACTGTGTTTTTGGGGTGCTCCAGACAAACAAAACCTGCATGCAACCCATTTTTGGGGAAGCACATGCAAAATTCTTGGGTTTGTGTGTGTGTTTTGCTTTGCTTCGTTTTGATCAGCCATTAAACACAAATTTGTCTCCCTTAAATATACAATGTTGGGTTTTTCATCCAGTTTTTGTTTGGGGAGGCATTGGGGTCTGAGGGCTGCCTGAGGCTGCGGAGGCTCTGGGGGCACAGGATTCTCTCCCCCGCCCTTTTTCCTCACCTTGTTGCAGTGCGCTCAGCTGCAACCGGCTCCTGGGTTTCAGGGGCAGTCGCCAGGCTGGGAGAATCTCCTGCCTCTATTGGAAATCTCCGAACTTGTGGGGTCTCTTGGGAGCTCATGACCGAGCCCCAGACCTGTCTGAGGAAGAAGAAAAAATTGAGTGGCACGGGGTCCTCCTTGCCTCCCAGGCTGCTCGCTGGATGGGACCCTGGACAGGTGTGCCCCCCCATGAGCAAGGCCAATGGAAGATGGACTCCTAAGCATCACATGGTGCAGAAGTGGACAAAGAAAAACCAAAGTGCTCGAGCACAACCCCTCTCTCTCCTCCTCAGAAGCTATGAGACCCTACAAGTAGATTAGCAACAGCGTTAACTCCCCCATCCCTTCTCAGGCTTTGTATTTTTTTCCAACTTCACACCTCAAAGAGAACACCAAAAGCATCCAACAAGGTCAAAACTTCCATGCCACTGGACAGCTGTTAACATCTGGCTGTGATAGGAACAAGGACTCCAAAACCCAAGAAGGCAGAAGCGGAGAGGTTTCACTAATTCACTAGTTAAGCACTGTTTGTTAATCACTGTAACAATAGTGACTAGCTGCAGCCTTCAAGGATCTAGAGCAAACTTGTCAGAGGTACTATTTGTTTTTAAATCAACACTCTATCTCTATCTCTGAGAGAGCCAGTGTGAGGAGCGTAGGAGGAGGACTCTAGGAAACCAGGTTTTGAATCCCTGCTCAGCCACAGGAGCCCACTGGATGACTTGGGCACATCGCACTCTCTCAGCCTCAAAGGAAGGCAATGGCACAAACCTCCTCTGAACAATTCCCACCCCCAAAAAACACCCAATCATGATAGGGTTGCCGTGTGTGTGTCTGTAACTTCATGTCACCAGCGGACTTATGGGGACCCCATTGATTTCACAGGGTTTTCTTAGGCAAGAAATACTCAAAGGTGGTTTTGCCAATTCCTTCCTCGGAAAGAGGGTCACCATAAATCAGAAACATCTTGAAGGCATGCAACAGGCATCTAACGGAAGGGCCAGGGAAGAGGGATAGTCCAATTCAGGTGACTGGAAATGCACCTGGAGACTGTATGGAAGAAGGAACGGATCCTTTGCATGCTTGGGCCACCAGATCCCCAAGACCTTTCACATTTCTGACTCCAATATGAAACAGCTCTTGAGAGCAGAAGAGGTATAGGCTCTATTAGGTGTGTATACTCTGACAGACCTCTTTGCCTCAACTGTCAGGACTGTCCCCCCACCCCAAATGTGAAGGAGGTCTCCTCCTCCTCCTAGCAGCAGGAGCTGGTGGCTTCCGTGTCAGAAGGGATGCTGAATGAGCGCTGGCTTTTAGCCTGAGCTTTCAAGGAACTCTCCAAGATGCTGAATTTTATCTTCCCACACAGTTGCTTTAGGTAGGTATCTTTAAACTGATCAGATTTGCCACCCCAATGACATGAAAGTCACCAGCTGCCATTGTTTTCCTATATAAATGTAAAATGTGTGGACGTTTTGATATATGCTTTTTTTTTTCAACTGGCCCTGTGCTTTTGGTGGAATTCTGGTGCACAGAAATGCAGAAGCAAAGTTTTTTGCTAGTTTGGAGAGCCATTGAGCAGAGATATCAAGAGAGCATTCTAGGGCTCAACTTCTGGAAGCAGCTCCTAGTTCAGGATTAAACTTGGCTTGGGTGACACCTCAAAGGGAGATGACCACAGGCAGGTCCATTTCTTCAAATAAAAAAAAAAACCAGTGCAAGTCTAGGCTGCATCAATAGGACTATGGTATCCAGATCAAGAGATATAGCCACCTATTTTGCTTTGGGAAGACCTCACTTGGCATACTGTGTCCAGTTTGGGCACCAAAATTGAAGAAGGATAATGACAAGTTGGAACATGTCCAGAAAGGGGTGGCCAAAACGGCCAAAGGTTTGGAAACCGAGCCTTATGAGGAGCCACTTAGGGAGGTGGGTATGTTTAGCTTGGAGAAGCTTGAGAGGTGACAAGATAGCCATCTTCAAATCACTGAAGTAGGTGGAACAAGGTTGTTTTCTGCTGTTCCAGAGAACAGAAAATCAATCACTGAATTCAAAGTACAAGAAAAGGAATTCTACCTAAACATTAGGAAAAACTTCTTTACCCTAAGGACTATTTGACAGTACAATAACCTGCCTCAGAGGCTCTCCGTTTTTGAGGATAATCCTTCAGGAGAGCTCTCGCCGTCTATCCCTGCGGAGCAGGGGTTGGACCTGATCGACCTTTCAGTCCTGAGATTCTATGGTTCTATTATTCTTTGGCTCCTCCTGAACCTCTTGCCCTACCAGCCCCTCCGTCAGCCTGGCCTTACCTATCAAAGGCAGAAGAGCGCTCCCTAAAGTCAACCAGCCAGCCTGTCTTGCCTTCTTGCAAAGGGCAGGAGGCTGAGATGGAGCCGAGAGAGAGCCAACTGCTTGCTTGGTTCCATTGTGACACGGGCAGGCCGTGGTGCTCTCATCACAATTCATCTTGGCCTTCTCTCAGCCTGGGGGGGCCCTCTAAGCCAGGGAACTCGAGTAGGCATCCCAGTTTAGTGCGTGTGGAAGAAGATGGGTGGAAAGAGAAAGGACAAATTAATGGAGGACAAATTGCAACGAAGGCCTGCGTGGCTGGAGCCCAGATTAATATTTGGATGCCAAGAAGAGCCTGCTTTCCAAGACCAGTCCTGATGCTTCAAATCACTCGAAGGTAAGAGCTTGGTTAGTGAGTCCACAGCTGCTCCAGCTGACATCAGACATAGCGTAGCCATCCACATTTCACAGATGAAAACAGAGATGCTTGTGGCTGAGCAATATCAGAGTGTGGTCAAGATGGCAAAAGTTATTAATGAGGAAAGACACACAAGTTAGGAGAGGCTGCAGCAGTTTGCTTCAGCCTCAGCCAACTGAGAAGGGCAAGATTTTGCCCTCCTCTCTTCTCCCCAACAGATCGCCCCTGTTCTTTGGCTATGTGAGCTGAGAACCTACCAGCCAAATGATGCTTGCTTGGCCGCCTGGTTCTTCTGCCTCCTGTGATGTACACGCTGCTCAGCAGAGACCAAGCAGGCGTTGTGGACTCCGTCAGGGGTGGGAGTGATTTGGACCCTTCAGACACTGATTGACTTCAACCAACGCCTTTCCTTACACTGTGCTGCCATAAGGGACTTGCGATCCAGCAACAGGGAGGGTCACACGGTTCCCACCCGACTTAAATATTACAGGTTTGCTTCATTGAGAGCAATGCAGTAGGTGGACCTGGGGCCATGGGCAGACCCCCAACCTGATTTTGTGGCCCTGACCACCCAGACTCCCCCTTTTCTAGTCCAAAAAAAAGGATAATTTCCTCCCAGAATAATAATTTGCTTTTAAAATAGATTATGGGAGGTGCCTGCACCATATTTCAAAACTAGAAGTGGCCTTACAGTTATTTTTGATTGGTTGGTTGGTTGGTTGGTTTTGGAAGTCCATGTAATTCCTCCCTCATATGTTCCAGGGCAGAAAATGGACCCAGTCTGGACATAGTGCAGTTGCCCACCTCTGGGTTAGATAAAGAAACACCAGGCATTCCCCAATGGTTAAGAATGGGTTTAGCTTAGACAGCAAAACAAAACAGCTATGATCAGGGGTGTGACTATGTGGGGAGGAGGTGACAAAACTGCCCTCCCAATAAGAATTCTGCACCCCCATGAAATTGTCCTTTTATCCTCAAATCTTTAGCATTGCAGTCACTTCAAAGTTCACTTGAGCATTTAGAAATAGCATTTAGTCATCCAAAGAAAATGAGCAGGCCAAGTGACCATGAGAAAACAAATACACCGAAGAGAAGAGTTCTAGGTGGGAATTATCTTCAATATCTCACTCTCTGCAATGCTAGAAAAGTTGAGGAAAATTTGATTCAGAGGGCACAATTTTCATCGGAGGGGCAAAGACTTCATTTTGACCCACCTTGTTGCTAGATTGCTGGCTACAACAAAGTCTGTTTTCTGAGCTTCCAGTCAGTAATTCAGGAACTGGAGTGTCCTTGCAAACAATACTTGAGATGTACATTTGACTCTGCATGCCGCATCATTCCAGACTCCCTAAACCTGAAGTTAAGATACTCAGTATTCTGAATGTTGGCTGCAAGTGAAACATTTTGCAGTCAACATCCACGAAGGTGGCTTCCAGTTTACCAACCAGGAACATACCAACATCCGTGGCTATATGAGACCAAGGGTGGAAATAAGGCAACCCTCCAGGCCTTATTTTTGGACTGCAGTTCCCAACATTCCTCGCTCTTGGTTGTGATGGCTGTGGCTGCTGGGAGATGCAGTCTAGCAATATCCGGAATTGCTGAATTGCCACTTCAGGAAAACAAAACAATTATTATCCATTGTTGAGGACTGACCATCTTCTTCTTACAGATCTCCATGCACTTTGGAGGCATTTTAGCTTACTGGAGAAGATAACTGAGAAGGACACGCATGTTTTTACAATAATGAATGATATCTGTGTTGGTTATTTTAAAAAGAAAACTTACTTCACTCAGCTCTTGTTATCCATTGCCAGGAGATATTTGGATGACATGAACAAAAGAAAAAGTTGTTATTGTTTTTAAGGACTTGGGGGTTAAATGTATGGTTGAATAAACCAAAATGCACTTCAGGGGGTTACTGGCCGTGGCAGATTGAGTAACCATAGTCAAGAGATCTTTGGCTATTGAACATTGGATGGATGTGTCTTATCAGAAGCGACTTGAAGGTACCCAACAACAAAGTGATGCTGACGAAGGGAGGTTTTTCCAGCCATCATCTCTCTCCCCTTTGAAAACTGACTCACGGTGTCCCTTAAGGCAAACCTATCGTGGGATTTTTCTTGGCAAGATTCGTTGCAGAGAGAATGCGACTTGCCTGAGGGTTTCCATGGCCGAGTGGGGATTCGAACCCTGGTTTCCAGAGTCATAGTGTGCAAATGAGGGAGCAGTTTCAACATCAGCACCCCGTCCCCCTTAGTGCCAGGTCCCTGTTTTGCCGCTACCGCTGTTAGTGTCCAGCAGCAGGGCCTCACGGACCCCCCAAGAGGGCTCTGTGGACCCCCAGGGGTCCTTGGACCTCAGGTTAAGAACCACTGCCCTGGAACACAAGGTGTACTGAACCACATGAATTATACATCTAGGAACAGATTTAACAATTCACATTAAAGATCATAGTATATGCAAACACAGCTCCTAGGGTTGCCAAGGTTATAACAGCAAAAGGCTCCTCTGCCTGTAATGGTGTGTGGAAGACAGAGTTTCAGCCAGTGTGGCTTGTTACCTGGTTGTGCAGCAAGCAACTTCTGGTGAAATTTGTTCCTCTGCACAACCATTAAACAAGAATCAGAATGGTGTAGTGGTTTGAGCATTGGACTATGGCCATTTCTGCACTAGACTGTTATAGTGCTATTATTCCACTTTCAACACCCTATGGAATCCTGGGGTTTGCAGTTTCTGGCCCCTCCCAAAACTGCAAACCCCAGGATTCCATAGGCTGTTGAAAGTGGCATAATAGCGCTATAACAGTGGCCTAAGACTCTGGAGCCCTGGGTTCAACTCCCTGCTCAGCCAGGAAACCCACTGGATAGGGTTGAGCCAGTCACACTCTCTCAGCCTTAGAAGAGGTCAAAGGCAATCTCCTTTGAAGAAATCCTGCCAGGATAGCCCTATAATAGGATCCCCATAGGGTTGTCATAAGTCAGAAATGGCTTGAAGACACATAATAACAACACAACCATTAAAGGTACAGGAGTCTTCTTCAGTTTTCAGTCTGGCAAGCCCAGGAATTCTCTCTAAATTTAAAAAAAGAGAGAGAGAATTGAAAGGGAATACTCACTCTTAGGACTTGCCTGATGCAGCTAGACCCAAATTTTGCCAGGCAGTTTCAAGCCAGCTGAATTCCATGGTGGGAGGAAAAACACACTAACTTAGCTCTCCATGTTCAGCCTTGACCACTAAACAGGCCTACCTACACTACTAATAATCTCTTAGGTGAGGCCTCACCGCTATAGGCCTCCTGGCAAGTTAACCCATTACCTGGCTAGAGAGGACGGAGCCCTCCCTGTCCTACCTGGGAAAGATGTCTGCCCTTTTCCCATTGGTGCAAAATGGCTGCCTCAGCCCCGTGGTGCATGGGTAACACAAGGCTGCATCACAATGGGGGCTTCAGGTTTCAAGATGTCCAACCTCAGGTTCATCCCCTCATCACAGGACTTTGAGCAGAAAAAAATGATCTAGCGTCCTGGGCTGCATCCGATGCAGACCCTGGTCCGGGAGGAAACGGACGGCAATGTACATACGTGGCGTTGACATAATGTCCTGAGAATGACAGATGAGCAGGTTAAAAACACGATGGAGGAGTTCCCTTCTCTCCCATGGTTACCAGGTGGGCAAAACCATTGGAGAAGGGACATATTCCAAGGTCAAGGAAGCTTTTTCGAAAAAACACCAACGCAAAGTGGCTGTGAAAATTATAGACAAAAAGGGGAGGACCGGAAGGTAAGACATGGAGGCACCATCAAGAATGAGACAAGTGTGGTTCGGTGTGATTATTTATTGCCTGTCGAGGAGACAACATCCAATCTGGTGGTGACGGTGGTGGGGTTGAGGAGGATTAAACTCTTCCATGGCAGACAGGGGCCATTTCCGCACTGCGCTGCTATAGTGCTATTACTCCACTTTCAACATCCTATGGAATCCTGGGATTTGCAGTTTAGGGAGGAGCCTCAGAAGCCCTTCCCTAAACTGCAAACCCTAGGAATCCATAGGATGTTGAAAGTGGAGTAATAGCACTAGTCTAGTGTGGAAGTGGCCATCGTTTCTTTGAGAAATGCAGACCTTCTCTTTGGAAGAGCGTTGCCTCTGGGCCACAAATGGGGTTCTGGGTTGCCCCCACGGATGCAGTGGCTAACAGGAATGGACAACGCTTCTGCATTTTGAACTGTTTATTACCTTTGCAGGATATGTCCTTTCTGTAGTCATCTCACCAAAGCAGATGTGGCTTCGATGGTTTGTTCTAGGGGTTTTTTAAACTTTTTTCAAGTGAGTAGTTCATCCCCCACCCAAGGCACACAAACACACACATAAAAATTGGGGCAACTGAATAGTCTTTCTTGTTGGGAGATTCAGGAGCACTGAACATGACCCTGCATCTCTGGGAATTCTTTCCACGTTGCTGCACCAATGTTTACCTGAGCTGGATGCTACCTGGGGATCTCCTTCTTAGAAACCACGTCCTGTCCGGTTATCCTGGTAACTTCTGGATTAAACTACTGTACTGTACTGTGTGTGTGTGTATGGGATGGCTGCATAAAACCAGCCATGCTGGATCAGACCAAAGGCCAACCTAATCGCCATCCTGCGTTTTGAGGCTGCTAGGAATTCCCACTGATCATGGATGCATTGCCACAGTTATATTAGTCTGGTACTATTTTAACCATCACACTTCCATCCTATGGAATCCTGGCTTTGTACTGAGTGAGGGAATTTGATTTCTCTGCAAGAGAGTTCTAGTGCACTCATTGGTCTTCCAGAGTGTTGGACTTCAGTTCTCAGAATCCTTGACCATTGGCCATAATGGCTGAAGCTTCTGGGTGTCAAAGTCCAAATATTTGGAAGGTCAAAGGTTGAGGACTGCTACTATTGTACGCTCTCCTGAGTTACATTTCCCAAGGTACCCTGATCCCTAATGGTTCTTATTGGGGTACTTTGGGACCTGTAAGTCCATTATTGCTCTCTAGCAGAGGATTCTAAGCCCTGTGCCTAATTATAAATTCCAGGATTCCGCAGGATGGGGCCATAAAGTGATATCAAACCACACTGCACGCATGTAGTGTGGATGCACTCTGAGCTGTAAACACAGTTATACACCCACTAACTTGAAGCAGGCACTGGTACCTAAAAACACTCCCAATATTTGGCACCTGGGTTCTTTTCAAACATCGATCAGAATGCTCGTATGTGCACCTTTAAAGCTTGCTGTGGCTTAAACCCAGGAACCAGAAGGAACCAATGTGCAATCACCATATCAAACAGCCCAGGCTCTGAGATCCTCTTTAGAGATTCTCTTTTGGGTGCTGTCTGAGGTCATGGAGGTGGCAAGAAGGAAGAGGGAGTCCTCTCAGGAGTGGGTAAACTGTCTCTCTCAAGATGTTGTTGGACCATAGCTTCCAGCAACCCCACTCAGCCCCACCAGCAGCAAGGAATGCTGAGAGTTGCAGTCCAACATCATCCGAGGGGACTGTCTTTTACCTGTTCCTGATCTAAATCTGGTTGTCACTCCCAACAAGAGTAGACTCACTGAATCAAGAGCAACTTGATAAGTCAACCCTTGTGCCAGCTGCACTGATTCAACTGGTCTACTCTAGTTGGGACTAACACTGGATCCAGGCAATCCAGTTCAGCAAATTGCAATAATAGGTGTTTTGATAAAGGGAACTATATTTCAACATGGGTGAAAACGTTTCTGTGGGGAGACATATAGCTTCCATTGTTTTCCGACAATATACCAGCATCACAGCAAACAACTTAGAAGAGGCATCTCCACTTTCTGTAAGAGAATGCCTCCTAGGATGACAACAGTCCCTTTGCTACCTGTAGTTTTAGGAGCACTTCTATTGAAATGCTATTAATAAAAACGTGTGTATGTGCCATCAAGTTGCTTGTCAACTTGTGGTGATCCAGTGAACTCCGGGGACTTTTCTTAGACAAGAAATAATGAGAGGTGGTTAGTCAATTCTTTCCTCTTAAATATAACCTACTTTAGCACCTGGTATTCATTGGCAGTATAAAAACCTGTTGTTGTTGTGTGCCTACAAGTAATTTCTGACGTACAGCGACCCTTAGGCAATCCTATTGGGGGTTTTCTGGGGCTCCGTGATGCACCCAAAGTCACCCAATGGGTTCCAATGGCTGGGCAGGTAATCAAACCCTGATCTTCAAGGCCGTAATCCAATGTTCAAACCACTACACCTACTCCCTTGTTAATAAGAACCATGTTTTAATTGATTAAACAATTACCCAATTAAATATTACATCTCAAACTTGACCACACTGGAGCAGTTTTAAGATGCATGACTCAGACAGCCTTAACAACTGCCTGGTGCAATCAGTGTCTGGAGATGCTGTCTTGTAGCATGTCCAGGTGATGTTTCAGCAGGTACCTTCAGCACCAAGTGGGCCTTCCACCTTTTGCTGACGGTGCTCATAGGTTGACACCAGTAAGAATTTTCTGTTAAAAAAAACAAGCAGTTGAGGTGGGTCCAGGGTCTTTTTTCTGCCCCTGAGATCCTGCTCCAAACCAAGTAGCCAGCACTCCACTTCTGGCTTGAAAAGTGGTTGTGTATTGCATGGTTTCAAGCTGACTTTGACTTACAGCAACTCCTGCTGTAGGATTTTCTTGCAGCAGGATTTCTCCAGAGCAGGCTCACTACCATTACTACTCTCTCAGGTTGTGGGTTTCTATGGCTGAACATAGGTTCAACCCCTGCTCTTTCCATCCCCAACACTGCACCATTCTGAGTCCTGAAAAAGATTTCTTCAGAGGTGGCTTGTCATTGCCTTTGTTGTGACTTGTCCAAGATCTTGGGAGTGGGGTGAGTTTCTACAGCTGGGTGGAGATTCAAACTCTGGTCTCCTGGAGTCCTGAACACACTACACCATGAGAGTTCCTAAGATGTATTCCAAGGAGCTTTGCTGCTGCTTTCCTCCAAGTCTGCATGGATGTGACTTTCCCAGGGTCACCCAGTGAGTGTCCATGGCTGATCAGGGAACTGAACCATAGTTTCTTGGTGTCTGAGTGCAACACCCAAACCACGACACTGGGCTGCCTTTTGGCAGGGGAAGAGTACTTTCCGCCCCATTAAACAGTATTTGGGGGAGCTGCAACCTATTTTTAAAAGGCAAGTTGTCACTTCCAGAGGTTCTTGTAGTGGCAATTCCTCCCTTCTGGACGGAGCCAGTTAAACAGCAGTTTGAGGAATGGGAGGGAGTTGACATCTACAAAAGCAGCCCTGGGGGCTGGGCTGGGTGTGCTCCTAGGACTGCGTTTTGCCCACCGAGGGATGCTTGATGGGTGCACAGCAAAGGGGCCAGCAGTTTCAACCACCTCCCCTTTCAACCAAAGAGCATTCTGTTTTGCTGCCTCTGCCTGGCATTTCCACTATTTTAAAACTGGGTAAGGAAAAAACAAACACCCACAATGCACCTGGAAGACCTCATCATGCTTTGTTCCCACGTTGTTCTCCTTCTTGTTACAGCAAGAGCTTCAGATGTTTATGGCACTGAACGGGTGTCCTTATAAAGCAAGGGTGTGCAAAGTACAGTTATGAAGCTAGGAGAGGCAGCAGCAGTTTGCTTTTGCCCAAGCCTACAGGGAAGGGGCAAGATTTTGCCCCCTCTCCTCCTCT
The DNA here is from genome assembly GCA_948472985.1 of Iguana delicatissima. NCBI lineage: Eukaryota > Metazoa > Chordata > Lepidosauria > Squamata > Iguanidae > Iguana > Iguana delicatissima. Next base: position 102,038 of record CAOKZL010001008.1, on the reverse strand, counting down.
CTGCTAAGATAACTGAATGCCAACTACTTTTGCACTTTGAACTCAGTTTGTAGCAACTGAAGTAAGCTGAGGACAAAGGGGAGAAGAGGGAGGAGGAAAAGAGAAATGAAGATATTTTAAAAACAGCTGGACAAGCGAGATGAGAGATTATTAATCGGGAATGACCCTTCCAAATTCGGACAGTTGGAGGGCATGCCCTAAGCTGTTTTTGCAAACCCTGCCCACTTTTCACATTATTTTACTGGCCAAAAGAAAGCACGTTGCCTGTCCTGGAAGCTTCCAGGAATGGCAAAATCAGCTTTTAAATAGATTACTTCCTGTGGAGGCATCATCAGTCCCACAGGCTTCACTGGCCCATAAACTGGAGATAAGAGAGGGCCTTCTCAGTCTCTGTTCCCAAGGGCCAGTAGCCTGGCTCCCTCCCTCCACAGAAGGCAGAAGGCAGTTTACCCAGGCACATCCCCACTTCCTGTTTAATCTAAGAAAACATGCATTTTTAAAAAATCAAAAGACAACTCCCCTACCTTCCAATTTGGGTGCTTTTGGGGAGGGATTTTAAGTAGTCTGTACAACTCTCAAGGCAGAAAATTGTCCCAGAGGTGCTGCAGTTGCCTTAACACAACCTGAGTTTTCCAGGTACTGTCAGGCTCAAAGAGAAGCTGTGTTTTAAACCCTCCGATGCATTCATCCATTTTATGTTTCAAATGCATTTGTACCATTTAACAAGGGGCCCTGTCTCATTCTTTGGGAAGGAAATGGGATCCCAACCAAATGAAATGAGTGGGAAATGATGACTCGTGTGTCTGTGGGGCCGCTCATGAGTTCCAGGCTGGAGTTTGAACTTTCAATGAGTTATCCAAGGTGCTGAACCTACTGGAGAAGTAGGGCTCAATCAAGGAGCTATCAGAGGTGCTAGAGCTACTGGAAAGGTTCCTTCAAGTTGCTTTCAATTTAGGGTGACCATAAGGTAAACCAATCATGGGGTTTTATTTGAAAGATTTGTTCAGAGGGAGTTTGCCTTTGCCTTCCTCTGAAGCTGAGAGAGTGTGACTTGCCCAAGGCCACCCAGTGGGTATTTGAACCCTTGCCTCCAGAATCCTAGTCCACTTAAACCACTGTATCCCACTCTGGCTCTCAGTTTAAGGGCTAGGGCTCAATAAATGAGCTATACCAAGTGCTGAGCCCATTTGGAAGGGTTAGGGCTGAACTGAGTCCCACTGCCCCAAGTTCAGACTAAAACACAAAGGTTGCTCACTCTCTCACTGCATGAGATCCAATCAGCTGCCCCTGCAATAAGCCGATAAGCGTCTTGGCTCACTCTGGCCTTTTCCTCCTCAGAGTTTATCGAGAGATTCCTGCCCAGAGAGCTCCAGATCGTCAAGCGCCTGGACCACAAGAACATCATCCGGGTGTATGAGATGCTGGAGTCGACAGACGGGAAGATCTACCTGGTGATGGAGCTGGCAGAGGACGGCGACGTCTTTGACTGCGTCCTGCAAGGGGGTCCGCTGCCCGAGAGCCGAGCCAAAGCCCTCTTCCACCAGCTGGTGGAGGCCATACGCTACTGCCACGGCTGTGGAGTGGCGCATCGCGACCTGAAGTGTGAGAATGCCCTCCTGCAAGGCTTCAACCTGAAACTGACCGACTTTGGCTTTGCTAAGCTGCTCCCCAAGAACCGGAAGGAGCTGAGCCAGACGTTCTGCGGCAGCACGGCCTACGCTGCCCCCGAGGTGTTGCAGGGGGTGCCCCACGACAGCCGGAAGGGGGACATTTGGAGCATGGGCGTGGTGCTCTATGTCATGCTCTGCGCCAACCTGCCCTTCGACGACACAGACATCCCCAAGATGCTCTGCCACCAGCAGAAAGGGGTCTCCATCCCTGGCCACTTGGGGATTTCAGAGGAATGCCAAGACCTCCTCAAAAGCCTGTTGGAGCCGGACATGATCCTGAGGCCTTCCATCGAAGAAGTCAGCTGGCACCCTTGGCTGGCCAACTCCTGAGGGAAAAGGACCATGTCAAAATCCCTCCCTCAATAAAAAGGGGACAGGCTGTTTTCAAAACGCTCACATATTTTAAGGAGATGTTCCATTTCTGGTCTATGCCTACCCCTACCCTGCTGCAGGGAGGGAAAGAAAAGGGTCAATTCATGGGCAATTCACACAGTCTCTACTCACTGGGGAGGAGGGTAATCTGTTTGTAGTGGCCCTGGCACCCAGAAAGCTAATGTACAGGTTGAGCCTCCCTTGTCTGGAAATCCAGAATCTGAAAAGCTCCAAAAACCAGAACTTTTTGCCACCAGCCCTCCACTTCCACCTCTGAGGTGGAAGCAGCAGCAATCCTACTCATACACACCTCAGATTCTCAGTCTCTCTTTTTACTGACAGACTCTCAATTCCATCTTCGAGGAGGTGGTGGCTGCGGCACTCACGTTCGTTCGTCTCTCACATCTAAGGTGTGCTGTGGCTGCCACCTTGAAGACAGAAGTGGGTGGCTGACAGCAAAGAGAGAGAGAGACTGAGAATGCAATATGGCAGGAGGCATGGATTTGTGCCAAGCAGTATGCTAGGATTCCCACCCTTTAGCAAATGAACAAGATGCAAGGCGACTCCAAAAAGGTACAGTATTCTAAAATCTGAAGAAAAAAGCCTGAAATATGGAACGCTTCTGGCCCCAAGCATTTTCGATAAAGGAAGAAAGTTTTGCTCTCCTTGCCAAACGTGCTTTCCTTCCTCCCTTAGCTGTGTTTAAGGAGCAACCCAACAGAGCTCAAAGAAGACTGTACAGAATCAAAGTGTCAAGCTTTCCCTAGCTATGTCTTCATATATATTTTTCATAAAAAATGGTTGCTACACTGGAGGCCTCGCTTTCTAAATATGAACCTGCCAAAAAAAGTTGCACTATACCAAGTCAGATTAACAGTGGCCCTCTAGAAGTTTTTCAAATGCAGTTCCCATAATCCATCTCCACTGGCTGTGATGGCTATGGCTCCTGGGAATTGTCAGCCATGAGTATCGTGACTACTCACCCTTGCCCTAGGTTGTCAGGTGAGGTTTTTCCAAGCCCTGCAGCACAGAAGCCTCTTAAATGGAGGCATCCCTTGTGGAAGCTGGAGGCCGCAGCATGCAAAGTGTAGCATCTCTTCTGACCAACGGCCCTCCCTCCATCACTGACAGATTCAGCTCACAAGTCTCTATGATGGCTCTGGCTACCAGCATAGAGCATTCTCGTGTGATTAATGAGATGTTGAGAACTCCTAGAGCCCCGGTAGCCACAAGACAAGCCGTGGCTGCGGACTAGCCGAGAGAAGTGGCTGAAATAGCCAGGTGGGACTCCATTGTTACTTTACCACCACTTCCTTTCCTTCTGCCCCTGACGCTGCCCTCTGCTAGACAGCACAGCTCTACTCCTCTATCCCTCTGCTGAACAGCACAGTTCTTCTCTTCACCCCAATACCCTCCTTACTAATCCTTACATTGACCAGCAGTCACTCTTATTGTCTATCCCCAGCACAACAGCAGCACACGCTCAGTGCTTCTGAAAACCAGGTGGCCCAGAATGATCTACAGCACTATGGCTGCTGCACATATTTGCACAACAGCGTCCTGGGGGTAGGGATAGAACACAGACAAGAGACAGGTACCAGCAGATCATTTCTGTAGAACTCCTTTAATCGCTGTTAACGGCAAGTCTGTAAAAGGTTCAAGGAGAAAGTCATCATTACAAAACTAACAACTGTTAGAGTCACTTGTTCACCCCAGTTTCGAAAACAGTCCAGGGGGATGCAGTATAATTTAAAAATGAGAGAATATTGCACAACCAAGAGAGGAGAAAAACAATTAAGAAGAATTATGATGAAATAAGAGCCCTCCCTCCCCCCACTCCTTCCCAGTCGAAGGTCTGTGATCCCCTCCCCGGGCAGCCCCTGCCTTGAGAAGGAATGTGGCTGGAAGCTACCAATTCCATCCTCATCACGGTCCCCACCAACTGCACTGCTCCTTGGCTACAGCTCTTCGAGGCTGAGGCTCCCTCCGGTAAAGGTCTGGTTCTGAGGCCTCGTACACACTGGCCTGTTTATGCCACAACCTCAAACACCAGGACCCCCTGCTGGATCCTCCCAGATCCAGTCTCGAAACGAGGAGTGAAGACTCCTAGGAGGAGGAAGTTCTGTGGGCCCAGTCCCAGGACCTCCTGCAGATTGCTAAGAGACAGCCAAAGATCAGCTCATTCCTTCCCTCAGGAATGTGGTGGAGCTGGTGCTTGCAAGAGGCAGGCACCTCCCTTGACGTTTTAACCACCGTGCCCAGGCTAGGAACTGCAAGAGGCAGCTGTGCATATCACACACCTTCCCGCCCTCTCCACTTTGACTCTGGCTGCTTTTCTAGATCAGAGGAATGTAAGAAGCCGCTTTTGTAATAGGGTAGGCTATTTGTCCATCTAGTACAGTCCTTTGGGAACTCTTGCAGCTCTCATAGAAAGGAGGGGCGAGCCTGTCCTCTGATGCCCCAGAGGGTAGGACCAGGTCTAGTGGCTTGAAGTTAAAACAGGAGAGGAGATTTTGATTGAACTTTACAAAGAACCTCCTGACAGTGAGAGTTATTTGGCAACAGAACCAAGAGGGAAGGGGTGGGGGTCTCCCTCTTCAGAGGTCTTCAAAAAAGCTGGACAGCTACCTGCTGGGGAGATTCTGGCTTGAGATCCTGCACTGATCATGGGCGTTGGACTCAATGGCCCATGAAGCCCCTTCCAACTCTGGGATTCCAGGATTCCACATTCTGAGTTATAAAAGAGTATCTCCCATTACCTATTATATGAACTTCTTTCCACCGGGCAGAATGGGTGTTCGTTGTAGCAGGGACTGAGCCTGGGGCCTTATGATCTCCATCTCGGAAGCAAAACAGCTCATGTGAAGCCAGACTAGCCCAGCCAAGAAAGCCTATGCTATACACCGTACACTGAACTGCTTAAAGACCTAGAAACCCTCCTTCCCTTGAATTAATCTGCTTTAGGAGCGGATTCCCATGTTAGCCTTCCCCAAAACCAAATTTTTATGGGCCATTTCCCACATGAGCCTACAATCAAGTCCCATGTGGTCAAGAGCCTCCAGGTGACTGCAGCTACAGCTACTTGTGGACAGCCTGGTGCCAGCCACTCTATAGTGTTTCTACTCACTTGCCTACTTTCCTTTAGACAATGCTTGGCAGCTTCTTGCAGAGCAGCCATGACTTCCTTATTCTCCTCCGGGACTCCAAGAAGCCAGGCATTGTTGAACAGGTGAAGGAGGGAGCAGAAACAGAAGAGAAGAACGGAAGGGAGCTGGCCATGGGTGAAAGAAGCAGCTGTCAAAAGAACCAACACCTGCTGCTGTCATCTGGATTCTTCTAATCTCACAGAGGCTCAACAACAGTCTCTGGTATGAACCTGCCCCAAGTCAGGAAGGATGAGGGCCTTGCCTCACTAGGCAGGAGTGGGAGCACGTTTTCCTCCAGCACAACAGAAGGCAGCGAGACCCTGCACTTCCATGGAGTTAAATCAGACCCCACTCATTTCAAGAGGGCACGTAACACATCCCAGGAGGCCTCCCTGATGAACTGTGCCTGGAGAAGATTAGCTAGGAGCTTGGACTCATTTTAGAAAAGCATCAGTTCTTAGGCCAGAACTGCTAAAGCCAACAACAGATTCTTCAACTCAGCTGTAGTGTAGCAGGGTCACATCTTGTTAGAAGGGGCAGAAGAAAGGGGATACGCGCTGTCCTCCTCTCAAACACACACCCAAGAATGGGAAGGTGCCCATAAAGAAATTTTAAAGAGTAGGCTATGGGCAAGACACAAACTCGGAAGCAGTTTCAGTGAGATGTGCGACAGATGCCGCCAGCACAAAGGGAACTGATGAGGGGCACAAGGCTTTGGCAAATGCTGATCCTTCAAGGCAGGCTGAGGGTAGCGGCCTTCTGAAGAGGGGAACTAGTGCCACAGAACGGCCACCCCATGAGAACTTCCAGCCATACCCAGCCCTTTTGAAAGAGGCCTCCTCCAAAAATTGCTGGCACAACACAGGAGACATCTCCAGCACAACACCCCATTTGTTAAAACAGAGCTTGTGAGGGAAACGTTCCAGCTATGGGGTTGCATACTCAATAAAGGATTTAGCACAAGTTTTAGCTTTAAAAAGTGCTTCAGCCCCCTGGAGGGCAGAGAAAGGGGGCAGCTTAGACAGGATGGGTGGGTGGGTGGGCAGTTCAGAACCTTGGGAGATTTCAAGTTCCAGTCAGGCGGTGTGGAAGCCTCAGGAAGAGACCAGGAAAGGCTGCCAGACATTGGAGAGATTCTCTCCTTGGGGCCAATGTTCTCAGTGGTAGGTAGGCAGGCAGGCAGGCAGAGAGGGAACCCGCTGGCTCTGGGAATCACTCGAAGCTTGCTTAGTTTCATGAAACGGTCACACAGAAGGTGGCACAGCTAGCAAGCCACCAGTTTAGAGCACGGCAGGCAGGGTAAGGCTAACTATTCTGCAAGGTCCAGTCAAATCCATGGGGAACTCTTTCCACACGTCAGTCCAAACTACCACCAACTGACATCCACTTCAAGGTTAAAAAAAAAAAAGGAGAAACAGGGAAGGGGAACAAAGGAGGATAAGAGAAATCCACACAGGAGCAGCAGCTCTAAAAGAAATATTAGTCCAGGGAGGGAGGGGGATTCTTCTATGGGAAAGATGCAGCTGAGGGTAGGCCCCTTCCCCTCCCACTGTTGCTCCTTAGCCTCCCCCACCCCAAGCATGGGATACCGGCCACCATCAGGATCCAAACGTTGTGGTCCAAGTTTCCCAGTGGGATGTGAGCAGAGATGAGATGCAGCCAGTCCAGGACACACGTACACAAGGGAAAACAGAACCGGTTGCTCTGTGATTTAATTCACATTGGATGGTGTGGAGGGTGGGGTGTGGGGCGCCAGGGGAAGAGGCCAGGACACACTGTGTGGGAAGTGATGGCCCTGGTGGCTACTCCCAGTCTTCCCATTCTTCGTCATCCAGCTGTGAAAGAGGGGAGAGGAGAAAGAGACAGAAAATAGGCATGAAGCTATTTTTAGGCAGGCTGCTAAAAGAGGCACTTTCAGGAGCCATACAATATCATTTAGGGCTAAACTCAGCTGACCATCAGTGTTTGAGCTAATCAGTACTTGCCAACTGATTGACTTTATGCTTCTACACTATTATCAAAACCAGGTTTTCAGTATTTGTCTTTGAAAATATTGTACTTATGTTTTGGGACTTCTGGGTCTGAGTTTAAGCACCTGTTTTAAAACTACCAAGGGATGCAAAATTCCATATATAAGGAAAGACTGCTGAATGAGTTTGAGCTGGCTAACAACTGGCTAATTAACCATTTAACAATTCAGTTTTAATACACTGGCATATCACCAAAAGTTCAGTACTTACTCATGGTTGAAAATGAATAAGAAATTACAACTGAATGCTCAAAAGCAACCACCCAGTGTTAAAAATATATATTGCTGTATTCCTTTAGCCACGGCATGTCACTGCAAGGACTCACCTCCCCAGAGACGTCCACTTTGGAGAGTGCCAGCTGCACCTCCTCTTCAGTCATGTCCAGCTCAAAGTCCTTCTCCCAGTCCTCGCTGATATCTGTGCTTGAGCCTGAAAGAAGAAGAGCAACAATGCAGGGGTCTCCTCGCAAGACTGCCCAGAGCAGCCAGGGAAATCACAGCCAGAGTTCCAGTGCTTTAGAAACTGCTGGTGCTGTCACATGCCTTCAAGTTGTTCCCAACCTACGGTGAACCTAAGGCAAAGCTGTCACTGCATTTTTTTGGCAAGATTTGCTGCCAGGGTGTGTATGTGTGCCTTTGCCCTCCTCTGAGGCTGAAATAAAGATTTCCATGACCGAATGGGGATCTGGTCACCTTGAGTCCTCGTTCAAAACTCAAACCACTAAACCATGCTGGCTTTAAAGATTTGTTCAGAGGAGGGTTGTCAATACTGCCTTCCTCTGAGGCTGAGAGACAGTGATCTGCCTGTGCTCATCCAGGGGGCTTCCATGACTGAATGAGGATTCAAAACCTGGTCTCTCAGAATCACAGACCAGTGCCCAAACCAGTACAGTGCTGGCTTTAGTAATACTCAGAACCAAAAACTAATACACGCAGAGTCGAGAAAGCATCATGTAACTGGCCTATATGGTCCTGGAACTAACTATTTTTCAGGGTTATCTAAAAGGAATATGCCTGTTATGACCTGAACACTCAGTTCAGATTATCTGAAAGGCAGCGTCTTCCCACATGAGGCTGCCCTGGTTTTAAGATTGTGGCAGAGGCCCTTTCCTCAGCCCCACCATTTTCACGAGGACATCTGGTGGGGATCAGGAGACAGCGTCCTCCTACAGTCCTTCTGCCAGGAAGGCCTTTGACAACTAACTGGATCTAAACAGAAATGCTTGATTTTTAATGTTTCCGTGTACTTATCAAGGCAACATTTTAAAGTGTTTTAACGACAGTTCTATATTCATGTGCACACACTCACACACAGAGTAAGTTGTCGTGTGGCTTCCAGTTGTTTCTGACTGACAGTGATCCTAAGGCAAACCTATCATAGGGTTTTCTGGACAAGATTTATTCATGTGGGGAGTTACCTTTGCCTTCTTCTGAGGCTGAGAGAGTATGACTTGCCCAAGGCACCCTGTGGGTTTCCATGGCTGAGTGGGGATTTGAACCCTGCTCTAAAGGGTTGTAGTCTTAAGCCACTATACCACACTGGCTCTCCCACACTGGAGCAGACTCACTGTCTAGTCACCTTGTGCCCCAACCTTGGGATAAAGGTGGAATACAAACAGAATAAAAAACAAACAGGTCTATCCTGCTCCCACAGAGAAGGCCAGGCTGGAAGGCCTGGGTTTGGCTCATCATCCTGCCATTTGCAAGCTGCCCACCTTTCTTCCCATTGTTGGAGGGAGTGGACTTTCCGCTGTCTGAGTTGAGCTCAAAGAGTCGCAGATCCATGGGCCCGTCCTCTCGGAGACCCTCTGTCCGGCTCGGCTGCTTGCCTTCTGCTGCCTCCTTGGGCTGCTTCTCTGGCAAAGGCTTCCCCTCCTGAGACACAAAGGGAGGTTGCAAGGGCTTGGCTGGCTTGGGTGGCGGAGCCTGCTCTTCCCTAGCGGCTTCCTGCAGCCTTGGGGAGAGGTCCCCTGCCCCAGAGAGCTGGGCTCCAGTCTGTAAGGGCAGCGCGGGTGCGGCAGCTGCCGGGTTTGTGATCTGAGTCATCAAGGAGATGCTTTCACTGCTTTCAGAGGGGGTGGCCTCCGCCAGGGTGGGGCTGAGCGTGGCCCAGCTTTCCACAGATGCCTCCAGGGTTGGTGCCGCCTCTGCTGCTGCTGCTGCTACTGTGGTGGTGGGAGCCGGTTTTACCTCTTGGGGAGACTGCAAATGGATGTGGGGTTGTGGAGGCGATGACCCAAGAAACTCCTCTGATGCATGAGAGGGAAGAGACAGAAGGATTGCAGTAATGACATTAATAAACCAAAGAGGGCCAGGGGAAGGACAAGGCAACATCACTTCCCTGCCCAGCAGAAAAATACCTTGTTCTGCAAGCATCAGAATGCTACCTATTCTCTTCAAGGGCTTCCCTATCCTTCACCACTTTGCATTTTACATTTATGTCACAAGTGCTATATTTTATGTGTTATTTTAAACCAAAAACAGAACACTCTCACATTTGACTGAGAAAAGGTAACCTGTACTGCAAGTATTTCCCCACCCATTTTTGCCAAGGTGCCTGGTGATTTTTCTCTCCCATTATGTGACACTTCCTTTCTCTCCCAAAAAAGATGACACAGGAAAGAGCTTCCAGGTTATTCTTGTGAGAGGCAAGAAACATGAAAAGCCTCCTCCCCCAAGTTTTCTCCCACATCAATTAGTGAAATGTGAAAGTGAGGTGAAGCTGTTACTATTGTGTGCCTTCAGGTCATCATCCAACTTAAGGCGAACCTTTTACAGAGTTTTCTTAGCAGAATTTTTTTTTACAGGGGGGCTGCCAAGTGGTTCCTTTGAGGCTGAGAGAGTGGGACCTGGTGGGACTTGCTCAAAGGCCTCTATTGTCTTCTGTTTTATCTCTCTGTTCTTTCAGTTGGGTATGGAAGGCAGCGGCAAGGCCTCTGAGAGTAGAAGCCAGTGGACACCTTTTTGACAAACACACATACAAGCTGCAGAACTGCTCAGCCCAGGACATAAGGGCCAGCAGGACCCACAGTGCTGTGCTTGTGCTTCAGGAACTGGTTGTGGCTCCCTTACCTTCTTCTTCCTCCCAGCCAGGCTCCTCTGAGTGAACGCTCTGCTCTGCTCGCTGCTTGAGGGCCTCTCTCCGGACCTCCTCCTGGGAAGAAAGGAATTTGTATGGGCGTCAGCAGCTGCTCTGTTGGCTCCTCCACTGACCAAGGAGAGAGCATGTGGCTTCTTCGCATGGCTATTCCCCTGGGCAAAGTCTCAGAGAAAGACCTAATGCCTGACTCTCTTGGGCGAGGAAGGCTTTCTGGCCATCGCAGCTGAGCTAACAGGCGGCACAGCAAAAGCAGATTCTATAGTCCAGAGATGCAGCTGGAGCTGGGGAAACAATCACACTTGTGAAAGACTGTGGTTTCTACTCAGTCCTGGCTCATGGATTTTAAGCATCTCGCTTTTTGTTCTACATCTTCTGCGACCCTTGCTTGTTCTCTTCCAAAATGAGTGAGCAGGCCTCGAAGGCTGAAGCAAAGTGACACTCCGTCAGCCATGCCAAACACTCTTTTGGTTCTGAAGAGCTTCTTATGCATCCTCCTGACTCTTAGAATACAGGGGTGGGAATTATGTAGCCCTCCGAGGTTGATGGACTGAAATTTCCAGCAGCCCAGGCCAGCAAAGCCAAAAATGAACAATGCTAGGAGCTGCAGTCCAGCTGTATTTGGAAGGGTACATGATCCCCACCCCTGTCCTAGAAGATAATACATACAACTTCCAACTGAGGATTTGAAAAGAATCAAACTCATGGTATCCTCGGTGTCCAAAGATACCCAAGCATCAGGTATGAGCCCTGGTCTGCAGGTTTACTAGGACAGAGAGAGATACAGAGATGTCCACAACCATCTCTTCCAAACCAAGGTCTCTCTGGAGACAGAATGAAGAACACAGTGACTGAGATGTGATGGAGAACACTGTCATACTCTCCTGACGCTGATGCTGTGCCAACTACAGCTTCTAAAGGAGCAAAAATGGCATTCCTCTCACTCTTGAAGGGCCTCTGCCCACTCACCTGCTCCAGCTGATGGATTTTATAGAAGTAGCGCTGCCAGAACTCTGAGTGGGACACAGCCATTGGAACCTGGGATCATGGGAGGGATATGTAAGAACAGTGGTTATGGGCACGGCATACCTTAAAAAGGAATCAGACAATGAAAGGAGACAAGATTTTTGCTGCCCTTCTCGGTTCACATAATGCATGAGATGTCTGTGCTTCATGGCACCACCTATTCTGATGGAGGGGTCAGACAGGTACCCTGTTGCCCATGTGACATGGCCCCGTGAGTCTACGTGTGTGCATACACATAAAGCAAGAATGGAAGCCACACAACTGCTTCCAGGCCCTTTGGGGCCTAAGAGAGGCTGGCAGCAGGAGCAATCATTCTGAAATGGCCAATCTGTGCCTCTGGGAGGCTTCTAGGAGTGTGTTGGCTATTTTTAGGCCAGAAAATTTAGGTGCATTAGGGACCATGGGATTAGTGAGGGGAGAATGACATCTCCAGGATCAGCTGCTCCAAAAACAATAACAGCAATAGCTTTCAGATCAGAGGTCTGTTCTCCAGAACCAACTGTCTCCCTTAAAGGAACTGGAGTTGTTTGTCTCCTATCAGTGAAAACATTCCACAAAGTTTCCAGCGCTGGTTATTGCATACACTAAATGACCAGCCTTGTCTCCTCCTTCCAAATAGGGAATGGCAACATCCCAAAGAGAATGTTTTGAAGTGATTAACACAGAGCAACCGGCTGAACAATAAGAACATGGAGATCAACGGATCAGCCCCCTTACCATCTTGGAGTACAGGGAGCGGATGGAAGGGCTGTTCACCAGCAAGTCTAGATCTCCCCCTTCTTCTCCTCTAGGTTGAAGTGGGAAAGCCAGGCCTCAAAAAGCTGAGGGGGTCCTGAAAGGGGTGAAGAAGACGGAAATAAGACCACCAAACCACAATGGCTACGGGACAAACAGCCAGCATGAGCTTGGACAACAAGCCAGAATACCACAGAATTAGCCAAGGTGCTCTAGAACAGATCTGCAGGCACCCACAGTGGTGATAAAAATTATGGAGATTCTTGAAAGTTGAGATGATAGCAGTCTTCAAATATCTGAATATCTGTCCAGCTAAAGACAGAGCAAGCCTAACCGCTGCTCTCTCAGAAAGCAGGGTGCAAAGGACAATAAAGAAACAACAAATGCATAGGACAAGAAAGGAGAGCTCAACTCAGCACCAAGAGGAGGAGCCTAACAGCAAGACCTCTTCAGCAGTGGAACAGACTGCCTCAAAAAAAGGTGGATTCTCCTTCATTGGAGGTTTTTAAACATCTTTCCTAAACATGAACATCTGTCAAGGATGCTTTGGGTGGGGATTACTGAATTGTTGGGAGTCGGAGTGCATAACCCCCGGCAATAATATGCTACAATTCTATGCACTTTTGCTTTTCTGTAAAGTCTGCTCTGTTCTCTGCAATTAAACAGTCTGAATTCCTGCCAGAGTCCTTGCTGCAAGATAAAACTGCACTGGCAATGTAAACAAAGCAACATGTGTTTTTTAGAGATAAACCATAGCCTGCCCAACTGTGAAATGATGGTCTTTTATGACAAGAATGTAAGAGGAGCACTTAAGGCTAAGGTCAATGATTCGAGAAGTCTGCTATTTGGGTGAGGCCTGGTAAACACAGGCCTAGAACAATCTGGTTTGTCCCAACTACAGCAGAGCTATTAAATGAAAGGGAGCTTGCTCAATACTACTGATCCAGCAAGTTTACAACTGGATTTCAGCCTCAGAGCCATACTGAGCAGTGCTCCAATTAGAGGAGGGAAAATAAGACCCTTTACAGAAATTGTCATGCTTTCATCTCCCTCCCACTTCAGTCAAATCATGACCCTCTCAGAGATAATAACTGAGACAACCATCACAAAGCTAACAGATCAGATCCTCCACGCTGTCTCTTACTCCCATAATCTAAGGACTGTCTCTATGGTTTAAATTGAGAGACAGAAGCCCTACGCACGGGCCAATCTTTTTGTTTTTTAAGGCCAGGTAAACTGATGGACATTACCAAACTTTTCAACAGTGAATTCTGTCAGTTACCTATGCAGTGGATGGATTACTACAAACTGTAGTATTTCTGTTGTGTTTCTAGCACCTAACTACTTCCTTCCATAATTATCCTCCTCTGCTTCATTAAGGTATTAATGATTGTCATATTACCAGCTAGGCATCTTTTCTATTCCTAGCATAATAAAAAGCTTGAAACTCTTTGTCCTTTCCTCACTCCAATCCCATAACATCCCATAACTAAAGCTGCTTGGGAAAATGAGGCAAGAAGTAAAGAGAAAAATAGCTGGTCATTCTAGCCAGACTGACCCAGTACTCTTAAAATTCTGCCCAGTTCACACACTGCCTCCTCCAATCTTACATTCCAATATCCCAAGAACAGGTTTGACAGGGAGGGATCCAGCGGCAGACTTCCCACACACAGGTTCACAGTTTCTGCCCTGCTTTAAGACACTTTGCAGAAAGGAGTACTCAGGCCTGTTGGGCTGGGTCCGTCCTGCTCCTTGCTCAGGCTCCTACTGCTGCCACACACACTCTGCAGTCTTGGCACCATCTTAGCCTTTCAGTGCTCTGACATGCTACCCCCACCTCTTCTGACCTTGAGAGAGGAGCACCTCTTGCTCAAACACCAAAGACTGGAAAGTGGACGGCAGAACCAGGCAGACCATTCCTTTAGGCCTTGAAAGAACTAGGGGAGGAAGCCAGGAGAAGCTTTACCACAAACACCCCAGAAGGGCAGAGTGCTGTGATGACCAGGGATGCAGGCCAGAAGGTGGGGGAAGAAGAGAAGGGAAGAGGAAGGAGGAGGAGAAGCAGCAGAGCAAGTGAAACTTGTCTCCTACCTGAGACAACTGCTTCATGTTCTTATGAGCCTTTTGCAATCATTGTTGAAGGCCGCCCAGGATGTTTCATGGCTGTTTCATGTTTCTAAACATGGGCCTGGCCTGATCAAGCCATGCTTTCACCACACCACACACCAATTCACAGTCAATCCCCATCTGCTTTTGGTTATGTCACTGTAGCCCAGAAGGTTAAATGTCTACCTTTTCTACTTCCAGGTGGGCAACTCTAGAAGTCCAGGGGACCACATCCTTCCAAGACACCTTGGAGGGCCACACCACGATGCCCAGCTTTTCTTCAAAATTACATCAAAATGCTCCCAAACACCTCCTACATGATGTGAAGGCCTTTTTGCCATGTTTCTGGACTACCCCTAAACCATCTTAAGTCCAGGAGTGACCTTTCTGAAGAACTTTTAGGCCCAGAAGAGGCCCTTTTTCTAAAATAGCCTGGGGAGGGGGTCAAAAACATGGTGAAAATTTCCCCACCCTTCCCAGAGTGCATTTGGTGCTTTCTACAACCCACAGGCCACACTTTGCCCCCCCCCCGTGCTAGCAGAAAGACACTCATTGCAAAAATGTAAAAGATGTGGCTCCAATGAGGGAAAACAGTATGCTGTGGGCTGCAGTTACACTGTGCAGCTGGCTCAGCCCCTCTCCCAAAGGCCCTAATTCATTACCCTTCCCCTGCCCACTGTACTTACCATCAGGTTCATTGCAATAGGTGGCTGGGTCTGACTGAAGGCTGTATAGCCGAGCCTGGGAGAGAAGAAACAAGAAGCATATGAGCACAAGATGCTGACCCCAAGTAGAGAGGCAATGCTTTGCGAAAGGGGACAACATGGCAGCAGCAGTACCTTGGCACTGTCGTACAATTCTGTCGTCCCTGAAGGGGTTGCCATCAACGTTATGACATCACAGTCAATGGTCTTATCCGGTGAAGGTGCAAATGTGTCTGAGATGACACCCAGGAAGTTGGAGAGCCCTTTTCTCACCTTTTCTGTAGCACCTGAGGAGCTCTCCGTCTTCTCAAAAACATAAAAAATACAGAGTTTGAAAAGGCAGAGAAAGCACCAGACATGGCTGCATCCCCCATGGGCTAGCGTGCGGCACCAAAGTGGCAGAAAATTAAAATATCAGGGAAGAAGGAGAAACACTATGGTGGAGGGGGGAAAAAACCAACCCGTATTTTTTTTGTGCTACGCCTTCCCTCCTACCCCAAACTGTCTTTATTTTAGCTTCTGATGCCCACTCACAGCCAGTTTCTCCTTGACCACGCTGGCGGTGGCCGCAATGGTGCAGGCTGTGTCATGTTGGACCACCTGCGTGAATTCCGTCAGGTCTCGCTTCATGAACTCCAAGGCCTCTGTGGACTGCAGCAAAGCAAGAGAAGATGCTCATTGTCACTGTAGAATACACCGAGACTCCTGCACAATCCTGGCCAAATGCACTTGTCAACCTGGGACAGGGCAGGGCACAGCTCAGAAAAACACTGGCTTATATTAATGCAAGGTGTGGCCTTGAAAGAGACACAACAGAAGGCTTATGTCAAGAACAAACAGCCTGCTGGCTCTTGATTACCTGAAGACACCTTCATATGTGATAATACATTTCCTACTATATCATAACATAATGTGAGAAACTGCCAATAATAGGTGCATAGTGTTTAGAATTCCCTTTCAGTCCTTCTCAGTAGAATTCAGGAAATCATGGATTTAGCCAGACAATGCACAGGTGTCGGGCATGAAGCACACAAGAGACTCTGGAAGTAGAATTTGTGGTTCTGCTCCCTTCTAGGTTGACATCCACAATGCCTGTCTTTGTTCTGTTCAAGCTCTGGGTCCAAGAAATGCCTTGCTGGAAGAAGGTGGGCCCAACATTTTGTTTCCAGCAGTGGCCAGCCAGAGGTGCCAGAAAGACTCTGAAGCCAGACATGATAGTGTGTCTTTCTCTAGTGCAGGGGATCTGCACCCAATGTGACTCAGTGGTACAGCAAGCAAACAGCAATGCATATCAACAGTCGCCACTTGTCCGTTTGCTAAAGAACATCCTCGCCTGTGGCTCCCCAACTATGCAATGCTCTGCCCCAGGAGGCCTGACATCAACACTCTTATCATATAGGTGTTGAGTTAAAGTTTGGCTATTCAGCAAAACCTTTGGGCCTCATGAATGCAACCCAAAGACTGTTACTGATCATTTTAAAAACTTTTAAAATTTTAAAATTCATTTTAACTTAATATATTGTTTAATATAGTTTTGGCTTATTTAAACTATTTTACTGTTTTTAGCCAGTTTTACCTGTTTTAATGCTAATATATACCATCCTGAGATCACCTGATATAGAGCAGAGTATAAATATTTTAATAAATGTAAATATAATATCTATCAAACAAATAATAAGCTCCACTGGACACAATGGGAATTCCTTCCAAGTAAACATGAAAGATAGCACTGTTACTGCACTGAAGGAGTTCTCAATCATCATTTTGCTTGTTTGCATAACATGTCTGTGGAGGAAGGACTCTATTGTTACCTTTAAAAGCAAAGGAGGAGAGATGTACCGATAGGTGACTTGAGTGAGTTCACAACTGACAAGAATTAGAAATGGCATCTTACAGATTCAAGTCCGACAAGCTGTTCCAAGAACTATAATAGTTGTAAGTTTAATGGGGGGTGGGAAGAAGTGAAGGGAGGCCAGGACAAGCAAATATTACATGCCACTAAGCCAACGACTAAGATATGAATATTTTGTCCCATCCCACTGTCAATATACATACATAGAGAATGACCTAGTAGCAAAAGCAGTTACTGACCAGGAATAAATGAATTCAAAAACATTGCTTTCAGATCATTTCAGGAAAAGAGGGCTCCAACCACAGTTCAAGGTTAGAAGCATCCAAATGATGATTTTCATTTGGAAACAGCTTGCTCACAAAGGCAGGAAGTCTACATAATTTGTTACGACTGAGCTGTGTCTTTTTGGAAACTACTCTCTATTTCACTGTTCTGATAAAAGGCAAGGCTACCCACCTTTTCTCTGACAGTCTGAAGGCTTTGCTGTAGCCAGCTCCTCCACCAGCCTCCATCTTCCCTGTTACAGGACAAACATATGAAGCTGAAAGTGGGAATTTTACATCATAAACTCAAGCCAAGGAATGTGTTACGAACATCGAGGTATTGCAACAAGTCCTCTACGACAATGGATTCTGCTTCTACAGAACGTTTACAGAATGCTTGCTCAACTCTTGTTCAGGAACTCTCCTTTCCACAGTAAATGCACAAGGACTTTAGAGTCAAAACTATGTTTGGGTACCTTATGTATATATTTCTGATGGAAGTAGAATAGTTTAAATTCCTAGGCATCAGCAATACACTCTTCAGAACATACTCAAGAAACTTTGAAACACAGAGCTAAAAGGGGCCCCTCTCTTCCCCCTGGAATTTCTGCTTTTTAACCTCCTTCTCTCATTTCCTCTCAAAATAATAATATAAGGGAACACAGAAACTATTTCTCTAAGTGAGTGAGGCAAAATTTTCATTCTCTCATCTTGGCTGAAAATTCTAAGGAATAAATCTTGTTCAGCGCAATAAGGTATCTACATGAACATAGAATTGTAGTAGCAATGACAAAAAGCTATAAAACAATAAAATAGCAAGGGTTATATATGATATATTCTAATCATAACTATGTTAGGCTCAATTGATTTCAGTGGGTCTACTCTGGGTAGGACTAATTAGCCCTACGTTAGCCCTACAGAAATGCACATATAATATGTTTATAAAGAATTTATACAAAATAAGCTCAGTTTGATGTCAAAAATTTAAAATGTAAATCCAAGTCTTCCGCAGTATTTATGATATCTAACAAAAAAGCAGGTTAATAATAGAAGAACCAGTCTTGCTTCTAAGAGCACCCAACCTCTAAGGCATACAAGACAATTACACCACTTGTAACCCATACTTAATTCATGAGGTGTTGGGAAAATAAAAGTACATTTACTGGCTCCATCTTCCCCTCGCCTGCCAACATATGTAGTACAGTATTTCTGATATCTAGATTCTTCTTGTTCACCACATGGAAAAAGAGTCTCATTTTTAATTAAGTAACTATCACTTAGCAACCATCTCTACCATGCAAACAATTTTACAAGTGGTTGAAAGGACCACATCAGGAGTTTGCTAAGGAAACTTGATTCAAATTTTTCCTTGACCATTAGCTTGTGAAGGTGGCAAATTGTGACAGTTCAACCATTTGTTCAACAGGTACATATGGAAGCTGCCTTGCCAACGTCTTGAAACATGGGAGGGGTGATGTGCCAAGAACTGCCAAATACATCAGTCATCAATAACCATTTAGCCTAAGAAGGGGCCTGGGGTACGTCAAACTGCAACACAGGTCCTTTCCACACCACACTGTTATAGGGCTCTTATTCCACTTTCAACATCTGATAGACTCCTGGGGTTTGCAGTTTAGGGAGGGGCATTTAGATTTCTCAGCCAGAGACCTCTTTGGCCTCAGTAAACTACAAACCCCAGAAATTCCAAAGGAGGTTGAAAATGGAATAAGAGCCCTATAACAATGTTGGGCAAAAAGGCCCACAGTCAGTCAGTCAGTCAATCAATCAATCAATCAATCAATCAATCATGTCACTATGGTCGTAGACCAGCATGAAGGCCCACAGTGACTTACTTCGGCCACCAAAGAGCCCTACAGGGCCTAATGTGCCATTCCAAAGGGTCTCTTCTAATTAGGACTCGGGGGCTTCCCGGATTCCACGGCTGTACGGCTTTTACTCCACTTTCAACCCCCTGTGGAGTTTTGGGGTTTCATAGAGCTCGCTGGCTGAGGATTCTAAAGGGCTCTCCCCGAATTGCCAACCCCAGGATTCCATAGGAGGTTGGAAGAGGAATAACAGCGCTATAACTATGTAGTGCAGAAAGGCCCTCAGACTGGATGTGGCCTACAGAATTTCTGCGAAGGTTCCCCCCCCAAGAACGACTTTTCCCCCTTCCCTCCAGATGTGCGCTACCCCCGAAGACGCCTGAGGCCCGCATCCGCAGCCCCACCTGCCTGGCCTCCCCGAGACCGCCTCCTCCCCCCGCCGGGGCCCCCTCCCCATCCAGCCCGCGCCCCACCGCGGAGCCACACCTGCGCCACCGCCCTACCTGGCCCCCCAACAACTCGGCCCCTCGCGAGACCCGGCCCCGAGAAAGGCGCACTGCATCTTCCCGGCCTCGGCTTCTTGTTCTGGAAGCCCCGGGTGCCAGGACGAAAGGCACTCTTGGCAGGACCAGAGGCACTCTTTCTCAGGCTGGCCGCCCCACAGGCGCCCGAGGAGGAGCCTGGACCGGGCCTCGGGCCTCCGCCGCCCCTTCGCGGGCCCAAAGCCGGGCTCGGCCCCCCACCCCCGGCCCTCGAGGGCCCCCCTCCGCCCCGGGGCACCACCCCCGCGCTCCCGGTTAGGCTCACCCCTCCGCCATCTTGGCCGGCTGACGTCACCAATATTTACTGACCTTTGACACCCGGGGGAAGCCACGCCCCTCCGCGGGCGACAACAGCCGCCACTTCCGGCGATTTCCCCTCCAAGGGAGGGCGGGGGCATCACAGTCTGGCTGTTACCACAGCGACACTTCCGGTTCGCTTCTAACAGGGTATGGAACGGATGGGGAGACTTTGAATGGTCGTGACAGCAGTTTCTAAAGTTTATCAGGAGCTAAAAGGCCGCCCGTTGAAAGCCTCTGCAGCTGGCTGAGTGATTCTAGGAACTGTAGTCCCCAAATAGTAACTTTCCTCAACCTTTGGTTCTACCTGCCCCTCACCAAAGAGGCTTTCGAAAGCAACCCGGAAATTGGAGATTGTCAGGCTTGTCCACTCTGTTAGACCTCTATGCCTCTCTAGAGCGGATTAGTTTGGGCGGCTACGGCAGGCGTCGAGGGCCGAAATAGTTTGTGCAGAGAAGAGTCAGCTCATTTATTAATTTGGTCCAGTGGGCGCTTCTTTACTCTTTATTATATTGAAACGCTTTTGCCGTTTCTTGCCTATTCCTTTGGAGTTCTACACAGTCCCCCTCTGCTTTTTAACATCTCTAATAATTGGGGTTCTTCCACCGCCTAAGCCGCCTCGCTTCTTCCCTTGCAAATTGAGATCTTTGGAAAACAAGTTAGAAATCACTGTGTCGAGTGGAGTTTCGGAATCCACACTGTTGTGTATACACAATACACCTATTTGCCATTTCTGCGCTACATCCTTATAGTCCTATTGCTCCACTTTCAGCCTCCTAGGATGGAACCCTGGGGTTTGGAGTTGAGGGAGGGTCCTTTAGAACGCTCAGCCGGAGAGCTCTTTGGCCTCTGTAACCTGCAAACCCCAGAATTCCACAGGGTTTGTGGAAAGTGGAAGGATAGCACCGCAACAGTGCAGGGCGGAAATGGCCAACTGTGTGCCTTCAAGTCGTTTCCGACTTCTGGTTACACCAAGGCAAGCCCGTCATGGGGTTTTCTGGGGCTGAGAGTAGGTGACATGCCCAAGGTCACCTGGTGGGTTTCCATGGCCAAGTGAGGAATCGAACCCTGGTCTCCGGGGCCATAGTCCAACAATCAAATCATTACACCACATTTGCTTAATATGACACTATCTTCTTATATACCTGGTTGGACATGCCACTTTAATACACATCTCTGCATGAGACTGAGATGCTTTTCTAGAACTCAATCCATCTTCTCATGACCCAGGGCACAAAAAGTGTGATTGTTTTTTCCTTCTCGTGGTTTCACCTCCTGGGGTTGCGATTTGACAAAAGCCATTTCCACACTAGACTGTTATAGCGCGATGATTTTGGCCGGCCCCTCCCAAAACTGCAAACCCCAGGATTCCATAGGATGTTGAAAGTGGAATCATAGCGCTGTAACAGCCTAGTGCAGAAATGGCCAAAGACAGTCCCAGTGAATCTTCTTCTCACCTGGCTTTTACAGCTGCCTCTAAAATGTCCTGATTTCTCACATTCTTCTGTTGTCCTCAACTTACTTCCACTGCTGCAAACTGAGTTCAAAGTGCAAAAGTAGTCACCGAGGACTGGCAGCCAATGGCTTCTGGACCAGCACCTTTCCCTAGTGGTTCTCAACCTGTGGGTCCCCAGATGTTTGTGGACTTCAGCTCCCAGAAGCCCCAGCCACTATGGTCAATGCTCAGGGCTTCTGGGAGTTGAAGTCCACAAACATCTGGGGACCCACAGGTTGAGAACCACTGCATGAGTCAAAAATAAGAGTCACAATCCTGCTGGTGCGGTAGCATTTGTACACATAATATTACATTAGGCGTTCATGTGTTTTCAGTGCTCATTGTGGATAGAGGTGCTCAGCACTTTGCTGCATAACAATTTGCATTTTTAGCCTTCTTCCCTGCTGCCAGGGACCCCCCCCCCATTGGCCATTTAGTGGCTGTAGGAAGACAAGGATTGTTGGCTGGGCAGCAGCTGAGCTGATGTGTTTCAGGAAGAAAAAGGCAGCCAGAGTCCTGTGGAGGTCCAAGAGAATGACTTTAGCCATTTCTGCACTAGACTTTTATAGTGCTATGATTCCACTTGAAACATCCTATGAAATCCTGGGGTTTGCAGTTTCGGGAAGGGCTGGCGGGTAACGAAAATAGGTAAGGATTGTAGGCAAAGAGAGAGAGGATGCTCCAGTTTTGTTTTGTTTTTTGCTGTGTGTCTTTCTGTCTGCATTCCCTGCTGGCTGTACTGAAAATTCTTTGTTCCTTAGACTGGTTGACTTCCTTCTGGAGGGTTATGCTACAAAAACCACATGGTTAAGAGGGAGCATGGTTAAGGGGATATTATAGTGGGGGTTTACTACAGACCCCCAAGCCAGACTGAGGACCTCGATGGCGCTTTCATAGACCAAATGATTGCACATTCAAAAAGGAGAGATACAGTAATAATGGGAGATTTCAACTACCCGGATATATGTTGGCAGTCAAACTCTGCAAAGGAGGCAAGGTCCAGCAAGTTTCTTGCTTGTCTTGCAGACAATTTCATGGTCCAGAAGGTGGAAGAGGCGACAAGGGGATCAAATATTCTGGATCTGATCTTGACCAACAGGGAAGACCTTGTTAATGACGTAGAACTGGTTGGATCTTTAGGAGAGAGTGACCATGCCCTATTAGAATTTGGCATTCAGTGGGGAAGAGAAGGCAAGTGTAGCCAGGCACTCGTCTTAGATTTTAAAAAAGCAGACTTCTGTAAAGTGAAGGAGCCGCTGGCTGAAATCCCGTGGTCAAGAATAGTCAATGAGAAAGGAGTTCAGGAGGCATGGGAGTTCTTTAAAAGGGAGGTAGTGAAGGCACAGACTAAAACTGTGCCATTAAGGAGGAAAAATGGAAGGCATCTGAACAAACCGGAAGGGTTGACTGAAGAGCTCTCAGCTGAGCTAAGTGTTAAGAAAAACATGTACAGGAAATGGAAGAAGAGGGAAATCACCAAAGAAGATTATAAGCAAGTAGCCAGGAGATGTAGGGAGAAGGTCAGAAAGGCTAAAGCACAGAACGAACTTAGGCTGGCCAGAGACATTAAAAACAATAAAAAGGGCTTTTTTAAATACGTCCGCAGCAAAAGGAAAAAGAAGGAGACGATAGGGTCACTGCGCAAGGAAGATGGTGAATTAATAACAGGAGGAAGAAAAAAGGCAGAACTCCTCAACACCTTCTTCGCCTCAGTTTTTTCCCAAAAGGATAAAAACACGCAACCTGGCGGTTGGGGAGCAGGTGAGGAAGTGGGGGAAATGCAGCACAGAATAGGTAGAGAGGTAGTACAGGAATACCTGGCCACACTGGATGAATTCAAGTCTCCAGGGCCAGATGAATTGCATCCTAGGGTTTTAAAAGAACTAGCAGAGGTCATTGCGGAACCTCTTGCTATAATCTTTGAAAACTCTTGGCGGACAGGAGAAGTTCCGGCAGACTGGAGGAGGGCAAATGTTGTCCCGATCTTCAAGAAGGGAAAAAAAGAGGACCCAAATAATTATCGCCCAGTCAGCCTGACATCAGTACCTGGAAAGATCCTGGAGCGGATCATCAAACAGTCAGTTTCTAATTACTTAGAAAACAATGCCGTAATTACGAAAAGTCAACATGGATTTCTCAAAAATAGGTCATACCAGACTAATCTTATCTCTTTTTATGACAGAGTTACTTGCTTGATAGATGAAGGGAATGCCGTGGACATAGTATATCTTGATTTCAGTAAGGCCTTTGACAAAGTTCCCCATGACATTCTTGCAAAGAAGCTAGTAAGATGTGGGCTGGACAGGGCTACTGTCAGGTGGATTTGTAACTGGTTGACTGACCGTACCCAAAGGGCGGTCACCAATGGCAGATTCTCATCCTGGAGAGAAGTGACCAGCGGGGTGCCACAGGGTTCTGTCCTGGGCCCGGTGCTGTTCAATATCTTCATTAATGACTTGGATGAACGAATAGAGGGCACGCTGATCAAATTTGCAGATGACACCAAATTGGGAGGGGTTGCTAATACACCTGATGACAGGATCAAAATTCAAAAGGACCTGGACAGATTGGAGAGCTGGGCCAAGGCTAACAAAATGAATTTCAACAGACAGAAATGTAAGGTCCTACACTTAGGCAGAAAAAATGGTATGCAGAAATATAGGATGAGGGACACGTGGCTGGCTAACAGTACGTGTGAAAGGGATCTAGGAGTCTTAATAGACTACAAGCTGAACATGAGTCAGCAGTGTGATGCGGCAGCCAAGAAAGCCAATGCAATTCTTGGTTGCATCAATAGGAGTATGGTGTCTAGATCGAGGGAGGTACTGGTACCACTCTACTCTGCCTTGGTTACACCTCATCTTGAATCCTGTGTCCAGTTCTGGGCACCCCAATTCAAGAAGGATATGGATAAGCTGGAGCAGGTCTAGAGGAGGGCAACCAAAATGGTGAGGGGCCTGGAAGCCATGCCCTATGAGGACAGACTTAGAGAGCTGGGTATGTTTAGTCTGCAGAAGAGAAGGTTGAGAGGGGACATGATAGCCATGTTTAAATATTTGAAGGGATGTCATGTCGAGGAGGGAGTGGGCTTGTTTTCTCCTGCTCTTGAGACCAGGACAAGGAGCAATGGATGCAAGCTGCAGGAGGGGAGATTCCGCCTGAACCTCAGGAGGAATTTCCTGACGGTCAGGGCTGTCCGGCAGTGGAATGTGCTGCCACGGAGTGTGGTGGAGTCTCCTTCGTTGGAGGTTTTTAAGCGGAGGCTGGATGGCCACTTGTCGGGAGTGCTTTGAGGGTTTTCCTGCATGGCAGGGGGTTGGACTGGATGGCCCTTGTGGTCTCTTCCAACTCTACATTTCTATGATTCTATCCCCTGGAACGCTCTCCCAAAAGAGGCGAATATCTGGCCCCCTCTTGAGGATGTCTGGTGAAGATTTTTTGTTTTAGCACTGAACGTTTCTCAGGAAGGGGCTTTAAGAGGGTACCATATTGTTTTAATTGTAGTGTTGTTTTTGTAGGTATGTTTTAAATTGTTTTAATATTGTTAATAGTTTGATTGGATTTTAATGTTGACTTTTTGTGTTTAACTATATTGTTAAAGTATATTTTATATATATATATATATATGATAAATATATATAAATAATGTATATATGTGTGTGTGTAGGACAAGGGATTTGCAAACAATATGTGTGTGTGTATACACACACACACACACACACATACATAAAATGTTATATAAAAATATTTTATCTATCTATCTATCTGTCTATCTATCTCGGGGCCCAGGTGGCATTGGTAGCACCTTTTTCAGTATTCTTTGGCATTTCAGTTGCACTCCTGTCTAGGAAAAAAACAAATTCCAATTTCATTTGCTTGGCCATCTGTGTGTGTCCCATCCTGGAAAGGAAGGATCTGGCAATTGATTCATGCCTTAGTGATGAGCAAGAGTGTTTGTGTCCACAGTTGACAGCTTGGCTCGCTAGCTAAGCTGCCATTTTCTTTCTCTGCCAATTCCTTGAATCCTTTGAAAACACAGAGGGTTGGAAGGCAAGGCAGAGTTCTGCCCAAGAGGGCTGGATTTGTGGCTGATGAATTGTATCATAGCATCACAAAAGAAAAAATACTTTCCGTTCATGGTTGTTTTAGGAAGGCATACTGCTCTAATGCTAATTTAACAAAAATTAGCACTAGCTTTTGAGGTGGAATAGATGGCTCTCACCTACAGTTCCTCCTCAACAACCCTGTGAGGAAGACCAGGCTGAAAAAGCAACTGGTCCAAAGTCACCGAGGGACTTTCATGGCTCTGTGTGGACTAGAACCTGCATCTTCCCAGTCACCTTTCCATGCTATAACCCAAGGGCAGGGATCATGCAGTCCTGCACATGTGGGTGTATTGCAACTCCCGGCAGCCCTGGCAAATGGTGAGGAGTGCTGGGGGTTGCAGTTTGACAGCCTCTGAGGGCCACACATCCCCGCCCCTGCTCTCAGTGCTTCATCACATGGGCTCTCTTGTTGTTCTGTGAGCGTCGGCTTCTCATTCAATCGAGTTAAGGGGGCTGCAAAGCAACAGCCAAGGGGAGCAGCTGGGAGAGACTGTGGAGAAGCTCCTCTGTGGATTTTGCCCCTTGGATTCCACCTGGGCCTCCTGTGTTCCTTGGCTGCTCCCCCAGAAAGATTCCAAATGAAGAGAGGGGAAGAAAGAGACAGTTGCCTAGGGAGAGGGTTGGAACAAAGAGGTTCTGCTAACGAATACTGAAAAATAAATTGTTCTGTTGTGGTTCCAGTGCCCGGGGAGGTGAATGTACAGATGGTTGCACTCTAGATGTGGTGGGTGGGGGGAGGAGAGCTTAAGACGAAGAATCAGCTACATCACAACCACAATCCTGGAGGATAGGTGGGAGCCAAGCCTTTTCCTAAACGTGCCAGGCCATCTCTGTCTTCTACGCAGCTTCAGGATGGAAGGAAGATGCAATTGCTGGTTGTGAATTCATGGTCTGTAAAGAAGAGGGGAAGATGTGCTGTACTAAACAATGCTTCTTGCACATGTGTGCATGGCTTAGCTGGACCCACTGGCTCCTGTAAAGCCGACTTGGAGTCAGCCACTGATTGGAAGCAGGTGGCGTGAAGTCATTGGCTATTTTTCTCAGCCGAGCATATTTCCTCTGGAAATTCCCTCTGGAGCAGAGCTGGGAGGGGGGAGCGCTGGGAAAGGCAGGAGAAAACCAGAAGTCTCCATCTTCCCCTAGAAACAGCACGAGCCACACGGAAGGAGAAGCACGAGCACGCTAAGGTGGACAGAGATGATTGCCCTGGCAGGCCAAAGACCCTAAACACAGGGAGAACTAGATGTCCGTGGTTTAAACCCATGGATGTTCTTTTTAAAATGGTGTATCACCACTGGTAGCAACATATTAGCAAATGTTTATTTTGTATATTTATTTCATTTATATCCTGTGTTTTTTCCAACACAAGACCCAAGGCAGCTTACAATATAAGAACGAAACCAAAGAAAGTTAAAACAGTAATCCAAAAGTTTAAAACAAACTGTATTAAAAGAGTAATTTAAAACAGTCAAAGAAGCAACTGCAACATGATGTGATAAAAACACAGTATGCCACTATTAAAAAGCCTTCTACAACGACCACACAGGCCTCACATTCTTTGACCTGTTAACAGTCAAACATTAATAATAATAGAATGTAATGGAATGAAGAATGGAATAAAGTTTATAATTAAAAGGGGCAGCAAGATAATTCTCAAAGACACCAGTTAATATTTAAAAGCATGGTGGATGAAATATCACAGCCCACAAATGGAATTACTTTCCCAAATCCTGGACAGACAAGACAGAATTGGCTTAATACTTGAAGGAGAACAAGGAAGGTGCCAGGTAGATTTCCACCAGAAGAGAATTCCAGAAATGGGATGGAATCCTGGGAGAAGATCTATGAAGGGGGATATGCAGAGCAGGAGAGCCAGTGTGGGGTTGGGGTTTGAGCATCGCATTCCAGTCCTGGACACCAGTATTCAACTCCCTGCTCAGCCATGGAAACCCACTGGATGCCTTGGCATGTCACGCACTCTCAACCCCAGAAAACTCCATGATGGGCTCACCGTAGGTTCACTAGAAGTTGGAAATGACTTGAAATCACACACCAAAGGCAGGGCAAGGACAGGCTTTCACTGAAGATCTCACTTGCAGAGATGGGATGTAGAATTTGGTGCCGCACTGCTCAGGGCTTTAAGGCTCAGCAAGGAGCCAAATGTAAAACTTTTACAGTACCAATACAACCTGATTGCTCTTGTTATGTTCGGGTGGGCAAAGTGCAGCTCTCCAGACATTGTCAGAGTGCAACTCCAGCATCCCTCGTCACTGGTGATGCTGATTGGGAATGACGGGAGTTGCAGTCCAAGGCATCTGGACGACTGCACTTTGTGCAACTCTGAAACAGATTAAACTGAAATAGAGCAACCAATAGTCAGAGGTTCCTTTCATACTTCACAGTTACAGTCAGATGTCCAGATTCATGGGTTCTGTATCCTTGGATTCAACCAACCATGGCTTGAAAACATTTAAAAAAAGGACATGCTGGCTTTAAGGCATGCCAGAGGGGCTTGGGCACACATCACTGTTCAAGGCCTGGCAGCATCTTCAATTGGAGCTGGGAAGCCCTTCTGTCTGATTTGCTTGAATGCTATTGCTGGTTTGCGGAGGCAAGACTGAGAATGGGAACAGGCCCTACAGCAGGGAATATGGTTGCCTCCAGCATAATTCTATGGCCAATATCTGATCTGCCACACTCTAAAAAAGCCAAGACGCTATAGTAGTCTGAATGTTGGACTATGATCCTGGAGACCAAGGTCAGTTCCCCACTCAGCCATGGAAACCTATTGGGTGACTTTGGGCATTTCACACACTTTCAGACCCAGAAAACCCTGGGTTCACTTTAGGATTGCCAGAAATTATGCGAAGGCTCACAACAACAAAACCTTTCCTTCTTCTGTTTTATAGGCAGATGTATCACATTCACTGCCAGTCACAACACTTACCTAGAAGATGTATTTATCAGAGAAACAAATTATATATTGATCATGGCTCTAAAGAGGTATCTCAAGTGATGAAAAATGTTCGCTTGCCATAGCACAAGATTTTCCTCTCCGCCATGTCTTGCCCTTGCACTTGGTATGCTTTGTTTTATGATCAGGCACTGGAAAGTAAAGGCAGGTGGCTGCAACTTCATCTCTGATTGCTGAAGAATCCCTGTCGTGGGAAGGAAAAGAAGGTATTTGCAGGGAACATACAACTGCCTGCAAGATCTCGTTTGGCCCCTGCGTTCCTCTCCTTCAGCCTAACCCACCTCTCAGGGTTGTTCTGATGATAGACAGGGCCGGGAGGGAGAGCACTGACCATGGCCATTTCCACACTGGACTGCTATAGTCCTATTATTCCACTTTCAACCTCCTACGGAATCCTGGGGTTTGCAGTTTAAACTGCAAACCCCAAGATTCCATAGGAAGTTTAAACTGCAAACCCCAGGATTCCATAGGAGGTTGAAAGCGGAATAATAGCAGGTAACAGCCCAGTGCGGAAATGGCCAGTGTGCGCTGAGTGGAGGTTCTGAGCAACCCTCTCTCTCTCGAATTTTTTGCCTAGTCTTAAAAGAAAAGCGTGCATGTGCTTGCGCCTCACTTGCGAAACTGTACGGTTACCTTAAGCTCCGCAGTCTCCCCTACTGTAGAAAGTTGCAGTCAGCAAAGGTAACGTTTACAAACCGGGTTAGCCTAGTTGCGTCCTTGTACACAAGCCGCTCAAAATAAGCGTGCAAAAGCACCCATATTGGGCAGGACGGACTGACCGCTTTACGCATCCTCCTAAAAGCAACCCCCCTCCCGCTCGGGCCCGGGGAAACTACAACCCCCAGCAGGCACTGCGCCCGGCGCACGCTCCGTCGGAGGCGCTTTAAACCCCCCGGCGGCGCATCCGACCTGGCGGGGATGGGTCTGGTTTCTCCTTGGCTGGCGGCGGCGGCGGCGGCGGCGGCGGCGGCGGATGCTGGGATTGGCGGCTGGCGCCCCGCGGGGGACTGGGCGGCTCCGGCGCAGCGTGCGCGCCTCTCGGGCGAGGCAGAGCCGTGCAAGGTAGGGGGCTGGCTGGACGCGGGGGAGGGGGACCAGGGGGCGGTGGTCGCCGCGGCGGCATGGGCATGGGCATGGGCATGGGCATGGGAAGCGGGGGGCGGGGGGCTTGGGTGGCACGGGGCTGGGCGTGCGTGGGCGAGGGTGGGCACCGGCCTCGGCTCGGCCTCCCGCCTCTGTTTTCCCCCTTTCCGTGGAGCCCGCGAGGGGAGAAGGGGGGCTGGCGGGGTTGCCAGCTGACCAAGCGGATCTAGCCTGGTGTGGCTCCTCTGCCTGTAGTTGTCCTGCAAGCAGTAAGTGAAGGCTTTCCGAGCACTAGGGGCGGGGTAGCCTTTTCCAGGGTGTGTGTGTGTGGGTGTGTGTGTGTCTGCAGGTAACGGTGCAATTCATTGGCAACAGAGCAGCGGGTAGGTTTTCAAAAATAAGTTAGCAGCGCTGGAAAGGTGGGGAGTCCAGGTTCCCTTTCAAAACCACGCCTTTCCCCCTTGTCCTCGAAGTGATAGGCACTCTGCACTTGCTCAAGCAACCGTCCGTCACGTCTTCGGAGGTTTCGTTGTGGCGTTGGAGATAGGTGCCAGGGCTGAGCCTGAAGAAGGTGGCTGGAAGGGAGGGGAGGGAGGCTGTGGGACCCTCCGGCTCAAGGGGGGGCGCAGGGGCTTGCCCCCTTTCTAACAATCCTTGGTGCCGCAGCCGTGAAGAGCCTGCTCCTCATCCCAGGTGTTTGTTGGGGCCTTGTGGTTCATCCCTGGGAAAGGGCAGCCTGGAGAAAGTCAGAAGCGCTGGTTCTGTTACCTGGGGGCACTGAAACCAATCAGGGCAGGAGGACTCGGGTGCTCATTTGCCTCGAAGCAGGAGGCATGGCCTGTGGGTACTGTGTGTTCGCTGTGGAGCCAATTCTAAGATTGCGTGTTCCTGAGTTGAAATTGAACCGATAGAAACGTATGAGCAGCTTGTGGTTACTGTTTTGGGTAGGAGAAGTGCACTTAGCACATCCTTAAAGGCTAACCGTTGCTTTAAAAAAAAAACTTACAAGAACTGTGTTTGTAGCTGTCCATGGACTTATGTGCTAATTTTGTAAGGGTGACGCCACCTCACTGCTTGTTCTTTACAGTGAGGGGGTGGAGAATAGTGATTCTGAGATGCTTGACTCACAGGGTTGTCAGAGCTGCTTTTTCATCATGATAGCTTCAAAGGAGAGGAGGTTGACACTGTCTGCACTCAGACTCAGAGGCCATTTCCACACTAGCCTGTTATAGTGCTATTATTCCACCTTCAACATCCTATGGAATCCTGGAATTTGCAGTTTAGAGAGGAGTCTAAGCTGAATAAAGGCCCCTCCCTAAACTGCAAACCCCAGGATTCCAGAGGTTGTTGAAAGTGGAATGATAGCACTATAACAGGCTAGTGTGGAAATGGCCAGAAACCGCAATTGTCTGTGTACTATTGCAACTGCAGACTGAAACTCTGCTTGAGGCTCAAGGTATTTATGCCCATGCCTCAGTTCTCTGGCCTGCTAAATGGGTGCAGTGGCACCACTGTGGTTCAGTCATCTTTATTCTGGCAATACAAAGAAGGGAATAATGGCAAAGAAGGGAAGAGCCTCTTGTTGTTTTAGCCAGTAACTAAGGCAAAGTGACTGGTGTGATGGCTGTTGAACACCACCAGTTCCTTCTGCCATTTATTCTTCTGTGGTGATGGCCTTTGTCCCCTGTTTGCAATTAATTTGTGGAAAAAATAAGTTGCATAGTTTGGCAGAAGCAAAGTGGAAAGTGCGACTGCTGGAGCGGATAAGTCAGGAGAGCTGGAGGAGAGGATGAGGAGCTAAAGGCAACTGGTTGAAAAGGCTGAGGACAGGGAGGAGAAAGAGGCTCAGAATATAACGAAAATAGGTAAGGATTGTAGGCAAAAACAGAGAGGATGCTCCAGGTTTCTTTGTTTTGTTTTGTCTTTTGCTGTGTGTCTGTCTGTCTGCATTCCCTGCTGGCTGTACTGAAAATTCTTTGTTCCTTGGACTGGCTGACTTCCCCCTGGAGGGTTATGCTACAAAAACCACATGGTTGAGAGGGAGCTGGATTCTGCTTAGGTCCTAATGCCCTCTTGCAGAAGGGTCACCTTGCATGGTTTCGGCTTTTCACAGAGGAAAGAGAGAAGGGGAAGTGCAGTTCTCGTGACGGCTGTTTTTCTCCCCATTCTTGGTGATCTTGCGAGCCCCATAATTAGATCTCCAATTAGCAAGCATAGATCCTTGACCTGTTCTTTTGAAACCCTTTTCTCTCCCACCTGGACATTTTAAAGTATCATGTGGGCAGAATGATTCTGAGTCTTAGGCACACAGGTGGGCCATTTGTGCTGTTGCAGAATTGGCAGTGCTTAGCTGGGATTTTGCATGCTGTCAGCGCAAAAGGGAGGGGAGAGCATAGAATGGAGCAATGATGCCTTCCACACCATCAGGGACCATACACCCTTTCACATCCCACACTTATAGCTCTGTGATTCAACTTTAACTGCCATGGCCCCATTCTGTGAAACCTTGGGATTTATAGTTTATAGAGGTACTTAGAGTTCTCAGCCAGAGAGTTCTAGCACCTCGCTGGCATTCTGTAGGATGCAGCCCTGGCAGTTAAAAGTGGACCAGAGTGCTATGATTGTGTGGTATGAAGGGGACCCATGGCAACACTGTTGGCTCCTACTGATGGTGGGGACACAGGGAAATACAGACAATTGGAATTGTCCGATTCTTTCCAAGCCCGTGTCAAATTTTTGAAGTTGTTTTTGCAGAAAACAGCTTTGCAACAAAACCCCCAGTGCCACCCAAAACTGAGATACAGACACATCAACCCAGGTTTCCTAGTGAACCCCCAAATTCCAACATTGTCTGATTCATTCCAAACTCATTTTAGAGTTTTGCTGTTGTTGTGTAACCTTTTGCAACAAAATCCCCAAATTTTGCAACAGCCAAAGAACTGAAAAATATATGTATCAGTTCAGACTTCCTATTTAACCCCTAAGATCAACATTGTCTCACTCACTGCAAACTTGTGCCAAAGTTCTGCAGTCTTTTTGCAATGCTTTCCAAGTGAGTGAGAGTTACATCAAAAAAGGATTCCTTCTTACAGTACCAGTCTCTGTTTTGATCCAAATCTGGGACGCCATTTGTAGCTTTGTGTGGGGAAAAACAAACGCAAAAACTTATTACTGAGGACCCTACCTCCCTTGTATCTACACTTAAGAGGATATTTCACAACGAGACTGGGAAAGGCCTCTGGCTCAAACCTTGGAGAGCTGCTTCTGGAGTAACTGGCTGAATTTTCAGGCAGTTGTACATGTTCGTAGATCACTCGAAGCAAAGTGAAGCATGATTTAACTTGACCAAAAATGTGGTAATTCTGCAAATGGACGCAGGTCTTCAAAATGTGTTCACTTTCTAGCTGCGGTGATGTGTCCATTACAGTCTGATGTAGATGGAAGGTTCTTGGGTTTTTTGAAATGGTCTTTCTGAGCAAGTGGGGAGCAAGCATGGCATTTTTCTTCTGATGTTCTCTTTCTGCTTTTCCTTGTAGGGTTGAGAAGTAGTCCCAAAGTGTGCCAAAGCAATGGAGATGCAATCTTACTACACCAAACTCTTGGGAGAGCTCAATGAGCAGCGGAAGCGGGACTTTTTCTGTGACTGTAGCATCATTGTCGAAGGGAGGATTTTTAAAGCCCACAAGAACATTCTGTTTGCCAACAGTGGCTATTTCCGGGCACTGCTGATCCACTACATCCAAGACAGTGGCCGGCACAGCACGGCTTCCTTAGACATCGTTACGTCAGAAGCCTTCTCAATTATTTTAGACTTTCTTTATTCAGGCAAACTGGATCTTTGTGGGGAGAATGTGATTGAGGTCATGTCCGCAGCCAGTTATCTGCAGATGACGGACGTCGTCAATTTCTGCAAGACGTATATTCGGTCGTCGCTGGATATCTGCAGGAAAATAGAGCGAGAGGCTGCTTTTTACCAGGCCGACAGCGGGAGCGCCAGTTCTGCCCGAGAAGGCACATCGTACGGCGCTAAGAGCCAGTGCTCGGCATCCATTTCATCTCTGCAGGAAAAGGAGAGGATCCCGGATTGCCAGCGAGACCCACCCTGTGGGGAGTGCAGCAGTTGCCACCCTGTTGAACTCGTGGTGAGGGACCCTGTGAGCAGCGACTCTCCCGATGACACAAACTCCTCGCTGCCCAAGGTGGTGGAGCCCAAAGTCGAATTTGATGCCGACGAAGTGGAAGTGGAGGTGGGTGAGCGGCTCCAGCAGTACCCGACTCCGCTGACCATTGAACAGATAGAGGAGGGACTTCACAGCGGTCAGACCGTGGACCTGGCATGCAACAACTACCACATGAAACAGTTCCTGGAAGCCTTGCTGCGCAACAGTACCACGCAGAGGAAGGACGACGTGGTCCACCATTTTGTCCGTGGCTTTGAGGGGCGGTCCGAAGATGCTGGCATGCCCATGAGTTCCATGATGGACATTCACAATGACTGGTATGGAGAGGATACAGGTGAGAAGAGGGTTCTTGAAACTAGCTTATGATGTCTCTGCCACAGTGGATAGTTTTCTGTATGAGATGCGTAGCTGTTTCATTGTGACCCAGATGAAACAGTGCTGGATTTAATTATGGAATGCTCAGCTTCTGGGAAAAAAGCATCCAGCCTTGAAACAGGCGTGCCGTTTAACTCTCAGGACGTGTTGTTGCCTGCTCTTTCCCAGCCCCAAATTGTTTTTCGTAGCCATTGCAAAGTTGGAAGGAAGGATGATTCCAGAAAATGAAACTCTCAGAATATTTCGTGGCTTTGGATTTACAATGGCCTTTCATTTCTTCAGGGATATCACCTCAGATAGGCTATGGGTCCAGGTGGAGCATTTCCCCTTAGACATTGTAACACAGGCTCAATCGACAGCTGTGTGGTTTTTTGAAAAAATACTGTAATAACCAGGCAGAAATCTTGGGTTCCCCAGAACGGACTGATGATGACAATTTTAGTTTTCTTTCAGTTTTCAAACCCTTACGAATCTGCTTAGTAGAGTTTGTTGCTCCTTTCTAGGAAAGCCTTCCTTCACTCTCATTGTGCTCCCAGCATCCAAGTGAATAATAGAAATTCCATGTATCAACAGGAAGATGCAGGAGAAGGCAGAAAAATGTGGTGCAGAAATTTTACCTGTAGACCTGAAATGTGTGTACTCAGTGTTAAATTGGGAGAACCAGCATGGTATTGTGATTTGAGTGTTGTGTTCCAGTCCTGACTTGGGCCATTTCCACATGAGTCTGTTATAGCGCAATAATTCCACTTTCAACCTCCTATGGAATCCTGGGGTTTGCAGTTTCGGGAGGGGCCAACTGGCCCCTCCCGAAACTGCAAACCCCAGGATTCCATAGGAGGTTGAAAGTGGAATCATCGTGCTATAACAGACTTGTGCGGAAATGGCCTTGGTCACGGAAACTCACTGGGTGCCCTTGGGCACATCACACACTCTCAGCCCCCCAAAAAACCCATGATAGGTTCATCTTAGGGTCACCATAAGTCAGAAACAACTTGGAGGCACACAGCAACAACTGTGTTAAATTGCCATCTGCTGGTAGTAAAGGTGGACATGACAACTTTGTTCTGTACTGTGAACCTGTTTGATTTTTTTATAATAGTGTTTTTTAAATACTAGTTTTACCAATTGCTGTACAAAATAGTACAGAAGGATAAACTTGTGGAGTGAAATGCAGTAAGGATGAACCTACACTGCAATTAATTGGTGGCCATTTTAATACTTATGCTGATGAAGAATAATGTACTCACGGTGATGCTAGTTTTGGATCATATCTTCACCAGATGGGGTAACTGCATAAATAGTCTAGTAAAACAGGTAGCATGGAGCTCTAATAGGATTTCCTAACAATAATGCTTGCCCTTTCCGTAGCACTTTCAACCACTCACAACACTTCACACGCGTTAGCCAACTGAAATATGTTTTGTACCGTGACAGGGCATTTTAGTTCCCCAAAGTCAATTTCTTTGCAGAATCCACATAGTTGTACATCTCTGATGTAAGCCTTCTGTGACATTTTCAGCTGTAAAAGAAAATTATCCCTAACTTTCAGCCGCTGGTCATGGCTTGGGATTCTTCCTTTCCTCTCCCCTCACACGTCTACAGCTCGTAGTGGTCCAGGTGTCAGCCTGGCAGATAAAAGATTGGCCAACATGTGTGGCAGAATGTGGCAATAAAATGTTAGGGTGGTCAGCTGGATGGCATCACTTCCAAGCTGCAAGTTGAGCATTTTCTCAGCCCTCAGGTTGTACAAGTTCACTGCCGAGAGAATTTGCCCATTTCAACGCCATGCCATTTCTGTGTCAATTGTAACAACATGTGTTGTGTGGACTGTGTCCAACTTGGTTAGTGCTGAGCGATACAGCAGTTTTCCTTTCTTTCTTCTAATACCAACTCTACGTGAAATTGTGTGTAAGGCTGTGCTTAAAGTTGTGACCGTGTTAAACTTGTGACTTGGCTTCAAGCACCTCAGGGTGCATCCTCCATCATGCTTTTGTTTCCACAGGTGACGTGCTTGTTGTGCCAATCAAGTTGCACAAATGCCCCTTCTGCCCCTACACAGCCAAGCAGAAAGGAATCCTGAAGCGGCACATCCGTTCGCACACGGGCGAGAGACCGTATCCCTGTGAGATCTGCGGCAAGCGCTTT
Organism: Iguana delicatissima; assembly: GCA_948472985.1. Taxonomy (NCBI): domain Eukaryota; kingdom Metazoa; phylum Chordata; class Lepidosauria; order Squamata; family Iguanidae; genus Iguana; species Iguana delicatissima. Next base: position 66,014 of record CAOKZL010001008.1, on the reverse strand, counting down.
ACGCGGCAGGAGCACCTCCGGAGCCATGCTTTGAGTGTAAGGCCGAGGAAGGTTAACTAGAAGGTTGGGCAGCGGGCTGGCCTCTGTGCCTATTGTCAGCTTGATCGGTGTAGGCCTGAGTAGTCCCTGATTAAAAAAAATAAACAAACAGAGAAGCTTGGTGGGGAGGTTTTTATAAACGGGAGGAGCAAGAGGAACTGCCCCTGTGTGATGTCCAGGATAGCTTCATGTTCAGAGAACAGACTTGGAAGGTTTCAAAAGCTGCAGCTTCACACCTTGGCGATTGCCAAGACTAAAGAACTATACCTTACAAGCTATAACATTTCAAATTAGCATGCTCTGGCATTCTGTTTGACAGGTAATTAAAACATCTCTTTTCCCAGACTCTCATTCAACTGTGTGACCTTGCATCTTTGTCATCTTTATCAGGGATTGTTAAAATAACATTCCCTCATTTCCCAGCGCACTCTTTCTCACCCGATCCCATCATTCCCTTATAACACAAAAACGTCCCTTTTCAAACATGGCGGGGAAAGCAAAGCTGACCTGACACCCCGCCTCCGTGTTGTTGGTATGTTCCAGACAACTTCTGTGGGCACCCATGTGTGGAGGGCCACAGGGCCGACCCTGTTTAGGGCCACCAGCTTCCAGGGATGGTCCACTCACCTGCCTGCTCTGTTCCATCTTTCAGGTCCATCGGTCAAACAAGCCAATCATCTGCAAAGGTTGCAGGAGGACGTTTACAAGCAGCCTGTCACAAGGCTTGCGACGTTTCGGTCTCTGCGACAGCTGCACTTGTGTCACAACCACCCACGAGGATTCCATGCCCATTAACCTCAGCCTGATGGAACCTTCTTCGGAAGGTCAGGAGAAGGGCGATCCAGACAACGACTGGCCCATCTACGTGGAGTCTGGGGACGAAAATGACCCCGCCGAAGATGAAGATGCGGACCCGGATCCTGACGATAAGCAGGATCTGCACCGAGAAGTACTTATGTAGTAGCAGAAGCAGGGTGGGGTAATGTAAATCGTTCTTTTCCTGTGACTGATTCGGTTGTCTTACTGCTGGACACTGCATAGTTATCGAGATCGTAAAATGTTTTTTCTTTACGAATAATATCAAAATTCAGTTTTTCCTAGGACATATAGGAACAGCTGGGCTCGCAAAATTCAGAAGTGTCTTTTTAACTTTTTTTTAGTGCTGCGCACTGTACCTTTCAAAGGAATTTTGTGTCCAGGGTGAACAGAAGCTCCATTCCTAGCAGTTTCCTGCTTGCCTTGGGATATGGGCAAGACTCTGTGTCTTTGCAGTGAGTGATCTTCCACTTTCCACTCAGTGTAGCTTCCCTTCCCCTCTTGCTGCCTCTCTCTGTTGTCCTTCTCCCTCACTTCCCAGGTGATTCCGCTTTCTGTTTGGAAGAAATTTGGATCAAACTCCTCCAGAACTTTGGTCTCTTCTTCTTCTTCCTGGTTTAGCCTAACCGTGGAAACTTAGAATGGGGCTAGGTCAGTGCGAAGGAAGCTAAAGTTTCACTATCAGAGGTTGTGTGTCCCATAAGAAATAATTGCATACTCATAACAGTGACAAATGGCTCCAAGGTTCAGATATTTTTCAATGCAACCTTTATTTAAAAGTCTAAAAAGGTAGCCCTTCTGGCCAGCCTCCAGAACCATGTTTGCAATCCTGTTCAATATTTACAAGATCATAAGCTGGACTTATGATCTCATAACTTTTGGGATTCATGTTTGTGGTTGTTAATGATAGAACGTGGCCCCAAAACATTACCTCCTAAGCGGATTGGTGTGCTGGGGAATGACATCTTTAGCCTTCTGGTGTGTTAAGACAAGCAGTTGGGGCAGGTCCCTGAGGGGTTTTCCCAGCTGCCTGTTTTAAGGTGCCCCGAGGCGGGAAGAGCTCTGTTGTCCTCATTTCTCAGTGTCCTGATTTTCAGCACCTTGGAAGCTTTCATTTGGGGTGCTTCTGGCTTAGGGGACAGGTTTTTGTTGGGTAGCCTAGGCAGAAGGAGCTATGTCAACAGAGTTTCTTTGCTATAGTGATGTCTGATGATGCAAGTTCTCGGTGCTTATAAGGAGCGTCTCCAGTCTAGAGGCAGATCTACTGTTATGCCAGAAATCTGCCAGTTATCTGGGGAGCTTGAGTCCACTGTGTATTTCGCTGTTTTTTTTTTTAGCACTTGAGCCAGGAGTGACTTGCGGAACAAGGTGCTCATATACTACAACTCAACTGATTTTGAAGTCTTCTGGGATGGGACCAGGGTTACTGAATTACTGAACTTGTTGAGAATTAGTTCTGTGGTACCCACCCTTATGCCTGTTGAACGTTTATTTAAGCGGTTACAAAAGTTGTGCTTCTCATTGTGTAGGCCATTTTGAAAAAGAGAAACCAAACCAAACCTGCCTTTCTTGAATAGATTCTCCAAACCTCACCTGCTTGTATCTCTGAGCACCGGGAGAGCAGGCACGGCAGCAGGAGGAAGTCCCTCACAATGAGGGGAAATGAGAGAAGGATGAATATAAAATCCTGCAGAGGATCTCATGAAACATTACAGAGTAGTCAGTTGTTAAGAGTCATGAGAACTTCAGCATGTAACACTCCTCCTTGAGAGAGAGAAAAAGAAAAATGACAAGGTTTCTAGGAATGCCAAAGTTCTGGCCATTGTCGTGGCACAAAGCATCTCCGTTCAGTTGTTACAAAAACTGAATTAGCAGATTAGCCACGCCTGTTTAGCTTTATATGGCATCTCCAGTCTGCCCCCAGTTCCGTGTTAAGGATCATGTTGCTGTCCAGTAGCCCCGCTTTCCTCCAGTGTACATCCTTGCCACTCGTACAATCAGATGGTAGTATGTGTTGATAACGACAGTTTTCGATTTGTACTGTTTTATAATCTTGAGTCCTGTTCCATGTTAGAAGTTTCGCCTTGGGCTTCATCTGCTTCTTGTTAATGACATGAAAAAGAAGAGTGGGAGGTTACTCAGTTTTCTTTCCTACTGCTGATTTCGATAGGCTATTAGATTGGCAATTGGGAGCCAGCCAGTGATTTGAGTGTTGGACTAGGAATCTGGGAGACCAGGGTTTGAATTCCCCACTTGGCTGCGGAAAGCTGCTGAGTGACTTTGGGCAAATTCCACTCTCTCAGCCTCAGAAGAGGGCAATGGCAAACCCACTCTAAAGGAATTTTGCTCCCTCTTACACCCCCTGTGATCGGACACCTCCATAAACAGGAAATGACTTGAAGATGCACAACAATAATTAGATTGACTCGGAAACATTCCTGAAGACAGCACTCATTAAAATACCAAAAAAAGCAATTTGGTAGAAGTCAAAGTACAAAACTTCACACATAGGACACAATTTTTATGTCCCAAGATTGCACAGGATACAAACAGAAGCAATAATCAAAAATCATAATTATGTAGCAAAAAAAGTGAGATTTACAATCAGCTCTCCACCTTTTTTCTTAAGAGAATCTAGGCTCTTCAGTGGTAAATCCTGAGGCTGGTTTTGTGAGATGTCATAACAGATTTGTACAATTATTGGGAGAACATGGTATTGGTATGTAGGGTGTTAGGGTTTTTTTGTAGGGGAAGATGTCTCCAGGAATTGGGTCACTTATACAAATCTGAAAGGGTCCAGCCTGGAAAGGAAGGAGGGAAGAGCGAAGGAGAGAGAGAGAGAGCGCTTTCCAAAGGGCTGGGTGTACAACCTCGCAAGCTGGGTTTACGTGAGTTCACACTGAGGTGAGGCTCCTAGATGAAAACAAATTCTTGCATTTTTTGGGAACTGAAATGCCCACTGACCAGCAAGGGTAGGGCTGCTACTAGCGATCACAACCAATTAGCCTCGAGCCTTTTGGATTCTGTCCTGTTTCTGACTGTCTTGCCACTGTCTCACGAGTACTTTGTTGTTGCAGTGCTCACTGGGGATGACGCTGGTTTGTGTGCTAAAAGTAATCTTCGTAGAGTCTTAACTCTTATTTCACAGAATAGGTAGCAGTAGGCAGAGGCGTATTAACAAAAGTAGGGGGAGACGCCATGGTTTTGTATATTTGATAAGTGGGATATGTTAGACTGCTTCATTTGGTCTTAGAGATTTTCTTGTGTATCTTTGTGAGTAGAGAATGAATCTCTTACATTTATATGTCATGCGGGTGGGTGTAGGGGAGCGGTTCCAATCTCATTCCTGTCCTGAAACTGCCAAAACTAAGTTAATTGCGGTTTTCTTGATCTTCTGTCTTGATGGTCACTTTTGTTCCCAGTGGATCCTGTCATCCTGTGTTTAATTGTGAAATGGATGCACTTTACTTGCTCGTCTGTGGCAGCAGTTCTTGTAAAGCAGTCGGCTGTGATTCTCGCTCCCTTCCACGACATTTCCTTGGAACCCGCCATGGTGAATGTCTGAACGAAAGTTAAGGAAAGTGACACTACGGCTCCAGGAAATATTTGTGTGGGTGCTTAAAAGAAAATGGAAGCAAGCTAATTTCTAATATGCTTGACGTCTGGACATTTTCTGATAGGTAGGAAGCAACTTGAGTGTGGCATAGCCCATTTTGGAGAAGGAAAGCTGCTAATTTTTTTTACAGGTGATATTTCTTCATTTAAAAGAGCAGCTAGGGTATTAACAGCCTGCCGTGCTACTTTGCAGAAAGCTTGCTTCCTTGTAATCTTCATTCCTAAACAATACTTACCTGGAATCCAGTATTTTGGAAGACAAATTCCAAGTGTGTTTGGATTCGTAGCCATGGCCTTTTTTAAATTTTATTTCTTGCACTGAACATTGATTTTACAGTTGGAGTCTTCTAAGCCTGATTTTGACAAGTGAAATGTTTTGGTTGGTTTCCTGTAAGAATATAAAATTTCAATGTATATTACATACTGATTTTTAGGGAGATTCTTCCTTGATTTCTTACATTTTAATCCACTCCTTGTAGCTAAAAAGAAGGGAGAAAAGAAACCTATTGTGAGGAAACAGTTATATTTGCTACCTTTGGGAATGCTACTTTCTTCATTTGTATGGGACTGAATCCCCATGTCAGTGTAACAGCTGCATCCATTTTTGGGGTCACCCTGGTTGAAGCCAATGGATCTAAAACAACAATGAGCTGTGCTTTGATAGTAAGAATGCGTTTAGCTCAAATTTGGTGCTGGCTCTAAGCCCCAAGCATGCTGAATGCCATCTGTATGCAAGGCATAACTTTGTGAGTAAAAATGACCTATTTCTTTGGTCTTTCTGAACATATTAATATTTAGGGTATGAAGCATTGCTGTCCCCTGGTATCTCAAAAGCACGGACTTTTGTCCTTGATACGTACGTGGTTAGATAAGTACGTGGTTAGGGTGCAATCTAGGAAAAGAGGTCCAGATTAGAAGTGGATAGACTCAACCAAGGAAGCCAAAACCCTGAGTCTGCAAGACCTGAGCAGGGCTGTTGATGTCTGAATCCCCTGGGGGTCTCTCATTTGTAGTCTTCCCATAAATTGAAGCTGATTTAATGGCAATTAACATGCGTGCAGTCAGGCCTAAATACCCTAAACCAGAGCTTTCCAAACTTTTCATGTTGGTGACACACTTTTTAGACATGCATCATTTTGCGGCAAAGTAATTCAGTTTTACTAGCAAACCGGAGGTCAAACTAACCCCTTGTAAGAGATACAGACACATACATAAATTGTAATAACAAAATGTATGGGGACACAACATATCTCATGAAAACCTGTCTTATGTTTTTAAAAATATATGACTTATAAATAATAATACATTTTCAAGATCGTAGGTGACGCACCTACACACTTCAGGCGACTCACTAACCTATCAGGGCACACTTGTTTGGAAGGCCCTGCCCTAAACACTCCAGAACCTGTCTGATCTTGGAAGCTAAGTAGGAGCAGCCCTGGTTAGTACTTGGATTGGAGACCACCAACAAATACCAGCTGCTGTAGGCTTTATGTCTGAGGAGGGAACTAGGAAAACCACCTCTGAGTATTCCTTCCTTAAGAAAACCCTATGGAATTAATGGGGTTGCCATGAATTAGTAGGCAACTTGAAGGTACATGCACACACAATCACAAAAGTAACAGGAGGAGGATATTATGGTATGATGAAGTAGTCAAGATCTTGAGATACTCAAAGCCTGGGCATATTCTGAGGGGAAGTCGTGCCAAAGTGCTGTCGCCTCCTGGTTTAAATTCCAGCGTTCCCCTCCCAATGTTGGGCTATAGCAAGGCCGAAGGAAATAAACCAAAGCCGAGAATCTGCAAAGACCACCGCTCCCGCAGCCACCGTTTTGATCCTACCCCAAGGGCCAGGGAGCAAATACGAAGTGCTTTTGTAATCTTGTTTCTACAGTGGTGCATTATGGAGTCTTGTATGTTTAAGCTGTATATGTACCATACATGTTTATATGGTTGTAGTCTACTTTTATAGCTGAAAATGTAAAAACAAAAAAAAAAGGCAAATGAAATACCAAGATAATAGTGAAATGAGAGTGTGATGTTATGAAAAAAAAATAAAGAGCTATAAAGATAACTTGAATAGAAATATGTGCACATTAGACTGTCCCCCTCCCCAAAAAATGCTGACAGAACACCCATGTGGCTTTCTCTCTCTCTCTCTCTACACCCCCCCGACATGAGCTGGATGACGGGCTTTGTTCTAGAACCCCAGTGGTTTAGTGGTTTCTGCTGGAATATGACTGGGGAAGCCCAGATTAAAATTCATAGCCTCCCATGATGAATTTCTCCAGGTGGCAATGGGTCAGTTACTAACTTCTAACCTAACCTCCCTCGCAGGGTTTTGCATTTGTGTAAAGACAGAATAGACGCGGTGGTTCTCAACCTGTGGGTCCCCAGATGTTTGTGGACTTCAGCTCCCAGAAGCCCCAGCCACTATGGTCAATGCTCAGGGCTTCTGGGAGCTGAAGTCCAAAAACGTCTGGAGACCCACAGGTTGAGAACCACTGGAATAGAGGGAGCTGGGATGTAGCTTAGAATTAGGATGTTGGCCTCCAGTAAGAATCCTGCCCCAGTGAAATTTCCTTCAGTCTCTGTATTGCAGAAGTTGAAAATGTGCATTTAGGCCTGATGTAGAAATACTGTTTAGGCCTCCAAAGCGAAGGGGCAGGCAGTGTGACCAGGGAATGCAACCCACCAAATAGAAGCATTCTAGATATTAAAGATTTTCAATTACCTTACTCTCTGAAATGCTAGATATTTGGGTATCAAAGGGACACTTCCTTTCAAGGGCAGAATTCTTACGGGTGGGACTGTGTCCTAATTTTGCCTGCCTCCTCCCCCCTCCCCCCTCATTGCTGCACCCACATAACACAGCCTTCAGTTCCGTGGGCGGGGGAGGCATATTAATCTGGAGATCTGCCTGTGGAAGTGTCCTTCCATGCACCTAGAAGATGGCAGTGCCCTTGCAGAGTGCTCTGCCAGCTTGCGGTGATGACTTTTAGTGGACGTAGAGATGTGCAGCCTTGTGTGGTGGTGGTGGTGGTGGGGAGATCAGTTGTTATTTATGCACAGCCGCTTCACCATAATTGCATTTGGACTTTAAGCCATCGCTATATAATCGGGACTGCGAAGCTGCTTGGGGTGTATCTACACTGCACAGTGATTTTAGTTTCATACTACTTTAACTGTTTTGTCTGTATCCTGGGATGTATCCTTTGGAGAGAGGCTCAGAACAAATCCTCCAGCTGTCCCAATTTGACAGGACGTGTCAGCTAACCTTCTTGTAGTTCCACCTCTTCATCTGCTTCTAAAATACCCAGTCCCTCTTTTCTTCCTCCCACTTTCCCTCTTTGCGTTCAGCTTTGGTTGCTGCAAAATGAGTTCAAAGTGCAAGAGCAGTTTGCACTCCAGCCCCTGGGTGTGTCACACACTCTCAGCCCCAGAAAAAAACCTGTGGTAGGTTTGCGCTGAGTTAGAAAGGACTTGAAGGCACTCAACAACAAACTCAGTGGAGCAAGAAAGGATGAGGAAGGATCAGGATCTTCCCCTTCCCAGGAGGCTCAGGCAAAAGCCAGCTGCTGCAGCCTCTCCTAGCATTTGTGTTCTTCCTCATTAAAAATTTTTGCCATCTTGGCCACGCTCTTAATGCCGCCTGGCTCCACCTGCCCTGGTTTTCATCTGTGAAATGTTGAAGAGGGTATGGTACTCTTCAAGCACGTTATTTTCTCTCTGAAGGAAAAGCCCTTCCTGGAAAACACGCTTTCTCCTAATAGGGGTGTTCATTTTGTAATACAAGATGTTACCCTGGACTCAAAGGGTTCATCCTAATAGGCACACGAGTTTTTATCGCTACGAAGTTTGGTACTCCAGGCAACCGGCTGCAGGGGCCTCCAATTCCACTGGTCCAGGACCAGCAATAAGGTCGGGCTGCTTAAGAAGGGATGGAAGCTCTGGAAGCACCGTTTGCAGGGCAGGAGGAGCAAAATGCACTGGGTGACCAAAGAAGGTTTCGGGAACTGGGGGCCGGGGGCAGCCCTTTGGAGGTGGTTTGGTGCACCCGCCCTTTCTCACCAGCCCCGAGGCTGGCTCCTCGGGATTTCCAGTCTGGGGCACTGCAAGGCTTGCCCCCCCCCTTAGGTGAACCGCCGGATCCCGATCTGGAAGAAAGAGCTCCGACGACCCGCGGGAGTGGCCGATTCCCCTGCGAAAAGCTCCCGCGTCGAGGTCCGGGGGAAGGCAGGGCAGAGCAGAGCCGAGCCGGGGGCGAGCTCCAAGGGAGAGGACGTGGGCGCGAGCCCTTGGGGGCCGGGCCGGGCCGGGCCGGGCCGGGCCGGGCCGGGCGGGAATCCGCTCCGTCCGTCCGTCGGAAGAGGCGCAGGGCCGAGGCGAGCGTCCTTTCCTTGGGGCCAGAGAAGGGGAGGAATCCTCTCCGGGGCTCCGGGGCGGGCGCAGAGGAAGCCAGCTCCGGGTCGCCGGCGGGGATGCGCCAGAGCAGCGGGGCGGCGAGGCTGGAAGGCGCGCGGAGCCCGCCGGGGGGCGAGGGGGGGGGGCGGGGAGGGAAAGGAGGCGGGAGGCGGGGAGGGGCCCGTGGGGCGCCCGGCGGGTCCCCGCTCGCCGCCGAGGCTGCCGCTGCCGCTGCTGCTGCCGCCGCCAGGAGGGGCGGGCGCGGCCAGCGGAGGGCGAGGGGGGCCGGAGGGCGGGCGGGGTGCTTGCCGGGCTCCCGCCGCGCCGGCTGCGTTGCCCCTTTAATTGTCCCCCGGCCCCCGGGCGTCTCTCGCTCGCTCGCTCGCTCGCTCGCTCCGGCGCCCACGTCAGCAGCGGCGGCGGCGGCGGCGGCGGCTACCTTTTGTTTCGCGCCCGGCCGGGCTCTTCCCTGCGTCGGGGCGGCCGAGCCCCGGCCACCACGCGGCGCCCCCGCCCGCCCGCCCGCCCCTGGGGAGCCCCGCCGCCGCCTCCCCGGCTCTGGCCCCGCCGCCCGCACGCCCGCCGAGCGGTAAGTCAGCCCCGCCGTCGCCCCGGCGGCGCCAGCAGGCCAGGAGCGGGGCCCTCGGGGCGGGCGGAGGGGGCCGGCGGCGCCCGATCGGGGCAGCGCCCGGCCAGCTCCCGCGGGCAGGAGGCGCCATTGCCGCCGCCGCCGCCGCCGCCCCGGGCCCCGATCGCAACAAAGGGCTGCCGGGGGGCCGGGGGGCGGGGGCCCCGGCCACGCGGGCAGCGGCCACGGCAGAGGCGCCCGGGGCTGCGCGGGAGGGGGCGCCGGGGGGCCCGGCTGGCCGGCGGCGGGGCTGCCGGGCGTGCCGCATCCCGCCTCTCCCCCGCGGGGCCTCTGCGGGAAGAGGCGCGGGGCCCGGGGAGGGATGCCCGGCCGGGGGCGCCCCCGGCACCCCTCCCCGCCCCGGCGCCCGGCGCCCTCGGGGGCGCCCAGCCCGGTCCCCGGTGGCTTCGCGGGCGCCCCTCCAGCGCCGTCGGGCGTTCCTCCCGCCGCCGCCGGCCGAGCCTCCAGTTCGGAGCGGGCGGCCGGGCGAGTGACGGCGCCCTCTGCCAATGCGCGCCCGGGCCGGGCCGGGCCGGGCGGGGGGAGGGAGGGGAGGACGGGCGCCGCCGCCGCCGCCGCCGGCTGGCTCAGGGCTGCCTGGGTTGCGGCTGCTGGGGCTGGGCGGGCGGGCGGGCGGGCGGGCGCCCGGGGCAACTTGGGCGCCGCCGCCGCCGCCGCCGAGGCGGTCCGCGGGAGCGCGCCGGAGGAGGGGAGGGGGCTGGGCGCGCGCCCGGGCGTCGTGGAGGGAAGCGGCGCCTCCGCCCTGCCCAGCTGGCGGCCTCGGGGCTCGTCGGGGGCGCACAGGGTCGCCTTAGGCAAGGAGGAGCCGGAGGAGGTTTTGGCAGACCTTTCTTCCGAACGCTGACCGACAGCATCAGGTCTTAATTGGCGGCCTCCCATCCCAAGAGCTAACCAGGGCTGTCCCTGCTTAGCCCCCAAGATCGGAAGGGACCTGGTGCCCTTGGGGTGTTTAGGCACCACCGACCTTCCCCTCCTCCTGTTTCCCAGGCCGCTCAGAAAGAGAGGGACTGAGACTTTTTTGCCGTTGATACCAAACTGGCACCTATTGGGGGGGGTATACACGTGTGCCTCCACACCACCCCTTGACTTGTGGCAACCCCATGGGTTTCATGGGCTTTTCTTCAGCAAGGGATGCGTAGAGGTGGTTTTGCCAGTTCCTCCCTCTGAAATAAAGCCTACAGCAGCTGAGATTCCTTGGCAGTCCAACCAGGGCTGACCCTGTTCAGTTACCCAGATCAAATGGGATCTGGCGCCTTTAGGGTCTTTTGGCCCCATGCCCCGTTGGAAAGATAGTTACCATCTCGGGCGAGGTGTAGGGTTTGTGGCTCTCTGCCCCTCTAGAACTGGGACAGCTGAACCAGCTGGAAACCAGAGTGTACAAAAGGCCAGAAGGTCCAGAGGGGTGAACCAGGTATGCCAAGTGACCTTGCGCCAGGAACTGGTGCTTCGCTTAAGCCACCTCACCGGGTTGTTGTAAAGATAAGATGAGTGATGAGCACAAGTCCCCACTGCTTGGAGGTCTGCTGAGGAAAGCTGGGATGCCAATGCAGTATATAAATAAATTCTGGTGGCCAGTTCTGCAAGAATGAGTACAGGACTTGTTTTGTCAATCACTGATTAAATATATGGCGTGAACTGATTATCAGGTTCTGGCCAACTGTTAGACCAAGGAAGTGCCAAATCCCAGGAAGGTGTGAAGTTGATACAACTAAACAGCACCATGTGTGCACTGACGTGCAATGTCTGCTTGGATGTACGCATTAGCAGCTTTCACAATTTATGGCCATTTCCACATTAGACTCAAGGGCCCCTCCCTAAACTGCAAACCCCAGGATTCCATAGGATGTTGAAAGCAGAGTAATAGCACTATAACAGTCTAGTGCGGAAATGCCCTTCATCTTTAGAATCTTTAGGATCCTAGGGGGGCCTCAAGGGCCCCTCCCTAAACTGCAAACCCCAGGATTCCATAGGATGTTGAAAGCAGAGTAATAGCACTATAACAGTCTAGTGCGGAAATGCCCTTCATCTTTAGAAGAAAGGCCATATCTGAGTGGTAGAAAACCTGCTGTGGCTGCAGGAAGTCCCAGAGCTGGGCGAGACGTCCCTCTGAAACTCTGGAGAGCTGCTGGCAATCAGCATGGAGCAGAAGGGCGCAGTGGTCTGACTCCAGGTAGGGGCAGCTGCCTGGGTTCACCTGCCTTCGGCATCAGATCCAGCTTGGCTGCTGCTTTTCTGAAAACACAATAGCAATTGCAACCTGCTCTTCCCAGCCAGCGTGCCATCTCCCTTTGTACCGCTGCCTCAAAATGTCCCAGCTGCTGTTCTTGTGTCTTGTATCTGGAAGTTGTATGTGGGAAATAGAGATTGTTTGTTCTCTTTTGTAGAGGAACACAGCCAAGGTTGAGAATGGAGATTTCTTCTCACCAGTTCCACCTCCTGCAGCAGTTGAATGAGCAGCGCAGGCAAGACTTATTCTGTGACTGCAGCATCTTGGTGGAAGGGAAGGTCTTCAAAGCCCATCGGAATGTGCTGTTTGCCAGCAGCGGCTACTTCAAAATGCTCCTTTCTCAGTCCTCGAAAGAGACCAGCCAGCCAACCACGGCTACCTTCCAGGCGTTTTCTCCCGAAACGTTTTCTGTGATTCTGGATTTTGTGTATTCGGGCAAACTCTCTCTCACGGGGCAGAATGTCATCGAGGTCATGTCAGCTGCCAGCTATCTGCAGATGACGGATGTCATTAGTGTTTGTAAGACATTCATTAAATCCTCCCTGGACATCAGCGAGAAGGAAAAAGATCGCTATTTCAGCCTTTCGGACAAGGAAGTGAACTCAAATGGCGTGGAACGTTTGTACTTGTACGGCAGTGGGTGGAGAGCGGAGAGCAGTCCCCCCATTCCCACTTAAGCCCAGATCAAGGGACATGTATCGTGAGTGGAAATTCTTGGACCAATTTCAGTTATTACCCAGCCTCTCAAAGAAATGCTCAGCCGCTCTCCAAGCATGACCAAAGGCAAGATCCCTTAAAGAAAAGCAGCAGGCATTCAGGACTGCCTCAGCCCCCAGATGTCCCCCACTATAAATCAAGCAAACTTGAAGACAGAGCTTTGGAGCCAACGAGCCACGCTTCTCCATCGGAAGAGGATGTCCAAATTGATTCGGAGGGAGATTCGGGCCCTGCGGGCTACCCGTATGGTCAGGGATCTGATGCCGTCCCAAGAGGTTTGGCTGTCTCGCAGCAGGAACTTGATTCTCCGCATTCCGCTAGCAAGTCGAAATCTTCCAAGCTGGACGAACAGTATAATAGCATGCCCTCAGTGCTAGGCATCATGGGGAACTGGGCCGATGGTAAGGGCACTTGTCCCGTGTATTTTTCTGTTGTGCCAAATTTGATTTTTCTACTGTTTCACAGTGACTACCGATTGTTGGCAGTAAACTATTAAAGAAGGGCCTTTCTGCACTACACTGTTACAGTGCCATTATTCCACTTTCAACTTCCTGTGGAATTCTGGGCTTTGTAGTTTACGGAGGCCAAACAGTTATTTGGCTGAGAATTCTGAATGCCCCTCTCTTAACTGCCAACCCCAGGATTCCATAGGATGTTGAAAGTGGAATAATAGCACTAGAACAGTGTAGTGCAGAAAGGCCCAAAGACTTAAAAATAATTTTTCATACAAGAAAGATTTGGGTAGGTAAGGAAGAAGTTTAAGCTCAAAAATGGCCCCAAGTTGTTCTCAGTATTTACATTTTTGGCAGAGAAGTATTTATTTAGAAGTTTCTTTTCTTTTCTTTCTCCCTGTTTCTTTCTCTCCAACCTAGGAAACTTTTGTAAGATACAGTGTTTTACCCTTCTCCAAGAAAAAAAGGAAGAGCTAAACGCCTGAAACATTTTGAAACCCTGTGCTAGGTAAAACTGGATCTCGAATACGCCCCCTTTTTTTTAACTTCTGGGCTTCTGATGCCACCCAGTGGTGGCCCAAGACAGTTTGCTGCTTAAAGTGGGTCCAAAGTGGTGCCCCACCCTGCTGCCATAAAGAATGTCTGTAAAAGTTTTCCTGCAGCATTTGAGACCTCAGTTCCTGCTTTCAATGATTTCCCGCTTGTGATGTCTCCCTGAACCAGGTTGCTGAATGGCTTGACAAGAAGGGGACTGCCAAGGTGCCACGGCTCTTTGGTGATGCCCTGGCTGCTTCTCAGGTTTTGTGTTGCATAAGATAATATATATTTATAATAGCTACGCACTATACACTTAATTTAAATCACAGATATTGGAATATATTATGAATTATTTTCTATCATCAGGAAATAAGTACTGGTGAAAACAGTTGAAAGTGAATACATACAAATTGTCTTGGATAAAGTGCTTCAGCAGAACGAGAGCTTTCTCAACCAGTTGCCTTCCAAACATGTTGGATTACAACTCTCATTGTTCCCAGACAACATAGACAGTGGCCATGCTAGCCTGGGGACCGTGGGAGTTGCAGTCAAATACACCTGGAGGGCACCAGGTTGGAGAAAGCTAACTTGCAAAACTTCTTGTTGAAGGCAGAAACAATCTTCCCTGCCTTTTCTCTCTCCTGTCTTAAGGAAGAAGCTATGAGAAGGCCTTGTTTTGGTGCCTGAAGGGCTTTTGTTTTCATTTTGCCTCTTCCAGAGCTCAGCACAAGATCACTAGTATGTGACAGAAGCTTGGGGAAGGCTTTCAAAAGGCTCGCTGGGTCATTCAGACATGGTTTCCTGCATTTATCATTCCACATACCAAATTGCATTTCCTGAAACAGCCTCCTTCTCTTTTGCCACATGGCACAGTGGGTTGTGACAGGGTGGAGTTATACCTCCATGAGAAAGTGGGCAGATTCTTGAAACGTCTGCAGTGAGATTCTTTGTCTTCTGTGACTGCACTGTTTGAGAGTTGGATGTAGCGTTGGATGCATAATTCAGCATCTTGATAATCTCACTGGCCATAAATAGCATGCTGAAGTCTGTATGGTTGTGGATGTAATTGAAAATGTGTGGCCTTCCGGTGGGGCTGTCTCTTGGGTTTCCTGCATTTGGGGCCGAGTGAGACTTTAGTGTCCTGGAGACTTCATTCCTCATAATTCATCACAGGACAACTGGTTGGAATAACCACATGCTGGTTTCATTAATCAGCATAATTTATACTCATTGCAGGGTTGATTATCTGAGCAGGCACGCATACACAGTGTTTATAGCCTTGAAAAACCAACTGTATTTACGTTGATTAAAAACAGAACAGTGCTGGGCATGTTACGGGTTTCTGTAGGATTTGAAAAGGGTTGCATTTTCACTTGCAGATGACTTGCCTAGGATGAGATTCAAGTGCCCGTTCTGCACTCACGTGGTGAAACGGAAAGCAGACCTGAAGCGCCACCTCCGCTGCCACACGGGAGAACGGCCGTATCCATGTGAGGCGTGTGGAAAGAGATTCAGCCGGCTGGATCACCTGAGCAGCCATTTCCGAACGGTGCACATTTTAACACAAGCATGTTCTCGCTTAAGACGGTCCAGTCCGGATGACCACTCGGGATGTACAGATGTGTGCTGCTTGGCAGTAGTCTTTTCTCGCAGAATTGACTTTTATCTTGGCAGCAAGCTTATCTGTGTTCCAGTTTCCCAAGAAAGCCCATTCCTCATACACTTAAAATGTTCACCCGGAGGATGAGACACGAAAGCAAATAAAGGATGATAAAATATGGGAACAATCCAGCCTCACACTGAAATTTCTGACTGTTAAGAGAGTTAGCCACATGCTCAGATATTTCCCAAATAATGGGATTCAGGAGAATGTCTTGCACTGGTTAAGTGTGGCTGTATTGTACCTCATGTTACTTCCACACTGCTCCATCCTGAGGATTAAAATTGTCCTAAAATTGTATAGAGTTCACAGTTAGTTCTTTCCCCCTGACATTGATTGTTAGGAGTTATGGAGATAATTTCTTTTGGGACCTTGAATTAAGAGACGCTGTCACACTGTAAAACAGCCAGGCTAGTGTAAAATAGTTGCATGAGTGGTTCTCCTTCCTCAGAAGGAGCAATTACTAGCCCAGCCACTCGTTCGCACAAGTGCACGCACAGCCTTCTTCCTGTTGCTTTTGTCTTGATGGGGGCGCTATTTGAATAAGCTCAAGGCCTTGGTGTGCACTGTGATGTCGGTTGTACAACTTGAGATCCATGACAACTACACTGGCGTATATTTATGCTACATTGAACAAATAAGATCTTGCCCTAAATGTCCAACATTCTGATTGCATCTTTTCACTTTTACTAACTTGGATAGAAGCTAAAGGGCTTTTAAAAAGGATGTGGGTTATAATTCTGCAGTGGCTTAGCACAGCTTTTTCACTCTAATGGTGCATTTCTCATATAAGCAGCTAATCTAAACTATTTATGAACTAATACATAGCAATATTTTCAGATATTGGAGTCATTAGATGTAGTGCACGGGTGCAAATGCTTCGCCTATTGAATAATTGAGGGCAGTGTAACATACACTGCCATCATGTGCTTCCATATAGTACCAAATATACATTGTACATGAACTAATACATAACAGTCATTATCAAATAGTGGCGCACGTACGATAGTACATGCTGTGCATATGACAATAACAACAGAAAGGAAATTTATTTTGGCATAAACTTTTTGTAGTGTAAGAATTCACATATCATGGGTTTGTAGCCCACTAAAATTTATGGCAAAATAAATTAAGTTCCACAGATTTGTTGTTGTTGCTTTTGCTGTAGCAGACCAACGTGCTGCTCTTGAAATCGTGTAAGCTACAAGTAATGTTCTGTTTTTTTCTCACAGAGATGAGCTGGTTTCCATTCTTTGCACCTTAACCATTAAGCTACCTAATAAAGTTAGCTTGCTGAGATTTATGATGTAATTTATTTGTTTGATTCTTTCATGAAGGCACTGAATTGCCCTGGATAATTTTCTTTGTGTGTTAAGTGTCTCACAGCATGCAGGTATGAAGAGATAGTGCATGACAGATCATACAGTTATCACAGAGTAGACATACTTTCAATGCTGGTACTGTATGCAGACACACCTAGCTGTTGATGACCTGTGTCTGGCACTAAGACTGGATAAACATCCCTGCTACCTGGCTGCCCATTAACTGCATGCTTGCTTTGGGCTGGAAAAATTGCATGCTTCTCTAATGTTCTGTGCATGTAGAGGACGTGATGCTGCTGTGCACATATGTATTACATCCAAAATTTCTGAATCTTTTGTATGTTGCTTTCTAAATTACAAAACTGTGTTCATATCTTTTTGTGTATGTGTGTGTGCATGTGTCACCATATATTACACTATGATGGAATGCTCAGTTTCCTGTGACTGTACACATAGGTATATTATCATGTGTTGCAAGGTCTGAAAATCATGACTATGTATTAGTGATTGCTGTAAATTTGGTACTTCTCTGGAAAAGAGCATCCTTCATCAGCTGTGCTGCTGCACTTACGTAGGTCAAGCAAATGTCCCTTGCACCAAAGTCTGTCCTGAATTGGTTCATAACAAAACAAACTTTTCTAAGACTGGCTGTCATAGTCCCAGGATAGTTTGTCTAAGGGACTTTTGAAATGAATCTGTAGTCCAAAGGTGTCTTGATTTATCAGTTTTCGAGCACCATAATGCCTGAAAATTCTCTTCATAAAATCAAGACAATCTATGAGTATAAAATAACTTGTCATGAATAATCTATTTGGTGAGGCATAGGCTCTAGTCAAATTCTAGCAAACTCATCTCAGGAATGGCAGGGTATTATTAGCTTGGAGTTTGAGGGTCACATTTGCAAATGTTATTTTGTAATAATAATATTACTACATAATATTCTTTCTTTTGATAGCTTCGAAGGTGGAAACAGAATGCCAGTATGTCTAATGTTCTGCCTTGGGCTTTCAATCTCAGTCGTCTTCTGGTGCGATTTAAAAGCATTTATATATGGCCAAGCCCAGTTTCTGAATTGCTTCCAACCTGTAGAAGAAAACTGAGTCTGAAAGGCCAAGGAAGAGTCAGGTTAGGAAAGCCCTAAGAGGTAAGAAAACACACTGAACGTTGCAGTGATTTTACTACTTACGGGTTATGGCAGCCTCCGCTTACAATATCCATACTGATGTGGGCACGGCTTACTTTATAATAGCTGTATTTTCACCTTAAAATGAAGATTGATTGCTTCCGTCAGAAATTGGTTTTGCTGTTTCTTTTCCCTTTCCATCCACCGTTAGTGATTTCCATTTCATTCTTCACAGATTCATCAAGCTTGCAAACCCATCTGCCGAAAATGCAAGCGCCACGTGACTGAGATGACCGGGCAGGTGGTCCAAGAAGGGACGAGGCGTTACAGACTTTGCAATGAATGTCTCTCTGAAGCTGGCATAGACAGCATCCGCATTGATTTGGACACTGAACCACCTCCGGAGTTCCCACTAGAAGAGGACAAAGATTCCAACTGGAATTACGGAGAAGACAACAGGTCCGACGTGGAAATTGTAGAGGATGGCTCTACCGATTTGGTGATCCAGCAAGTAGATGACAGTGATGACGAAACTGAAGAGAAAGATATAAAACCAAACATTAGGTAGTTATGAATGGACTGAATGTTAATAAAAATCTCCCCCTTTTTGTTGTCATTCCTTTGTCTTGACCATTGACTCCCAACCGGCCTGCAGTTAAACATACCATCTATTATATAGGCGTTGTATGACTTGGGCTTGCATGCATTTATGGACATACCCATTGTATGAATTTTGAATTTACTCAAGAGTATTGATATTTTGTTGCATCGGGAAGCATTCATCCTGAGATGGTGTCATGTATGAACAATTTATTTGCTGAACTACGACAGTGATAACTTTTGATAATATACAACGGATCTCTTCTCAATCATTTTTCCAGTGTTGAGGAGCACGTCAAAATAAAGTTAACAACTTCATTGTAAGTTACTCTATTACACCTTATGGATGTGTGGAAGTTTATTTTGAAAGGTGACAAGTTTTTAAAAGAATAGCGGTATTTAAATATACATGCTATCAAATGTACTGCAATCCTATAAATATCTTCTCAGAAGTAAGCCCCTTTGGGTTTTATTAACTTGTTCCAAGGCAAGAGACCCTATGAACAAGTAAAGATTGCAACATTAGCAGCTCTTCCAATTTGGGTTTCTGCAGCTCCCCATTCTTTGCAGATCAAAGAAAGGGCAAATGGACAGCAGTTTATAATTGTGTTTAAAAGCAGGCATAGGTTCATCTCTAAACAATATGTAATGGTATACAAATTACAACAATTGAAATTGAGAAATGAAGGTGTGTATGATACACAAGTGAATTTTGTGTCCCATCTCCAAGACATCTCATATTTACATGCCAATATTCCAAAATCTGATAAAATCCAAAATACGAATTCTTCTAGTCGCAAGCATTTCAGATAATGGGATGGGGTGGGTCAACCTATATTGGCCATGGTGGCAACCTTTCTCAATATAAGCCTTCCCACCCCCCGAGGATACCTCGCTTCCCCCAAAGGAGAGGATTCCCTCCTGCTGACACGCAGAGCGAAACGCAGTGCCCTGCAGTTAGTGGGCAATACAAGAAATGGCATGGAAGCCCAGTAAGAGTTCTTGCAGTTTAATGTTCTGATCCGGGTGAAGCTTGGAGCCTGTTCACCCTGTGGAATAATAGTGCTATGATACCATTTGAACTGCCATAGCAACACTGTGTTTATTAGTTTATTGAATTTGTACCCCGCCTTTCTCCAGGGAAGGGATCCAAGGCAGCTTACAAAAATTTAAAAGAAGATTAAATTAAAATCTTACTTTACAAAAGTTAAAAAAGGATTAAATAACAGTGTTACTAAAACACCTTGGTTAAAAGAGTTCAAAACACATTCAAAACATAACTGCTAATAAAAGATAATAAAGGTAATACCTTTATTTATCCAATAAATACAGCAACATTTTCTGCACAAGTCCAGAACATCACAATTCTCAACGTAGGACAGCCTCAGTTTAGTCCTTTTGGCTTCTGTGCTTAACATGCTCTTGGACCCATTTATTTGCACTTTTGGTGGTGTCTGCAGGAGTCTTCTTCAACACCACATTTCAAAATGAGTTGATTAGCTACCTGTCAGCTTTCTTCACTATCCAGCTTTCACAACTATAGAGGATATACAACGGCATGAATGATCCTGATTTTGGTATTCAATGACGTATCTTTAGACTTCAGGATTAAATGTAAGCCTTCATCTTCTTCTGATTTCTTTATTTTTACTTACGATTTTTGGACAAAGGATGGATACTTAGAATCCCCTGCCAGACCGCTCTACCGCCGCACAAATCCAGGATGCTGTACTCCTAAAATTCAGCCTACATATAACCAATTATTCTTGGCTGAGCCATTTTGCCTCAGGGCATGGGTCGTATTTATTATCCCACCAAAATGTGTGAACACTTAAGTCACATCTGATTCAAATTGCGGTAAAATATGTGGCAAAACAGCCTTCTTTATCCATGCCTTGAAATAAGCTTCCACTCTTGCTATTTTCTGATATTTCCCTTGGGATAAATCGTGATCTCTGTTTTTGCCTTCGGGGAAAATTTTGGAGTTAGCCTTTAAATATATTGACGTGCATGATGCACATTGACAGTCTATGCGTGTTAGCTTTCTCCCAAGAGTCGGGTAAAACTAAATCTCCGCATGGGAGACAGAGTACGTGTCTATTTAAAGATACACGTACCGTTCTTTTTCTCCACCAGGGCTAATGTTTTGGCAGGTCAAGTGTAATTCTGATCGTGGCTCTGATCACTGTTTTTCTTTCCACCCACTGCAAGTTTTCCCAGTAGAATTATCATCCCATTTAGGATGCTGGCTGAGTGGCAATTAGAAGTTTTAGCGACATTTAATGACAGTTGGCATGTTGTATGCAGAGCAGTCCCACACATTATATTTAGGGTTTCCACCTAGCAACATAAGCAGCCTTTGAGTTTTGCCAGGTAACAAAAGTAATCCCCCTGCATGAGATAGGGAAACATGAATACTGTGCAAACAATATAAAATTAACATGCACAAATTGACATTCAGTGTCACCTAAGAAAAATAAAAGAAAGCTGGCAATGCCAAGAACATCAAATGCGCTGTACGTAGGAAATCTCACATTAGTTTCCTGCACGATGTGGAGCAACAGTAAAATCGTACAATAAAGTTGTCACACGCACAGGAATGTTTGTAGCGGTGGCATCAAAGTGCATCTTCATATTCACAGCCTCTTTTTTCGTGTGGCGCAATGGCAATTTTTCACATTTTCTTGGCAAGGGGAGTATTCAAAGTCAGAGGAAGCTGGGCACTAATGAGTCTAGCAGTGGAAGCTGGGTTCCTTTTCTTCCTTTTTCTTTTCTTTATTAATTACTTATTACTATCTTTGTATGCCGCCTTTTCCCCAGAATGGGATCCAAGACAGCTTCCAAAAATATTTTTTTTAAATTGTTTGAAACATTGAAAACAATTGAAAACATTAAAAATGTATAAAATTGTACAAACCTAAAACAACAGAGTCTCCTGTTTTGGCTGCCAAAGCCTTTCTGTGTAGCTTCCTCAGTAACATCCCCAATAGCGAATGACAAGAACATGACAGCGTCATCATGTAATTAGGACTGCTGGAATAAAAACTGTTGCGTTGCAGGGAGAATTTCAGCAGAGGTTGCTTTGTGACCCGATTGCACGACAAACATCAGCTGCTGAAATTCCTTCGTCCACGCAGCCACTGAAGGACAGGAGTAAACTCCAGATAACTCATCATTACAAGGGCAAATCACGGAGAAGAAGAGGAGAATTGGGGTGTACAGGAGAACCTCATGCCTTCCCGTGTAGGGGGCTGGCTTCTCTTTCTTTACCCCTGTGGTAGAAGACTATTTTCCAAGAATCACCACGACCATAATCCTTGAGTTGAGGAACAAAACTCAACACAGGAATGTGGAAATGCTGGAACTTCCATGGTGGATATTCTGCTAAAAACAGCCACCTGGTTCAGCTCTGTTTTGAGTAGCAGCCAGCCCGCCCAGATGCCATGAAGGGACCCAAAAGGAGCGCAGTGTTTGAATCCTAACAGCGTGACTACCTTGGGGAATTCATTTCTACCTGGGACACAATGGACAAAGGCAACAGAAGACGGAGGTTTCCTGCAAGTTTCTAGTTTGCGTACAAGAAAAAAATCTGAGCAGTATCTAGATTCCAGCATCCTTTTGAAATGAGAAGCACTAACACTTTTCCCACTCCCTTTTCTACCTGGAGCTCCAGGTAGGAGGTCTAGGGTGGGGCTGCTGTTCAGTGTCAGCTCAGCTTTTCCAAGGGTTCAGTCCCAAGATGCTCCGTTTATGAAAGGAACCAAGGCCCAGGTCTGGTTACTGTCAGTCACAGGAGGAACTGTGACTCATGCAGAGGGCCTAATCTGTTAGTGCATAGCCCCCAACATTTCACGGGATTAAAACTGAGACAGGTATGGCTAAATGATGTCAGAGTGCAGTCAAGATGGAAAAAGTTATTAACGTGGAAGAACAGACAAG
This sequence comes from Iguana delicatissima, assembly GCA_948472985.1. Lineage (NCBI taxonomy): Eukaryota > Metazoa > Chordata > Lepidosauria > Squamata > Iguanidae > Iguana > Iguana delicatissima. The sequence goes on along the minus strand of CAOKZL010001008.1, from coordinate 43,915 downwards.
CTAGAAGAGGCCGCAACAGTTTGCTTTTGCCTGGGCCAACTGGGAAGGGCAAGGTTCTGAATTCTCCTCTTCTCCCTGCCCCAATGAGTTAATTGAGTCCAAACTACTTTTGCCTATTGGACTCAATTTGCATGAACGGAAGTAAGCCAAGGAGATGACCATGGGGACTGAAAGGGTCTGAGGACAGCCAGTATCTCTGGTAGCCTGTGGTTGCTTGACAAGTGAGAGCAAAAATCCACCCTAAGAACTGTCAGGATCAGCACCTTTCCTGCTTTGCCAGCACCACGGCTGCTTTGCTGTGTCCTTGGCATCAGCTGAGCTTCCTCGATGCCATGGAGACCCTTGTGTCACGCTGCAGAGTCATGCTCCCCTCTCTAGAAAGAGCTGACTTTACCACTGAATGGCTTTCCCTGGCCGTCTGCATGGGTTCTATTGCTTGGGAAACCTGGTTCTGGTGGTGCTGTTGGGTTACAGACGTTCCGTAGGGAATTTTCAGTGCACAGACCTGGAGTAGCTCTTGGTTGAACTGGAGGCAATTTTGCTCACGGGATTGGGGTGGCACATGGATTCCCAGGTGAAGCAGGACTACCATGTGGATTGTGAGGCGGCTGTGAACTGCATGGTGAACCTGGAGCTTTATGCCAGTTATGTCTACCTTTCCATGGTAATCTCGCTTACAGGTTCTCTCTGTCTCTAGTGGGAGATGGCTTGCATGGTTACTCTCTACCTCTCCTCTTTGGGACTGAACAGGGTGTGGTGCTAGTCACATCCTTAAACAGTGGGTCACTTTGATTTAGAAAAGAAAAAATAGACAGCTGGATAGAACCCAAACCATGTTGCTACTCAAAATTGCTTCCTCCTGGATGGAATTTGTCTGCTGTACTCCAGTGCTGTTTACTACAAACAGCACATTTGAGGGACAAACAGCAGCCAGGCACAGGAAAGTTTTCGGCAGGATGTTTTGGAGTGGGATCTGATCAGGAACACGTCAGATTGAGGGTAAACACACTTATTTAAGTATGACTTGCTTTTAAATGCCCTTCCTGTGGTGTTCAGAGCATCTCTACTGGTTGGAATTGGGGTGGGAGGGTGGGGAGTTCCAATCCAGCAATGGATGGGCAAGAGGCGTTAGAACTTGTCAGTCTTAGTTTTGGCTTTGAAGTTGACTGATTGTGAAGATTTAGGGCAGGTTTTCTATGAAGGAGACGGAACACTGGTCTTATGGCATCTTTCACTCAGTTTATACACAAAGAGACTGAACAGATAGGCCTGAAGACACATAGGAAGAAGCATATGGACAGACAGACCTTATCCTAAAGTAACTGAAAACCATGACCCGGATCAGCTTCTGAAATGGTAGATTAGTTGCAAGAAATCAGTCTATGGTAAGCTCTTATTAAGTGAAGTTTTCTGTTTTTCTCTCCCTCCTGGATCCCAGTCCTACTATTTTAACCGTGAAGACGTTGCCCTCAACCACGTGGCCGCCTTCTTCGACAAACATTCCCTCAAGAAAAGGGGAGATGCAGAGAAGTTTTTGAAGTACCAGAACGAGCGAGGAGGGTGCATCGTCCTGCAGGACGTTCGGGTGAATGACTCTACTTTCTTGGTCAGGAGTTCCTAACGCCTTCAGAAAGGGGCAGCCTTTCATTATCTGCCAAAGGCTGGACTTGGCTTCAGTCAAGTAATGGTAAATATTGATAAGCGCATGTGTTCTCCGTACCCACGTCCCCAAGGAGAAGCCAGAAATCCAGGAAGGTGGGTTGAATCAGAAGTGAGTTCTAGCAGTTTTAAATCACCACAAGGAATGAGTTTCTTGTAAAGCCAATGGGTCTAAATTGGCCATTCAAGACCAAGCTACCGCAAAAGAGTAGTTTGTACAATAAGAGGAAGCTCATAACAATAAATTGTTGTGAAGAAATGCAGTCTGCCTCCCTTACTGTGAGATGAATTCAGAGAGGAACCTGAAGGGGATGGCAAATTATTGTTACCACTTATCAGACAGCCCTGGCACTCGGACCCTGCAGTCCTTGGCTCTGCTACACTGCTGCTTGGCATGCATGGAAATATGTCCCTTCCACTAATTATCCCTGAGAAATCATTATGGGGAGAAAAAAAAGCACCACTATACCTGTGTAAATTGACTGATAGAGTTTTCTCTGGAAACAGGCAGTACCATTGTCAAGGAAGAACTCATATGGTCAGAGTGCCAGAAGTTAAAATTTACCACTATAGCACTGAACCTGATAGGAAACCCAAGAAACTATTAAATACCCCACATTATTTTTGTTTTTATTTGATTTGACTTGTATCCCACTTTGCTCTACAAAACTAGGACTCTAAGATGGCTCAAAAGAAGACCACAACCAGGCACAGACTAAAAACACGGTCTAATGTGCTTAATGATTTAACAGATTTTTGTGTTAAAAGATGATTGCATTAAAACAATATATAAAAGCACACTTGATTAAAAACCAAACAGGTACAGTACCAACCCCTTTCTCAGTAGCAGCTGAAAGTCATGACAATGTATTTGCATCTACACTGGATTTTCCTTATTCTTCCCTGGACTCTCCTCACCAGAAACCAGAAAAGGATGAGTGGGAGAACAGCCTTGAAGCCTTCCGGAGTGCCCTGCGGCTGGAGGAAATCTTGAACCAAGTTCTCCTGGACTGGCATGGACTGGCTCTACAGAAAAGAGATCCACACGTAGGTGAACTTAGTACCCAAAGACAAATAAGCCTTTTTGGAGGATGGGAGGAAGCAACAGGGGGACTCAAGAAAGCATTAAAAAGTTCAGTTCTTGCAAATACAACTTGGTCCCTATGTCTGGAGAAGAGGGAAATACTTGCAAAAATTTTCTTCATATTCTTAATTCTGTTGGCTCTTATTTCCGTCTCTGCTGGGCAATAGCAATGTTCTCTCAAGGAGAAGTCTTTGCCCACCATAGCACGCTGCTCAAATCCCTCTTATTGTACTTGGCAATAAGGCTGGACTATAGATTTCCTCTGCGCAAAGCATCCACTCAATGGGCGTAGGGGAGACAGGGCTTTCAGGGTTGGAAGACCAGCATTAGCAGGGTCACTAATGGCATCTGCCATGCTCCTCAGACTTCCTTGTTCCCACTGGTTTTACTTGCTATCTTCACAAAACATGCCTGGCGTAGAGCAGATGTGTTTTTCCAGGAAGACTATATCATTGTGAATTTTTATCTTGCATGGGCAGTTGAAACCATTACTTTAATAAAAGAATTGTTTCTTGTGAAGCTTAAAATACCTAGAAGAGATTGGTTGCCTTCTGAGGTGAAAGGTTTCTCTCTGGTGCTAGGAAAATGATGTTCTGGGATATTGTGAGCTGGCACGCAGGAAGATGGATCAACCCAGCTATCTGCCCCTTTGGAACTCTTCTTGGGATCAATTTACCACTACCCAACTGATCAAGTCTGCCATTGGACTACCAGCTTCCCTTACCACTGGTGCTCCTGGCAGTTGGCCATGGTCATTTTTTCCAGCTAGGTCTGCTGAAGAAGATCTAGCACAAAACCTAGGTCTTTTGCCTTCTCTGCAATTCTTTCACCTTCCCTGCTTGCTTTCTCTGTGCAGATGTGCGACTTCCTAAAGTCCTTTTTGGAGGATCAAGTGAAGACTGTCAAGCAGCTGGGGGACCACATTTCGAACTTACGACGCCTTGGCGTGCCCCAAGATGGCTTAGGAGAGCACCTGTTTGACAAACACGCCCTGGGGGACAGCAGCTGAAATTACAGATGGCCCCTCTAATCGGCAAACGAGACCCATGATCGTTGGCTATTTGTTCCTAACGATCCTTGCAATATATGGTGGAACATCACAGAGAACTGAGTATGTTTATTGTTTAATGCGGATGGCAAGATTCAAGCTCAGATTCCACAGGGAGAAGGAAAAGCTATTAAAGCAGTTTCAGTGAACAGGTATACCTCAGTTAACAGAGCAGATGCGTTCCTGGGATTTACTTCTTTTAACAGAAACTTGGGTATCAGAGGCAGGCATACCATGGCAATAATAGGGAGAGGTTCTTGCATCACAAAAAAAAAAGCAGTTCAGTATAAACTTTTTGTTCAAAATTAACAATATGCATATATGAATTGAAACAACCAGGTCAAGTAAGCCTTGAATTAGTAAACAAAACATTTTGAATTGTCTATAGACCACCTTAAGCTTCTTCCAAATGCATCCAGGGATTTTTTTGTTCTCTTTCAACACATCCACTTTTCTTACAATTTCCATTTTGGGGGCAAAACTTATCGAAGTCTGCTTTTTCCAACATGCTGGGGTGAACAGTGAGGTAGGCCGCTTTGCTTTCCCCCTTTTCTTTGTTTTGCTCTCCATCCGTGCTCGGTAAGTGATTCTGGAGGCTGTTTCCCTTGCCTCTTGTAGATGAGCACACACAACTGCTGTAGCAGCTCCTAAAACGGAATCGCATTCTTTCCCAGCTCAAGTTAACTGCACTGTTTACTGCAGACACGCTCCTCCAACCCAACACTGAAAGCCTGTCTCTCCCCAGCGTTCAAACAAACATTCTGTCCAGCTACTTAAACACACAGAGCAGCTCCTTAGCGGTAGTTGCCACTGTGACAGCAGCCTTCCTCCGACTGTGGTAGATCTTTAGATTTTAGGGACCTGCAAGTGTGAACTCGTATTTTAAGAATGAATTTTATTTATATTCCAAAACAGTTACTTTAACATATATTTAAAATAAAAGCACAAATCCTCTTCTTTCTTTCATTTGCACAATTACATACGAACACATGGTTGCAAACTGAATTTTATTTATATCAAAAATATGCCTTGCATTTAACCAGACTGGAAGGGCACATAACCGTAATTGCTGAAATGATCTCGCAGAACTAAATAGCTAAAAGAAGGTTATGTAAATTGGACTCATTCATACATGCACAAAGAGTGACAAAGTACAACAGCTCTACTTTTGCAAGGGACAGGACACAGAACCCTCACAAAAGTGGAAAAAATGCAAATAGCCCCCCCCCACAATCCCCCTCTCATCCCTTGCCAAAGAGAAAAAGAAGGCAAAGAAATCTCCAATTTCTTTGCCTTCTGTCCAGGTGCTTGTCTTCCTCCTCCATGCCCAGCAAAATGGAAGGGAAGGGGGGAGGCACATGCGCACCACACAAATAATGAAAATCAAAGGTCAAACCAGCAAATGTGGAGGGAGGACTGTAGTAGTATGTCTAGGCTATTGATTTTACGGTGCTCTGGGTCCTTAGCACACAACTTAGCACGACAGTGACGGATGTTGTGTCAAGGTGAATAAACAGGGTAGCCAAGTTGAAGAGGCACACATGACAAAGCTGTGCTACCGTGCTTGAAAAAGCCTGTGGTTTCAGTTCTTCATCTTCCTTCCCTGTGCTAAACGTCCCACTCAAAATTATCGTACACATTCACATAATTAAGACATTCTCTCCTCCAACGGGAGGCTTGTTCTTTTCATTTGAGGCCATGGTCCGCTCCCACAAGAGTTTAAACTATTTGGGAGCACAGAACGGAGTCCTCTTTGTGGCAGTACCCCCATTTTGGAACCCCACCTTGGAGGCTAATTAGTTTTTTAGTGGCTTTAGACACTTGTTTTGCTTACCCTTTTCCTCCTTGACAGGCTAACATTTGATTTTCTCTCTCTGAAGGTTGTTCTAGCACTTCCCTTTCAACCTCCATGTTTTAAATTGTTTTGATTTTAGTTTACCACAGAACACTGAGAGCCTTAAGGCCAAAAAGAGATCTAATAATCTTTAATGAAATAAATATTTTAAATAAAGTTTTGATGCAATGGTTTGAGCGCTGGACTAGGATTCTGGGAATCCAGGTTTCTAACACTCGCTAAGCCACAGAAATGCAGCGGCTAACTTTGGACAAGTCACACTCTCTCAGCCTCAGAAGGCACTGACAACTCTCCTTTGAGGAAGTCTTGTCAAGAAAACCCTAGGAGAAGACTGTCATAAAGTGGAGCTGATTTGAAAACTACAGAACAACAAAAATAAAGAACACATGAATCACAGTTTAGGTGACTGGGGAACATAATGACTGTTCCAGGGTGATGTGTACCCTTTTAAGGCGGCTGTATAAAGAGAGGATATTCAGTGCAATCTAAAGTCCAGAGTCAACTACCAATTCCTTTCTGTGCAAAAAATATAAAGATTATTTTACATGTGAAGAATTAAGAGGTAGTTATATTAAGATCCCTATCATTTCTCTCAATTATAATCCAACATTTTTATAAAAATCCCATTGCAGAGAGCACTATCACTCTTGGGCTCTTTCTAAGTTTTTCCTGCTTTAAGCATCACCCACGGAAATACGCCAGCTCCAGATAATGCTCAGGGTAACTTCCACCTGGATGCTAAAGCCAACACCATGTTCCCAGCACTGACATTCATTTAACCAGCTCCTGAGTCATTCCAGGATGGCATACTCCCTGTCTGTGTGATACTTCTGCCAGAAGTCAAGGACACTGCTGTCTTCTTCATGGCACACCTCCCTTGGTTTAGATATCAATGATGACAAAGACCTCAGGCTTTTCCTCTTCATGGATCTGCATCGCTGAATAAGTTATTGCTTTGACTTCTGTACCCTGGGAAGGTAACGAAAAGCAAAATGAATTCTACGGACCCACTTTAATAATGGTCGGGCAGAATTAATCTGTGATAGCAATGAAGATTTTGCAAGCTCAACCACCCTTCCCAGAGAACAGTCATTTGCAATCATTTGCTAAGAATCAGGGATGGTTTGGATGTGAAGGGCAACCACAGTGTGTTGCTACAAGCATGAGGCCTGAGTTTCCCTCTCTTTTTCTGGTGTGCTTTCACTTACACTTTTAACACAAGCAAAATTTCCTGATACATCTGAGCTCAGGGAGGGGCAGACTCTTCAAACCCAGGAGTAGATGTAACTGGACTTCTGAGGCCTCGAGATACATGCATCCCTCTGTTTTCATCCCCTCCAGATTGCTTTCTTCTCTTTTTGACCAAAAAAGAAAAAGGAACAGCCCTTCTTGGAAGCCCCCAGAAGTGTCAATTCATGATTTAAGTAGGGCGCAGTCCCCACTGAGCTACTGAACCAAAAAAAAAAAACTTTTTTAAAAATAGAAGCAGATTTCTGGAGAATTCCATTCTTTTCTTTCTTGGTATTTCTGGCAAGTGTGCCCACCCCAAGAGACCTAGGGGCAGAAAACTGGCTTCAGATGCACCACAGTTGCCATTCCTGCTTTAAACTGGACACAACAGGCCAGAACCTGAAACCACAGCTGGCTCTACCTTGTTCTAACAACCCGGTTTAATGAGAGGTTTTGGCTTGTTTCTCACCAGGGCCATGCAGCCCCTCGCAAGAGAAGGCTGGCAAAGGCTGCTGGCTCCAGCGCCATTCCCCCAATGGGTCCTTTCTTGCACCGCTGCCGAGTCAGCAGCTTTCTTCCTCTCACAACCACTACCTACACTGGTGCAGTGCAAACTGTTACAACGGCGAAGCATAAAAACACAGGTTTCTGGTTGCTGCCATCAGTAGGCCAAAGAAAGAAGAAAGGTAAGAGTTTTTGGTCTTGGAATCAAGAAGAGTGCTTCGTTAAGCCAGGCTTATCTTTGGCTCTCTAGAACTCAAGGACAAATGTGCAACAGCATCATTTATGACATACCTGGGGATGCTTAGACAATGTGAACTCCTCTCCCCACCTTAAAGTGAAAAGAAAGTGCACTGATCAGATTAGACTGGTTTTAAATTAAACAGATTAAATGCCGTTTTCTTGCTTGTTTTCACATTTCATTGTTTATTGTTTTGTTTATAATGTGTAACCTCAATAAAAGGTTGTTTTTTGATAATTTTTTTTTACACCTTTTAACATTAATGGCGTTTTACTATAGCTTGTCCAATTGTGCTTTCATTTTTTATCATCAAATTTTTACTTTATCTTTTTCTTGCCTTCTTCCAAATTGCCTTGGGTGCCATGAAGGGAGAAATGTAGGATATAAATAAATTAGGCAGAACATGCATCCTCTAAAAAGAAAAGAAATTCTTACCACTCCTTCCAGGAGCAAAATGTGGGGGGCTATCTTGAAGGGAAAACTTGTTACAGTGCGACTGTTCCAGGCACTTTCTAAAGAAATTTGCAGCAGACCCTCTGTGGTAACTTGGTATAAGTCCATGATGTCACCATTTCCTGGAATTTCTATTTTAATATAGATGGTTCTGCTTACTCACCCAATAGACCTTATTTTAAATCTTGCTCGATCAATGGAAAGCACTTTGATTTCCTGCAAAAAAAACAAAAAAACAAAAGGGCTCGGTGATGAAGAAACATTAGTTCCCATTTTTTAAAAAAAGCTTACTCCTTTACAGAAGTCTAGTTAGATCTGATAAAGGTCACAGCTAACTATATCCCAGGTCAAAGAATAATTCCTGACTGTCTAGGGTTGTCAAAAGTAATTCAGTCTGGAAGTCTGTGTGTTTTCTCTTTGAGTCTGTACAGCAGGTATGTCTTCTTCCCTGATCCAACACCTTGAAATCTTCATATAACCTGGTCAGTAAAGACCTTTGCGAATCAGCATCTGATGATGAACACATCAGAGAAAAGTCCTCTACTACCCCCTGCTTTTTTCCTTTTTCTTTATTATTTTGTAGCACACCTGGAGAAGAATTCTGTGCAATTTGAAAGTTACCTTTGTGATTCATAATTTGCTCTGTAATTTTCACTTGGTCTTAAACCCATCACTCTTTCAGTGTTCTCACTTGCTCCTTTCAGTGTCTTATTGCTACCTCAGAAATGCTGTGATGGAACCAGTAGCTGAACAATAGATGAGTGTGTGACTGAAGTGTGACCAAACTGGAGTACGGTGTAGAATGCGTTCCAGGAACTGGGAAACACACATATTCTATGAGCTAGAATATAGGGAACACTTACCCTAGGGATGAAAAATTCATCAGCGCTGAATTTATACAACCACTCATCCAGGAAGTGAAAGAGAAGAGACAACATGTCGTGTCCTGTTTGAGAAGCAGAAAAAGAACAACCTACTAGGTGTTCTAAGGTTTTCTTTCAGTAGAGACTCTCTCCCTCAGTACAAGGCAGGCCTCCCAGACGAGACACAGAGATCAAGAAGGGGCTCAAATGCTCATCCCGTCCTCTCCCACAACAGGCAAAACCAGTTGAGGGATCACGGAGCCAAAGCTCGTGCAAAGATCAGCAAGAGAACTCATTTTTCCCCTCACAGTCCTTTGCTATGTTAGGAAATCACATGGCCCTCCAGATGTTGTTGGATGGCAGCTCCCAGCATTCCCTGCCGTTACATTTGCTGGCTAGGGCTGATGGGAACTGCACTCCAACAACATCTGGAGTGGGACATGATTCCTTCCCCAGGGGGAGAGACTGCTTAAGAAGCAGAGAAAGTGAGCCAGTACAAGAATAGACCAGATTCATGTCCACAGGGTCCTAGACAGGCTGCAGCAAAGCTAAGACGATGATATTCCAAACAGGAATTTTTAACAGAAATCCACAATGAAGTCCAAAGAAGCAGTGACGTTGTAAAATTCTTTCCACTGTTTTGTAGGATTTGTCTTATAAAGTGGTTACCGGCACTTTGTAGCAAGCTACTGCTTGGTAGACAGCATCTCTAATCCAACACAGACCTTTGCATTTCTGCTAACATTAGCAAGGAAGAGGTCCAAAGGTTCAGAAGCAGGACCCAGGCTTTGCATGTATTAAGTCCTCTTCCGTTCCCCGATAACTCAGGTTAAAAGCGATCTTCCCCAGCAGTGCTGGGAAGCGATCGCTCCCTCCAGTCTTGGAAAGCTGATGTTTATGGGAGGAGGCAGCATTCCTTTTATTATTGCTTACGTTCAGAACCTGCTTTTACTCCAGACAGAGAGAGCAGCATACACAACTACACAGACAGACTCAGTAAAAGGAAGCTTCAACCAGCAAATCAGATACCAGCAAGTATTCCACCAATACTCTTGGCTTTCTAATGATCCAAAATATTTCTAAGCAGCTTCTCCCATTTTCTGCCGATGGGAGAGACTGCTTAGAAGTATTCTGGATCACTGAAAAGCCAAGAGTATTAGCAGAACGTCTGCTGGTATCTGAATGGCTGATATGCTGGTCTACAACTCCTGTCATCCTCAGCTAGCATGCCCACTGGGGATGATAGGGATTGTGGTCCAACCAGATGTCAAGCTGGACCACAACTGGGCATCAGACTGGTTCTATGTGTGCCTTCTTACCTTCTGCCTGCACTTCCACTGTGTCAAGGGGTTCCACCGTCTCTGTATCCGTCATGTACCCAAACATAGCCATGGCGCATTGCTCAAACGCCTCTTCCAAGGTATCTCCCCAGGCATGCAACCTAAACACACATCATTAATGCTTCATGTGGTGCTGGCCATAAGCAAGCAGGTGAAAATTATGAGACATAGCACAGGAAGGCATGGTTGCAAAAACTGCCAAGTTGTTTGTATTTAAAAAAATCCAAGGTAATATATGTTCAAGCATTACCCTTTAAACTCTGTGACTGCCATTTATCTATTCCCTGGTTCCTCTGCCCAACTAGGAATTGAATCTACATACAGAATCTTTTGTGCATCCCATTTCCTTGCCTTCTCCAAGCAGTCCTGGGAAAGACTCTGGAAATGCTGGAGAGCCTAATGTCAGTTACTTTTTCAAAGGGGAAGCTGTTTTAGGGCCTTTCCGCACTACACTGTGATAGTGCTATTATTCTACTTTCAACTGGGGTTTGTAGTTTCCTGAGGCCAAAGAGCTCTGTGGCTGAAAATTCTAAATGCCGTTCTCTAAACTGTAAACCCCAGGATTCCATAGGAGGTTGCAAGCAGAACAATAGCACTATAACTGTGTAGTGCGGAAAGGCCCTTAGTCTGTTGCTGAGGGACAACAACAAGCCACGTGGCACCTTTGAGAAAAACAGGTTTATTACAACATGAGCTTTTGTTGATCACAACCCCCTTCATGGGGTGGGGAAACAATACTGAGATACGATCTGCCAGAAAACAGCTTCCTATGTGCCTAAACAGAGCAGGCCTATCAGGCTTGCACTATATTTGCAGAAATGGGCAGGGATTGTATTGTCAGCCGAATTGGGATCATCCAAGTGCAACTGATGAAACACGGCATGAGTCAAAGTTTCTGTTATGGGTAGGGCAGAACCAAACGTGCAAGTATCTGACTGTCGCCATCTCTTCCTTTCTCTCTGTGTGTGTCTGTTAGACTGTAAGCTTAAAGGACAATACTCACTGGACATCAGCAGTATGATCCAGATCTATAGGGATTAAAAACAAAGAAAAACTGTAAGACTACCCAGGCTGTTTAAAATACTTTTTTTTTTACAGTTTCTAAGGTGGAGGAAGGAAGAAAAGGAGCAATAAGAGGTTAAATAAAATATCCACATGATTTTCATATACACTAGGTGTTTTGCATCATTACAACTTAAGAAGTTTGTTTTCCTAACATGGGGAAAATGAACAGAATATGTAAGAGGCCTAAATCTAATTTTAATTCTAAGGTAGATGTGTGAATTCTGGTCGGGGGACTAATGACTGGATTTAAAAGGCGATTGGAACGTAGTCAGTCCTCCAAAGCAAGTTTCTGTTGGATTAGCTGAAAATTAATTTCCTCTGACGATCCAAAAACCAATACCCTTTTCGGCTAGAGACGGCAACTCATTCACCAATGCTCAACCAACAACCGAGCAAAACTTTCACTCACGCCCACCAAAATGTCATAAAACACAGTCAAATATTTTGAGACATTCTTTATACGAATACAGTTATTGTCCTGCTTGTGATTTTGAATCCCTCCTCCACCAGCATGGCTGTCCATGTTTTGGGGTGTCTTGAACATAATCTACGATAAAAAAAAAATCCTTCTTCTGTCTTTCTATGTCGTGAAGCAACCCGGAGACAACTTATGGCTAAAATTCTGTTGCTAGTTTAACTGCATTTTTAAGTTGCGTATAACACGAACCCGAAAGCTGTTTCTGTTTAAATCTTCGTAAGCCCAAATTGTTGTACTACCTTTTAAACTCGCCCCCCCCGCACACACAAAAAACAGCCACATCCAGGCGCCGCGCTGCTTGCCATCGAATTAGCAAACCCAACAATTAACCCGCCCCCTTTTTTAAAAAAATAATTCCCTTTTAAGCAAGCAGAGATACTCACACTCGTACTTCTTCGTGATGGGGGAATATTTAGCTTTAACGAGCTTCTGATCTTCGGTCAGGTTGTAGTCTCGGTAATTGTCGGCTGCCATGGCTCGACTGAACGCAATGCAAGGAGAAACAAAAAGGTCAGTTTGTTTCCTGCTTCGGGGGAAGGAAGGAAGCAAGGAAGCAAGGAGGGAGAGGGGAAGCGCCCGAAGACGGCCCTGCGGCTTCTCGCTCCGGCGGGCAGGGCGCCTTCCTGCGTCTCTCTCCGAGGAGGAGCATCCCTTTCCGCAGCTTCCGAGGCTGCAGCACTTTGCACCCTTATAGCGCTCCGGAGTGCTTTAGTCCACTTTCAGCAGCCTGTGGAATCCTGGGGTTTGTAGTTTACTGACACCAAAGAACTCTGGCTGAGAATTCTACATGTCCCTCGCTAAACTACAAACCCCAGGATTCCATAGGATGCTGAAAGTGGACTAAAGCACTCTTAACATTGCAGTGTGGAAATGGACAGTCCAGCCCCCTTCTGCCCCGCAGGAATCATAGAATCATAGAAATGTAGAGCTGGAAGAGACCCCAGGGGCCATCCAGTCCAACCCCCTGCCAGGCAGGAACACCCTCAAAGCACTCCCTTTGACAGATGGCCATCCAGCCTCTGCTTAAAAACCTCCAAGGAAGGAGACTCCACCGCACTCCGAGGCAGCCTGTTCCACTGCCGGACAGCCCTGACCGTCAGGAAGTTCTTCCTGAGGCTCAGGTGGAATCCCCTTTCCTGCAGCTTGAATCCGTGGCTCCTTGTCCTGGTCTCTGGAGCAGCAGAAAACAAGCCCTCTCCTTCCTCTACATGGCATCCCTTCAAATATTTAAACATAGCTATCATGTCCCCTCTTAACCTTCTCTTCTGCAGACTAAACATCCCCAGCTCTCTAAGTCTATCCTCATAGGGCTTCATGGCTTCCAGGCCTCTCACCATTTTGGTCGCCCTCCTCTGGACTTGCTCCAGCTTGACCATGTCCACATCAAAGCCCTCCCTTGGACAGATGGCCATCCAGCCTCAATCCTACTCCACTGTCACACGGCTCTTATCATCAGGAAGGTAAAGAGGTAGTACAGGAACACTGGGTGGTTCTCAACCTGTGGGTCCCCAGATGTTCATGGACTTCAGCTCCCAGAAGCCCCAGCCACTATGGTCAATGCTCAGGGCTTCTGGGAGCTGAAGTCCAAAAAACATCTGGGGACCCACAGGTTGAGAACCACTGCACTAAATGAATGTAAGTTTCCAGGGACGGATGAGCTTCATCCAAGGATATTAAAAGAACTGATAGAGGTAATTTCAGAACCACTGGTAATAATCTTTGAGAATTCCTGGAGAATGGGGGAAGTCTCAGCAGGCTGGAGGAGGGATATGGTTCCCATCTTCAAAAAGAGGGAAGAAGAGCACCTAAACAATTATGGCCCACTCATCTTTACATGAATACCATGAAAGATTCTACAGCAGATCATTAAACAGTCCAGAAGGACTTAAAAAGTAACGTTGTGATCACTAAGAGTCAACATGGGTTTCTCAAAAACAACTCATACCAGATTAACCTTATAACCTTATATCCTTTTTTAAAAAACAAAAACAAATAGAGTTCTTCCTGATGCTCACGTGAAATCTCTTTTCTTGCAGTTTGGATCTGTTGCTCCATGTCCTAGTCTCTGGAGCAGCAGGAAACAGGCTTGCTCCATCCTCTGGGGCCCCTCCCTAAACTGCAAACCCTAAACCCATTTCCACACTACACTGTTACACTGCTATTATTCCACTTCCAACGTCCTACGGAATCCTGGGGTTTGCAGTTTTAGGGAGGGGCGTTTAGAATTCTCAGCCAGACAGCTCTTAGGAAACTACAAACCCCAGAATTCCACAGGAGGTTGAAAGTGGAATAATAGCACTATGACATTGTAGGGCAAAATGGCCCAAGACTCCACAGGATGCTGAAAGTGGGATAATAGCACTATAAAAACAGTAGTGTGGAAAGGGCCAGGGCCTTTTCGTGGCTCCCCCAGAAAGGTCAGACTGGCATCTCCCTGCCTTCCTTCCCCAGACAATTAAAGACATTTTTGGTTTCATCAGACATCTAGTATGTGATCAGTGCCTGGCTAAAGGTGCTGGTTATTTTTAATTGTGATTTGTTGTTCTTAATTTATAGTCTGTGTATGGATGTATGTATGATATATTGTACTGTTATTCACACCAACTGAAAAAAAGCAAAAAAAAAGGCTAAACCATGTAACATTTAAAAACGCTTTTATGTCAATAATAAATCTATTATTTTTATGTAAGGTAATAAGCAATTTCTTTGTGGTGGCAACCACGGAATTAGGAAATAGGAATAGAGTTCTGTTCTTTCCAGGCAGAGATTGGAAATGTTACTTTCTGCATCATCCCACACTAGCAAGGAAATGTGGGAGGTTGCCAAAAAGTAACTTTTGCAAGCTCTGAGCTTGCAGGCTTAGCTCAAGAGACTTTGGGAGCTGTGGACGAAAAAAGTAACTTTTGCAAGCTCTGGGGCTTGCAGGCTTAGCTGAGTAGGTGCTTTATTGACATTACTTCCCTCTGAAAAAGGTAACTACGCCCTTCCAGAGGCAAAACTGAGGAAAGCTTTTCAGGCAGCGCAACACTTTTATAGGTACTGATATAAATAGGTAAATATCCAAATAAACGAAGGTGCGCCCTGCCTCAAAATGGCGGCTGCTCCAGAGCCTTCCGCCTCCAAGCTGCCAAAGAAGGAAAAGCGAGCCACTGCGCCTGCGCGGCCGGCCCCCCGTGGTCCCGCCTACTCCTTCCCCGCCCCCTCCGCACGCGCAGGCGCACTCCTGCCTCGCCGAGGAGATCGGGAACAGCCGCGCCGGCGATTGGCCAGCGTTGGCGCGAAGGTGTCTCGCGCTCGGCCGCTCTCCTGAGGCGAACTGTGCTGGGGGTGGGAGGAGGAGGAGGAGGAGGAGGAGGCAGAACAAGGAAACAATAGAGAGGAAGGGCGAAGGGCCCCGGCGGAGGGGAAAGCGAGCCGAGGTAAAATTTAAGAGGCCGCGACGACGTCGCCCGCGCTCCTGAAGAGAGTCGGCATCATGGCGGATAAAGAAGGTAAAGCAAAGCTTCAGGAGGGGCGTTACTGGGAGGGAAGAGGGATAGCCCGACTAGGCCGCGCACACTCCCACCTTCCTGTCTCTTCCCGCCCTCGGCGCGAGCGCTGGCGGCGGACCAATGGGCGCGCGGGTTTGCTCAGGCCCCGCCCCTTTTCTCAGAGAGCCGCCCAATGGGGTGCGTCGCTTTTCTCCCCCTGCTCCTCCCAGCCCTTTCCTTTCCTGTTTCCCGTTCCCGGGCCCGTCGTCGGCGGTCGGGCCGCGCCAGTGTAATGAGGCGGGGAGGCGGCGGCGGGCTGCGAGGGGGCCCAGGTGGGAGAGCGGGGGGCCGCCGGCGCCCCCTCACCTTCCCCTTCCCCTTCCCCTTCCCCTCGCGCGGGTGAGGGTCTTCCGGGGCGGGGAGGCGCCGCACCTGGTGAGCCTCGCTGGTACCTCGGGCGCCGGGGAGGCCTCGTGGCGCCTCGGCCTGAGTTGGCGCACCGGTGGCGCTTAACGTCCCGCCGTTTCCCCAGGGGACGAGGCGGGCAGAAACCAGTGCTCCTTCTCCACGTTTACTCGGCCTCCCCGACTCCCGTCTTTTGCCTTTTAGCCCGTCTAGGAGGCAAGCTGGGAAGAAACGAGCGTAGAGAAGTTATTTGCGCCAAAACGCCCAGAATCCCCCAGGGCAGAGGGTTCTGGGAGTTGTAGTCTTTTTGAAAAGAGAGCGAGGAAGTGGATGGCTCCCCCGCTGGAACATGTGGTCCTTTAAGAGCCAAAAGGAGCCCAGCTTCTTGAAGGCTTTTTGCCTCCAGTCTTCGAAATAGCATAGAAAAATTGGGGTATTTCTTGGTACATAAGTCAGCCTTGGTTTTTAAAATAGAAATAGACAGAGCTTGGGCTAGTGAGATCAATATTTTAGCAAGTGCCTCAAGCTATAAAAAGTGTTATTGGGCTTCCAGTATTGTTAGAATTGGGGGATGTCTGAGCAGAGGAACTGATGTCTGATTCAAACACAAAGCTTAAGGCCCTTCCTCACAGAAGTCAGCTCATAGTTCTGGTTGTCCATCCAGTTTTTCTGGTTTAGGTCAGTGACGGGAGCCCAGGCTGCCTTTTGACCAGCCCTATGTTACTGTGTCCAGAATGCTTAGGAAATATCACCTGTGCAGATATTAACTACAACCCTGTAAAATGCATCTTGCCCAACTTTTATGTAGGGAATTGAAAGTGTAATATCTCCATTGAGATAAGTGAGATGTGATTGGTAGGTAGGGGAGGTTACTGCTGATTTAAAATCCAGTAGTCCTTACAGTCATTGTTATCTGTGTGTGTATATTCAGGGTCTTGGGCTGTCAGTAGCTGAATGGCTGCCGCCTCAGATGCCCATGCCCTGAGATAACTATTAAGTAAGCCATTTTTGTACCCTCACAGTTGAGAATTGATTTTCTCTATCCTCTTAAAAGGACTGTGTGTGCAAAACTGCATGCATACATTTGTAAAGGGTGCCATGATGGAACTGACAAACAGTGGAACTGTTTACTTAGTGAAAATAGTTCCTGCTGATGTAGGAAACAACTACCGCACCCACTGTGCAATTCTAGGCACTTTAAATGCTAATAAGTTCAGTCGATTATTCTCAAATGAGCAGCCACAGAAGGACAGGCTTTATTCCAGCATGACCTACAGATCTGTTGTGCAGCTCCCATTCTTCCTGAGGATCTGGAATTACTCAGTGCTACAGAATTTCAGCATGGAAAAGGTCTTATGGAAATATTTTTAACTTCTGTCCCAGATTCTAAATATTTTCTAAAAGAGAGCAATTTGTGTTGGTAAGGTTTTAGGTATCTATGTCTGCGTTAATTCTGTGTATACTTTTTTTGCCGTTTCTAGCTGCCTTTGATGATGCAGTTGAGGAACGGGTGATCAATGAAGAATATAAAATATGGAAAAAGAACACTCCATTTCTCTATGATCTTGTAATGACACATGCTCTGGAGTGGCCCAGCTTGACTGCTCAGTGGCTTCCCGATGTAACCAGGTGATTGTCTCTTGGGTGGCAGCCTAAAAACTGCTTGTAAGTGAGGTTGAACACAGTAGAACAGTGGTTCTCAACCTGTGGGTCCCCAGATGTTTGTGGACTTCAACTCCCAGAAGCCCCAGCCACTACGGTCAATGCTCAGGGCTTCTGGGAGCTGAAGTCCAAAAACATCTGGGGACCCACAGGTTGAGAACCACTGCAGTAGAACTTACTTCTGAGTGTGGTACATAGGAGGGTAGTGTAACTTGATGGCAGCTTTCAGCTTGCACACATAAGAGGTAAATGGAAGATCAGCGGGCAGTGGAACACACACAGGTCTCTTTTTCCTCCCATTCTTTTTGGGCACATCTAAAGACTTCTGTTTGCTTGGTTAGCACTGAGTCTTGGTGAGTGCTCTAGAGAGGTTGTGATAATGTTAGAAACGTTCTGCGGTGAAATAAAGGTTTCTGATCTGGGGAGGCCTAACATTCTTTGGAATGCATTTATAGCCTCTTTGTAGGCTAGAGATGACAACTTCCATGGCTTTGGGAGCAGCTTGTCTGCCAGGTAGTTGCCACAGGCAGCACCCCCTTTAAAAATGAGATATCTTCCACAATTTTCCATATTTGAACTCTTGGTACAGTATGAGAAGACTGGCTGCCTTGGAGGAGAATTGTTGCTCTTGGATACTTCCAGGAATGACAACAGAATCCTTTTTGACCAAAACAAAAGACATCTGAGCTGTGTGTTTCTGGGGTGCAGAAATGGGCCAGGGATGCATTTAGTCCATAGATCCTGTTCTGCTGACCCTTGCTGTGGGGTCTTATACCCAACTCTCCTTGCTCTTGCAATCCCATGCATCTTGGGTGTGATTACTCAAGAATTAGCTAGCAGCTGTCTTAACTAGCTTTTCTCTTGTCATAGTGCAGTACCTAAGCATTGCTTACTGTGACAATTTGATAGTGCTTGCCAATATCACTATTTTTCCTCTTGTATATGAGTTTGTCAAAAACTAATAAAGTATGAGATGTTATATGATTGAAACAGCTATTTAATTGTTTTGCTCATTTTCTGTCTTTGTACTTATAATGTTAAAAAAAACAACAAGGAAAAACAAGAGTTCCAGTTTGAAATTCCAACAGCACTGAGAGAAGGGATGTTTTCTTTTGGCATGAATGACAGTATCAGTGCAGGGAGTCCTAGCTAAAAATAAATTCTTTCTCTTTGATTTCATTGCAGGCCTGAAGGCAAAGACTTCAGTATTCATCGACTAGTGCTTGGGACCCACACCTCTGATGAACAAAACCACCTTGTGATAGCCAGTGTCCAGCTTCCTAATGATGATGCACAATTTGATGCATCACATTATGACAGTGAAAAGGGAGGTAAGAGAACCAGAGAATTCTTCCTAAATTCATCTGACATGGTTTACTTTACTGTTCAGTAACTAATTCCACTATACCACACCTAATTATGAGTGTTGAGACAGTGATGCGGTAGGAGGACAGAAGTGTTTCATACCATAGGTCAACAGCTTGAACTTGTTTTTTCAGTTATCATTTCTGGTACTTTTGAGACACTGGGAAAGTAAAGGATTGCTTTTAGAAATTATAATTGTGGTGAATTACTTTTGGGGCCTTGGAACTGTGAGTACAACTAACAACATATTAAAGATATCCTTCCATGCTCTGGGAAAGAGATACAGAAATGTGATTGATATGCTAGTACAACAGGTTCCAGTTCGAGAACTTTTAGTGTAGTACCTGAGAATAGTGGACTATCTAGATTGATTAGCCAGACCTGGTGGTGTCACATCATTTAAAAGTGATCTGGGAGACTGTGGTACTTCATTTGTTGAAATGAAACATTTATTGGCCATATTTAACTGAAGAATTCACAACTGCTTCAGTTACAGAGGGAGGGGAATGTGCCATGAAATAGTGTGGGTGGCCCCTGCTTTGATGTACAATCCACCCATGGCTGTTTCAACTTTTGTATCCCCTGTCCCCACTTCCCCCATGTAATGTCATGTGACATAGATTCCTGACGTTAAAAAATATTTAATGCCTTGTATGAGTGAATGTAATTGGTATTGCCAATGTTTTATTTATTTTCAGAGTTTGGAGGCTTTGGATCTGTTAGTGGGAAAATTGAGATTGAAATAAAAATCAACCATGAAGGAGAAGTGAACAGAGCACGGTACATGCCCCAGAATCCTTGCATCATTGCCACAAAGACACCATCCAGCGATGTCCTGGTGTTTGATTATACCAAGCATCCGTCTAAACCAGGTATCTGTGAAGACTAATCATGCCTTATTTACTGCCATTTCTATTAGTTCTTCCAGCTGAATCCTGATGTAAGAGCTAATTACACACACAAATCAGTGATGGTGATGATCTGGTCATTGGATGAATTTGACAGACATGCCACAGACAAGAACTGTTGTGAGCGAGTGCCTGCTAGTCAGGTCTCGTGCTGAAGCTTAATTTAGTAGCTGTTGCCATCAAGCAGCAGAGTTCATGAATGCGCACTGTTTTTACTTCTGCTAGATGTCATATTTCTCATGTGTATTATATATAGTACAGTTGACTAAAGCTTGTGATTGTCAAGAGCTTTGAGCAACCCAGGAACTGAATAAAGAAATGGATAATGTGAGTTTAGGAAAACTTGATATTAATTCAGGCAAATTGAAATGGACATTTAAAAGCTGTTAGACAGTTTGGATGTTAACTGCTAGTTTCAGGTTTGAAGAAAGAATTGTATTTCTGTGTTAGTGCTCAATGATCACTTGATCTTTACTTGCGATCTCTAGTGCTGCATTAGCAGAGCGAGCTAAGATTCTGAAACTCTTCTTTGCAGACCCTTCAGGTGAATGTAATCCAGATCTTCGTCTCCGTGGGCATCAAAAAGAAGGTTATGGCCTGTCTTGGAACCCAAACCTCAGTGGGCATTTGCTTAGCGCATCTGATGATCATGTTAGTATTGTATGTTAGCCCAGTCCTAAATACCCATTGTATCTGCCAAGTGAATTGCGCCTTCTATCTGAGTGTGTTTTTTTCTTCTCCTTTTTCCTCTGGAAGACTATCTGTTTGTGGGACATAAGTGCAGTTCCAAAGGAAGGGAAAGTGGTGGATGCCAAAACTATCTTCACAGGCCATACAGCTGTGGTTGAAGATGTTTCCTGGCATTTGCTCCATGAATCGCTTTTTGGGTCTGTTGCTGATGATCAGAAACTCATGATGTAAGTAAAGCTGTATCATTTTATTTTTGTTTTATTTTTTGCACTGAATGATTTCCTGCATTTTTCTTAAATGAGAGGGGGCTCTTAATAATAATCACCCATGCAATCAGTGTATATTACTAGTCCATGAAAATAAATTTTATCTTGATGTTCTTTCTTTTTAGCTGGGATACCCGGTCAAACAATACTTCCAAGCCAAGTCATTCTGTGGATGCTCACACTGCTGAAGTGAACTGTTTATCTTTCAATCCTTATAGCGAGTTCATCCTTGCCACAGGATCAGCTGATAAGGTACTTGCCCAGAACTTGTTAGTTGTATTAATTGATGTCATCTTTAATTGGGATTTCTCTTTGATACAGTATGTTACAGTTGAGTGTCCCTGATCAGTAATGGGTCCTGGAGTGTTTGATATGATCAGTTAATGTTTTTTATGTTATTAATTCTTCTCTGATTTTCCTGTACAGACTGTTGCATTGTGGGATCTTAGAAACCTGAAATTGAAGCTACATTCCTTTGAGTCACACAAAGATGAAATATTTCAGGTAAACTTCCCTATTGATTGATTGATTTATATTCTACCTTTCTCCCGAGATGGGATTCAGAGTGGCTTGGATAATAATATGTCTTTTTATTGAGTTTTTTTCTCTCTAGAGGATGGTTTTAACAAGCCTATTGAAGTATTGAAGTAGAAGTTATCAGATCTTGCTGTGGTGTTAAATTTATTGACATAAATACCTGGACTGTGTTTGGTCATTTTTGTGAAAGCTTAGGTAGCAGTTGTTGAAGAAAATGGGCAGTTGATCTTGTGCTTTTTCTCCTTGTGGGAAAGGCTTACTCATATCTTTTGGGTATCAGATGAAGAAAACAGTGACATGAGTATTCATACAATGCAGATTACATTATATATTTAATTTGGCAAAAATTAATAAGACCCTGGCAACCACAAAAAGCTAAATATATTAGTATTATGATAGGGTTACTTCTCTTCTTGGTGGCTGTCTCTCAGCTTTCTCTGTGTGTTGTTTTCATAAAGAATGCTTTTGTAATGTATCTAAGTTGTGGAAATAATATATTTAGTAACTTTGTATTGGTAAAATTGGTATAGATGGTTACTCTTATTTTCAGAGTAGGGAAATACAAATACTAGGTAAAACTGTTGATCTTATGAGATGGGCCCAGGAAATGAAAACCCATTGTTTTCAAAGGAACATTGATTAGATTGATAGATTTTGGATTGTGTTCTGTCCTCACATGTCTGTCCTTTTATTTAGAACATTAAATAGAAGTTTTCAAGTGCAGAAAACAAGCAAACCAGAAAGGCAGATTAGGATGGATGACTTGGTGTCTGGGTTTTTTTTAGTTCTCCATCTGCCTTCATGAATTTGATTATCCTGAAGTTCCCACTTGCCTCCTCTCCCTCTTCTCCCCACCCAATTTGCTTGCCTTTTTGTTTGGGTGCATGGAAGGGAGACGTGTGCTTGGGCAAAAGGCAAGAGAATGGGGGGAGGCACGTGCATGCCTTTTCTGTGCAGAGGGCAGCCCCTCCCATTTGCTTGCATTTGCTTGGGCACAGAGGAGTAAAGAAGCACGCTTGGGCAAAAGGCAAGAGAATGGGGGAGGTCCATGCATGCTTTCTCCAGGCACGAGGATGCTCCCTCCCATTTGTTTGCCTTTGCCCAGGTGCCTGGAAGGAAGGCACATGTGCCCAGGCAAAAGGCCAGGGAATGGGAGGGGGGAGCCCCAGTAGGGAAATGAGGGGAGTGCTTACTTGGACAGAGGGAGTTATTAGCATTTTTTTTCAATTTTTATGAGGGTGCTGCATCCAGAACCCTTGTGAAAGTCAAGAGCCCACTCTAATGTCTTAATACTTTATATCCTTCTAATTAATGCAGGTTCAGTGGTCACCTCATAATGAGACTATTTTGGCTTCCAGTGGTACTGATCGTAGGCTGAATGTCTGGGATTTGAGGTGAGTATTGTAGAGGCATAATCTTGTATAGATGTTTGTTAGAAATCTGTGTGATGCCCTCCCATCAAATGTTGCTGTCTTACCTTTCAGCAAAATTGGAGAAGAGCAGTCTCCGGAGGATGCAGAAGACGGCCCTCCTGAGCTATTGGTGAGGAGGCTTACTTGGTCTGCCATGATGGGTGCAGTGGTCCCACCTTGTCTCCTGTCTTGAAAATCTGGCTTGATAACTGGTACCTCTCAGTCTGGTCTTGCTGATCAAGTGAGAGAGGGGGGAGGGAGACTGACAACTGTATACCATTCATGAAGCACTGGTGTATATTCTTTTCCTACCTTGAGTGATTTTTGTCTTCTTTGCTCCCACCCCCACCCTAATGGCTTCTGTATCTCCTGGTGGCTGGGAATAGTTGGCCCTGGCTGTTGAGAAAGGGATACTGAGGAGAGAGGGAGAAACCAGGTGCTTGGTCATAAATTCCATGTGTGACAATTAATGTATATCCTGATACTCAAAACGGAAATGACATTGTTTTAGCTCCATTCTAAGGCTCCTGCTTATTTGTATTCTAAAGTCCAGGTTTATTCTTTAAAAAGGCTTTGCTGATGTAGAATGCAATCTCTCCTAGAGATTGTCGGGGTTTATGTTGTTCTAGTGACAAGATTTACAAATTGCTTTGTTATCTTGTTCTTGATGTATGTATTCTCCGTAGCATTGTGTACTTGAACTGCTGTCTCCTTTTCAATGTTAGTTTATTCATGGTGGCCACACTGCAAAGATCTCTGACTTCTCCTGGAATCCCAATGAGCCCTGGGTAATTTGTTCTGTATCAGAAGACAATATCATGCAAGTTTGGCAAATGGTAAGAACTGCATTGATTATTTGTGGGGAATGTGAATCCAAAACTGTGGTTGTCCAGGATCTAAAAAGAACAAATGCAGCAATAAGTACTTAGATGGAATAACAACTTAGTATTTTGACTGTCACCTGTGTGAAACTGTTGCTGCATCTATTGCTTGTTAGAGCATTATTTGACAGTGTTCTGTTGATCTAGTTCACCATCCAATTAATATTTCTAATTCCTGGCTTCTCTCCGTCTGTAGGCAGAAAACATTTATAATGATGAAGATCCTGAAGGAAATGTGGATCCAGAAGGCCAGGGATCCTAGATAACAGGCCTAGTTCCTGCCTTGTTCTTCTTTTCATCCTGTTGTCTTCTCCCTGCCTTGTTCTCCCAGCTTTCCCAAGATTTGTCAGTACTGCTGTTTTGAAAGAGAGAGAGACACACACAGTGCATTAACAACCCATCTGTAGATACAGCCCATCAACCTTGCTTCTGACAGAGAAAGTGAACTGTTGCCTGCTGAGAACTGAGGGCTTGGCCTGACATGACCAACTATCGTTGCACAGTGGTTTCATAGCTGACCACTTTTCCCCTACAGTATTTTTTGGTTGAGGCAGCGAATAGAGCGTACTGCCTCTCCTTCAAGATTTATTGTTTGCTTTTTTCCATTTTTAATGCAAACAATGCCCAAGGTACTGCGACACAAATATTGGTAAGATCGGAACATTTATCTTGGAGGG
Source organism: Iguana delicatissima (assembly GCA_948472985.1). Taxonomy (NCBI): domain Eukaryota; kingdom Metazoa; phylum Chordata; class Lepidosauria; order Squamata; family Iguanidae; genus Iguana; species Iguana delicatissima. The sequence goes on along the minus strand of CAOKZL010001008.1, from coordinate 19,825 downwards.
GGAAATTCAAGGGTGAAGAAGATTCTCTTGTTTTTATTGGTATTATATTTTGGTCCCTCCAATTAAGGGTGTGTGCAGGGCTTTAGCAATCTTTAGTCTTGTAGTTGTTAAAGGCAATGCAAAGTCACCTATCCTCCTGTTTCTAGCTGCTCTCAGTGATTCCATTGGTCTAGATAATGCCTTGGGTTTTCTCCATAACCCATTAAACTTTCCATCTTTTGCTGATGAGGTAGCTAAGGATGTGGATAGGATTGAGGTGTGGGTATGACAGGTGCCTGTACCTGTACATTTGTGTGTTTCTTGAACTGTGTTATCTTATTACCTTTCATTTCTGTGAATTGTTTTTGTGTTTTAACTTGGGGGACCACCAAGTTGTAAGCGGTGTTTGTTTTTCAACTGAATGACAGACCACAGGTGGCATGCCCAGTTACTTGAAGTCATACTAGTAGCTGGTATACAGACTAAGGAGTAGTATGTGTGGATGACATACTCTTTCCCTTGTATCAGTACATTTCCTGTGTGTGAACTATTGCACCAGCAGGCCATTTATCTTTTCATGGACTTGTGCAAGTGCTTCAGATAAAATAAATTTGGTTTTCTATGTAGAATGTGGTTGTCTTTTTTAAAAACAAAAATATTTTTGGGAATCAGATTGAGCTGTGTGAATACAGCTATGCGGGAGAAGGAAGGAGACTGGAACATTATGAAGTAGAAGTCTTTAAATATGCTGAAAGCCTTTGCCAGTGGTGATGAAGAGGGAATGAACCCTGAAAGTCAAGCAGAAAGGAGCATGTTCAAGTTACAAATGTCCTGTCTTGTGGAAGATGCAAATGTTCTTTTGAGACCTCTACTGAAAACTGCCTTTTGAATTGTGGTCTCATGCAGCAGTATCAACATCAGCCAGACACAAAAATGTGGATCTTCTTTTTTTTTTTCATTTTCATTTACATGGGCACCTTTTAGCTAGCAGTGTGCCAGCTATGCAAATGTTTGCATTTTTTAGCTTCTTTAGATGTTGATTCCTAGAGATCCCTTTTGGATTGAGCTCCTTTTTGCCAACTGAATTCACTTTAAATCCTTGGAAAGGTTGTTTGTGAGAGCTGTGTGTGTCCAACCATTGTTACCAACAACATTTTAACCACTAATTGTTATGTTTTGCATTGTCTCTCTGCCAGAGGTACAGAATGTGCAGGCCCAGTCTTTGATTTGCAGTCTCCTGAAGCCCAGAGCTCTCCTTTTTGGGGCAACAGTTGAAGGAACGACCAAAACCTGCCAACTGCTACCCCTAGAACCATCAAGCATAGTGCCTTTTTTACTGTCCCCAACTGCAAGCTGCTGTCCCCAGAAGTTGTAACTGGAAGTATACTTCTATTCACCTTGAGGTGCAGTTTTCATCTGGAAAATTAGGCAGGGTGTGTAGAATTGGCTTCTGCAAAAACTGTTGTTGAACACTCCCTTTTCTTGTGTATAGAACAGCTGTTGGAAGCTCCTTCATTTCTGACTTATGGCAAACCTAGCATGGGGCGGGGGGGTAGGATTTGCAAGATTTGTTCAGAAGGGGTTTGGATTTGCTTTCCTCTGAGAGAGTGAGACAGTGTGACTTGCAAAGGTCACCCACTGGGTTTCCATGGCCAAGCAGGAATTGCAACCCAGAGCTGTCACCCAACACTCAGATCACCACACTTTGCTGTTTCTGCCCCTGTTGCTACATTACCATAAACGCAAAAGCAGTTACTCCTACTTGAAAGGTTATTTTAAAATGTGTGTATATAAAAACATTTAATTTGAATTTGACTTCAGTTTCTTGTTTCATAACATGTTAAAATTACAAACAGATGGCTTAAAGAATATTAAAGCAATGTTGACAAACACGCTGACACGTCAGGCATATACAGTCTTTCAGCTAAGGAGCTGTACATAATGTCGCATCTGAATCCTGTTGGTTAGGCCCAATTAAAATAGACCCAATGAATCAACTAGTGAGATCCACTGAATCAAACAGTCAACACAAGTAAATCTCACTGACCCAGTGTGTCTACTTTAGTTGCAACAAACAGTAGGATTTAGGCCCATATCTTTTTAACAATAGCGTTCTGCGTAATACATATCTGGTGTTCTGTTGGTATGAAACCTGTCCAGCATGGCTACCAAAATTAGAAGATCACTCACAGCTCCTTCTAGTATAAAATGATGAAAAATGTCATCATTGTACTCTTGCCCATCGGCTACTACTTCGTAGTTAGGAGACTGCAATTGTAAATAAGAGGAAGGACATCCATGCTTGTTAATTCATGATTCTCTTTTGATTTGTTCTTGCTCAGCTTCTGACTTGCAGAGTTGTCCATAGATTTCTAAGCAGTCCCTGTAAGGATTGAAACTTCAGTTACCAGTTACTCAAGAAAATGTTTCACAAGCAAAGCTAGATTTTGAAAAGCAGCTGCATCTTTGGGAAGAATGGCCAGGAGCAATATGTTAGAAGTGATCCCTTCTAAAGAAAGATGTATTTAGACAGTGAGAAAGATTGGACCGTAGATACCATGCACGTTTTCTGCATGTAAAGGTATTTTGGTATCAGTAACGAGTTACATAAAAGTTAAAATGGGTTCTGCCCAGTGGCTATAATCACACTTGTTGATTTAATCCAAGTTATTCACAATTATGCTGCAAAATCAAGATTAGACAATACTGGCTCCACTAAAGAGATTATTCTGGCTTTTCAGATTGTGTTTATGGTCATCACTTCCTCCTCCATCTTTTTACATGGGAAGCGAAGGACTGGGTGTTGCACCATCAGTCCGACAAGTATCTGCAGTGAGAAATTCTCACTTGCTCCTTTCTGTTGCTACCAGTCAAATATTCATCGTGATTTTATTAGGTACTGATCAAGATAGTAAAACCTACTTGTAAATGGATAGCTCCTGGTGTAAGCTGGCCCTCAGCTCTTCCAATTCTCTGTTCTTTTGCTGCTGAAGCTGTACTTCATTCTTAAGCTCTCTCAGCCTTTCTTCCATCTCCTCTACTTGTTCCTGTGGATAGAAAAGCACCAGCATTTGACTAGTTCTGGCCATTTAATTGTGATTATGCCTTTTTTTGAACCCACTGTACCTTGGTCCTTCGGTTTGATTCACCAAATTTCATAAACTGTAACGTGAAAAAATGTGTTTAAAGTGAAACTGCCTAAAATAGGGCGCGGCTGTTCTCATTTGCAAAATTGTGTTTAAAGATGGAACCTTAGTTGTGGAGCTGAGGGAGCAATGAATTCTCTGTAAACTTACTAGCAGTGGTAAGTCTTGCAGGAGCTGGGAAAGCTTGTAAAGGGGTGTGTGTGTGTGTGTGTGTGTGTGTGTGTAAGCCACACATACAAGAAAGAATAAAAATTTAAAACCACCATGAGGCTTTGATTTTTTTTTAAACAAAAAGAGGCTGACATGTAAGGCTCAGGAAAAGTTGAAGCTCTTGTAGGTACCAGATTGACTTGTGGTTTTGGGTCCTAAAGGCACCAGATCCTACCTGATCTTGGAAGCTCAGGAAGGTCAGGCCTGGTTAATAATTCAGTGGGAGGCCACCAACAAATGCCAAGTGCTGTAAGCTATTTTTTGGAGGAAGGAACTGGCAAAACCATCCTGGACAACTTCCTGTGTAAGAAAACCCTAGAAAGTTCATGAGGTTGCCATAAGCAGACAGGCAACTTCAGGGCACTTATTCACACACAGTTGTCCATAGCACTATTTGTGCTTAGAGCAACTTCATTAGAAGCCTGTTAATTTAAAAAAAGTGCTGAGATTTGCTGAATAAAAGGTTCTGGAAAGATTTCAGCGCTTGCATTTTTAAACTACTTGCAGTGCTGCCTTCTTGATTAGTATTGATTTCCTGAAAACCCAGATAGGAATCCCAGCCTTTGCTGATCAGTAACAAGCTGTGCCTCCCTCCCTCCGGAGATGCCCAGAAGCCATGGTGGCAACTTGATGTATGCTCCAGAGGTCGTCTCCTTGGTGTCCAGGTATTGTAGGACACAGGCCTGGCGCTGGAAAGATACTCCGGACGGGCCCTGGCACAAGTAAAGCAGTGCTGACCTTTCTGATGTTATGCAAGGCCTAGGGATGCCTTTAGGGATCTTGCTTGGCTAAATGTGCAGCAAGCCTGTCCTGTGCTATAGTAGAATGTTTGTTGCTTCCCCCCACACAAAAATAGGCTTCTATTTGTGTGGGTTCCAGAAAGGACCTCATCACATGGTTGAAAGCAAAGCTCAGTTAAGAGAAAAAGTTGAAAGGATATTTTTGTGCTGCGCATGAAGAAAAAGGTTGTTGGGGGGTGGGGAGAACAGTAAGGTTTGTGGACTCTTAAACAGGATAAGAAATGTCAGTTGATGAGATAGCGGACAGCTTGACCTCCTTCCCCTGATTCTCTAGCTCAGAGCTGGGCAACCTGTAGCACAAATGCACCGTCTCCAAATCCCACCAGCCACCATGGCAAAGCATGCTGGGAGCTACAGTCTGACTTGCAGGGAGCTACAGCTTCTCCCGCATCTGTTTTCTGCATATGCCATTGTAAAAACTTGCTGAAGGAAAGTGGATGGATTTCAGAAGCCCCTTTTTGAAAGAGCTTAGATTACATGAGCGGAGAAACAGATGCAAAAGGGATTTAGACGCAAAAGGGATTTAGACGCCTGTGCCTGAGATGAATTGGACGGGTGTTACTGATGGATGCGGCAACTGCATCAGTAAGTGGTGTGAGACTGCATTTTAGGATGACAGCCAGTTGTGGCTGTGTGGATCTTGGCCATGACAGGATCTTGCTGGATCTGTGGATGTCCAGCCATTTAGACTCAGGTCTCATCTAAAGGAACAGCATTTCAAAAACTTGCTTCCAAGCATAAGTGTATTTCTGGCTCTACTAGATAAACATCACGACCAGCCAGGTGCCTCTGGGAAGCTGACATGAAAATAATAGCTGTACCAGGACTCTGGGGAATGAGGCCTTTGAAAATAGGGGTACTCTTTGGTTTTGATGACTCAGGACCATGGGGTTCATCTGTCCTTCAGGCACTGATCTAATGTAAAATGGTCCCCATCATGAGAGGCAACATTGTGTAGTGGTTTGAGTGCTGGGCTATGACAGTGGAGAGCAGGGTTCAGTTCCCTTCTCTTCCACGGAAACCCACTGGGAGACCTTGGGTGTCTCACACGCACTCAACCTCAGAAGGCCCCATGACAGGGTTGGCTTACGGTCACCGTAAGAAATTACTTGAAGGCAAACAGCAACAACAAAAGTGGGCAGAGTTCAGATTTCCTTATTTTCCAAGAGTTCTGACACATGGCCAGCAAACTGACAAATGATGCAAAGGCACCAATGATAACCCTTTTAAGTTGAGGAATTGCCAAATTTGGGGGGTTGGTTGGAATATATGGAATTTTTATTAGTTGCCATGGATGTCAAAAGATTGGTTATGGAAGTGCATGTGCCCAGTAAGGAGATATCTTGTGCCAGCGAAGGCAAATGAATGAGCCCGAGAGGCACGGGTAGCTTTTGCAAGAGGCTGAATGTAAGGCAAGGGGGAGGTGTGAGTCATAAGGAGGAAACCATGTATTTTGACTTGCTGTAAAACCGTAAATCACCCATACCGGGGATGTGTAGCAGCCCACAATGAATAACTTGCCCAGGAACTCATGTAAGGCACAGGGAAAGATGGCATTGGAGCATCCCGCACCCAAAGCCACTCTTTGAGACCCAATTTTCTACTCCAGTAGAACACCTATTTCACAGAAAACAGGCTATTATCTCAATTAGTTCCCTTTACAATAAATTTTCCAAAGTTATTAGGAAGATCACCCTACATCACCCTTGCATCACGCTACCAAATCAGCTCCTGCTCATTTAGCATTCAATCTGCATTCTTCTTGGCTGGCCACCTACTTCCTCTTTCCATCTCTGCCACTCAAGCTACCACAGCAAATTTTTGCAAGCCAACCTTGCAAAAAGGTGGCCAAAGCATTTCATTTTGCCTCCCTGCCCCACAGTTTCTTCTCCCAAGATCCCCTACCCGGGTTCAAATCTCTGTTGGCCATGGAAACCCACTGGGTGACCTTGGGCAAGTCACATCCTCTCACCCTCTGAGGAAGGCAAGGACAAGGCAAGGACAAACCCCCTCTGAACAAATTTTGCCAAGAAAACCCGATGACTGGGTTACCTTAGGGTCTCCATATGCTGGAAATGAAGGCACACCACAACAAACTACACTCACGCCTCCTCCTTTCTGTCTCTCTGCTTTCTTCACTTCCCAGGGATGTCTCTAGCTCACATGGAATCCAGAAGCATTCTGGGAAATTAAAAATGACCAACGGTTTTTTGTCCAATTAACCAATCAATATGTTCTTGCTCTGTGCCTTCACATCGTTTCCAACTTACGGCAATCCTATCATACGGTTTTCTTGATTTTACCCAAATGTTTCCATAAGGCTACAGTCTGGTCAGAGCGCGGAGGATGTTTCCCAAGCCCACCAAGAAAAGATCTTCCAGAATTAGTTCTCAGAGCGGCATCAGCGGCACTGACGTGGCTGGGCCTTCCATAACGTGCTGTGTGTTCCATATTCCTTGGCTCCTTTTCTTTGCACCCAGGAAAGTACATTATTTAAATATATTCTTAAATTATTTCAAAGGGATCCAATCTGGAATATGCTTTTCCCTCAGGGCCATTTATTATTAAGCTTAATGTCCCCTTAAGTCCGTAAGAGAAATGCATGTGCCTTTGGCAAGTGCAGCACCTAAAGGCTGGCCAATGGGCTTATGCCATCATAACCCCCACCCCATAAGTCACACTTGCCTTTGTGATTTTATATTAATTTCAAAGGTCTGTTTTCAGATGGAAAGACTGCATATAGAGAGTTGAAAGATTTGGGGTATTTTTATTTTCTTATATTTCCTCAAAAAAGTGGTGATTGAAATTCTGTGCACTGACACAACCAACTTACCCCTAAAGATGATAAATGCATATATACCTCTCAGGGTTAAATTTCTCTGCCCCATTCCTCTGCCTGTTCCTTAAGCCAAAAAGCACACCCTGTTTCCATCTGACCAACCAGAACACAAACTTTGGCCTAGAGGCAAAGCAAAAGGTCTCACTCTTCCAAAACACTGTCCCGCTCTCATGTACTCCTTCATAAACACATTGAATTAAATCACCACTCAGAACGCACTTTAGCAAAGTAAGGGATTTTCACTCCAAAGCCTAGTGAGCCCCACTCCCAAAGAAGTGTGCATGGGTGTGTAGTTTCCGGCACACTTTGCAGCAAGTCCCCACTGCTGCGCTGGGGGAGCCTCATAAGTTGCGAACACACACATTCGGGAGCGGAACGCAAATCTAACTCTCTATTTGTCTTTTCTGGAATTAACCGGTCTGAATGTATGAACAAAGGGAATACTGTGTAAAACACATGACAGATCAGTAAATCTACATCAAGAACATCTAAAGCACACTTGTCATATTGCTAGTGATTACTAAATAGCTTGATGTACGTAATTGCTGTTCTTGGTAGGGTGCATTCTTTTGGATTACACCTGAGGGGCTACATCTCTCAACGCTCTCGGCAGGAAAAATCTCTTGCTCATACAGAACTAGTGGGCCAGAGGAAAAGGTGGTTGTCTAACCCAGTAGCTCCCCTTCATATCTTAGGCTTTGCTAAGCACACTGCCAACAAACTAGTTTCTCACTCTGGTAGACTCAAAAATGCTACTTTTTCTGAGAAGTATATTTATACATTTATTGGCGTTGTTATTAATAATCATTTACCATGCCCTGTAAAATACATTTACAGGTATTTCTTTTAGGAAGTAGACATAAAGTAACAGAAATAATAATTTTGTTAGTAGTAGAAAACTGTAATAATACTATTAAGGATAAATGTTAATGCTATGCTAGCTGTAAAAAGGAACATGAAAGTAAAAATTGTGGTCCTCTTATTGGGAAGAGTTTTCATTACTATGGTTAAAACACTAGTGTCCAGCCTAGATGACTGCCGTGTTCTACGGGTGGTACATGAACCACTGGTTGAGAAACACATCTTTGGACAGAAATTTGTTTGTTCTGTTGGGAGAAGTAGGAGATTTCTCCCTGTCTGCAGCCTGAAGGAGACGCAGCTCAGACAGAGTAGAATTGATGTGGTTCTCCCTATAACGGGTCTTGGCTCAGAATCTCTGCCATGCCATGATGTCAGGGAAACAAGTACCACCATGGCAGCTAGCTCTAGAACGGAGTCTGCGTGTCCTACCGTTAAGACATACCTTGTACTGAAGAACGTCTTCATCTCGTTTTTGCTTAATGAGCAGAATTTGCTCCTCCAGGTTCCTGTTCTGGAGCTGTAACTTGCTGACCTCTCCCTGGAGCGGCCTCAGAGTTTCCTTGAGTCTATGGATCTCGCCCTGAGTCTTTCGCAAAGCATTACGGCTAGTTTCTCGCCTTTCCAAAAGACGCATCAGCTTAGGCTCGTAATGTTCTTCTAAGCCCTGACGGCTCTCCAACACAAAGCTCTCAAACTCCATAGAAAGCCGCCGGCTCTCTTGGAGGTAGCAGCTGTCCCTTCGGCGCCGGGGAGCCCTGAGCCGCTGGCGGAACTGTTCCTTCTCCTTCTCGCAAGTCTCTCTCAACTGCGAAAGCTCCTCAGAGAGCTGCCTGACCCTGCTTTCAAGTTCTTCCCGGTAGACAGCGGACTGTGCCACATCGTGCCTTTGGGTTTCCAGCTGGTACTGGCAGGCCACGCATTCCCGCGTGACTCTGAATAACTTCCGTTTCACTTGCCGGATCTCGTCCCGCAGGTTGCTCCTTTCTAGCTCCACTTTGGCGTGCAACCTGTAGGCCTCAAGGATCTCTTCGTGGGCCTTTTTGATTTCCTCGAGGGCTGGTTCCCGCAGCAATGTGAGTTCCTCAATGAGCCGGTCCCTTTCCCTCTCCAGCTGTTCCACGGCTTCGATACACTCCTGGAAACGTTCTCCAATGTCCTCGATGCTCATGAGTTGGGGTTCTTCTGCATACTCATCCTGGCCCACCATGGCTTCTTCCAGTCCCACTAGATCCCCTGTGCTTCCAGTATCTTCTAAGAATGGTGCACTGGCAGGGTCCATGCATAGCATCTCAGAGGCACCTTCCCCACTGAGCTGCGTCCCTGCATCCCCGCCAGCGATGAGTTCTAAGGAAGTTTCTGTCTCATCCGGGAGGGCCTCAGAGTCTGCCATCACTTCCCTGGAAATAAAAAGCAAGCTGTGAATCAGGCCTACAGACTCCCTCTCTAGCACAACTCAGGTTTGTGGGGAACATAGGAAATTGTCTTCCATCGAGTCACACCCGTGCCTGGCCTGGAACTGTCAGTGCTGACCGGCAGCCTTGCCTCTGAAGGGTTTCACAGGGGAAAAAAAGATGGAGACAGGCCCCAAGCTACTCAAAAGATGGTTGTCTTATTAGTCAAAATCCTGATGTCTTTTGGCACATGTCTGCTCTTAAAGGAGGGTGCCTAAATACCCCAAAGGCACCAAACCCCATCTGATCTTGGAAGCTAAGCAGGGTCAGCTCTGGTTAGTAGTCCTTGGATGGGTGCCTGCCAACAAATATCAAATACTATAGGCTCTATTTCAGAAGAAAGAACAGTCAAAACCACCTCTGTGTGTTCCTTGCCTGAGAAAACCCTAGGGATTGCATCCAGTCACCCTAGGCCAACTGTTGACTTGGAGGCATACACAGAAACATTCTTAAAGCCTTCTTCAGGGGCTATAGAAAACTGTAAAAGGGTAGCACATAAATACACCTTGTCATATTGCATACAACTGTCTTTACATTTGTACTTTGCTCATGGCCTGCACATGCCTATTTAGCAGCAAAATTCAGAAAATTATGGACAAAGAACTTCAGATTATTCACTGGACAAATAAAAAATGTGTAAACAAAGGATGAAGGTATTTTTAAAAAAAGATCTTGTAAGCAGATGATAGACAAAGGCGATTTCCGCACTATACTCTGATAGCATGATTATTCCACTTCCACCATCCTATGGAATCCTGGAGTTTGCAGTTTTGGGAGGGGCCACCCAGCCCCCCTAAACTGCAAACCCCAGGATTCCATAGGATGTTGAAAGTGGAATAATCGCGCTATAAGAGTATAGTGCAGAAATGGCCAAAGACAGGTAACATTCAAGAACAAATAGAGGTATCTGAGCTGAAGGGAGAGAAACTGTCAGAAAATTTTTTACGAGAGTTGGAGCAAGGAGCAAAAATTTTAATTTTAAAATCCACTCCACCTCAGGCAAGATTCTTTCCTAGCCCTACCAGGTGGGGCTTGGTGGTCTCCCATCTAAGGTTTAACTCATCCCGACTCTCTCTCACAGACAAGCTCAGATGTCTTCAGGATGAGACTCTGGGGTGCCATCCCTGTGCCTGGCAAATGCCAAAATTTTGCAAGGCAAACAGAGCAAGCAAACAGGGAAGGCTGTAAAGGCCTGAACTCTAAGGCATGTTGTCCAAAAATACATGGAAGTTTACTAAGAAAGCAAAATCACACAGCATTTCTAAGGCACACAAACATATTTCCAAAAAAGATCTTTCCCATGTTTTCCTTTACCAGAAACTGCAATTTGAGTTTCAGAGTCCTAGAAAGTTTTCTGAAACTGGATTCCAGATAGCGGCTGCGAGGCAGATGGCTGATTGCCATTGTGCTCGGGCATTTGGAGTGTAAAAGAAGGAACAAACACACAGTTTGCGGCACAGACGTTCCACACGAACACCGGCACTGCTGGTTTCAGTTTGAGTACCCTTGGGCCCTGGCAGGGAGACTTGAATTAGTCATTCAAAGCCCAGGCAAACATGCTTGCCTTCGAAGGCAGGAGAGGATCTTAGCACGACAACGAACATTTCAAATCAAAGGAGGATACTGAGCCAGTTTGGTCAAGTAGCTTTTTTAGCACTGGTCTGCGACTCTGGAGACTGGAGTTCGGTTCCTGGCGTGGCCGTGAAACTCACTGGGTGACCTTGGTGCATCACGCACTCTCAGCCCCAGAAAATTCCATGATAAGTTCACCTTCGGGTTGGCGTAAGTCAGAAACAACTTGAAAGAACACAGCAACACCCACACAACTGATACAGATAGGTAAATCTGTTAAGCCACTTGTGAATAATAGAACATTTCCGCATGACACTCTTACGGCGCGACGATTCCACTTTCAACCTCCTATGGAAGCCTGGGGTTTGCAGTTCCGGGAGGGGCCGGCCGGCCCCTCCCGGAACTGCAAACCCCAGGCTTCCATAGGAGGTTGAAAGTGGAATCGTCGCACCATAAGTGTCATGCGGAAATGGCCATAGTTGGGAGAGTCAGGTGTAACAAAGCCTTTGTTTGGAAGTGGCATTCACACCAACTGAAGACTATACCTTCCTCAACGGCCTGCCCAATGTCTAAGATCTTTGGTGGAAAGCTTTCTCTCTGTCCTGACGTCGTCACAGGTGTGCTTGGTGAGGCCATGGGAGAGAGATTTCTGAGAGGCTGATTCTGAGTTGTGGAATTCCTCCCATAGCAGGCTCGGCTGGTCTTCCATCTGCTCCCTTTCTCCCAGCAGGCAAATACGTTTTTATTTAGGCAGGGCTTTGGCTCTTAAATTATGTAGCAGATGGATCTTTTAACGGGGAGTCTGATGCTGTTATCCTTTTTACTGTGTTTTAAATTGTTTAAATGTACTGTGTTAATACAATTATTTATCTAGAACTTTTGCATTGAATAGGTTTTAATTTGTTGCAAGCTGCCTTGGGTCTCATCCCAGAAGAAAGAGGGAATATAAAATAAGTAAATTGTTCACCTTTGGCTCACTTTGAAAATGGAATATGGGCCTTTTGAAAAATGGAGGAATGCCTGGACAGTTTTCTAAGGTCTATGAAGATCATGTTTTTCCCAACCATGTCACATAATTCCTGCACTATAATACTAATAGTTGTAGATAACCATGGGTGTTAGTGTCAGCGGGTGCTGCTGGACCCAATCCACGGGAGAGTCAGCCAAAAGTTACTATGAGAGCAGAAGGTACAGCCTATAAATTTCTTCTACCAGCTGAGACCTGTACATCAACACACATTCCAAGAGGCCCTGTTCCCCAGCGATGTGATTTCTGTGATTTTCCTCCTTCTTGGTAAATCCCTGCTATGTCTTCTCCCCAGATTTTGCTTTAGCCCTTAAAGCCCTGCAACAGGGTGGGAATTATGCAGCATTCTAGACGCTGGACTGTAGCTCCCGGTTACGGTTGCCAAGCCAGGGTCATGCCAGGCCTATTTCCAAGGGCCCTAGCCAGCATGCTAGATGGCGAGGAATGCTGGGAGCTGCAGTTCAACACCATCGAGGGGGCTGAGTGATTCCCACTTCTGCCTGTTTGAAGCCTCAGCCTTCCAAACGCAGTTGCATCCTACACGTTGGACATGTGCAACTGCTGAACGCACGGGCTTTTTGCATATTTGCAAGAAAAACAATTAGCAGCCTTACCTCTTTGCTGACAGATTTCCCTTTTCTGCTGCTATGAGAGAAATGAATACAAAAAGACTTGGTTTCTCTTTTCAGTAGTTTTGCAACTCGAGATGCTTCCAGGCAGAGCTTTTATTGTGCAAGTACCCCATCTCACACATCATTTTCCAGGGGCGTAGCAAACATCATTGTCTTCTGTTTGTAGCCTTCACGTTTCCCCCCCTCTTTCAATCATTTTTCCGAATGCAACAACCCCTGCGAGCTGGGCGGTGCCTCTCAATTGGTCACACTAGTAGCAGTCTGCCTGGAAGTGCCCAAAGATGCCAACTGAAAGCATTCAGTCTTGAAACTGGCTTTTCTTTCTTCCTGTATCTGAGCTTCCTGCAGAGCTGCAGTTGCAAAACAGATTGCAAAGTGGGATTTTCCCCTCTGTTGCAAGGGTGACTAACGCTGCGCTGTGCGCCCATGCACACTGGCACTTTCCTTCCTGCTCCTCTAAACCCAGTAAACTGCTCCCTGCCATCCACTGTTCAGAATGGGCAAACTGAGGCAAGTGGAAAGGGAGGAGACTGTGCTGTAAATCAAGAGAAGCAACACCCGGCTTTTCAAGCTCTTTCCCACTGCACTGCTGATAGGCTAGAGGAGATCTAGATCTAGACTCTTGCGGACCAAGAGTCTCCAGGTCAGCTTTAGGGGATAACCTTATTTAAATGATGAGGAGGATGCTGTGCGCTGCAAAAGCTGTAATTCTTCACTGTCCATCTGTACCCTTCCTGTCTGGCCAGGCATCTAAAAATTAAAAGTCTCTGAGAGCACTTCCAGATTGGTCTAAGTGACCTCTCACACAATACGTACCTCCTTAGGTTTTATTGGGCTTGGCTGGTTCCGCTCATTCCATCCGTTTTGGGGATTGGGGCTGTGTCTAATGATTTCTTGGATCTGCGCTAGGGATATTGTGTTTTTTAAAACTGGGGCATAATTTGCTACGAATCTGAAGAACAAATTTTCTGTCTGAATTAAAATAATTTTTTAAAAGTTATAATGCAAAAGTGCAACTTCATTGGTTCACTTTGTTGTTAGCCTCCTAGGGTTTTCTTGGCAAGATTTCTTCAGAGGGGCTTTGCCTTTGCCCTCCTCTGAGGCAGAGAGAATATGACTTGTCTGAGGTCGCTCAGTGCGTTTCTTTGGGGGATTCAAACTCTGGTCCCCCGACTCTTAGTCCAATGCTCACACCGTTGGCGTATGTGCTTGTAATTGCAAAGCCAGAACAGTTACTTATTGACAGCAATGCTTTCAGTTACTCACTACCTTGTAATCTGTTGTATTTACTTAGTCTCAGTGGTGGAAACAAAGTACTTGTTACACTATTTATTTATAAACTACTCGTGACTTTTCCAGTACTTTCCAATACTCATTTTTTTTGAGAGAGAGAGAAAGAGAGAAAACCTTCAGATTACTAAGAGAATGACATAAAACTTGAAAAATCCCTGTCAAAATGCCTAGGAAAGCTAGCTGAAGAGTAACTTTGGACAGCAACTAGAAGCCATTACCAATAACACCGATCAAGTAACTTTGCTTTTGAAATGCGGGCCATTTCTGCACGAGACTATTATTCCACTTCCAACCTCCTATGGAATCCTGGGGTTTGCAGTTTAGGGAGGGGCCTTTGAGGAGAGGAGGAAGCGGAGGCCTTTGAGGCCCCTCCCTAAACTGCAACCCCCAGGATTCCATAGGAGGTTGAAAGTGGAATAATAGCACTAAAACAGTCTAGTGCGGAAATGGCTGGGGTCTTGTTATGCTCACATATAACCCCTGCAAAGCAACTAGTTATTTGTAACTTGTTTACCTCTAGACTCAAGATGCAAACATTCAAGGCACCATACAGTGCCCAGCCTGCTGTTTCCTATGTTAGACTTGAGTTGTGTCTTCGAACCTTTGCTTATCATAACACGGGTTGTGTTTTTCTAAAAGGTCTCCAAGCAAAAGCTTGTCTCAATGGAGCCTGGAGGACTGCAGAGTTCAAGGAAGGCTGTCTGCGGAAGGCGGGGTGGGCATTTCAGAGATGGGAGATCATGTTGGTCACAGGTCGTTGGCATGCGATACCAGAAACACCGTCCTATTTTTGCCTGTTGAACGTTGGATGGTATTCCTCTGTAGTCTCTCCAGGCATACATGTGCTTCTCTGCCAGGTACTGGATGGCTAAGAGTGAAGCTCCCATTTCAGGCGAGCAGGATTTTGGCCTTGGGGGCTCCAGTCCCAGAATCCTTTGCAGTAGGGAAGAAGAATTCGGAGAAGAACCTGGATTTCCAAATGCCGGCAACCCTCTTGCCACAGCACGCCTCTAGTCAGCAGACCTCCCAGTGGTTTGTGTCTAAAAGCAACAGCGATCTCTGCAGAAATTCTGACTCGTGTCTGTAGTGCATGCAGGGCAAAGTGCAGCCCTTTGGATGTTGTAGGATTATAAGTCCCAGCACTCCCTGTCATTGGCTGTGCTGGCTAAGCCTGATGGGAGTTGCACTGCAACTACATTTGCAGGGCTCTTGTTTGTCTTCTTTTTGCTTTATGTAGCGCTTCACAAACCTTGACGTACTGTAATTCTTACAACGACCCTATAAGGGTGGACAAAGACTGCAGACAGACCGGTTGATTAAACCAACTACACAAGTATACTTCTTCTAGCTGTATTCTTTCTTGCAAAGACTTTGATCAAAGTACTATGCCACTATTGCTTTTGTACCTGAGAGCCCTTTCACATTACACAGTGATAGCTCTATGAGTCCACTTTGACCGCCATGGCAACATCCTCTGGAACCCTGAGATTTGCAATTTAGGGAGAAGCATTTAGAATTCTCAGCCAGGAAGCTGTAGTGCCTCCCCAAAATACAAATCCAGGATTCCACAGGATGCAGCAACGGCAGTTAAAACTGAATCTTAGCGCTATAACAGTGTACTCTGGACAGGCCCATCTGTATTATGATCTCTGTGCTGTAACTACAGAGCTCCAGATCAGACGCAATCAGTTCTACAGTTCAGCAGTTCTTCTTCCCTCTGTGGCAAACAAAGGTTGCTTAAAATGCATGTAATTAACAGGAAGTCAAGGAATTAACAGTTGCTACAAACGTGTGTAACCTTCACGCCTGCCATTTTGTATTTAAGAGCCACACTCCTTATGTGTGCTTAACTGGGGTAGCTGAAGAACCAAAAACCTCTCTCTACCTTAGAAGGAAATCCCAGTTCCCAATTGATAAATAATTGACAAATCTTACACTCATTAATGACACTCCAAATCTGCTTTGTAATGTGATTATCTCCCCCTTTCTAATGATAATTTAATCCTCTCCTTGATCCTAGGATTTAAGCATGCTTAAATCTGTGCTGGACTGTGGCCGTTTAACCACTGTTTAATGTATGACACCCCCTCAAAACTCATTTTTTCCCCTAGCTGCTTATTCCCTGAAAATAAGACTTGGTAAACAGAGCAGCAATATCCATATTCTTCATGCTTATCCCTGCCCCGTTTCCTTCCTCTTTCATTTCCTTCCTCTTTTTATAGATTGTAGCCTCTGTGGGGCAGAGACCTGCCTTCCCAGTCTTTGCCAACTGCTGTGGACATAGGAATCAAGAGGCAGTTATAAGGGATAACAGCATGCTCTTGGGAAAGTTTCAGATCCCAGATAGGACCCAATGGGTACCACTGCAGCTATATGGAAATGCGTTATTGTTTTTATAACATATTACGTTGTCTTGACCAAAAGTGGGGGGGGGAATGAAAAAGGGGGAAGGCTTCTTAAGTACCAAGGATCAATTAGAAGGGAATTTTTCTCACTTAAAGTCACTTAAATCAAGAGCCAGTGTGTTGTAGGGGTTTGAGTGTTGATCTAGGACTCTGAGAATCTAGGGTTCGAATTCCCACTTGGCCATGGAAACACTCGGATAACCTCGGGCAAGTCACATTCTCTCAGCCTCAGAGGATAGAAAGCGCAAACACTCTCTGGAAAAAAAAATTCTGCCAAGAAAACGCAGTGCTAGGCTTGCCTTACGCTCACCAGAAGTCAGAAATCACAAGAAAAACACAGGTAGCCACTAATTGCTGAAAAACAGCATCTTCCTTTTTAGAAACTGGAAATGCTGAGAGCAGCCTCAGAGGCACAGAACACCACGGTCCCAACGTATCTGCATGCCTGGGTTGTGTGGAGATGGCCGGGGTCAATTAAAAATATCACAGCAGGCAAAAAAAAGCATGAGCAAGTGAGCGAGCGAGAAATAGTGACAGGATCTGGTTTCTCCGAGTGAGTATTGTAGCGTCATCCCCAAAGGAAAAAAAGAGGGTGTGTGAGCTACAGCTGTTGCAGATAGCTGGCCTCCGGCACCCAACCCTGTGCTGGACTGTGGCAGACACACACTAAGCGTTCCCAGAGAAGGGCTGCTTAATCCATGCGCTACTTGAAGAGAAAGGGGAGGCGGAGATGCCGGATGACTCCTAAAGACGCCAATATCGGAAGGGGGTGGGTGGTGAAGCCACACCCAGTTTCAGGCAGCCCTCTTGAAAAGTCAGAGGGAGGCCCTGTGTCCTTGATGGGGCCAACCTAGCCTGGCACTGCCATCGGTGGCATACCACTTTTGGGGTGTATCTGCACTGTGCAGTGACCCCAGTTTCATATGGCTTTAACTGTTGTGGCTATATCCCGGGATCTATAGTTTGGCAAGAGGCTCTGAACAAACTCTCCAGCTGCCCCCTTTTGGCAAGGGCAGTCCTGATTATTTTCCTGTCATCCCACTTTTTCAACCACCTTTAAAATGTCCCAGTTTCTCTCTTGTCCACCATGTTCCCCCTTTGTCTTCAGCTTATTTCAGTTGCTGCAAGCTGAGCTCAAAGTGCAAAAGTAGTTTGCACTCCATTAACTCAGCAGGGTGGAGAGGGGGCAGGATCTTGCCCTTCCCAGTGGCTCAGGCAAAAGCCTCTCCTACTTGTCTGTTCTTTCCCCTTAGTAACTTTTGCCATCTTGGTCACACTTTGATGTTGCTTGGTCATACAGGTCCTGCTGGTTTTCATTTGTTGCAAAGTAGGTCAGAATATTCTCCTGGAGAGCTCTAGTGCAGCCCTCTGTGACCTGGTGTTCTCCAGTTCTGCTTGCTTCGGAATTCTGGAAGTTGTAGTCCGCAGGGCTGTTCACCTAAGTACAACCCCCAGAGTTCCAAGTTCCTGTCTGCACTACAGACTTAAACTGATCTAACCCCCTCACTTCTCAGGGTGCCCTGGGACCTCTGGTTCGGGGGAAGCCCCAGCAATCTGTCGCAGAGCCATTCAAGTCCTTTCCGGCACTACGAATCTCAGGGTCCCCTAAGATGGGGCGGTGGGATTTAAAGCGGGACTCTGAAGCTGTAACTAGGCGGCCTGGGGGCTCCCGCGGGGCAGACGCCTGCAGGGTGGCCAAGTGGAGCGAGGTGGGCCACCAGAAAGGGCTCCTGCGCGGGCCCGCCGGAAATGTCACCCAGGCCGGCGCAGGGGGACGCGCCAAGGAGTGACAACGGCGCGCTCAGTTACGGAACGGGGCCGCGCAGGAGGCCTTTGGGCCCGCCTGACCTCCGCCCTGGAGATGCTTTCCCGAGGCAGCCCTTCCCTTCCCTTCCCTAATAAGGCCAGCTTTTTTGCCCCTTGGCTCCTCCAAAGCGCCCACGGGGGCCACCGGGCCACCGGCCCTCCGGCCACAGGGGCCCCGCTCTTCCTCCAACAGCCCGGCGGGGAACCGGCCCCGCCGGCTGCTCCTGTCCCCGCCAGTCCTCTCCGAGCACCCCGGCCCCTCCCCGGGCAAAGCAGCCGCGGCCAGAGCCCCGCTCCCGGTTCCGTCGTCGCCCTCTCCCCCCCACCACCCCGGTGCCAGGCGTGCGCCCAGGCAGGCAGACAGGCGGGGGGATTCCCCTCGGTTCCTGCCCGCCCCACCCATGAAAAACACCCGCCCTGCAAGGGAGGCCCCTCTTCTTAAGGGGCCCCTCTGAAGAGGAGGCTGGGCTCTTCCTCCCCCCATAAGGGCTCCCCCATCGCGATCCCCCTGCCTGGTGGCTCTTCCGCGCCGGAGCCGAGCCATGACTGGGCACGCACGGGGCGCCCCGCCTTTCCCCAAGTTACTTCAGAAAAGGGGTGGGGGCGCCCGGTTATGCCACCCTCGCCCCCTTCCAGCTCGGGGGGGCCGCCTTCCCCCGCCCGCGAGGAGACCTCCGCCCCGCTCCCTGCCGCCGCCCGGCTCCCCGGCTTACCCCTCTCTGTCCGCCGGCGGGGAGCCCGCGATCCCTGGCGCCTGGAGCCCGGCGGGGCCGCCTTTGGGGAAGGGGAGGCGAGGCGAGGCGAGGCGGGCAAGGAGCCAGACGCAGACGCCGCCGCCGCCGCCTCTCTCTGCTGGGGCGATGCCCGCCCCGCCGCCCCCAGCCCCCTCGCGGCTCCCTGGAATCAGCCGCAATGCCCGGGGAGCGGGCTGCGGGTGACACCGGATCCCGCCTCCGCCGGAGCGCATGTATGCCGGGGCTGGGGGAGGAAAGGCGGGGCCGGGCGGCCGGCTGGCTGGCTGGCTGGCTGGCAGCCTCCCCCCGTGGCCAGGCGGGGCCCCGGGTGGCCAGGGACGCGGCGGCGCGGGCTGGCGGGCGGCGGCGAGCGGCGGGCACTTCCTTCCTCCTGGCGCTGCGCGCCTTCGCCGCCTTCCTTTCGGTTCCTTTCCCGGGGTCTGAATTTGCACGCTGGCACGTGGGCGCCTAGAACAAGTCCGGCTCCCGTGATCCCTTGGCTAGGAGGGCTACTAACTCGGGCAGAAGGGTGCTGCAGGCCAGGGCCCCCGGCGAGGCGAGGCGAGGCGAGGCGAGGCCTCCCCCAGGCCGGGCTAAAGGCCCGAGGGACCCGTGCGCACCGTGCCCTGGCTCCCCTCCCCTCCCTGGGAGCAGAGGCACCTTGCTTTGCTGAGCCCCAAGGGTGATCGTGGGCCTCTGCCCCAAGGAGCCTGCATTCTGCGGTTTGAGCAGCTGGGCCAGAGTGAGCTTAGAACACCCAGGATGTTTGAAAGCCCAAGGCTGAAAATATAGGAGTGTGCAAACATTTTGAACCTTTGACAACCACTGGAAGGGTTTTTCCAAAATGCATCCAGGGATATTTTTTGTTCTTTCACCAGCCTCTTCTTATGATTTCTATTTGGGTGGCAGACTTATAGGTCTATTCTTTTTTAGGAAAAAAGAGCGTGCTAGGAGGAAGTGGTGAGGCAAGTTTATCTGCTCTCCCCTTTTCCTTTCTGTTTTGCTCTTCGTGCATGCTCAGTAAGAGATTCTGGAGGCAGCTGCATTTTACCTTGCCTGTTGTAGGCAGG